>JAAVTJ010000194.1:0-647436 GCA_011947355.1 Phytophthora boehmeriae | reverse complement strand
GAGACTGGTGAGGATCAGCCACTCCCAGTTCTGCTGGCTAAAGCTGCACACCAGATCGTCCACGGCAAGTCACACAAGCGGATTCGTCGGCCGTCTGAAGCCTCGGATGAAGATTCAAGCTACTCCGACGACTCCGACCACGAAAACAAACCTTCGGTGGACGTTGCGAATGCTGCTATGGCGGCTGCTGGACTCGGTGAGGCTTCGTCCGACTCAGAAGATCCGAGACGAAGATCGCGACGTGGGCTTCGCAAGCCCAAGGCATGGAAGAAGCGTTCGTCCAAGCGTGCGAAAACAAGTGGGTCATCCAAGTCAAGCGAAAGGTCTGATCAAGAGAGGAAGCATCGCTCCAAGAAACCTCGTTCGCGTGGTCGTTCATCTTCGTCATCTGGTATGAGTACAAGGTCGGGTCAATCCGCCGTCAGTTCAGCTCCTCCGCCTCCCACCGAAGCTTCGGTGCTGCCATCAGTCGCTCCAGCGGTCTCTTCTCAGGGTTCAAGTGCGCTTCCCTCAAGCTTTGCATCGTCGTTCGCGCCGCAGCCACTTGCCCAAGGGGACAACCTTCGGTGGCAAGAGCAACTACATGGACTTGTTGCTTCACGAGGTTGAGACGGCTGCAAGCACAGCTCTAACCACGTGCACTCTCGATGATGAACTCAAGCCTAAAGTTCCAAGTTCGCCAGCGGAACTTCTTCTCCATAATCCAAGTGAAGGCAGTGCTGACGCTCCAGTCGACTTGACTGGGGATGTGGAATCGTCTGAATCTTCTCCCGAGCATTCGCCTGAAGCCCCGATTCCCCCTCCGACGCCTCCACATGCGTCTCACACGGTGACCGATCGTTCGTCAGCTAATAGTCGTTCAGTGGAACGTGCAGCTGGCGAAATCGGCCACCCAGCTGTTGAGGATAATTCCGACGACAATGATATGGACATGGATAATTTCGGTGAAGGTGGGACTAGTCCGGTTGATGATTCTCACATGGAAATTGATGATCTCGGTGATCCACAAGGATCTGGTGATGGTGGAATGTTCCTGTATCTGTTCCAGATACGACCGATGGTTCACCCGGTGGCAGCATGCTGCAGCGTATGTTTGGGTCGGACATTAGTTCTGAAGAGAGCCCTGTTGACCTTCCACCCGGCATAGCAGGGCCTCTTCTTACTTCCGACGTAGCCGTCATGGGGTCAGTGGTTCGTCGTATCGTGAGCTCGACGGCGATGACCAGCATCCCTACATCTTCACCATCAACAGTTGTTTCCAGTGGTGACGTGCCAGCTCAGCCTTCGAGCGAACCTTCGCTCAGCACGGATCAAGGTGATATTCGGTCTACTGACGCTGCTAATCTGTCCACCGAAGGTTCAAGTGCCGTTGCTGGAGCGTCATCGGTCTTGATGTTGCCAGCGGTAAATCCACCCGCAACACTGGATGAACTTTCGCTTGAAGATGAATCAGTTGAAGACCAAGTATCGATGGCTGTTCCAACTTTGTTTTCACCTCCTGGGAGACGCTCTGGACCTCGCCGTGAGATTATCGCGACCAACACTGCGCTTCCTGGCCCTGGTGCAGTTAGTGCAATTCCGATACCGAGGGTTCACTACCCAATCCACGGGCCAAGACCGATCGTTCGTCCTTCGGCTCGTTCACCAGCATGGGCTGATAAGTTTAGTGACATCCAATTCGCCAAGGACGGGGCTTCTCAATGTTGGCAGCGGCTGCGCGACCGATGTTTGCCGGATCCAGTGCCAGCTGGTACCGTCATCCCGTGTTCTGCTGAGAACATTGAAGCTTTCGCCAATTCGGATGCTCCTACCCATCCGTGGCAATTCTTCCGTGCCGCTCTTCCGTCGATAGCCTGTCTCATCGACAGCTCCCGGTTCAACCCAGGCGCGCCTTTGTCCAAGCGTGCCCCTGTCGACCAGCGAATGTTGGGGCTGTTGGCTTCGTTTCGTGGTGATGGATTACATCCCGATCTGGGATTCGCTCTTTGGGAACGTTCACACTGGATATTGCCCCAGTGTGTCGACCGATGGTTCACCACCGAAGCTTCTCGACTGAAAGAGGTCACAGACAATTTGGTCAGGGCTACGCGTGATACTTCGGGTATCACTGACATTAGTGCTCGTGCTCGCGCTGAAGCAGATCTGGATGCCATCCGTGAGCAGCTTGCGACTGACGACGATGTGTTGAAGCGGGCCAAAGTTGCTTGGACAGCCTACTCAAAGGCTCGTGGGCGTCGAGCCGATCGTCTTCGCATTCACATCCGGAATCAGTACTGGTCATGGTGTCTCAAGGCTGCAGATTCCCCGGAGGGTCTGATTACCCCGGAGCTGATACTCGAACCTTCGGTCCCAACATATCCTGTCGAGGTTTTGCCGCTGGTTCCGGATGACACCGATTGGATTTCCGCGGCTTTTGCTGTGGGTGATGCGCAGCCGTGGCGCATTGGTTGGATTTATTATCCTCACGAGCACCCGTACAACACGACGTTTATTCCGTGTAATCCTGATGAGCGTTTGTTTGTTCCGTATGGGTCTTCACCAGCTGCAGTCGCTCGCCAAATCGTTGTGGATTCGTCGCTTCAACCCCAGGAGGTCGATCCTCAATGGAGAGCTCACTTCATCGACGGGGAGGAAGAGTCCCCAACGAGCGTTCTCAAGCTTCTTCTACAGCGCTACCGGCCTCGGCAACCGCTTCTGATGCCGAAGAGAAGTCGGGCGATAGTTCATCGTCTTTAGGAATGCTTGCGGCAGCTGCTCGTCAGGTTACTTGACCCGACGAACCTTCGCCTGCACTCTATTTCGACGTCTGGCCTTCTCCTCAAGCATCAGCAGCATCTACCTAGGTTTCATTTCCCCGGCTGGTAGCTTGACATGCATGTTTTGTTTCAATTCGATTTCTTAATTCCATTCTCCACAATCAAGTTCACGTTCACGTAAATTCACCAAAGAAATATGTAATGTTGATGCAGTAGCAATCTTCGTCTGCTACCCTGGGCTGCGTTGCCCCAGGGGCAGTTCATTCATGACAACGTAGTTTCAATCTTCGTCTGCAACTTGAACCATCTGTAAGCGATGGTCACTTCGTTTTGACCGCAGGTAGTCGTACAGTAATCCACCACAAGATAAGTTAGAGGCAGGTTCCCATGTGGGTTCGTCATACCCGACCCACTTGACCTTGAATTCTCGAACCGAGCGTTCGGTACTAGTGGATAGAGGTGTGCGATCGTCAAGGATGGCTTCCACTTCGTATTCACCGGCAATATTGTCTGGTGCCCAGCTGTCTTCAGGCAGAAGCTCCTCATCGAAATCAAATCGCAAATCTTCGATTACATCTTGCGCCAACCGAATCTTCGGTCGACTATTGAATTCGTTTACTGCCTTTAGACGAGAGACATGCACCACCGGGTAGAACCTGTACCCGCTTCGATCAGGGAGCTCAAGTTCATACGCAAATTCTTCCACTCTTCGTTTTATCCGAAAAGGTCCGTGCCACCGGTGGGCTAGCTTCTTAGTCAATCCAGGTTTGACACGCTCCATGTACAACCACACCCTGCTCCCTATCTCAAAAGAGAGCTAGTTCGACCGTCAGGAGAGTCAGTAGGCTCAGGTGTAGCTTCTGTGGCGTCAGCCGAAGGTTCATTTCTACCTCCACTCGGAACAGCGGCTTTCTCTAGTCGACTTAGTGCTTCGTTATGTTCTTTCGCTCTTCGTTCCTTTTCCGAGGCTTGATAGTCCTTGGCCATTATCCATGCAATTTCTTGTTGCCGATTCACCTCGCGACGCCATCGTAAAGCGTCTGACTGTGTTCCGAACCTCGTTTGAGGGATGACGACATTGCTTTCAGCGTAGACTGCGCATCCCAACCATGGACGAGGTAGAACGGCGTTTCTCTTCGGGTCGTGTCTTGCGAATTATTAATGGCGGCCACCAATCTCTCGGCAATCTCGTCCCAGTCTTGTTGCAGCGGGTCTTCAGCGTACACTCGAACAGAAGTGATCACTGACTTCACCGAGCGTTCCTGTTGTCCATTAGCTTGGGGCCGATAGCTTAGAGTAGCTCTCGATCGTGATTGCATCATTTCCATAAAGGCTTGGAAGACTTCGCTCATAAATCGAGGGTCTCTATCATGCCTTACAAGGATGGAGCTCCGAACCTTCGGTAGATACTTTCCTCGAAAGCCATTGCTACAGTGAGTGCTGTAGTATCTGCCATTGCCTTTGCAATGACGAAACCGCTGAACGAGCATTGAAAAAGCAGCAGTGCCGTGTTTCCTCTCCGAGACTTCGGCAATGGTATCACAAAATCCATGGACACTATTTGAAAAGGCCGTTCAGCTAAGACATTGCCCGGTGAGTAACCTCGTAGCTGAGGTCTGCTTTTGCTAGAACTGCAGTCTGGACATGACCTCACATGTTGTTCCACATCTTTGTACAGACCGTTCCAGTAGTAATCCATCTTAACTCGTTGGTAAGTTCGAGTCACCCCTTGGTGACCGCCCTCCAACGAGTCATGGCAGTTCTGTAGAACTTCCTGAATCATCGTTGTTGGTACTACCAGACGTAGCTTCGTTTCTTCTTGCCACCCTTTATCGTAACGACGGTTCAGACCAAGGTAATGGAGCACATCGTCCTCTGACAGGACAAATCTGTCCGCTAGCTTCCATGCTTCTCGTGCTTCCTTGTAGGTTAGTTTGTCTGTGTTCCCTTTCAATGTCGTCTTGAGATTGGACCACTTGAGTTCTTCATCTTGGGCTTTGGCTATTCGCCTACGACGTTCCTCTTGGACTGCCAGTGGATCAACATCTTCTGCGGTGGGTTTAGCTGGCAGGGGCGCCTCTGTGCTTCCGGGTTGCTTTCGCCTTGGTTTGAACACTCGTTGGGTATTTCGGACGGCTCCTTGTGGCTGTTTGCAACTCCTGGCTGGCTGTCCGATTGTTCATCTTCAAATCTGACTCGTTTGGCTTTAGTTTGCTGTCGAGTTATTGCTGAAATGTGCCGGAGTGATGTCGAACGCTCGTTTGGCACGAAGCATGCATACAATTTTCGTTCGTAGTGTTTGTCGGCAGTCAACATTTGACCAAAGTGTCCGTCTTCATTGCCCTGTACTTCTGCTTCATCAGCCGAAGGTTCGTAAATCACCTCTTGGATACGATTTAGCGCAGACAGCTCATTCTTTCGTGAGTCAGTAAGGACCACTCTGCTCACTTTTGATTCCAATGCTTCCGTCGCTAGTGAATCCGCTGCAGCGTTGTACTCTCTTACCACATGCAGATATTTCACCGAGCGAAGTTTCGCTGTCAGTTCTTTATGTTGTTTCAGCAAGGTCATTAACGCCTCCTTACGGCATGCAATCACCCCTAGGGCTTGCTGGATCGCGAGCCTCGAGTCTCCTACCACGATTAAATCTTCGATGGTATGTTCGATGGCAGCTTGTACTCCGTGATTCATCCCTGTATACTCAGCGATGTTTACAGTAGTAGCCGAGAGGTAAGCGTTCGCAGCGAGCACTATCTTCCATTCAGGAAGACTCCACAATATCCACGAACAGCTTCCATAACCACCATACTTCTCGGTTTTCGCCGAGCCGTCAAAAGATAGAACGAACCCTCGGTAGTCTTTTGGTATCCTTGCATACAGCAAAGTGGGATCCATTCGTACCGTAGGGAGCCTTTATTGGGGGTGCAAGTGTTGCCAACGAGTCTTCAAAGTCGACAAAGCTCGTAATGGTTGATTGCAATAGTTGAGCAAACAGAGTGTCCTTCTCTTTCACTCGTTGCACTATCAGGTGCCAGGGTGACAGTAATACCCCAAATTGCACTGCACGACCGAAAAGCGACTTAGATTTGTGGATCCATTCGAGTGTCGAAAATCGGGTATAGACGTGAATTGTCTTCCCGACGAGTTGCGTGTAACACACCTTCAGTAGTTGGAGAAGTGCTAGCACCTCCTTTTCTGCTGGGTGGTAGTTCATTTCTGCGTCTTTGAGGACTCGGCCGAGAAATCGAACCGGGTGCATCTTTCCATCATGGTCCTGCATCAACGTGGTGCTGAGAGCCCATTCATTAGCGAACAACATCACGTGAATTTCCTTTGACCGGTCGAAATGCTTCAAGATCGGAGCATCTGCAACCTTCGCTTGCAACGCGGCGAAAGCTCGGCGGGCTACTGTGAGATCACCATCCGGTCCAAAATCTTCATCTTTCAACTGATATAGGGCTGCACCCAGTACGGCGAAGTCTTGAATGAAGCGGCTGTAATAGTTCAAAGCACCGAGGAACGATTGCATTCCCTTTTTGTGGACGGGAACGAACATTCGGTGATGGCTTGGAGCTTCTTCTCATTCGCCCGTAGGCCTTCATGTGAAACTTCGTGGGACAGGAAATCAACCTTCGTTTGTACAAAGATACTCTTCGTGAAGCTAATGCTAATCCGGCATTGAGCGAACCTGGATAAAAGGCGGTTTAGTGTGGCCAGGCAGTCATCAAAACTCGCTCCACCAAAACAGATATCATCCACAAACGATCTCCTTCCAAAAACAGGCACGAGCGATGATTCGTCTGCCTCCCCAGTCGTAAACATGTCAGCAGCTGAACTGTTAACCAGCTGTAACAAGGGATCTTGCTCCACCGATGTTTCCCTATCCGCGTCAAACTTCGTTCGTATCTGCGATCCGCGGTTTAGCATTTGAAACGAACCTTCGTTCGACTCGTGGCGTTGCTGCTTTGTCATCATCTCTGCTCGTTTCATCAATTCTTCGAAGTGTTTCCATCCACCCTTCGGTTGAACGAACCCCCAAAGCGCGTTGTCAATCATTCGTTGGTAAATCATAGGGGCGTTCTTCAAGCCGAAAGGCATCCGGAGCCACTCAAAGTGTCCTAGTGCGCAGACAAATGCAGAGATCTTCCGAGCTCGGAGTGTCATCATTATCGCCCAGAATCCGCTTGCTGCATCGAGTGAACAGAACCATAGGTAGCATTCGAGGTCAGTCAACAGGTCATCCACCAGCGGCATGGCGTACTCCATAATGGCGGTAACCGCGTTCACCATCTTGTAGTCGATGCATAGTCGGATATCTTGACCATTCTTTTTTAACACTATCACGATAGGCGACGCCCAGGGACTGTCTGAAAAGGCAATTAGTCCAGCCTTCAGCAGCCCTTTGAGCAGCTCGTAGAGCTTCTCCAGATGACGCAACGGTATCCGTCTAGCACGCTGTTTAATTGGAGCGTGCCCCTGAACATCGATATCACACACCACTCCATAAGCTGGTGGTGGCAACGCATTACCACTTGCTATCATGATGTTCTCGTGTTCCTTTAGAACCGCAATCAACCGAGATTGCTGGTTCGCCGTCAACCGAGGGTTCATGACATTTGTTGCAGCGTAATCGATCGTCGTAGTCGAACCTTCGGTTAGATCAGGCAAGAAAGCTAATTCTTTAGCATAATCCTCCAGCCCAATTTCATTCGCGGGGTGTTCGTAAACATCGCTTGAACCCTCGTTTGTGGCGTCGTTTCCTTCCGTTGTCAGAACTCGTACTACCGAAACGTAGCTTTTATCCAAAATAGCGACCGCCGTCGTGGTGTCGTCTCCGTCGTCCGGACCTACCTCGCTCGGAACTCTTTCTGGCTGAGGTTGCCGATCCACTTTGTTTGAACCTTCGTTCGTGGTATGGTGACAATCCCACGACTTGCCTCGACAAACATTTCCGCCTGAACATCTTGCTCTGGTTACCTTATGCCCTAATTCACTCGATGCCGACAAGCACTTCCTCGGGCTGACTTGTCTTTCTCGTCCGTTCTTATCTTGAGTTGCAATGACCTCATCTCTTTCTCTATTAAACGAATCTTCGTTCGGTCTCAATTTGAGTTTCGTCGGATGTTTGTAACTCACTCTTTCTACGGGCGAAGGTTGTGCTTCCAGCCAGTCGCGATATAGCTTGCATTCGCGGATGAAAACTTCGCGATGCCGGCAACCTTCGCCGGCGAGGACTTGCCAATCAGCATACTTCGTCGAGGACGTGCGCACGTACCCATCATTCCGGGGCAAATCTCCGACCGGTATCCAGAGTGCTAACGGAAAATGAGCCGGGCAACTCACTAAACGGTCTGAAATGTTCGTCACTCTAATCACATGCGGGCTGCCTCGGCGAAACTTCACTACCGTCGGAATCAAACTGTCGGTCTTTTTACCCAGAACTCATGGGTCTGTGCTGGGGGCTTATTCCTGGGTAGACGATAATCCTTCCACTCATGGCCTGGTATATGTAACACCTCGGAGGGACCCGCCTGAACATGGGTTCCATACTCTTCACTGTCTGCCATGCCCTTGGTTTTTATGAGCGGAATCATAACTTCGTTCGGAAGCTTCGCTGCGCCATGGAATAAGTCAAGCCGAATGCCGGCGGGAATCATGAAGTCCGTTCCGAGGACCACATCCACCCCAGCACTATGGGGCATTATCCACATCTCAAACTCATATACCATTTCCCATCCTAGCGTAATTTTCACTAGTGATCGGCGGGACGTGGTGATCTTGCCCTTGCTTATTCCTTGCACATCCAAACTTCGCCCATGATCTGGGATGTCCTTCAGACGAAGCTTCTTAGCGAACGACTCCGTCACGACGCTAACATTCGCCCCAGTGTCGAGGAGAATCCTCGTTCTGACGTCGTTCATGGCACCATTGACGAGAGCCCTCATTCGTATTCTCCTGTCAAATTTCTTCGCGGACCACCACCCCAGGCGTTCTCCTGCGTTCAACTTCATCACCCCTAGGTGTTCCACCAAGTCACCTTGGTTCTTCCTCATAATACTTGAAACGTGGGTCGAACCTTCGTTCGAACCTCTGTCTGCTCCATCTCCAATTCCTCTCACTACTTCACCTCCACTGAGGGTTCGATCCCTCTCCTTTTCCATATTCATCGTGTTCACATTTGAAAGTTCGTTCGTATGCCATTCGCTCTCCCCGATATAAGCGTAGATACACTCCGCCTCCACCGGTTGTTCAGCTAACTGTGGCTGCCCAATGGGGACCAACCCAGTCATAGTTGGCGGGCTGCCTAGTTTAAATGGCGTTCTTTGATGATGGATTGGAGTTCGGGAGGCAACTCTTCCTTGGTGCCTTTTGTGCGTACAAACTTCACTAAGTCTTGGAAGTTCCGGTACAGCTCGCACTGTCCCGCATCGTGCACTTGTTTGCAGAATTTGCATCGTCTGAAGCAGTAATGGGCTGAGTGACCCATGCCTCCGCACGCTGCACAAGGTCCATACTGTTGTCGACGGTCATCCCTTTTAAAGTCGGGGTTCCTCGTCGGTCGCGGGTGAACCCTCGCTCGCGGTCCGAACCCTCGGCTTTGGGCTGGCGGCTATTGGATCTCGCATAAGTGCCGTCGGCAGCCTTTCGTCGATCATCCTCGTTGGCCGCGGCTAAGCTATATCCCTCACCGTCCAATGAACGTTCGTCCGCACTGTCTTCTGACCGATCGTTGGCAATATCATCTTGATCGCAGTCGTACTCTCGTGATCCTGTGTTCGAAAACTCGTTAGGGCCATGTTCCAGTCCACGACCTTGCAACTCAGTTATTATGTCTCCCAACGAAGCGTCTGCAAGCGTCACTCGGGGCGCGTTGCGAGAGTCGTCGCGCTTCCTGTCATGGTCACGCTTATCTCGCCGGTGGTAGCTTCCATATGATTCGTCGCGCCTTGGTTCCCTAGATCGCAAGTATCGTTGGGAAGACGACTCGTTCCTCGTCATCAACTTTTCTCCCTCAATGATGTCTCTAATAACCGCTTCCAGCTCGTGGATATCTCCCACCCTGGTGTGATACAGTGTCTTGGCTAGGTGGTCATCACCACACGAGAGCAGGAATTGTTTCATGTGTCTTTTAGCGTTGCGCCCTCCTTTCTCAAACTGTAGACGAGCATTCCTGGCAAGTCCATTCAATCGATTCATGTAATCGCAGATGTGCTCGTTTCGTCTGCGTCGAGCAGAGTAGTAGCGTGACAAGGCATCTTGAGAGTACTGAGCACAGTAATACTGAATAAACTTGTTGCTCAGTAGTTTCCACTTTCGTCGTGTCTTCTTTGGCAGCTGTCGGAACCAGTAGAGTGCACCTTCCCTTAGGCTTAGTTCGAACGGAACGCACCACTTATCAGCTTCGGTATGTGTACCAGTCATCTCATAGACGAAGGTTCGTAGCCACAGCATCGAATTCTCACTGTCGTCTTGTTTTCCGAAGAAGGGAGGAATACGATCCAACGGTCGGTGAGTCGCCATCTCCAACCTCGGTGTAGGATCAGCGTCGTTGATCTCAGTAATAGCGAGCATCTGTCGAGTCAATTCATCCCTAGGATCATCATCATCGTCACTGAAAAAGAACAGGTCGTCGTCGTCATCAGCTGAATCCTCGTTCGGACTTCCATTACGACCGGAGCTCGTCTTAGATGACCTCAGGAGGCTCCGGCGTCTCTCTTCAGTTTCTTCGTCCTCTCGCATGTGACGAATCCTCGTTGCAGATCTCGGGGTCACCATGTGTGAATCCTGGAAATAGGGTGACGCTTCAATCGAACCAAAAGCGCCGCGAGAGGTACTCTTCGCTTCCTTCCGAACCTTCGCTGGTGTATCGGGAAGCGGTATCTGAGTGGGATCATCCAGGTTCTCAACCGCGCGAGCGATCGGTTGTTTCCCGGAGTTTATTCCTGTCGCCCCGAACACTTTGCGAAGACGCTTCTTCCATCGTTGCAATTCAGCTCCTGCCTTGGACGGGCTCCAGTCTTCTAATGCCGCCGCTGACGGATACGCGAGAGGTTGGATTCCTAACGCCAATAGCAACGACACCGTATCGTCGGCGACCTGCTTAGTCGTTATCGAGTTCACTGGCCACTGGAGCTCATTCGCAAGAGCTGGCCAATCCGCCTGTCGTCTGGGTTTCGGCGAAAACAGCTGCATCCAATCGTCGGTCTTCATCAAAACGACGATGCGTTCGAAGACTTGCTTCGCTCCAGGTGTGTCTCCATTTATTGGTGGGCGGAAAGCGTTCAGTAGAGCTGCACGCTTCTCACTCGCCAACGATGGTTTAGAACCTCCGTTCTCATCGTCATAATCATCATAATCCGGTTCAGGTCCCGCTACGTCGGCCAATTCGTCGGCGAGGTTCCTCGACAGTGACCTCGTGCCTCCACTTAGACCTGAGGATAGCGTTGCCGTCTCCGGAGTCACAGCACTCGTACCCGGCGCTGGCGTCTTGTCCTCATAGTCGAAATCCTCATCCTTGGCTTCGGATCCGTCCTCCGAGTCTTCAAAGCTGACCGAACGTTCGGTGCCAGTCGATACGTGTGCACCCGCACCGTCCGTACTTGAACGCTCGTTCGAAGCTCCACTTGACCTTGCTGGAGTTGCTGGTACCGCTCCTGATCCTTTCGCCATGTTTCTTGAGGTTTCTTGGTAGCTCGTCACTGGAAGCAACACACAAACGATTCACAAACGTCACTATCCGCTCCCGGGTCGCGGCACCAGTTGTGGTATAGGAAATCCACGCCAAATGAACACTCGGTAGAGGTTCTAATAGCTCACACCCACAACAACTCGTCAACCAATACGGTCAACGAGTGTTCGGATCAAGATCTGAAAGTACCCAGATCGATCCCTTACACCGGGACGAACAGGACCTTGCTACCTCGTTTGTATGTACTCAACCAATGCAAAACACACGACTAGCACGAGCAACGCTAGTGTGTGCAGTAGGATAGCACAGTCCCAACAGCAGAAGGGTACTGTACCACCACCGAAGGTTCCCTTCGGTTGGAAGTCACACTTGGAGTCAATATGTACTCCCACACACGTGCAATAGGCAAGATACGCCGTCACGTCAACAGACCACACTCAACACTCTTGGCCTGTCCAATGAACCCTCGCTGTTATGCTACAGGTTCTCGGACAGGCATAATCCACTCAAATACGCTTATCCAGACGCTTACCTAAGGTAGCCGGATGTCACGCTAGACACTTGAAGGGAAGATTCTGTTCTGATTGTTGCCCTTTCAGGCTTATCTCCTAATTATGTAATTCCTATAAAGTATACAAATATCAAGTGAACTATGATCCGTTATGGATCTTCTACATACTACGTTACTGTCGAACGACTCTTCGTTCGGACCCTGAAATTGCAAGGGTCGCCCGAACCGACGCTTCTATCCATGGATCCAAAGTGCGCACGAACCTTCGGTAGCGTACTTATCTGGTGCTAGGTACGCCCAACGAAGATTCGCTAAGTGCGGACTCCACAATAGTGACTGTCTCAGTTGAGTGACCTTTGTTTCCGTCCGACCGAGTCCTCGGTCAACACCCATCCAACTTAATGTACCCATTCGTCATCAACGAGTACTTGAACGAATCTTCGTTCATCCATTGGCCAAAAAACCGGCGACCCACAACTGGCGTATCCCGATCACAGAATTTACTTCACCACAATAACGTCTAGCCGATGGAGGTGGTGGTTCCGTTGGAGACAGATCAGGTCATTTGTTTGGTGGTGGCGAATGACATAGATAGGATAAAGTCGCGGGATGGATTGCCTACAGGATATACCTCTGCAACTATCCAGAAACAGAGGCGCAGCAGCTCCAGCCGGAAGGTAGATACCTGGCTTCTTCATGGAGGCGATGGGACAAGTATACTACCTTCGAGATCGTGGCCCCTGCGGCAATCGAGTCCATCAATTTAATCAGTAGTCACTGTATCATTTACGCGTACTTGATCCACTAACAGCACCCACATCAGGCGAACACCACCGAAATCTCCATACTCCTACTTGACTTGATCAGTCGAGCTTTCACGCCTCGCGACGTCTCCATGCCCCTTTTCCTCATTTACTAAAAAGACAGGGTCTCATTCTGTCATTCCCTATGTTTTCTGGCTTAATCTCAACAAGCGTCAACGCCCGTTGAAACGTTGTCACATCGGATGGACGGTCCCCGTCGCGCGTTCAAGGATGCAAAAGAGGTTTAAAAGTAAGTAGACGTACTGCTCATGTTGACTACATGTAATAATAATATCGATTTTCCTGGAAGTCAAACCAGTTTGAATTGACTTCCAGGTAGGCGCGTTAAACGGATCTAAATGTGAGGTCTCCACACTCTTCAATTGGACTCGAACGTATCACAATGCGTGTGCTTCAGCTTGCTCGCCGCGTCGCGGCCTCCCGCTTCCCTTCCGCTGCCCGCGTGGCTCCGCGTGCCGTCGCCAACAGCTGCGTGCTGTCCTCGCACTTCCCGCAGCCTCTGAGCGTCCGCTCCTTCGCCCACGTCTCAGACGACGGCGAGGACTTCTTCCTCGAGGACGACGAAGACGATTCCTTCATCCAGTACCCGCCAGTGTCCGCCCGCGTGCAGGGACGCGCCCCCAACTTCACGGCCCACGCGGTGGTCAACGGGGACATCACGGACCTGTCGCTGGACACGTACCGAGGCCAGTACGTGGTGCTGTTCTTCTACCCGAAGGACTTCACGTACGTTTGCCCCACGGAGATCATCGCCTTCAACGACCGCGCGGAGGAGTTCAAGGCCCTCAACACGCAGCTCATCGCCGTGTCCTGCGACTCGCCAGAGTCCCATTTGGCCTGGACGCGACTGCCGCGCAACAAGGGCGGACTGGGCAAGATGGACATCCCCATCGTCTCGGACATCACCAAGCTCATCTCGGCCAAGTACGGCGTGCTGGTCGAGCAGGACGGCGTCGCTCTGCGCGGACTCTTCATTATGGACAAGGAAGGCGTGCTGCAGCAGATCACCATTAACAACATGCCCATTGGCCGCAGTGTGGACGAGACGCTGCGTCTCATCAAGGCTCTGCAGTTCGTGGAGGAGCACGGCGAGGTCTGCCCTGCCAACTGGCAGCCAGGTGACAAGACCATCAAGGCCACCCCCAAGGACAGCTACGAGTACTTTTCCACGGTCAAGGAGGACCTGGAGGACGACGACGCTGCGTCGTTGACGTTGGTTAAGAACAAGGCCGAGTTCGACGCTCTGATCAAGAGCGGCAAGCCCGTGGTCGCTGACTTCATGGCCCCGTGGTGCGGCAAGTGCGCCCAGATCCTGCCGTTCGTGGAGGACCTGGCTGAGGCCCACCCGGAAGTGACGTTTGCCAAGCTGGACGTGTCCATTCCGGAAGTGGAGAAGATCAAGGACAAGCTCGATGTGGGCGCGTACCCGGAATTCCGCTTCTTCAAGGACGGCAAGGAGGTTGGCGAGAAGATCTCGGGCTACAAGAAGTCGCTCCTTAAGAACGCTGTCCAGAAGCTGCTTTAATTTAGTGTCTGCCTTCGACCCACTAAGCGCGTTCGGCGAGAAAATGGCTCACGAACAGGAGAAGGGCTCTCGCAACTGCTTCCTAATAGTGTTTTTCCGTGGTAAGCATTTTCAATAACAACGCAACACTCCAACTTGTTTCATGCTGCCACATGTTGCAGCCGGTCAAAGCTACATCGTAAATCTCATGCATTGCCGGCGTCATAGCGAGCACGAGCCAGCATACGTCGGCGTTCCTTGTCGGATGTGGCGTCCGAGAGGTCCACGGAAGCAGAAAGCGGCGCTTTTAAACCGAGCCCAGCAGTCTCGCTCCGACCACTCTCTGCTGCTTGAATGGGAGCCGTGATACCTGTACCGTGCTTGCCGAGGCCCTCACCACTCTTCCACCCCATCATTTTCAGCATTTTCCCCCAATGCCAGCTTCCAGTGAGCTTACAGCAGGTTGGTGGGGTGGGTCATTGCTAGAGGAAGCCGAGTTCCACTGGCTAGTTTGATCGGGAACAACACGTCCCCCTCCTTTAGTTGGCTAGTTTGACCAGGAATAACACGTTCCTCCTGCTTTCGTTGATTTTGGGCCTCTCGTTCCTGTTGCTCGTGCTCGCGGTATTGAGCTGCAATATGCTGCTTGTTCTCCTTCGATTTTGCCAAGTTTGCTAGGTGAAGCTTCGACAGCTTTTCATGTTTTCTAAGTAGCTCCATCGACCCAAACTTTCGACGGCAAAGCTAACAGTGATAAGCATATGTATATCATAGATTGTTAGCCACGCATTGATGTGCTCGTAATCATAACACTCATAACATAGTAGCACTTACCAGACAGATCGGTGCCTCCTGAGGGACATGTGTGAGTGCATCGATTGTAGAGTCAGACGCTGCTGTAGCGCCACTTTTCAACTTCTTCACTGATGTATTGTCTGCCTGTGCGGCCCCTACAGGAGACTCCTTAGGGCCCGGAAATCCACTTGAAGATTCATTTTCCAGGCCTTTCGCTTCTCGCTGCCGCTGAGACCACTTCGCAATGTCGATTGCGCTCTTACGTTTCATTCCCACGTTCCCTGTACCGACAGCACTAGCAGTCGGCGCAACAACGGCGTTTGTCCCCACTGCTTTAATAGCGCTATCTGTCCCGAAAGCTGGCGTAACAGAGGCAAACGCAGCAGTTTTAATTCCAAACGAGATTGCTGGCACTTTCTTCTTGTCCTTCTTGAGCGATAAACTCAACCCTGGCTTGTTCACTGGCGTTGGTGCTATCTCAGAACTCGTATACGCCGTATCATCGACAGGCAGAGGCGGTGTAAATGCATTAAATGCAGCCGCACCACTAGTGCTGGCATTTACACATCGGTAGTACGTGCCAGTGAAAGAGTTATAGTATACCTTGCTTTGCGCGTCATAGTAGAACATACTGTCCGGATCCCAGTACAGCCCGTACTCACTCGCATAAACATAGCTACCACCAGCTGTCTCGAATGGCGGTGGCCACGTTTTCTTGGGTTCTTCAAAATGCGGGACAACTTCCGCCGCAGCACTGTTAAGAAGAGCACTCACGTCATCGGCAACGTTGATCTACGGTCACAATTAGACGTAAAAGATTGACCGATGCATGCAGCGTTCATGCACACATTTTAGGAGTGACGACATTCTGGAGCATTAGATACATATTTCGACGACGCAGCGGACTCTCGTCCAGCAAAATATGACAAGCCTTCACCTGATTTGATGTCGCCGCGCCAGTTCCCCGTGACCATGTGCAAGAGACCACTGTGCTTGTTCCAGGGCAGTTACTGCCATTGAGTGGCCTGCACGTGGTCCGCCTTGAGATGATTCCGCCGAATAATGTGATCTTGTCGAGAGCGTGTCACGTGCGAACGACACCTCCACAGGCGTATTGTGAACAACCAAGCCTTCGCATTTTGCCAGAGCTTGCGTTGCTGCCTATAGTAATAAAACACCGCAAACGTTATTATAAATCACCACAACCTGATGCAGTGCATTTAAGTAAGGTGCGAGCAACGAGGCAGTCGTCTCAAACCGATCTGGTAAAAAGCATACTTCGATATTGCAGAATTCAACAAATCCAAAGCCTCGCGACAAATTAGTAACACGATCTCGAATCAGCCGGATATCTTGTACGCCCTCGAACTCTGCAAAAGTGACGTGGAGCTGAAGATACCCGTTGGTATGGTAAGACATCAAAGATAATCCAATAGGAAGCTAACATGTCGGACATACCTCTCCTTCTTCAATGTCAGGAGGTAACAAGCGCACCATCAACACGTGGGATGGGACAATCCGCGCAAAATCGTCATTCGGATTTCGGCCACGAGCACTCCTCTCACCGCCACCGACAGACATTGATGTAGAAGATGCGTTGTTCTCATCCCGGTTGTGTGCGTCATCCTCGTCATGAAGTCGCTGAGTTCGAAATGCTGCTGTCGGCGTCACTTCCTTGGTATGAGCTGTCTTAGGTGCGTTACATTGAAAACATGATGTCCGCCGAGCAAAATTGGTCACATTGCACTGTCAACATCATCAACCAGCCGTGAGCAACACCAGGTACTGGCAATCCTTAGACAAAACGTGTAGACGTGTACTTCATCACAAATCCAGTCCAGTCGTGGCTGCCACCGATCTCCCTGGTGTGCCTGGTCACGATTGCCATCGGCAAGCCGTCCACTTCCCCAACTACCTTCACCTCTTGGTCTAGCAGTCTCAGCATCAGGCAGTCTCCGACGAAAGCTGTCAGCATAAGTGATGCTAACTACTTGGTTCTGCAACTCAAGAGGCTGCGAGGCTAACAGAGTGCGCAGCGTCAAAACTTGCCCAGCAATGAACAGCACCAGAACCGCTTACCGAAGGTCCGCACCGCTTCCATAGCACTCTCAACACTGTCAAAGTCCACAAACGCAAACCCACGAGACTCCCCAGTAGTCTAAACCAAAGAAAAACAACAACAATTAGCATCAGAAACCACCACTACTTAGCAATTCGCACCAAAGACGCACCTTGTCGTGCATTGTTCTAGCAGACACTGGACGGAAAGCTTGCAGCGCATTGAAAATCTGATGAAGTTGCAGTTTACACAGCAGTTCGCAGCGCAGAACACACAACATTCAAGCGGCAAGTGAGTGCGAGCTACAACAGGCCGTATCTCCTCCGTTTCTAGCGCTCTGGAGCTGCAAAGCGGCTCAAAGTTACAAGGAGGTGGGGGGTTGAGCTGCTAGCGTCTCTGTTCACCGCAGAGACTCCAGTGGAGGCAATCATTGAGCTGTTTGTGGCCTGTTGTTTGTGTTTAGTGTACCATTTCATCGTCGACAGTTGGCGCCAAACCACGAAGCATCAGCGTCGGACTGGGCTCATGCTCTCGTGTAAAAGGAGGCGCTCTGGGCTGCCAGCGGGAGGAGGAGGAGCGGTCCTCACGGCGAGCGAAGCGTCTCGGGTCCTGGTCCTGGGCGCTCCTACGGTGGTGCATCTTGGAATGACTATGGCTGGAGAGGAGAGTGGCAGTACCTAAAATAAGCGGAATTGGGTAGCAGTTGCCCTTTATATTGGGTAGTTTGATCTCTACATGTGATTACGATGAGTATTACGCTTTCTTGGACCCGCCAAAGCCACCGAAGCCCATCATAGCCATCATCTCGGCGTCGGCATCAGCAACAGCTTCATCTTTGTTTTCAGAATTCTTGTCTGTCTCCTTCTCACTCTTCACCTCGGAATTCTGCACCTCTCCAAGCTTCTTGGCTTTCTTTTGCTCCTTTTTCTGCCTCTTGACACGAGCCTCTTCCTCCTCAGCTTCCTTCACTTTCTTCTCATAATCTACAAAGCAGCAGCAACACACCGCATGCACCCTTAGTACTGCGAGAGCTAGGACTCAGAGAGAGAGAGACACCGACACAGCTCTGCAACAGACACAGACCTGCCATCGCATCCAACTTTTTCGTCATCAACGGATCCCACTTGCGTTTAGCCGCACTCTGCAGTCTGTTCTTCACCTGATCCACCGTCGACCTCTCCACCCGCATACTATACCCCAACTTGCGTAAATCTAAAAGCCACAACAACAAAAAACTCAATCGATGCACGCCAAACAATAACAACCGTCTTAAAATTCCCACGCACGTTTTTTGCCGTTGATGTGGTCCAAGTACGCCACCGAGTCCTTGAGTCCGCACTCGCAGACCTCGCAGTAGTAGCCTCCGGTCTTGCTCAGATCGTCGGATTTCACCACTTTGACGGTCCCCACGCTGTTCTCCAGCGACATTTTGCTGCTGCGAGCCTTCAGAAACGCTCGGGCAGAGCCTGCAGGACCCGCGGCGCCGTCATCTGCGGCCTGGAACTCTTCTTTCTTGGACTTGATGACCTTCTTGACCTCCTCCGGCTCCAATTGGCCGTCGGCGCGGAGCTGCGCGAGCTTCTCGTAGTGCGCGCGGTCCCACGTCTGGCGCGTCACATTCGCCACGCCCGCTCCTTTCCTGGCAGTGGATTTGTCCTACAGAAACAGTCAGCAATGAGGCTCCACAGCCGCGTCGTCTCCAGGTAAGCAAGCAGTCTTACCGCCATGATGTCTCGCAATAGTAGAGTTGCTTTTGATTGGCTGAAATCTGGCTGAAGTAACACGGAGCTCTCCATCCTGTTACTTCACTGGCCTGCGGCTCTCAACGCGTCAATAGTCTGCAGAACCCTCGGAATCGACGTCGGCAAGATGGTTCTCGCTCACCAGGACGCGTGGAGAAGCCACCCCTTCATCTCCAACTGCGCCAAGAAGCCGTTCACTGGGCTGGGCTTGGCCTCCGCCATCTTCGGCGTTTATCTGGTCGTGGACACCGTCACCAGCCGCTTCAAGAGCCACCCGGACGAGCACTCGACACACCCAGAGATGGACTACGTGCCCCGCGGCAAGTTCAAATACGAGCGCACGGAGGTCGGCGAGGCGCCTTCGCTGCAGTAGACTGCAAAAAGCCACTTCAGGCAGTCGGCAGTGGATGAAATAAAACAATGCAATTGCACTTGAATTGTTACCAGAAAAACTAAACAATCTTGTGATACCAACCAGCTTCCTCGGCTGATGGTGTAGCTACGACTTAGATACACTTCTCTCTCTCTTTCTTCTCTTTGTTGTGAGAACTCTACCGCATAAACGCGGTGGTGTCGTCCTGAGGATACTCCTCGTCGTCCTCGCTGTCCCCCGTCCCGACGCTACGGCGCTTCGTGGTTCGTAGACTGTTGTCTTTGTGCAACTCCAACACCGACACGCGCGTCATGAGCTGAGTAATGAGCAGCATGGTCTCGGCCTTGAGCTCTTCTTGCTCTATCAACTGCTGCTGCATCTGCATGTTGCTCTGGGCGAGCTGCTCGATCTGTTTCTGCTGCGACGCCAACAGACAACGTAGTTCCTGAACTGTCGCAGCCTGCCCGCCGCTCACTGCTGGAATTCCAGACGCGTGGTTTGCCGTGGTGGCACGTTCTCCGGCTCCTCCTGTGGCCTCACCCGCTGCAACGAGACTAGATTTCCGGGAGTTCACATTGCGAGCGGTTCCTGTGGACGGTGTGGGGCTGCCTGCTTGTGAACCTCGCTCAGGACGAGCAGGACTTCGAACACTTCTCGTACGGGATGCAAACGCGTGTTGCTCTCCATTGCCGCCGCCATAGTACTGCTGCTGGAAGGCTGCGGGGCTGCAGTCGCGCCTTCGCGCCCATAGTCATCGATCTCCAGATCATGTCGAAGTGATCGACTGTGTGTGATCATGGCGTAACAGGTGACACACACTCGTTGAGGGGTCGTAAAACCTTTATCCTCCATGATCAATTTCTTATCAGCGCTGTGCTGACTACAGATTGATTTTCCGCAATTGCGGCAATGGTGACGGTGCTTGAACACGCCAAAGCTCGCTCTGCAAATCGAGCATTCGCCGTCATGTTTCCACTCTGGTGGAGTCTCAAAATGCCTTCGACTGTGCGATCCATGGGAAGCTCGACGTTGCGACCTCCGGAGAATTGGCGGCGATCCTCGTTGAGATCCGCCTGCAGGGGTCGTCGAGCGACGGGAAGCCGAAGGTTGATGCGCTGACAAAAACATTCTTCCTCTGGTAAAACTGTCCATGGTGTCAGCGATCCCAGTGCTGCCGCTACCTCTGGACGATTCGTTTTCGTCATCAGCTTCACTGTACACGTGGAAAGGATTATTCCCAGTCGTTCGTCGTAAGTTTTCGTAACTTGGCATCAGTGGCAGCGAGAGATTTCGATTGTGATTTCTTTGACTGGAGCGAGTGTTTAACTCCTCCGTTGCAGCGCTGTCACTCATAGCAGAAACCATCGTCCTCAATTCCCTTTCAGTTAAAACTCCATTGGATTGCAGTTGCTCCAGTAATGAGACAGTGCGGTGGATCCGATTCGGACGAGCTTTTTGTCTGATACCGGTACTGGTACGCGGCAAGTCGTTAAATGCTCGAATTCCAGCGCCAAGGCGTGTGGTAAAAGACGACCGAGAGCTACTTCTGGAAGTACCCGTATTTATCTCCTCCTCTGGGCTGTTGCAAGTACTGGTAGACGAAGGAGACACGAGGTGGTCGTGAGGAGAATCCAAAACTTCGTCGTCACTGACGGAATGTTGTTCACTCAGCATACTGATACTGTCGTCAGGCTCCAAAACGGACAATTTGGCAGCGTCAAAGTCGTCGTTTTCGACCGAATGGTGGAAATACTCTTCTCCGAAAACAGCATTCCCCACGAAAGGTTTGGGAGTGGATTCCAGCGGTGTGCCCCAGTTCTCGTCGTTTTCATCATCTTTGTTTTCGGGGTTTCCACGCCCGAGTCTTGGCCTTTTTCCTGCGAGATACTGTCATCGTTGTTGCTGATGTCGTAGTTGAAGTCCACATTTTCTCGGCTGAAAGAATTGTTGCCGTCATCGTCCGGTTGCTGCTGCACTAAACTGTTGCGGTCTAGTGCGCGGTAAAGCACTTTTAGACTCTCCGCGTCAAGTGCCACCTGCTCTGCCAGTTCAAGAGCCGACACGCCGTCGGGAGTGTGTTCGTTCACTGCATCCGGATACGCTCGCACGAGTTTACGCAGGATAGAGGCGTGCACGTGAGCGCGAATGGCAATGTGCAACGGCAAGAGCTCGCCAGCGTTTTTTGCCTTGACGCCGTCCGGATACGCCTGCAGCAGCTTGCTCACGAGTGTGAGAGGCACTCGACGGACGGTGCAGACCCAGTGGATGGGCAGCATGCCGTGGTCCCCTCTCTCTTTCGCCACTGCAGGCTTGCGCTCCAGCAGGCGCTGGAGCCCCTTCCAGTCGGAAGCCTGCGCCAAGCGGATGGCCTCCGAGTTGCCTCTCTCCTGCATCGTTTTACCTACGCGACGGCAGATGAAAAGTAACGAGACGAGTTGGGGGCGATCACTGCGCCGCTTTGAAAGGAGATTTGGCTGTGGTCGGCGGTAGAACGCGCCCAGAACGAGATCGCCGTCCGCCGTAGCGCCGCCTGCCGCTTTGGGCCGAAAGCTTCTCTTTTTTATTGTTTCTTTAGAAATGGGTTCGTTTTTTGCGGAAAAGATCAAAAGTTGGTGCTATTACGGGTGGACTGTGACAATAGAGGAGGCAGATTAGTACCCAGAAGGGAATAGAATTGGGCTATTAGCTGCAACTGTCGTCAAAATAATGACTAAACATACTGAATGGAGGTGCAAGTTGAACTCATATCTGGAATTGTGTCAGGCGATGATATCCTTAGTGGTGGCAAGCTCCGGCCACATGCATCATAGATCACAGGCAGGCAAGCCAGTTGTGCTGAATTTCGGCCACGAATGCAAGGGTATTCTCGCCCACAAAACTGTGTTCACTTCGTGGCTCAAAGGGAGCCAGGAACGGCTTGGGGTCGCGAAAGATGATCGAGTCCCTCATAACAACCACTTGGTTTACAAGAAGACCCATGGAAAATGTCGCTCTCGTGTCGTGAAACCCCTACATTATAGTTGCAAAGCGATAATGTCACTACCGGTAAGTAGTAGTAAGAACCAAACTATCCAATGAAACCCTAATGAGAAGACTTGAACATACGAAACACAGCTCATTGTTTTCAGCGGAATTGTTGATAGCTGGGCTGCCAACTATCGTCACCCTCTGCCCTGTAGCGCACCCTTTGCATGATCCTGGTCGTAGTATCGAATGTGCTGGTATTGAGTTGTTGCTACCAGAATGGCAAGACATTAGTACGTCCGTCGCCAATTGCGATCGCTGCAAAGACTTTTTCCACACGTAACTGATGACAGGCAGGTCGACGTGAGTCACAACACGAGCGTCAAACGTCGACACGAAAGTGCGCTTTCGCGTGGCGTCATGGCCTCGCACAGTTTCACGATAGTTGGTCCTTCCACGGCCTCGAAAGAATTGTGTCATCATTGCCGACTACTACGGAAAAAGTACTTCAACAGCTAAGCTTGCATGCGCATCGTAGAAGAGCTCACTAGTACAGTAGTCTGATTTGGTACCGTTTCAGGAACCCTTTAATGATCACATCATTTGCTTCTGTTCTGTCGGTCTATACGCTGCAATGTTTGCAACGCAATCTCCGACAATCACTCTTGCTTCCTGTATAATAGGAATCGCCCGCCCCAGCGCGAAACGATGCTGCGTCGGGCGATTCAGCGCGCGTCTGCACCTGCCAGCGCCCATCGGCCACGACAACGGCGTGGGCGCCTCAGCCAGCGACGACGAGGAGTGTCCGTGGAGTCCGAGCGTGTCGTACACGAGTCTGAGGGACGACGACGCCGTGCGCGACCACTTCCGGACCCTTCCAGAGGACGTTTCAAGCGTCCACTTGGTAATCAACGAGGACAAACGTAACGTAAAAGATCTCCGAGTCAAAGACCTGACGGACGACGAGGAGCGACGCGCAGCCGACGCCTGGAGACGTCTCCAGCAGCTCTACGGTCTCTTCAAACACCTGGAGGAGACCTCAGCCGAAGAAGCGCACGAGAACGAGTCTCTGGAGCCTCTTGCGGGCGCTGCAACAGCGCCGCAGAGCGCACAGAGAAGCCGGCGAGATGACGGACTGCGGTCGCTCTTGCAGACCTCCCAACTGCCCTCTGGGGTGATCCTCAGAGACCTGCAGAAGCTCTCGGTGGTCGACGAGGACAACCACATGCCCATGCCGCAGGGCTTCACGGCGGACATGTTCGAGGCTCTGGGCAACAAAATCTACAACGACATGATCGTGGCAGGAGAACAGAGTCAAGTCAGCCCTGCGGCGCTGGAAATCCTGGGCAATTGTCTGTACGCTGAGGCCGAGACTCTCGCAGTCTCCGCTGCAGCGTAACCCCAACTTCAAGACGGGTCGATGGTTAGTTTATTAGCTCTTTATGCTGTGGAGTCGAAACTCAAATGAAAATGCACTGGATGCGATGAATGCTTCAAGTGCTTTGAATCAGTGGCGCAGTCTTAGGCTTGAGCTTGGGTCTGCCAAGTGGCAAGCGCCTGGCCTCCGTCGTTCTCAACTTGTTGCACGCCCTGGAAGTCGAGGACCTCACCGTTTGGGCGGACGATCACGAGCGCTGGGATACCGCTGTTCCGGTGGGTCACGCCGACCTCTGCGTCGTCTTTGCCATTGCGAATCCCGTACTGTGCAAAACACGATAAGCGTCAGATCAAGGAGCAGAAACACGAATCGAAGAGCAGTTCTACAATACCTTTCGGCGCAGTTCATTGCGGATTTCTGCCTCACGAGGGATCATCCACCAGGAGCCGTGCTTGTCCGAAAAATGCGCTTGCTGCGTCTCCTCCGTCATATCGGAGCTCACAAACACCACATCCAATTGCTGCGTCGACGCGTTCACTTGGGAGTAGAACTCGTTCAGCTTTGGCTGGAATGCACGGCAGTCCGGGCACCAATCCGCCTGTACATCATGCAGCAGTCAAGTTTATGAATGAGACGGCATTGGCCATCAACACCAGTGCACGATACCGCAAAGTAGAGCGCCAGGAGTCCAGTTTGTCCAACATCGCAGCCGTCGATCGTGTCGCCCTTGGCGTTCACCAGCTTCGTTCCGCGCAGCAACGAGTCCGCCATCTTACCAGTGTTTGTCTCTGTGTCGGTCTGATTGGCTGGCTAGCGGAGACCAACCTCGATTAGCGAGAATCGTATGGATGCCAGACCTGCTGCTTGAAGTGTGATTTTCTTTAACTTAGTGTTGTCATCCCTCGTATAATCATGTTCGCATTACGCATTTACACATACATCAATGGATTCCTAGCTGAGCATTTTACACTCTTTGATGCATGACAGGAACTTCCGATCTGGGCGTAACAACACTGGCGTACGACGGTGCTCCAGAAGCGCGTGGAGACTCCAGTGAGTCGCTCGACAAGCGATCCTCCAAATTCTTTCGCTCTTCAAGCAGTTTTCGCTTTCTTCGAACCACGACCGCCATGCCGACCGACGCCCCGACTGCCACACAAACTGCAACTACTAGACCGACGATTGCACCCGTTGAGGCAATGCCGCCGCCACTGCTTGCTGCTTCCTGGACGGAGGCCTCGGTTGGTGTCGGGGTTGCTGCTGATATTGGAGCTGACGTCTCTGTCGTAGCAGATGTAGACATTGATGCGATGTCTTCTTCATCGTTGGTAGACGAGCCCTTGTCAACGTCGGTGTGATTACTTGTTGAAGGCGACGTCGAGTTTGATGCTGGGGTCTTCAGAGACTTTGGCTGTGCAGGACTGCCCTCTCTTTCGGCAGATGAAGAAGTGCTCAACGATCCAACGACAGAAGCAGTAGTAGAGTTAGATGTGTGAGCCTGCGTTGACTCCGACAAGGTCGGAGTCGAAGTTGGGCTCGGAGTTTGCGGGGTCCGGATCGGAGTCGGAGTTGGAGTTGGAGTCTGGGTCGGGGCCGGGGCCGGGATTGGTGTCGGTGTCGGACTCGTGGTTTGCATTGGGGTGGACGTTGGCGCCCTACTCGGAGCTTGTGTTGGGGTTTGAATCGGGGTCGGAGTAGGAGTCTGCATTGGAGTCGGGGTTGAAGTTGGAATCGGACTCGGAGTTTGGGTTGGCGTCGGTATCGGCGTTTGTGACGGCGTTGGCGATGGTATGGGTGCTGAAGTTGGGGTGAGCGTTTGGGTCGGTGTCGGCGAGGGTGAAGACGATGTTTCTGCAGCTGGTCCCTCCGTCGTTGTGCTCGTTTGAATAGACTCCTCACTATACGAAAACTGAGAACTGCCTTCAGTGCAAGCATCGGCAGACAACGACACTGTCTCCTCCAGTACCTCACCATTCACACCCGTCAATGAAATGCTCACTGCATTCAAATCAGCTACACTCTCACCACTGCCGTCGATCAAGAAGTAATATGCAGAATCGATCACTGTCGTTTCCTGGCCATTGATCTTCAAACTCTGCACGCCAGACACAAAGTTCGCTGGTTGAATTGCAACCCAAAACTCGCTGCTGCCAGTCTTCAAACAGTACTCGACGTTCTTCGAGATCGGACAGTCCACGAACTTCCACTCGATGCCCAGCTTCGTGTACGACTGGCCCGTGATACCCTCGAACACGTCTGGAGACAAGTCCAGGTCGCCGTACTCGCAACCCGGACATTGGTCCATGATGTACACGATCTCGGACGACTGGCTCGCGCACGACGAGTCCGTGCACCAGACCTCGGCGCATCGTCCGCAGTTCATGGTTTCTTCCCACTGCTCTGCGTTGAGTGCGGCGTACTTGGTGGTGGCGTCGCTTGGCCAGGACATGAAGTTGCAATTGCCGCTCGAAGGCGTGCTGAGTGTGTAGACTGTTCCGTATCCCTCGTAGGTACCGGTAGGCAACGCCGACACAAGAGCGATGCAAGTGCATGCCAAGACTAGCAACTCAGCAACTCGGAACATGGTTCTGGCAGTATCCAACACGATATTGATTGCTATCGCAGTGAAATTGAAAGTGACCGAAGCTGCGGTGCTCGCAAAGTATCTGTAGCTATCCAAGCTTGCGATCGCTGCACAGCCTGTGATTCACAGACATCAGCAGAGCCCACGACAGTCGTGACCGTCAACCGAGTCAGACAAGAGACAGAAAGATGCACGCGCAAGGTTGGAGGCAGCGCTAGATAGATGGCGTGCGTTCCTCGTGCGGTCATGCACCGCGACTGGGTTGCTTTCCATATTCTAGGGATCTTCTCCTGATGTACATGTGGCGAATGCGCAAGAAGCGACACGATGTGTACAGTGCAACTTCAGAAGCAGCCAAGTGACGAGTCCACCTCTGTTCGACTTACGTATGTCAGAGTGGGATACGCCAAGCAGAACTCGTTCAGATCGAGTCGTTCCGAGCGACACGAATGAATGGTGCTAAAGATCTTGTCAAACGTCAAGCGCATGGCCAAAGGCTCGAAACATGGCGAGCATTGATTGCTGTTATAACAACGCACAATGTAGCTGCCCCCTCGCAAACCGATCGAATTCTACGCTCCGACCAAGCGAGCCCTAGATGGACAGTCGGTTTGGCGACTGGCGTGCTCGCTTCCTTCCACCGTCTTCGCCACAAGTTGCATTCGGCATCGATGATAATAGTGGGTAAATGATCGAAGACCACTGCCAAACACAAATGATAAGCACGCCATTGCGTTTCGACTCCATCAAGATTGTCGTGGTTGAACAAGTGGCTTGGCAGTTAGCAGAGACTTTCAGGAATGGTCTCGAAAAGTGAACCTCCTGACGGGATGGCCAAGTCAATCGAGATGTCCAAGATACTTTTTTCCAACTTGACCATCAGTTATTCCTGAAAACGATGACTATCTATCTGGAGCTTATAACTACCGCCCTGTCACTAACTTTTAATCACTATTCCTACTTTATCGAGCTTCATCTTACGCACTTCTCTCCATCGAACTCATGGATGAAAATGAACTGTTGGGCTGTGCACGATATCGTACGCGGACGCATCCGAGGCACGTGGTGACGTGTCGTCGTCGGACATCGCTGTGCCCTGCTCCTCGCGACGCTTGTACGAGTCGATTTGTTTCTTGCGACGACGAACATACAGCGCGAGACCAACTGCCACCAGCACAGCAGCACACACCAAAATAATCATCCCGACCATCAATGGAGTCGAGCTTGATTCGCCGGAGCTCTTGACATTGGCTTGGTACGTTGGCGTTGGTGTTGCATTTGATGATTGCTCAACGCTGCCAGTATCGGTAGCTGCAATCGTCACTGGCGCTTGGCTATCTGTCGACCCCGATACTTGATAAATATCCTCGTCCACAGAAGCTGCAACATCTTGATCAACACTGGAAGCAGCCTTGTCGCTGTTAGAACGTAGTGTGCTAGAACTTCCAGATGAAGATGCCATCTGGTTCGTTTCTGGACCGGGTGCAGCCGTTGGCGTTTGAGTCGGAGTATGCACCGGGGTCGGAGTCGGAGACGGTGTCGTTGCTGTAGCAGGTGCTGATGTGGTAGTGGCAGTGGAGCTTTTCGAGCCAGCCATGATTTCAGACTGAGTTGCATCGCTAGTTGAAAACTGGGAGTTGCCTTCAGTGCAATTATCCGCTGTCAAGGACACTGTCTCCTCCAGTACCTCACCATTCACACCCGTCAATGAAATGCTCACTGCATTCAAATCAGCTACACTCTCACCACTGCCGTCGATCAAGAAGTAATATGCAGAATCGATCACTGTCGTTTCCTGGCCATTGATCTTCAAACTCTGCACGCCAGACACAAAGTTCGCTGGTTGAATTGCAACCCAAAACTCGCTGCTGCCAGTCTTCAAACAGTACTCGACGTTCTTCGAGATCGGACAGTCCACGAACTTCCACTCGATGCCCAGCTTCGTGTACGACTGGCCCGTGATACCCTCGAACACGTCTGGAGACAAGTCCAGGTCGCCGTACTCGCAACCCGGACATTGGTCCATGATGTACACGATCTCGGACGACTGGCTCGCGCACGACGAGTCCGTGCACCAGACCTCGGCGCATCGTCCGCAGTTCATGGTTTCTTCCCACTGCTCTGCGTTGAGTGCGGCGTACTTGGTGGTGGCGTCGCTTGGCCAGGACATGAAGTTGCAATTGCCGCTCGAAGGCGTGCTGAGTGTGTAGACTGTTCCGTATCCCTCGTAGGTACCGGTAGTCAACGCCGACACAAGAGCGATGCAACTGCATTGCACAGCAAGTAGTAGTGCGCAGATGGCAACTCGATTCGATGTTCTTATCATTGGCGCCATATTTTGTCGTTGAAGCATAGATCAATCCGTCGACTTGGTTTGTGTGTTGGCACGCGAAAGCAAAAATGCTTACTGGCGCAGCTCGAACTTGGCGCGCGAATGACATCGCGGCACCGCAACCAGTAACATCTGTGGCTGACGAGCTTGCAATGCTACGGGGCTTTTGCTGTGAAGGTTCTTTATCTCGGCACTGCAGCGCTCGACCGAGTCCATTTTAGCGTCTCTGACCGCCCATGCGTGCGTGCGTACGGTGGGACGCCAGTCAGCATGCACGAACGGTTGGCGCCGCTTAAGCCGCGCTCGTTGCAGCGATTTGCCGAGCCGGATCGCGACTTGCCTGTCGCGCAACACCACCGTCTGGAGCGACTGATAGTTCCACCCACAGCTCGGTCTC
The DNA here is from genome assembly GCA_011947355.1 of Phytophthora boehmeriae. Classification (NCBI taxonomy): domain Eukaryota; phylum Oomycota; class Peronosporomycetes; order Peronosporales; family Peronosporaceae; genus Phytophthora; species Phytophthora boehmeriae. The sequence continues at coordinate 618,528 of JAAVTJ010000194.1, read as the reverse complement.
ACGAGATCCAGAGCGTCTCTCCGATTGAATGGCGCTTCGTGAGATCGGATGGCGGGAACGTGGGACGTGATCTGCGCTGACGTAGAGCAGATTGCTGCAGCGATGGATGAAGGCGGCAGGGGAGTTGCACAGTGCGACAAACCTGTCTGGCGTGCCAAGCACACGAGAAGTCCACACACTCGGCGACCATCGCTGCAGTGGATCGCACATTGGGTATCGATGAAGAATGCCTTGACGGGCATTCTTCAGCGGCGACGTAAAGTCCTCGCAAGCTATCGGTTTAACTTCCTGCAGCCGCGTCACACGTTTCGGTGGTGCGACAACTTCAGAAAACCCAATTATAGATTTGACAAGAGCCCAAGTTTAAGTCCCCATCACAGCAATACAAACTACTATGTACTTGACGATCGCGGTACTATCAAGTACCGAAACTACTGTAGCTGGAGCACCCAATCTTATCCAATAGCTGCTCAATCGTCGTGTCGAGACCAGCAGAAAAGGCCACGATGATTTCACTCGAGATGGGTCCGCCAGGGACTCGAAGACAAGTCGGAGAAGCTTCGTAGCGTGGATTAAACCTCCAGTCTGCGTGCGCGATGCATGCACTGGAAGCTCAAGAATTGAGGGACAATTGTCTATCTGTAGCGGGAAGGTATTTCCACGGATTGATCACTTCGATGCCCTTGATATCCTTCGGCACGCTTCCAAGCGAGTTTCGCTTCAACTCAGTTTGTCGTTCCTCTAAGCCGTCTTTGTAGCTTTATGCTCTAAGGAATGACCAAGTTAGTCGTCGCTATCCGAAAAAAACGATTTGATTAGCTCCGGATCGCCCCTGTGTTGTCAATGTTCTTCGTGCTACGGCCACTACCATGCATTGAATTCCGATGTCTACGGAATCCTAGTATGCCATCGGGCTTATCTAGTTGGATTTCGAGCTGGCAGTACAAAAGCTGAAAGCGTTAAGAGTGTAGTGTGAGAGTAGTATCAGCCCTGCATCGGCGCACGTATAATCTCTGTCACTGGGTGATATTCATGCTGCCCCCATCACTGTTTGCTGTACTCCTAGAAATCGTTATCTAGGGAAAAGTGTCACTACCGCTGATGCAGTAAAGTACGTGTCTGGGCTTCCACCATTTACGTTGGTGCTCGGGCATGTTGGAATAGCTTCCAGTAGAGAACCAAGGTTTTGCATTCCGTGCTCCACCAGCACGGAAGACAAGCGCCACTAAAAGACAGTGGCAACTCTGATTAGCGTCAGCCGACTCGCAACAGAGAGAGAGAGACCTCGTGCTACCGATCGACAGACGCGATTCAGTTCGCGTGGACAGTTTTCCCTTCCCCTTGCACCAGCAACAACAGTCGTAGCAAGATGAGTGTTTCCAGCAGTGATACGCAATGCGTCGATTTCTCTCTTCCTACGAGTAGCTAGCTGCCTCTCCGTCTACAGCCACTGGGCCAGAGCCTTGGCGCCGTCCTTCTGCACTCTCTCGGCCGCGTCAAAGTCCACGACCTGTCCGTCGGGACGAATCACCACCAGCGTGGGGATGCCTCCCTTGCGCGTGATGGGGCTCAGAGCGCGCACCTCCGAGCCGGCGCAGACGCCGTACTTGCGCTTGAGCAGCGTGCGCGTCTCCCCTCGAAGGGCGCCATCCACCACGGGCCCTGCTTGTCCTTCAGGTGCGCCAGTTGGTCGGCGGCCGAGGCGTCCGAGCCCACGAAGACCACGTCCAGTTGGCTCTGGGCCTCCGCGTAGAAACTGTTGAGCGTCGGCTGGAAGGCGCGGCAGTCCGGACACCAGTCGGCGGCGAAGTAGAGCGCCAGCGCTTTGCCGTCCTGGCCCAGTCGCTCGCCCTGGATGGCCTCGCCCTGGGCGTTATGCAGCGTCACGCCTTGCAGCAGGAACTTGCTCATCCTGTAGTCGGCTGGTACTTGGAAGTGAATGGGATCAATTGGAGCGCGATTGGCGGAATATGATTTTAGCCAATCACAGAAGCCACTGCAGCGCTTCAACTTTGGATCAAGAGTTAGCAGCCTACACTTTTGGTGCAGGCGTCCTTTGGTAGCGAGAAAGTAGCTCGCGTCAGTGCAGGTACCTCCACGACAAGAAAGATCTGCAGACCGCCTGATTGTACTTGATTTAACTATGTGGCCTACACCGCCTCAGTCTGGCGAGGACGCCCGATGTGTATCCGTTTCAGGCTAAAAATATCAGAAGCTCAGAACCTCTTCTCATTGGCTGAAAGTCCGAATCTCAATCTGCCATTGGCTAAAATCACGAGCATCTGACTCGCAGCCCAATAAAGGCAGCAATCTCGCTGGAACTTGCGACTGCAGCACGCCAAAGGACGCTAGCGCTCGAGCCCCCGAAGGCGGAGCGCCAGCCAAGCCGCGGAAGCGCAGCCAGCCGCCAGCCCACGCTCTGGCGAAGGGGAATCAGGTACAGTCACTTTGGGTATGGACTGCGCCCTGTCGCTTTAGGCACTTTTGTCACTCTCTCATTGCACGTGCCGGACGGTTAGGCTAAACGGGTGGTCGGATCTGATTCGGCTGCTGCTTGCCAGTGTCTAAACGGAATCAGTGTCTAAACGCGATGATGAACGAGCGGCGGCGCCAGCTGCAGACCGTCAAGGTGGACCACTACGACGGCCAAGCCATCTACAGCGACAACGAACTCGTGTACGAGCTGGGCGGGTACCTCGGTGGCGGCGCCGCAGGAGTGTACGTCTCTTCCGACCATGTGTCTAACCTTTCAGTGTGTCTAACCTTGTTGCGTTTTGCACCAGTGTTTACGAAGCTTTTTCCGCTCGCACCAAGCAACACGTGGCCATCAAGATCTTGAACCCCGTGGGGTACAAGCTCTTCCCTAGCACTCTGTTGGCGCGGTGCATTGTCGCAGTTAAGGGAAAGCCACTGTCGGTCTTGCCCTCTGCCAGCTCCGACCTAACCGACGCCGCTGTCGGTCGTCGGTTCGGTTCGCCTAAATCGTGCGATCGTCTGCGGGTGGAGAACGTGTGGTGGCTCCTACATCCGACCTCGAAACAGGCCATCGCGGCCTTTGAGGATCCGCACACTGGCGCGGTCAAAGAACTGACACTGCCCCAATGTCTCCAAGTCTGGGGCGAGCAGCAGGTGGACACGTCCGACCTGTACCAGCAAGTGCAAGTGAAAAACCAAACCCTCAAAGTGCCCAAAATTCCCAAAAATTCCTCAAATTTGCGCACACGCGGCGGTCGCTGCACCGCGAGATCTCCAACATGTCGGGGCTGGAACGTCACGAGAACGTGCTGCGACTGGACGAGGCGCTGGAGCTGGTGCAGGACAGCAAGTGTACCACTTTCCTGGTACTGGAGCTGGCCGGCGGCGGCGAGCTCTTCGACCGCATCAAGTTGGACTGCGGCACGGACGAAGAGACCGCTCGCCTGTACTTCCGCCAATTGATTTCGGGCGTGGCGTTCTGCCACAATTCCGGCATTTGCCACCGCGACCTCAAGCCGGAAAACCTGCTGCTGGCGGACAACGAGGAGCACTCGACGCTCAAGATCGCGGACTTCGGACTGTCGGCCATCTTCGCCATCACAGAGACCGACCCTGGCGGCAACGGCAACGTCGGACCCGACCAGCCGCAGTCCATCCGCCGCTTGCGGTCGGTGGTCGGATCCCCGCACTACGTCGCCCCGGAGGTGCTCATGGACGCCGGCCAAGGCTACGACGGCGCCAAAGCCGACGCCTGGTCCATCGGCATCATCCTGTACGCGATGATCGCAGGGAACTTGCCGTTCGGCAAGGATCTGCTGAAATGCGTGCGGTACGACCGCTTCCGCAAGTGGTCGTACAACGCAAAGTACAGCGACGACGACCCGACGGACGAAATTGAGTTCCCCACCTGGTTCTTCCCGGCGCATTTCTCGCTGGAAATGAAGTCGCTGATCGCACAGTTGCTGTACCCGGACCCGTGCATGCGGTTGTCGGTGGGGAGGCTCAGCGCCATGTGTGGGTGCGTGGCGAGAAGCTCAAGAAGGCGATCGCGTCGCCCTCGCAGGAGGACGACCAGCCGCCCAGCAACGCGGAGGCGGCAGACAATATTGCTGGTTTGGCGTCCCCGGCACCTTTCAGGAGTCGTGGAAACGTTGCCGTTAACACTTTGCAGGACGATATTGAGCTGGGACAGCAGCTGCATCCGAGTCAACTCGGCGCTGTATCACCACAGGCAATTACCAGACTGCTTTCGAAATCTCCTAGTCCTCACGCCTTCCGCTGCCCTCCGTCACCACAACAGGGTCTTCGTGTGAACAAGCATCTAGCTGGTGTTGTTGGCTACATGCCGTCAGTGGATGAAACATCGTCGATGTCCGGTCAAACGCCAACAAATTCTCCTCGCAACTCGACGAACAACAGCAACTCTGAGCAGGACACCGAGTTCGACACTGACAACTTAACAGTATCGACCAAACAACTCGCTACTTGCCATCTCGCCTCCGAGTCTGGACAATTGCTAAAACAAGAAGCATTGGTTCGGGAAGCGACGATGGCCGCGTCGATGTCGTTTTCTGATAATGCCGTGGCGGAATTTAGCGGCGCTATTGATGACGAGAATGCTTTGGTCGTCTCTACTCCGCTAACGTCGCAGGAGACCATAACTAGTAGGTCTCAACACCGGTTTGTGTCCCCGCCGCTCATGACAGGATCACGAGACAAACTTCCCTTTCACTTTCGTCGAAACTCGCCCCCAGAATTGTTTCTTCGTGGCTACCATCGCGGATCCAGATTTCGGGAAATCGCAAACCGTGGTGACCGCAATTCGAGTACTTCCGACCATATGAGTATCATCGGTTGCTCACCACCTCTTGTTCCGCGGCCAATTTCATCTCTCGATGAAAAACCAGGCCTTCCAATGACCCGTATGCCAACCGAGCTACTGAAATCATCCGAGGAAACGGGAGGAACAAAGTCTGGGTTTAAAGCACCCCAAGCTGGCGACGACGATCAGCAGACGAGTAAGCAGACATCACCCCCATCATACAACGATGTTGTAGCTCGGTCGACGCGATTCTTAACTGCACTTCCAGCACGCTTGGTGCTATCTAACATCGAACTCGCTCTGGCAGCACACCCAAGCCCCCTCCATACGAGTATTCGAACGTCCCTCAGAATGTGGTCATCGATTGGGACAATTATCAGCTCGAGGTGCGCTACGCTGAACTCTTGACCTGCACGGTGCAGGTGTTTCTTTTCCAGCGCGGCGTCTATCTCGTGGAATTTCGGCGCGGCCATGTACGACGTCAATGCTAGCGCTCTCTTGTTGGCGGAGTGTGTACTAACAAACTACTGCGCTTGTCTGTTCTTTCTGTTAGGTGGATATCTTTCAGTTCAAGCGCTTCTACGAGAAGATTCGCGCTTACATCGTGGACTGCATGGAAGAAGGATCTCGCGAATCGCTGCCAACGCTCCGAAAACGCAATAACTCCCTCTCTGAGCCGTGCTTCTGAAGTTACCACCGATGCATCCCTCTTATTCCATACAAAGATTTCTGTCCGCTAGCATAAGTATTTTAACACGCCTACTTCCCAACCAGAGTCCACATCGGTGAGTCATCACAATTCATTTATTATTTTTTCTTTTGGCTAGAAGTTGAGCGCTTGCTGCTTCCTCGATGCTTGCGCCGATTCTTTAGCGATTTGAGATAAGGTTCTGCCAGGGAAGTTGCAGACGAAGTTTTTGTCAGCGCGAGAGAATTCAGTTTGCCGCTTCCTTCGGTAGGAACTGACATCGTCGGCTCGACATACAACGGCACGGGGTTCTTCTTCTTCAAGCGGATATACGGTAAAGCAGCATTGTTGAAGTGAATCCCCCAATTTCGGTAGAAGACGCTCGGGGAAGCTGGAGCCACATGACCCGATTGCTGACGTCCGTCGCGATGGCTGTTTGATTTATCGGGATAGAGATGTTCACGGAGCTCCTCAAAATCCCCTCGGCTGACACCTTTACGGGAACCTTTGACTTTTGGTAGACGAACACGAGGGCTATCAGGTCCTGGACTTTGAGATTGTTCTTCAGAAATCGTGGCTGGGACGTTAGGCTGAAGGTCTTGTTCTTGTTGGACATATTCCACGTGAATGTCATTGTTGTCCCCATACCGAGTGCTTATTTTGTGCCTTATATCCATCTGAAGCTCCCGAAGCGTTTGCAGCTGCATTTTGTCGATCTCTAAATTCCCGATTCGATACTCCATCAGCAATATTTCTCGGATCAACGCATTGCGCTCCATCACAGGACTAAGCTCGATTCCACGGCGAAACTCGTTCATGGCGCGCTCATTATTTGCTAATTGCTGCATCACCAACTCCCTTTACGCGTTAAGGCAAGCAATTGGCTATCGCTCTCAGTTTTGGTCGACTCGAGTTCAATGGTGCTGGCTTGACTTGTGGTCTCTGCTGCAGTTGGTGAATCGCTGTTGTCAGAATTTTTCACGGGAGAACATTCACTAAAATCCTTAGCCTCTAGCTCAGTGACTGCAGATTCACTTCCTCCGTTGTGTTGTTCCGCGGTCAACTTCGATGGACTGCGCCGATCCTTCAACTCCTGTACTCTAAGGTGAACCTGTACGGCGATACCAAACTCGTTAGTTTGAAGCAGAATATCTCATAATCACACGAAAAACCATTGGCGTACCTGGTGCTCGAGCTTCAATAACGCGTGGTGCAACCGACGTCGCTCCTCAAACGTCTCTGTGATATACTGGCGCGCTTCGCGTAGTTTTGCATTTTTCCAGTCGTCGTCTTGATTGTTGTTATCATCGTCGTTGCAGTCCGTGGAAGAGTTCTTGCTATCAACCCAGCGCTGATTAGATTTTGGTATCCGCTCGATATCGCTAAGCTCGTTCTGCTGCTGAAGCAATGCCTTCTTCAGAGTTGCAATCTCTTCTTGGAGGTTCGCCACGAGGCTGCTCTGGTTGGTAATTGTTAGATCAGACTCTATTGTATTTATCCGCACGGTTGTTTTGATGTTCTTGGCACGGTTTGCGTACTTGAGCGTGTTCAAAGTCTCTTCCACACTTGATGCCGCTAGACTTACATTTGCTATCATCACAGTCCGACAATTCCCACCTAGCGAATCCTTTAGTAGGCGAGTGAGTTTGCTATCTCTATATGGCACGAACGAACCCGCAGCTTTCTCACCGAGCGCGTTGATGCAATTTCCCAGCGCCAACAAGGACCGGTTGATATTGGCCCCTTCAAGCAGCCGCTGGCCTCGATTTTGTGTCACTGCTGCTCGTTCGCTGCCTGCTAAATCGACCAAAGACAACTTGCCAAACTTGACCTCCACTCCATCGTTTTCACCACCGGAACCAGGTTCACCAAACTCACTGTCCGCATTCTCCTGCTGCTCTACTTGAACCTGCAACACAGCATGCGATCGAGAAGATACCGCGTTTGCCGCTGTAGCCTCTTGCGATCGATACTTGTTCCCTTTGCGTAGTAGTTTCATCACGTCCTTAGCATTGTGCGCTTCTACTTCTGACAGTCCAGCCACAACAGGTCCTCGAATCGGGTCTTCACGTAGATCTAGGAACTCAGCTGTAGGCATCGAAGACGCAGACGAACAAGAGCCACTAGCGGCCAGCAGATCGCGAATATTTTCGTTGTAAACCTCTAGGAAGGAGACTGTGACTCGGTACTGCACTCGGCTTGCTGGATCTGCATGCGCACGCTCGATGTGTCGAAACAGGTCTTCAAGTGTCTTTGCCATAATCCCAGGCTTTTCATGAGTGCCCAGCATGGTATACGTCTTGCCAGCTCCAGTACAGCCGTACGCGAATACAGTTGCGTTGAAACCATTGAGCACTCCGTGAATCAAAAACTTGGTGGTATGCTGGTAAACAGCCTCCTGTCCGTCTTGCGGTGAGAAAACGTAGTCGAAAGCGTAGCGCTTTTCTCGACTTCTAACACCTGAATGTTGATTAGATGATGAATGAACTGCGTTCGGTGCGAACCGAGGTTTTCGTACTTGGTGAATCGTTTGTCGTCGTCGAATAGGTGAGTGAGCGCTGTCGATCACAGTCAGTCTGCGAGTTAGTACGATGATCTCTTTGTTGTCGACTGCTTTAACAATCTCCACCCGATCTCGGTCATGACTTAAAAGGGGCCGTAGCCGGACTGTCACGAGGATGTTGGCCTGCCCCGCCCACATCTTCTGTCTGTACGTGTCGCTGTCCGTATCGACGCCATCGTCGCTTTTCTTGCTGCCTTTAGAGCCACTTTTGAGCTTCGGCAGCAACTGCGGCAGGAAATTCTTCTGCGGGGTTGGCCTCGAATCGGCGATTTCGCTCGAGTAGAGGGCGCCACCTTCGATCCTCGCGTGGCTGGTCATGGGCCGCAGAGCCACCGACGAAAGCTGGAACAGCGGCGGACTGCTGTCGCGACTTGTTACTGACAGATCCGAGTTTTGCACCACCGACATTTGCTGCTTCAGGGCAAATTGCGGCCTCGTTGACAGTCGCGCCCTCAGCCAGTGCACGGTGGACAGCAATGCCGTGAAAATCCGTAGGATTAAAGCTGCGCAGACGCTTTCACATGGCACTTTATATAGACGTCACCAAAGATAGAGACAATCACTCTGAGCGCTTGAACTTGCCTTTTGTAGCAGTCGTGGAGTCGTAGTTTGATGATGCAGAACGTCATTCCAAGTTGATGCATGTATACAATGTGTGACAAGGCACAATGGGAAGATTCGAGCTGTGCTGCAAGTTGCAGCACAGCTCGAATCTGCAGTGCAAGCGTGTGGGTTGCAGCGTTTGAACGCGAGGTCCGAACACTTCAGAGCTTTTCGATAATGTAGTGCTGTTAACGAAACTTGGATCGCGATCGACGCGTTGTGGGAGCCTAGTGGCTAGCACGAGTCGAGGGTGTGACAGTCATTCAGTCGATCAGCGTTACAGAACGATTCACAGGCTCGATACGGTACCCACAGCTCCAGTTTCGGTGATGCTCCGGAATTCAAGTCGGAGAGATCAGCTGTAGGGTAGGTTGCAACTCAGTGCTGTTCGAGCGCTCCATTGATGCAACTGACACCTTCGCAGCAACTGGGGCGACGTAATGATTGATAGCCAGCACCAGTCGTGGTGAAGGAGTTGTCGACACCTGGCGCCCTCCAGCACAGATACATGTTGCGATCAGCGACTTGTAACGCTGCCTTCCGTCCAGCATGTATCGCCCCGCTGGTTCCTCTTGTGCCAGCAAACCAGCACTTTGTGGAAAACGACAATGTGTGTTGGCAGCACCGCTCTTGACATACGACGGACATCAATTGATCTCCTCCAGCGATTCGGAGGAATGATATAGATCAAAAATTGCTGGGCTCCTTCCAGACAGAGCTACTGGCTGCAACTTTCTCTCTCGGAGTTTTATGTGGTCGCAGCCGTCAAGCTCGACAAGAAGCCTCCATTGCAGCCATCTGCAGGTGCTGACCCACATGCGATTTAGAGGAACTGCTGGATACTCGAAGTCTTCTGGCATGACTATCTGCTTGGTGTGAGAGCCCGACAGACGGCATGGAGCGGTCACCCACGTCGTCACCAGCTGATCCAATGCATTTGCTGCGGGTATGAATGGCGATAAGGACGCAGATATCCATTGATGCAACACGGTAAACAAGCACCGTGTTTACCACAACGCGCCAGGCGCGCTTGGCTTGACGATCGCGCACCTTCAAGCTAAGCACTTCTGCGACATAATGGACAGCCGGGCCCTTCTCAATATTTGCTTTGCAGCAGTGCTCGTTCGCTTTTTTGGACTTCACACACATCCCGCACATGGGCTTGGCTTTTAGGATCGGCAGTGACACCTTTTGCCTGTCAAATGGACACCACTTGAGTGCGTCAGCTTGGTATCCGAGGGCGTTTTCCTGAGGAATTTCCATAATACAGTACATATGTACTGTATTTTCCCACAGGATATAAAAATTACTCGAAATGAACCTGAATCCAGTACATCATGATTAGGTTCGTTTTGAAACATAGGACGTACTTAACTCTATTTTGACCATCAACCAACTGCGTTTCTATTCAGTTTAGAGTTTGGTGCCATACAGACGCAAGCTGCAAATACTAAAAATAGAGATAAGTACACTTTTCGAGCAGCTATTTGATTGCCTCCACATCCTTCGATTCCTCACTCCCAATATGGCGGAAGCTTCGTCGTCGAGTTTTGGCGGCGCTCGCTTTGTAGTGGATGCTTCAGATCTACATCTAGCTCGTGAGTTCGGCTTGCTTCGCGAAGGCATCAATGTCTGTGATGACTTCTCAAGTGCAGATTTCGGAATAGCGTACGACAGGCAAAACAATATTGGAGACAACGAATTTGCCTCTCAGAAATCGGCACGAAATGTATGCAAAGACTTTGCTAAGAAGTGCGGCTTTCAAATTTTTGTGAAACAGACGAGTGTGAAATCCAACAATTCGGGCAATGCGAAATTCGGGTGCAAGAAGCTGAATGGCACTCAGTATTTTGATCGGGATACCCCAAGTGAAAAGTTGGAATGCCCGTTCTACATAAATGTTTTTGGCAAAGACGGGAAATGGAAGTTGACCAAGGCAAACTTTGCGCACAATCACATCAAAAATGTTGGATCGACAAAGACGCCCTGCGTTGAAGGCAGTGTGGCTCGCCCAACACGCTCTAAACGGAATACCACTGAGCGAATGGAAAGCCTAACACAGCTTGTTGCGACGGAGATGCTTCCGTTGCACGGCGGGTCAACTACAACCTTAACTGGAGAGGCGATCAAGACATTTTTGTTGGCAAACGGAGCCGAGGTCAGCGGAAGTCAAATTTCCCAGATGAAACAAGATATTGATGACAAGCTTCATGGGGATTTGGTGGAGTCGTATCGAAAGCTGCAGGGTTATTTTGAATTAATGGCGGACAAAAATCCAGGATCAGTGTGGCGAGTAGAAAAATTTGAAGACAGTCACACGTTTCGTCGAGCGATTTTTGTTCCTAATGTTGGAATCCACATTGCAAGAATGTCCAAAAACTTATTGGGTTTGATGGAGCTCATCTAAAAGGAGAGATGAACAAGCGAGGGGTCTTTCTCGTGGCAACAGCAAAGGATTACAACAATCACGTTGTCCCTTTTGCGCTGGGGTTGGTTTCAGTGGAAGACTACGAAAATTGGAAATGGTTTGTTTCTGTTGTCAAAATGGCAACTCGGATGGAACAATTCACAGTAGTGTCCGACCGCCAAAAAGACTACTTCCTGCTATTGCTGAAGTACTTCCGCGAGCTGGGCATCGGTTCTGCATTCGACATATAATGGACAACATCAATCGCAAAGTTTCCAAACTTTCGAACGACGACAGGCTCAAAATTTGTCAATTAGCCCGCAGTGATTGCGAAAATGACTACAAATTATTTCGCTCCGAGTTGGCACAGGACAAACCAAAAATTGCTGAGTATCTGGACGGCATTGACAAAAACACTGGGTGAAGTATCAATATCTCGAGAGTTACAAACTTCCAACCTACAACGAGATTACATCCAACTTGTCTGAACAAGCAAACAACTGGATGGGTACAGAACTAAGAAGCGCAAAGCCTTTAGATGCATTCAGCCTCTACTTTCGAAAAATTAGCGAATTGACGTCAGAAAAGAGACAAATGGCGGCGAATTGGGCTGGTGCTCGGGGCGTATCGGCATTGGTGCCCAAGCTCTTAAAACAGCGTTCTGATCGCACTGCGGCAGCAAAAATGTGTGCGTCAACTCCGCTTATGGATGGGGCGTACAGTGTACAGCATCTTGGTCCAGAGTCTGCTCAAGGTCACATACACACTTGGCGATTAGTAAATCTTCCTGACGCAGAATGCACCTGCGGAAACTGGCAAGATCAAGAATTTCCCTGCATTCACTCCATCTGCGCAGCCATTAAAGACGGCAAACGAATTGAAGATTTATACGACTCCCAGCGGATGTCGATCGAGCATTTTCAAGCTACTTACACTTTTGCATTTCTTCCGTGGCCTACAAATGTTACGCTGAATACTGATCACTCAATTGGAATTCCTCAACTTGAAGCCGAAGAGGAACGCATTGGCAAGCGAGGATTAAAACCAGGCCCCAAGCCAAAGCACAAAGGAAGAAAGCAAAAATGCACTGTGAGACAGCTTTATTTTTTACATATTTTAAACAAATATTAGGCCTTGAAATACGTTTTTTAAATTTATTTTGCAAATACTATCGATTTTTTTATCTTTATCGTAATATTTCAATGATTTCGTGACATTTTGTTAAACTTATTAGCGACCGACACACGGTGGTGCGAAGAAATTCCACCGATAGTTCTCTTCCTGTATGGCTCACAGTCAATATCCCCAAGCGTCCGCTTCTCTACATCAAAAACCAAATACTAGATAGATCTCTACGTTTAGCTATAAAGGACTACTGCGATATTTTTGCGATATTTTTGAGTTTGGCAAATACCATCTTAAAATATCATGACAAAAATAGTACCAAAGAGAACTTGCCAGATTTAAACACGGAGTGGTCGATTGCAAGCGTAAAGATAGCTAATTTTACGCTAATAGAAACCCGAACTCCTTGTAGACCAAAGCACTCCACAACTTGCCATGCCGCCGCGAAATCGACGTCAGATTCACGCACGCAACTTCAGGCGTCAACTAGATGGATCGTTCTGGCAGCTAAGAATCAACCCAAATATCCAAATACCTACAAACCAAAGCCGTCAAGAGCCTGCTAGACGAGGAGGCGGACTGTTTGGCTCCTCCGGACGGCGCGAGCGTGATCAAAGGGAATTCGACGTAGAGCGAATCTACGCCAAGCGTTGGGTGAATGAAAGAGAGTTCTACTTGGTCCAGTGGGTTGGCTACCACGAACTAACGTGGGAGCCATCTCAAAACTTGCCGTGGCAGCTGAGAGTAGAGTTTGAGCGTGAAACAATCGATTTTGTGTGGATGTATCAATCCACACGAGGAAGGCGCCATCGGCCAAGAGCTCCCAGTAGAAGTAGTGCGCGTTTGGTAGCGCAAGTAGATTAGAATTGATTTCGTATTCCAGCTAACGACTACAAACGAACTTACTATCAGCACACCCGTATTCCAGCTAACGACGACAAACGAACTTACTATCAGCACATACAGTACATGTCTCTTTTTCTCTCTCCGACAAAATACAGTACATATGTACTGTATTATGGAAATTCCTCGCGTTTTCCTTGCCTTTCCAGTCGTTGACAGGGTTTTGTGCATTTCCAACGTACCGACGGCGAGGCAGACGGCGAGTCCGGGCCTTTTCAACCGGATCTCGCGGATGTGCGCGGGTGTCCCCGAGCGCCCACAATGACACGACGACGAGCTCCGGAACTCGGAGATCAACGTCTTGAGCGGCAGAAAAGGGAACCGCGCGCAGCACAAAACGAGGCGAGGCAGCCCCACGCCATCCAAGCGAGCGGCAGTGTGGGACGAGCGTCCACATGGAGGCTTGCTCTCACAGCGCTGTAATGCCGCAGTCGAGGACACCTCCGCCGAGCCATGTGGTAATTCACGCGCCACCTGGCCCCAGCGCTCGGCTTCCGTAGTCGCGCTTTGCACATGAATCGACAAGCGCCGCAGTCCTCCACGCGAATTATTGCGATCAAGCAATGTGGCGTTACACACGACACCTTGAGTCAACTTGCGTGACAGCGCGGCCCTTCCATCTGCCCGCTGGCCTGTCCACATACTAAACCCAAGTCATTTTCCCTGCGACAGCTGTTTCCCACCTGTCACAAGCGTAGCTGTCGCCCGGCTCTGCGCCACGTTGGACCTAATCGGTCAAGCAGTTTGTGGCTCTCACGCGCCGCCTCGTCTGTCGCTGGCGATTAGACCGAGCGTTCAATTACACTTGGCGTTTGTATGTTCTGTCTGCCCTGATTCCTGGTTTGCTCTGAAAAATCCACTCCACTTGGATTGATCGCCGCGTGCGACTCTATTGTGATCACCGTGTTTGGCGTTGCCGTGCGTCAATAAGACATCGCAGCCGCGCTGCCGTTGTGGTGGTCGTACACCCAAACAGCAGGTAGTTGTGGCGACACCGGCCGACGCCTGTTGCCGGGGTTCGTGTGGGTGCGGCGGGCGCCGATCTTCCAAGGCGCCAGCTGGAGACGGCTTGCTGGCGCCTGGTCATTGACGTCGGCGCAGTTGGAGTTTAGCAGCAGCCTCTCGATCCGACCAGATCTTCAAGCGCTGCAACTGCGGCGGAAATCAGCAAGCGGCAGTCCGCCGGCGGCAGTCGGTCGGCGGCAGTGGCGCGTGGCAAACCTGAGCGAGGACCGTTGTCTGCCTCTTTCAAGCAAACTGCATCGGCTCAGCAGCCAACTTTGTTGCCGATCCAGCGGCTTAAAACATTTCTGCCGAAGAGTCGGTCGGGTCAGCGCTGGCATCACCAAATGTCATTCGGTCGTCCCGGCGCTGCGCACCGCTCCCCCAACCACGAGGGTAGGGCCCGCCCGTTCTCTAACGCCGCTCTCTCCCAGCCGTGCTCCTGACGCTCGGTCAGCCACAGTCGTAGATTTGCCACGCGCTGGTCAAGTCGCTCGCTGCAATACACAACCGACTTCAGACAGACAGATCGCTGCTATCAAATGGACATGCGAGGCATGGCGGCCACAGTGACGTCGTGCATCGGCGGCAAAGACGAAAAGTTCGCGGTTCAGGTGCGGCCGGGCGCGTCCGCCAGCGTCTACTTCGTGTACAAGACCATGGACGAGTTCGACGCCCTTTGGGGCTCCTTGGAGACTCTGGCGCGCGACGTCAAGCAGCCCAAGACCGAGCGTAACGAGACAGAAACCGAACCTGCCAAGCCCAGTGTGCTCACGACGTGGCTCGCCAGCGTCGTGGACAACTACGCGTTCCGTCAGATCATCCGCGACCTCAGAGCGCAGGAGAAGGAGACGATGACGACGCTCAACGTGCTGCTGCAGTTCCTGGTGGCGCGCGTGTCGGCTCTGTTCACAGAGCGCACGTTGCTGGCCTGCAGCGCTGGACGGCGGCTCGTCAAGTTGCTGCGCGAGTTCCTGCAGGTGCAGCCGCTGGCGCCTCAGCTGCCAGTCAAAAGAGCAACAAGGACGGAAGGAAGCGCTCGTTCGAAGAGATGCGGCCCGAGGACGGCGAGGCGCAGCGCAGCAGTTTGTTCCCGATCCGGAGCGCAACGGAGAGGGCTGTGAAGGCGCAGAAGGTCTGCGGCATGCGCGAGTGGCGGCTGCCGCAAGCAGGCAAGATGGCGATGGTGGCCCCCGTGGCGTCCAGACGTCGCGTCTTCGCTCAAGTCGAGTTCTAAAGAGTATTTATCCCCCATTTAGTGGCTATAGAGTATAGTAGGCCGAAGCAGGCCAGTTATTTAAGACAAAAGACATGATTTCTTCACTACGACGGTGGTTGTTGCCTTTGGCCGAGGCTTTTTCGAACGGGAGACTGCTTCAATCTTTAGGACGGTTGAGTCACACGAGTGCAGCGAAATCTGTCAGCAAAACTTGACTTTCGCTGTCATATCCTGGATCCAGAGCCAGGATGGGGATTGACTGCAAGGCAGTCGCTGGCTGCGTTTGAGCTGGTCCGCCTGGTGAACCTTGTGGCTCGCAAGGCGGACTTGGGCGCCTCCTACTCTCCGCACTCTTGCGCTGGCCCCACGCCCACGGTTCGTGGGCAGTGCCATCGACTGCTTCGAGGACCGAGCGCAGCCGAGCCAGGTACATGTAAAATGCTAGCAATCGTCAGCGCACATGCCTCACACAGGCTTGGCTTCTACTGCTCGGCTTTGCTGCAATAGGTTGCTGCCAGTCTCATTGCCGATTGGTGGTGCTGTCAACGACACAGGCCGCCATTGGCAGGCTGAGTTGAAGCCATTGCCGATCAGATCAAGTCTGCATGGTATAATTTGCGTTGCACTCGGCATGATCGCTCGAGCAGCTGCCTAAAAACTCTGTCACAAATCTTACTGACCAACTTCAGCTTTATGACAACAGTTATGAGCCCTGTCAACGTCATTGGCGCCACAGTGGCACCGCCACTACTACTACTACTAGTAGGAAGCAACTTGCTAAGCAAGCCACCACATCTCGCTGCAAACACGTCGGCATTACTCGTCTTGCTCCACCAAACTCGTCAGACAAGTCTGCTCTCTGAGATAGTCTGGTGGTCGCTAAACACTGCACTGTCTGCTGCTACTAGCGTTCACCTTGGCCCAAGACTCTCGAGCCTCTCTTGAGCCCATGCTGCTCTGCTCACTCTGCTTTCCTTGTTGCTCAGGATCTCCGACTACAATGCAGCGCACCATGTGCACCACACCCCGTCCCGCTCTCACCCTTCTCTCACAAGGCCTCAATCTCTGCCGACACCATCCTTCTGCCGACACCATCTTTCTGCCGACACCATCCTCCTGTGCTTCACTACCTTCTGCAGCATGCACCTCGTCATATTTATGCCTGCTCCATCGCTCACTCGTTTTGTTCGCTCAATGCTTGCGCAACGACAATGTAGGTGCTCCTACGCTGCACTGCACTGCATCTAGCCAGCCGCATTAGCTGCCTTCCTCCTTCCTTCTCTTTCATCCACAATGGCAACTATAAAAACAGTCACCAGTCTGTCTTGCTATCTCCGCCACGTCCTCTCTCCACTCCACCACCATTCCTCCGCCTCCATTCGCCTGCCTCCTTCACACTTACACTCACCACTCTCATTCTCTCCCCTGCTTCTGCCTCCTCCCTCCTCCGTCACACCGTCGATTCTTTCTCTCACCAAAAACGCGGCCTCAATTCACCTTGACTAATTTTGCCTTACTTACAATACAAGTTACGGTCAATCACTGGCGGAATAGGACGGATCTCCGTGCCAAGTTCCTGCTCGATCCGGTACAAGTTGAAGCGGTCCTCGTACGTGATCATATTGATAGCCAGACCGAGGTGGCCATACCGTCCGGAGCGACCGATACGGTGGAGATACGTCTCTGAGTTTTTCGGGAAGTCAAAGTTGATGACGACATTTACGGTCTGGATGTCGATACCGCGCGTGAAGAGATCGGAACACACCAAGTGGCGCGTGGCGCCATTGCGGAACTCGTGGAAGACGCGGTTGCGATGTTGCTGGTTCATCTTGGCGTGGATGTAGAAGCAAGAGTATCCTAGTTCCGTGACCTTCTTGGCCAGCAGTTCCACGCGGTTCACTGAGTTGCAGAAAATGATACTCTGGTTGATATCGAGCTTGGAGAAGAGTGTGTTGAGGCAGTGCACTTTTTGGCGTTCCTCCACAAAGGCGTAAAACTGCGACACACCTTTCAGAGTGAGTTCGTCCATGAGATTGATCTCGTACGGGTTCTCCACGAACCGGTCCTTGAAGGCCTTGACCGTGACTGGGAACGTGGCTGAGAAGAGGCAGATCTGGCGTTGCTTGGCCGTGTGATTGAGCAACTGCTCCAGCAGAGGCTGGAACTCTGGAGACAGCAGTTTGTCGGCTTCGTCCATGATCACAGTGGCGCATTGGCTCAAGTCGGCCACGCCCTTGTTGGCCAAGTCCATGACTCGTCCTGGAGTGCCCACTAAGATGTGCACCGTCTGGTAGAGCCGCATAATGTCGTCCTTGAGACTCGTGCCGCCCGTGGACACCATGCACTCGACGTCCATGTGCTTGCCGATCTCCTTGACGATCGCCGACGTCTGCAGCGCCAATTCTCGCGTCGGCACTAAGATCAAGACTTGAATATGCTTTTTACTAGTGTCTGTCTTCTCCAGGCAGGGGATGATGAAGGCGGCTGTCTTGCCCGTGCCGTTCTTGGCTCGAGCCATGACGTTGCGGCCTGCGAGGATGATGGGCACGGCTTCTTCCTGGATGGGGAAGGTCTCTCGAAGCCTTTCTCGAAGATGCCCATGAGCAGTTCTCTCTTGAGGAAATAGTCCTCGAACTCGTTGCCTTTGACGTTCGTCACGTCCTCCGTCTGCACGCGCGTGTCCTTCTCCGGTCTCTTGAGGGAGGCCTTCCAGCTCTCTTCTTCGCTTGGAGTCTGCTGCTGCGTCATAATTACTTTGGGGATACTGTGGGAAAAAAGTTGATGATATTGGGGACGTCTTTTAGACGCGATTCTCTTGTTGCTGTTGCGCGTTGGGGATCTTTTCGGCTACTGAACAGCAATAGGGGAGTCCTAGACGCCTCTATTTGAGCCACGACAAGATGACTGGTGGAAATGAATTTCTGACCAATCAAGTTGGACTCTCGACAAATGTACGATACACTTGGTGAGCAGTGAAACGACACGACAGTTGGAGAGCATGCACACGTTGAAGTCTCCACCAACCATTGCAAACCAAGGAACGAATCTATTCTGTGTCTTTCACTACATGTGCAATTGCTCAATGCTGTAGTCCGGAAGTCCTGGGGCCTGCGGCAGCTGCACGCCCGACAGGAAGTTGCTCAGCACGCCTTGCACCGTCTCGTACTGAGCACTTGCGCGAAGCTGCAGCTGGACGAGAGACTCCAATTGGCGCAGAGTTCTCGACACCTCCGCGTTCTGGGAAGCACGCTGCACCAGAGCTGCCAAGTGCGCGTCCAATAGCGCGCAGATCCAAGCGCAGCAGTGGGAAGCCGAGGGCAACGGAGTGAACCGCCGCTCGTCCTTCTTCAGCGCCAAGCTGCTGTTCTCTTCGGTCGTCTTGGGCTTCTTTGACTTCTTCTTGCTCTTCTCTTCCTCGTCCTGAGCAGCATCGTCCCCGGCGGTGAGCGCCAGCAGCAGCTTTTTGCAAATCGCAAGCAATAGAAGCACCTCCTCCAGCTCTAGTTCACGGATGGCGTGGTGCAGGAAAACGCTGTTGGTCGGCAGGCCTAGCAGCGCAACCGCGAATCGCTCGCAGGCAGCACTGCCATCAACCTCTCCTGCCTTTTTGTTCTGGGCCTTGACCTTCTTCGTTACATACTCAACAAAAGCCGAGTCACTGCTTTTGCGAATAAAATATTTTACCAGACGCACGATAGAGCGTTCGTCGATATCAACGAGGTGGACGATCGCGCATTCAAGAAGTGCGAACTGGTTGTGTTGCATGAGCGTAGGCAGCAAAGTGGGCTCAGCACGGGCAGATAAACGGTCTGAGCGTAACATCGTTTCAAGTGGATCCCATACCCCCAAATCTGCTGAATCGAGGCATCGCCGAGTCACAGCCTGCAGCAATCGGAACGAGATATTCTCCTCTCCTTCACCATCAGCTTTCCGCTTGTTCTTCTTCAAAGCCTTGTCGAGACGGCCCGAAAACTCTTTTGCTGTGGGGGTGACGAGGGGGTCTGACAGGTCAGCAATCAGTTGGCGCTCACGCTCGTCCTCACTGCACACACTGGATTGCCATGTCTCTGAGTCCAGCTTGTCACCATCTGTGCTGCTAGTCGTTGTCACGGTTTCCCACTGCACAGAGCTGTTTGGTAGTGCTGGTGCTTCAGCGGTAGCTGCAGTTGTCGCTGAAGCTCCCAGTACGCTAGCCAACGTGGAGTGTTTGTTACGCACATGAACAAGGAAGACGCCACGCTCATACGCGACAATGACCGCCTCGCCATTCAGTGAGCTCACGATCTGAACCAGTTTGCCAATTCCGCCATTGTTTCCACGACCCACCACTACTTCACTATCACCATCCTTCTCAGCTGCTGTGTTGATCTCCATATTTGCCACAGGGACAGCAAACTTAGCATCCCAACCTGTAATCTTCGTTGGCGAATCCTGAGCCACCGCCATCAAGTAGCTGAAGCTGCCCACACCACACGTCATGTAACCTGCAGTCGCAGTACTGTTTGCTTGCAGCTTGCGCTTTTGTGCAGCGGCATAGCCGAGTCCGACTCAGCAGACGTCAAACTAGGCAGCTGCAGTGAAGTCACCAGCGTCAAAGCGTTGGTAAGTGCATCGCGTGAGAACCGCAGAGTCTTCCAGTTTCCAGAGCGTCCCACGAACGAGTACGCAAATGTCTCGGCATGGAAAGCACAAGACGAGAGCTCCTCACTATCCGGTAATTCCACACGGCGACGCACCAAAAGCACAGCTCCGAGGTTTCCACCCTTGCTGCGTTCCTTCGTCGGCACCACAACCTGATACACAACCAACACAAAGCTGTTCTCTCCCTTCTTGTTGGTCTTTTGCAGCACAATGGACAGGAACAGTCCGCCCTTTAGCGGATTGCGATTGTCCGAGTCCAAACTAGTCCACACCACTTCTTCATCTTCGTCATCATCGTCTTCCTCTTCAATTGCAGCATCTTTAGCGTCGTCACTGTGGAAAACTCGCGCCAGATCCTCGTCAAACGCCGCAAAAGAGCCGTCTTGGAACACCACGAGCGCTTCTTCAGTCAGTTGCGGGTGAACCAGCACTGCAAAGGCTTTGGCACTGGAATTGAGCGTGGATCGACGCCATTTGGCCACTTCCAAGTCTGTATCGCGCCACACCGTGAGCGCTTCGTTGGCGGGCAGCGCTGCGCTCTTGTTGGCCTCCTGACGCCTCGCCTGACGCGCTTTCTTGCTAGCATTGAGTCCAGGAGCTCCAGAGACGCCGAAGAGCAGTCGGGACTGCGGATGACGCACTGCAGCCACGCGCAACGCGTTGGAGCTGCCGGCGCGGAAGCTCCAGTGGTTGAGACACTTGCGCGTCTGCGAGCAGAACTCCCGCACGTCCTCCGCCGTGGTCACCAGCACCAGTTTGCTGTTGTCTTTGCCGATGCAAGAGTTGACGCCCAGGAGAGCGGCGTCGGCGGCACGGCCGCGCCAGAGCGAGATGGCCGGGTCCAGCTCCATAGTCAACGAAGGAATGTGCACAACTGGTAGAGTGTCTTGGAGCCAACCGACTGGACGGGACGGCAGCTATTGTGTCCCGTATTTAAATGAGAAGAATTTCAACGAATGAGAGGAGTAAGTAAAAGTAGCCATGTTGACTACAAGTTGCAGTGGATGGACATGGCTACAATACAAACAAGTATCTAAGGCCGCATGAACAACCTTGTACTGCTACGTATTCATTGCTTGTGTGTGCAGCTAGCAACGCTTTGATGCGATGTTCTCATTGTCGCCGTTTCTGGATGATCAGAGACGGTATTTATAACTGCTTTTTGATTTTGCTCTTTCTTGGACTTTCGTCAATACTGCCGAGTTGGAAGCAGTCCATGCCTCGTGCCTTCAGGCCCGACGAAGCGCTACCATTTCATTAAGGAGCTGCAGTACTAGTGCACATCAAGCTAAAGAAACAGTTATCTGTAGCTGAATAGAGAAACACTATGGAGGACTCAAATCCTGGAGCCGGCAGCACGCTCGACGATGTGTCGGGCGTCTTCTTGACAGAGGCGCGGATTGCCAAGTGAGTGCTTCGTTGGTGCTGAGTGGACGAGTCTTCCTTTGCTAACGACGACTCTGTTGCACAGTGGCAAGTTCCCGTTGCGAGAGATCAATGACATGGAGCCGGTCGTGTCGGGCATCTCTCAGATGTCCCAGTCGACGCTGCTGCTCAAGAAGCGCAAGGAGATGCGAGAGATCGACGATGCCTTGGACTTTATGAAGGAGGAGTATGCACAACGCATGGAAGCTTGCGATGCTAGACAGCGAGAGTTGGAACGCAAGCAGTCTGAGATGAAGGAGCAAGTCGCTCGCTTTGAGAAGTTTATCAAAGAGAATGACTCGAAACGCACACGGGCAGAGCTTAAGACCAAGAGCGAGCATCGACTAGGCGAGATCAACGAGTCTAGAAAGAAGCAGCTCGTGTTGCAGCTAGAGAAGGATGCCAGTGAGCGCGAAGCTCTAGAGCGTAAACGAGATCAGTTGCTGAAGTACCGGCAGTATCTGGAGGCAGCAGTTGAGGCATCGGATGGCGAATACGAAGAGATTGGCGACGTTCTCAATCGCCATGCCACATTAGTAGACACCAACAACGATCTAAAGACGCAGGTGCGAGGTGCTGAGATCGAGACGGACCAACTGCGCCAGCGCATCAGAGCGTTGAAGGTGGAGATGCAGAACCTGGTGCTGGTGCAGAATAGTAGCATCCACGGACAGCAGCAGCAGCTAGAATCTCTACGCTCGGAGGCACTGCGTCTAGATCTCGATCGGCAGCGCAACGACCGCGTGGCGAACGACCGAAGTCGCGAGTCAGGACAGATCGTGCTCACTGTAACAAACCTGTACAGTCGACTAAACCTCGGCGACAAGCTGCCGGTGTTACGCGAGCAGGACATGGACGTCGCGGAGTACGTCCAGAGCCTGCTGAAGGTCATTGCAGCGCGCATCGTAGACCTCGACTACATCGTTTCCAACTATAAGGATCAGGTACGACGCCCACAAACTCGAGATGTGAGCTACTGTGGCTAACTGTTTGGTGTTTGCAGTCAAAGTCCGGGAACGTTAACTCTAGCACGATCGGCACCAATGTCAGCGCCAACGATAGCGCGTCAGGAACAGCTGCAGCTGCTGCTCGTACAGGCAAGCAGTCGCAAGCAGGGAACAACCAGAAGCTGCCTCCTATCACATAGTTTTGTCGTCATTGAATAGATCCCAACGAATGTGTAGCCATATCTACAGTATCTAGCGTACGCTGCTGACAATCAAGTCGCAGGTTGAAGGCGCCAATCAAGACTGAAGCCAAGTCGAGTGGCGTGACCCATCAGGGCGGAACATCCAGCAGCTGGCCGCAGCGAAGAACAAGGTGTGGCTTTGGCAGTAGTGAGAGATGGCGACTCGAGATGGAAATGCTTGCTACAGGAGACAGAAAACTAGTCAGCACGGGCCTCGACAGGCGAGGTGATGACATCTATACAGCGTCGTCGCCACGTAATCTGTCGGCAGCAAACCTCCCACTCTCCATTCGAACGATTGTCTATACAGTAGTGGGGAATGAATGCACGGCCTTAGTCTCTTTACTGGTAAATTAGCTAGCATCTAACAACTAAACTGTAGGCCATCAAAGGCAGGAGGAGAATTGAACCGAACGAGTTGTTGCCGCTTCACGTCGCAGCCTTTTACAGCTTCAAGTTGTGTCCCATACACGAACTGAGGTTTTACAGGCGAGGTTTTTCCTCGTTTTTCCCTCCATTCGGCTCTTTTTCTGATATTTCGCTCCGTGGGGGATTTCGAGGGAACCAAAAAGAAGGGGATAAACGCTAAAGAGCAGCGTCACAAGTGTCGGACCAGCGCAGCACGCAGGTCCCGTTGAGAGCGGCGCCTTCCTCCCCGAGGCCCAGAGTTTAAGCTACTCGCAAGAGCTTCCAGCTTCGCCCCAAGCCAGCTACGCCTCGTTTAGAGAGAGATCGCCAGAGCCTTCGCAGTCGGAGGAAACAAAAGTTTTTTCTTCACTTTTTGTCATCTTTCGCAACTAATTGGTACGTTGCTGTTTGGCTGAGTGTGCAGCTGTGTCTGTACGTGTCTGTCGTAGGGAGATAGATGTGCCTTAAAGTATCTAACCTTTGGCGTCTTGATGTGTATCTTTGTAGTTGGTTACTTCACCTTCTGACCAAATTGACAGGTACAAGAAAAAAACTACTGTTTCTGAACTCACAAGTCAGTTAACATACTTTTGCCACTGATTGCTACTTTGCAGCCTCCAGACAACAAGTCCTCATTGCTGTATTCTCCTCCCAGTGCCCAAGAAGTTTCTCTCTTACAAGAAAAGAATGTCTGCCAACTCTGAAGATTCGCCACCTTTGCCGTCTTTTGCTACGGACAATTTCCTGTCCTCGGCCGGGTCTCCTCCGTACTCCAGGACCCAACAGCGCAGTCCCAACGACAATAGCGAGATGGACGTCATGGCCCAATTGGCCTCGCAGTACTACACGGCCAGTCGTAACCGCTCGTTCTCGGCGCCCATTCAGCCGTCGGCTCTGGGCTCAGCCTGGAACTCCTTCGCAGACGACACGTCGGTGTCTGCTGCTGCTGCGGCCGCCACGCACCACCATCGACAGAATCAGATTCAGCCGCCGCTGCCTCAAGGTCCGCCGCCGCCAGTGCTCAACATTATGGTGTCTCCACCCCCTCCGCCTAGCGACAATGTGGGGGCGATTGGCCAGGCAGTGCAGTCGCTGCAGCTGTCCAGTGAAGGGGAGATCGAAGCGCAGAGTGGAGAAGCTGCAGCTGCTGCAGACTTGACGACCGCCCCATTGCCAGCGACGTTCCTGCGCACGATCTGTGACCAGTTGGAGTACTACTTCTGTGATGAAAACTTGTTGGGAGACTTGTTCTTGCTCAAGAACATGAACATGGATGGATACGGTACGTTCAGATGGAGAAGGTCTTTTAGTGGAAATGTCAATTTGATTCTGACATTGTATGTGATTCTTTCTTGCAGTGAAATTGGATCTGTTGGCGTCGTTCGGACGTGTGAAAAAGCTCACGTCGGATATGGATCAGATCAAGAAAGCTCTGGAACTATCTACCAAACTTTTGCTGAGTGAGGACGAGACGATGGTGTGCCGTAAGGAGCCGCTGTCGCCCAACCAGACATACCACGGCAAGTTGGCGCGCACAGCGATTGCATACAATCTGCCGGAAGATGCATCTGTTGCATCTCTGCGTGAGACGTTCCAGGGCTGTGGTGAGATCTCGTATTTGCGTCTGCTGAAGAAGAACACGACGACCGGTCGCAATGCTGTGCTGAAGCCGCCTATCGCGGCGGGCGAGACGTACGCTATTATAGAGTTTGTCGACGACGAGATGACCAAGCACGCCGTGCTGACGTTGTCGGACCAGTACAACTGGCGCACAGGCATGCAGGTGGTGCTCTTTGACGGCACGAACTGCGACAAGCTCAAACAAAAGATGTTCCCTGTGGAACTTGGCGGGGACCGTCGCCGAGCAAAGTCGGCCTCGGCTGTTACTCGCCCTGTGCACGTGGAATCAGTTGGAGAAGGTCTGGACGACTTGCGAGAAGGCAAGGTGAACACGGGAACGGTTTACTCGATCCGAGGAGCGGGTGGACTCATCACGCCGACACGGCAGGACTCGGCTTGCATTTCGTTTCGCTTGATCCCAGACGAAGACGGCAATGTTGACATCCGCCAAGGTGACTACGTTTCATTCACAGTGGGAAAGAACAAGAAAAGTGGCCGCAAATACGCCAGCAAGGTTAAATTGGAGTTCCGTCCGCCATCTAATCTGACAGGCGATGCGAACGCAAGTGGACTGAGCGGTTTGGCAGCATTAAGTGGGGAGGCTCATCAAGTGGAAATGGGCAAAAAGATTACTTTGCGGCCTCGCCAAGTCGGTGGGAGTCTCGCAGCCGTGCTGCGACAGTGGGCGCTCCACCTGCGCCGGGGGCTTTCCGTACTCGTTCGTCGTCGTCGGGCACGCGCCCCAAGCTCAATCTTTCGTCGCCACGAATGGCGCAGTCGCCTGTGCATGGCAACAGCCTCGGTGGTGGCAACCTCCTTGCGCCACCCCTGGCATGGGACTTAACGGTAGCAACCCTCAGTATCGTCAGGCGATTGGCCCAGATGGCACGCGGGGCTTTGGCTTCCGTCGTACCGGCGGCGTGCCGCCGGAGATTTCTCCGGAACTGAAGTTTCCGGTCATGGAGCGCCGGAGATCGCGCTCGTCGGGCGGTGCCTGGTAAATGAACGACGGTGTTGAACAGATACAGAGGATCGCAACCCTCTTGATGTCGTCACCATGCAAGCCAACGTGATCTACTGAGGAATTGATGAAGAAGGACGAGAACGAAGCAAGAATTAGGCGCTAGCGATACGAGAAAAGTGACTCGGCGAGACAAAAATCAAGAAGAGCAAACGAAAATGCACAGTTGATAGGAAAGACAAGCAAAGACAAACCACATACGACCACAACAAATGTATTTGTGAAACAAACACACCTTCACAAGGCACAAGGCAACATTGCGTACTCTTCTGCGTACTCATGAGTAACTAGCCACCAAGCTCTGCGCTTGCAGTGCCTGCCATTTGGGGTTTTCGGCAATGATCTCAGATAGAGACGCCGACAACACCTTCACCACGTTTTCAATGTGCCACGAGTCCACTTCCAGACCACCAACTGCCAGACGCAAGAAATGCACTCCATCCACTACAGAGTGGATCAAGAATGCCTTCCCAGACTCGTTCACGCGACGTAGCAGTGCCTCGTTGAGTTCTCGACCACCAAACGCCACGTAGAAACACACTAGACCCATGCGCGCTCGCACGAAGAACTTAAATCGACTGTCCTTGGCCAGGAGGTCTTCAGCCTGCTTGGCCAGTGCAACAGATTGTCGGATATGCGCACGGAGTCCTGATGCGCCAAACCGACGGAACGTGAACCAAAGCTTGAGCGCTCGGAAGCGACGACCAAGTGGCACTTGCCAGTCCTTGTAGTTCGGTGCAGACTGCATAAAGTCGTTCTTGAGGTATTCAGGATCATGCGCGAGTGCACGGATAAGCGGACGACGATCCTTCACCCAAAGCAGACTCGCATCAAAGCTCACAAGTAGCCACTTGTGCGTGTTGATGCAGATCGAGTCGCAGTCTTCGGCCCCGTTCAGCCAGTGTTGGTACTCGGGGCACACACATGCAGCACCACCGTAAGCTCCATCCAAATGGACCCACACATGCTCCGGTTGCGCTCGTGCTACAGCGATCAGGTCCTGCAACGGGTCGATTGCTGTGGTCGATGTGGTGCCCACCGTAGGCATCAAAAGAAACGGAACCAAGCCTTTAGCTCTGTCTTCTGCCATCGCTTTAGCCACATCTTCAGGTGCGAGTCCGTAGTTTTCCTTGTCAGCCTTGCCTCGAACTGTAGACACCACACGCAAGTGCGGGATATCCAGCACCATGCAGCCCTTCTCCGCAACGGCGTGGGTTTGGTCCGAGACGTACACGACGAGTTTGGCAGCTTTCTCTTCACGAGCAGCACCTTCCAGTCCTTCCAGGGCCGAATTGCGCGCTGCAATCAAGGCGCACAGAGCTGACTCGCTTGCGGATCCCTGGATAACACCGCCTCCTGGAGAGCTCGTGAGGAAGCACTCAGGCAGTGATAGCAACTTGGCAAGCCAGTCACAGACCACCTGCTCGAGTTCCGTGGCTGCTGGTGCTGCGATCCACGAAAACCCCACGACATCTAGCGACGAGCAAAGGTAGTCAGCTAGTACACTGGGGTCGCTGCCGCATATTTTGAAGTAGGCGTGGAAACTGGGTGACGCCCAGTGCGATAGCGCAGGGAAAATGAGCTGCTCGACGTCGCGGAAGATGTCGGCGTAGCTTTGCGGGTCTTCGGGGCACTCCTTGGGCAGTTGAGCGACTAATGCACCCGGTTGCACTTGAGCACGCACAGGGTATGAATCGTTCCCGGGCTCGCCTCGGTGTTCGTCTTTGCGCTGCAAGTTTTCGTGGTAGCGCACCAGCAACTCCGTGAGTGCTGCAGCAGGATGGCGAATGGCTTCCGGGTCTCGGACATCCAATGGACTGGTGGATTCCAAAGCGCGACGACGAGCGAGATGTTGCACGAGAGCCAGCAAAGCTGCTCCACTGAGCAAACCAGAGCAGAAGGTGGCGGCGGTGGTGACAGAGTCGCGCATGGCGTGAGAGGGAGCAAGACTACTTATGACCGACGGGGGCCGATGCATTTATCTGATACCTTGGCCTCCTCTCAACAATTTCGATGAGATGAGTAGAATGTGGAGCAGAGACGATGCGGTTGCTGCAGCAAAGCTTTGTCTGAGCACTTGAAGAATTGTTGGCGTCGACTGCGATGACTATTCCAGTCGTGTTCGTGCGAGCCTTTTCCAGAGCTGAGGCCTGGTTGGAATGAGATCAATTTTAACAACGCTCTGGTTGACGTGCAGCATAGTGAACTTCGTGCAACTTGCTAGGAACAACGCGAACTGTGGCGGTGCGATTGCTGTTTGCCAAACAGCAACAGTGTTTGGTACTGAGGATTAGTGGTCGTCGAGTCGAAGGGGAGTGGGGGCAGCACTGCGCAGCATGAAGACTTTAGTGCAACTGCTGAGATCCAAGGGAGCATGCTCCTGCTATGATAGCGCTTCTTGGAGCAGGATCGTTGCGTCGTTCAACAACGAAATTGCTTTCAAGGCATACACCAGGATATTGTCATTCGGCCGCACTGCATGTGTCAGCACAAGAGTTAATTCCTTGCTGTGCTATGGGTGCGATCATCTCGCTCTGACGTGCTGCATCTCGCAATGCTTCGGAGACATCAGAGTTTCTTTCGCGTTAATCACTCCGTGGACGTTGTTAGACGAAAGATCTAGCGGGCAGTGCATGGCACAACGTTCCGACGAACTCTATGTGGTGGACAACGTCGAGTAAAGCGCTGCAATTCATGGAGAGGTACCAGGGCGGCGTTCGGAGTTTACATTACGAATTGGCTCGACTCGACTCGACAATGATACACGGAGACACCCTGCCTTGTGGTCTCACTTCGTCCATATGGCGACTGAGATAACCACACGTTTGCACGCGTATCGCTTCGAGTCTGGACCTGAACGAAGATGCAAAAGGATGAGAGCCAAGGCTTTTGGTATCGCAGTCGATCATGCACATCACGACCGACTTGCTGCTACCTGCTCCGATCCGCTTTGCCACTTTTCAATTTACTCCATTCACGCAACTGTGAATACACCCGTCCGACTCCAGCTCGGTCCTCGGTACTCAACTCTAGCGACTCGCGTCTTCACTTTTACTGTCAAGATGGTGCGTGTGTTCCTCGCTGTAAGCGCCACTCTGGCCGTTGCGGCCCAAGTGGCAGTGACCATGGCCACCAGCGTGTCCTTCGTCAACGACTGCGCCTACGACATCAGTCTGTTCGACAACAACGTGACCGAGACGATTGTCGGGGGCGGCTCCACGACCCGCGAGCTCGCGGATGGTTTCAGCGGAATGTTCCGGAATGGCTCGAGTGCAGAGGCCACGCTGGCCGAGTTCGCTATCAGCGGTGGCAAGGCTTGGTACGCCCTCAGCACGGTACCCCCTGGAGCAGGCAACTGCACCAGCTACGCGGAGTGCGCTGCGACGTCGGGCAAAACCGGCTACAACGTCGCCGTGTCAATCACCCCCAACATCGGCAACACCACAGTGAACGTCGAGTGCGCTACGGTGACCTGCGGGAGTGCCGACTGCGACGATGCCTACCTGTACCCTACGGACAGCTCCAAGCTCCGCAATTGTCCTGACAGCCTCCCAATTGAAGTGGCGTTTTGCCCGGATGGTGCGTCCAACGCGACGATCACGACGACGGCACCTATAGCCACCACGGTTGCTCCGATTGCTACGACCGCATCTCCAGTCGTCGCGACCACAGCCGCACCTGTCGCAACAACAGAGACTCCACTTGCTACGACAGCTAGCCCGGTCTCCACGACCGCCAGCCCAGTCTCCACGACAGCCGCACCAGTGGCCACGACCGCCACTTCGTCTGTGGCTTCGGACGCTGACTACTCCGCTGGTGTTGTGGCCACTGACAGTTCGGCCTCAGCCTCTACCACAAGTACAAGTACAACCTCTTCTAGTGCGTCGGCCAGCATCATTACTACCACCACGAAATCAACGAGCGGTACGACTGGTTCTTTCTCGGATGCAAGCATCAGCTCCAGCTTCGTGTACAGCGGCACTGACGCTGGTTCGGCTGCTGGTACCTACGGCAAGGTCACGGAGATGTCGTCGTGCACCACTGAAGACGTGTCCCTGACCGACCCTGTGGGTCCATTCAGCGAGGAAGTGACCATGGTATTCCGTGGCCCCATGAACATCTACAACATCGGTGTTTTCACCGGATCGTCAGGTAGCGACTGGACCAAGGTCTCTTCGTATGATTCGGACGCCGGTACCCAAGACAACATGGTGTTCATGAACAACATGAATATCGACTACACCGGTGCTGATTCGAGTCCTCAAGGATATTCTACGTCTGACGGTACGGCTACAGCTACTGAGTCGACCACCTTTGGCGGCACCCTTGCCGATGCCTCCGATACATCGAAGGTCGGTGGCGGTCCGTGCGTGACCACCGGTTGCGAAGTGAACATCATGACGGCGACCAACTGCGCTGATGAGGATGGCTGCATCGGATACTACGACGACATGGGCTTCCACGGATGGGACGGCGGCATGAAGATGTTCGTGACCAAGGTGATGATGCCCACGGGCTCGACTGCCAACCTGCCTGCTATCTGGATGCTGAACGCTCAGGTGGTGCGTGCCAGTCAGTACGGCTGCAATTGCCGTGGCGAGGGCGCTGAGGGTGGCTGTGGAGAACTGGATGTGGCTGAGGTGATTGAGACGAACACGGCGCAGGACAAGGTGTCGACGCACTACTACTTCTACGACGGCAGCGTGTCTCCTGGTGGCGACAACTACGCGTCTCGTCCGACGGACTCGGCTGTGACGTACGTGACCATCATCGACAACTCGAGCACAGGCACCATCAAGATCATTGAGCTAGGCGGCGACGACTTTGATTTTTCTGTGGACTCGATTTCCGCTGACACTGTGTCGACATGGCTGGAGGCTTCGGTTGAAAACCTGCTGAGCTAATCGTTTGATCGCTGACTCAGCGTCGCTGATCTTCAGCTTTGTGCTTCGGATGTTGGATCGAGCTATAAGGAGTAGTGATGCCGCCGAAAGGAAGGGGTAACTAAGTTTTGTCGGTCATGTGCTCTAGATAGCAAGATAGCAGTGTTATTCTGTGAGAACGCTCATGACAAAATGTATGCTCGGGTCGTTCTACCGCTGGAAATTTTGCTGTGGGTTGATCGAGTTTTATGCATATTGAGAAAAATAAACGTCGAACAGATTTACGGGTGCGTGCAGTCCAAGCTTGCCTTTAATCAACGGGGGCTATCGCGATTGAAGTGTTACGTGACGCTAGATGTTCTGCCCCCACGATGCAACGTTGTCCATCAAGATTGACTCAAGGCTCTATTCGACGTGCAGCCGCATATCAAAAGCGAGAGCAGAGCCGCGCTATCCCAGATTAACAGGAATCAACGCCACGACACGGTGGACAAGCTTTGCCCACCATGGGGGCTCCCGTCACGCTCCAAAACCACTGGAATTTAGCGCCGTCGTGAAGGTTGGTGCGAGTATTGTCGCGGCATTTAAAACCCGATTGCGTTGTGATAATGACAATTACTATATAATTTTACTAATTGAGAGCTCTGGTGGTCTGCACGTGATCAGCTGCAGAGCCTCCGTCGGCGAACCACCCCTGGCGCTCGAAGCGTGCCTAGCTGGAGCCATTCCTGACACCGGGACCAATATGCACGAACAACAGCGTCAATATCCGACCGTGCACCTTGTGCAGGCAAATCAATCGGTCATGCAGCAATGGCTCTCAGCCACACAAGATCAATTTCAAGCCCGCCGTTAAACTCCGAACAGATCTACTCGCTAACGTTAGCGAAGCCACCTCTGATGTCACGACCGACGCCGCCAATCACTTGCACTCCAGTTGAACGGCACTAAAGTCGACCTGAACTGGCCAAGTTGCATGGAGTCACATGACATTCTGGTGTTGAGGCTGTCGGCTGTTCGGTTGAGGGGCTGAGCTGCGTGTGACTCCAGCGTAAAGTTCACATCTGGAGGTGGTTTGTCCGCACCCTTGATAGCCCCGGCACACGAAAGCACACGACTGGCTACTGATGCAACTCTAGTCAAATACCTTCGAGAATACATTTCATACGAAGCGTCGCTCAAACAGAGTTTGGCTCGAGGCACCACCTCTCAAAGTATATTGAACCGGCTACCAGCTGCCGCTGACGTTGTGTCTGCAGATGGCGTGTATGGTTGTCATCGCTTGAGCCGCCTGAGATCCAATCGCCCTTCCTCTCCATTTGAGCCGTGGCCACTTCCAGACTCTCCCGTGCCAGTGATACGAATCGCCGGATACGCCACGATGTGCCCGGCATCCGTCTGTCGTTGAGCTCAGATGTACGTGCCACATCGCTGCGTTAGCCACCGAGTGTCCGATCGCTTCGAAGCAGTCGAAGCTTCCTGATCATTCTGCAATTGTCCGTCTTCCACTCAGTCGTCTCCGTAGCAATTTTGAAAATGGTTCGCGTCTTCCTTGCATTGAGCGCCGCTGTTGTGTTGGCAGCTCCCGTGGCTGCGTCGGTTTCCGTGACGTTTGTCAACTCGTGCTCGTACGACGTCAGTCTCTACGACAACAGCAAGACCGAGAGCATCTCGGCCGGCAGCTCCACAACTCGATCGCTGTCCGACAGCTACAGCGGAATGTTCCGCGACGGAACGAGCGACGAAGCCACGCTGGCAGAATTCTCCGTCACGGGCGGCTACACCTGGTACGACATCAGCGTCATCCCTCCTGGAAGCGGCAGCTGCACGTCGCATGAATCCTGCGCACAGCTCACGGGCAAGAGCGGGTACAATGTGGCAATGAGCATTGCGCCCGACACGAGCTCGGCAAAGTCCGTCTCAAGCTCCTGCACCACTCTGACGTGTGAGAGCTCGACCTGCTCGGACGCGTATTTGTACCCGTCGGACGACACCAAGACCCACAGCTGCCCCGACACGTTGCCGTTCACGGTGACGTTCTGTCCGAGCGGTTCCAGCTCAAGCACCACCACGACCTCATCGTCGTCAACCCAGCAGACACAATCGACCAGTCAGTCGACGACCACGACGTCAGCTCCGGCCTCGACGTCCTCGGACACTGTGGCGAGTGACTACACGTCGGGCACCGTCGCGGCCGCAGTGCAGTACACGACAACCGCTCCGTCCACTAGTAGCACGTCCACATCGACCAAAACGTCGACGTCTACGACCTCCACGTCTACAACGACCCAAACGTCAACTGGCACTGCTGCGTCGCTGTCGAGCGCCACCATCAGCTCCAGCTTCGTGTACAGCGGCACTGACGCTGGTTCGGCTGCTGGTACCTACGGCAAGGTCACGGAGATGTCGTCGTGCACCACTGAAGACGTGTCCCTGACCGACCCTGTGGGTCCATTCAGCGAGGAAGTGACCATGGTATTCCGTGGCCCCATGAACATCTACAACATCGCCGTGTTCAATGCCACGTCTGGCAGTGACTGGAGCAAGGTGTCGTCCTACAGTCAAAACGGCACTCAGGACAATATGGTGTTCATGAACAACATGAATATCGACTACACCGGTGCTGATTCGAGTCCTCAAGGATATTCTACGTCTGACGGTACGGCTACAGCTACTGAGTCGACCACCTTTGGCGGCACCCTTGCCGATGCCTCCGATACATCGAAGGTCGGTGGCGGTCCGTGCGTGACCACCGGTTGCGAAGTGAACATCATGACGGCGACCAACTGCGCTGATGAGGATGGCTGCATCGGATACTACGACGACATGGGCTTCCACGGATGGGACGGCGGCATGAAGATGTTCGTGACCAAGGTGATGATGCCCACGGGCTCGACTGCCAACCTGCCTGCTATCTGGATGCTGAACGCTCAGGTGGTGCGTGCCAGTCAGTACGGCTGCAATTGCCGTGGCGAGGGCGCTGAGGGTGGCTGTGGAGAACTGGATGTGGCTGAGGTGATTGAGACGAACACGGCGCAGGACAAGGTGTCGACGCACTACTACTTCTACGACGGCAGCGTGTCTCCTGGTGGCGACAACTACGCGTCTCGTCCGACGGACTCGGCTGTGACGTACGTGACCATCATCGACAACTCGAGCACAGGCACCATCAAGATCATTGAGCTAGGCGGCGACGACTTTGATTTTTCTGTGGACTCGATTTCCGCTGACACTGTGTCGACATGGCTGGAGGCTTCGGTTGAAAACCTGCTGAGCTAAGCATGCTGCGCTTTAGAAGCCGTAGCAGTTCAGCTTGAACTGTATGTTGCAATTTCGTAGTGTGGTTGCCCTCGCTGGCTGCGACTAATAGACGGGGGCGGACAAAGCTGGATCGCTTTTGCTTTTTCAAGTGCTAATGCTCTGTAGTAAGTCAATGATTAGCATGATGAGATTATTATACAATCGCCTTTATATTGTTCCCTTGCTCGACTCCGCTAGCACGAAACTCAGAACGGATAAACACTGAATGTCTGGACAGCGCGAGCTAACGAGATGTACGTAGTGTTCACGCATTTCAAAAACTTCTATTAGTTGTTGGCACAGATCAGATCACTTGCTCTACGAATACCAACAAAGGCTTGGTTCGACACGTTGTGTTCTAGGATTGCAGGACCCCAACACCAAAGTTACCGGACGTCATGCTCAACCTTTTAGCTGCTCCTGGTATGTACCCCGTGATCTCTTTGTATTGCTTGGCTGTTTTCAACGCGCGGTCGCCATTCACGGAAGTGAACGACCCGCTGTTCTTCATCGAATTGGCAGCACAAGCACGGCCAAGAGATGCTCTGCAGTCGTCCGTTGTCGAAATACTGGCTGCATTTTTGTCAGCTTCGATAGGCTGCGGCGTGTTTTCGAAGTAGTTGCCCTCAGCCAACACAAATGCATTTTTACCAGGCTCGAAAGAATGGCCCGAGTTGTTAGCCCAGTAGTTGTTGGCGATATGGGCGACGACGTTGGCATTGGAACTGGAAGCACCGACGATTTTAGGCGAGCGGCCAGACGTCGAATGGATGTAATTGTTCAGCAAACTCACTCGCATCGTATCGCCGTCTAAAATGAAGCCCCAGTAGTGGCGACCGTCGCAAGAGCTCGACCATTGAGTTCTCCCGTCGAAGTCCGAGTTACTGATCGTGAGGCTCTGGACGCCGGCGAATCCGCTCACAAACATTTGCCGCCCGACTCGCGAAATCTTGACGTGGTCAAGCCAAATATTCTTCATTGCGCGGCCGGCCGTGCCTTGAAGGTAGATCGCGTCGCCACCCCAGACATATTGCGGGTTCAGCTCCGTGATGTGTACGTTCTGGATGATAATGTTGTCACCGTTGAGCCAGAGGCCTTTACCCTTCAAAACACCAGCTTGGCCGATCCCCTCAGAGTCTTGTTGCTTCCGACGACCAAAGCATGCTTGGCGGCATTGTCATATCTGACTTGGACCTTGGCGGGTTGATCACATCCACCGGTTTGAGTCAGGGTGGTGTCGCCTGGAAACAGAATGACGTCCTGCCCTGCGAAACCACTCTTTTGGCGAGGCACGCAGTGTTGGACTTGGGTCTGCATCCGATTTCGGTGGTGGTGCCTTCTGTTCCAAGGAAGTTGAACTCCTTGTTGAGGACAACGACACGAGGCTGGCTGTCTTTTAAGTAGTTGGTAAGCTCTTGAATCGTCTTCGGGTAGACCGGTTTAGTATCGCCGCCTCCAGTTGTTCCAGCAGCAATCCCCGGAGCCTTACCAACGACGAAAGTGTTGGCGACGGATTGAGCAACGAGTAGTGTTGCGATGAAGACTGTCTGGATGAGGAAGTGGCGGCTCAACATACTTGGTGGCAGAATGAAAAGTGAGTAGACATTCAAACAACAAATTGGTCGAGGAAACTTGAGTGCCACCTGGCTCAGAGATCTTCAAATCTTTGCAAACGTATGTGCTCAAACGGCATACGACAAACCGCATACGACAAGAGGGAACTCTGCTGGTAGGTAGGTGCCCATGTCACTTCATACTTTAGTACCTAGCTACGGTTCTGGTGTAAACCACGGATGGCTAGCCATCTGTGGTGGTTGGAATTTCCGTGCCTTCATCCTACCCGCCAGACTCAAACAACAGAAACTGCATGCAAGAGGCATAAGGATAAACAGCGTAGCGGAGAGCATCAAAACGTTTAGAGTACTGTAAAAAGCGCAAGGATTGGTGCTCTGCCGTAAAAAACTGTAGCAGTTGGAATCTTCACCACTAGTTCACGTTACCGGTACAGAAGCTGCTTACCCAGCTTTCGACAATTCCACCGCGTTTGGCAATCACTAATACCCTGTCAGGTGCATTTCGCGGTCGACTGCATCATGACCTTCTAAAGGCGCTTCTTGCTGATCCCTGCGTGATTTTGGCCTTCTTGAAGTGGCTTTGCCCCGAGAACTACGAAGTGCACAATACTACGGTATTATGATAGCAAAGCCGACGAGACACCAAGTGCATGGCGATTGGTATCGGATCCATTATCTTTGGTTTCATTCACCATTCGCAACAAAATCGGCATGACCCCCAAGGTTCAGATCGCAGAAATTGCCTCCCGCTGGATGCCTTTTCACCCTCTTGCATGAATTCCATCGTACCGTGAACATGATCAACCATGAAACATAAAGAGGAGAACAACGGTTGCCTTGTACATCCGACGTTGCATGAAGTATTAGCGCCATTCGAAGCGACAGTAGTGAGCTTGGGAACCAATATACCGGGGAAACGAGACAAACCGCATTGAATGCAGTAGCTGTTGCCTCTCAATCCTGGCAATGAGCTCGTTTGCTAGCCTCCAAACATCGCCCCTCGACGGAACCATTTAAAACAAAGCACGCAACATGTCTTCAGTCCAAATGTGAAAAGCGATCCACCTTCTGCCAATACGGCGATTCCCCCAGAATCGCAGCCAGTCTCCTCTCCATTCGCTTGTATCGAGTCTCCTCCGTGTTGTTGTTCCTCTCTTCGTCTTCTCTCGTATCCCTCTACTTCTTCTCTGCTGGTAAACTACTTAGTTGTTGCATCAACTTGCCGCTTTTTCTCTGTCACTTGCCCACTCTCGACGCCCTCAATTGTCCTCTTTTCCGACAATTTGAGCAGGTTTAGTACTCCTTCCGACACGAATTAGCCTCACTTTGTCGCTTCGACCCACCTCAGAGCACGGACAGGGTCCTTCTGGCTCCTGTAGCGGTCGACAGTCGCCTCGTAACCTTTTTCGTAGCCGAAAGTTACGCTTGAGTTTTTTGTTCTGGTAGTTTACATTGCGGTCGAAGTAGAAGCGAAGCGACTGTCGCACTCCTGGACGCTTTCAAAGGCGAACTCAACACCTTGCACTCGCGCTTCTGCTGCCACAGCCATCGCTTCGATCGTTCTGAAAGTTAAAAAAAAGTCTTTTTAAAATAGAAGTTTTAAACTGATTGGAAAAAAACTATAGATTTGTCGCGTTTCTATGCACTGAAATCGATTAGCCAATCAGTCCCACAACTTGGTCATACGTCAACGTGGTCTCCTAAAGTGCAACGTCCCCCAGCCGCACAGTCGACTGCAGTTGCCATGGCTCATTCCTCGCTTCCCCACAGCAAGATGGACGTCCGCCACGTTCCTGTCGTGGACATCGACGCCCTCATGTCCTTCTCGTCTGACGCGCAAGTGGACGCTGCGCTGCTCAACACTCAGGATGAAGCGCTGCGTCGCCTCGTCGACGCCGTTCGCGCTGCCGCCACCGAGTGGGGATTCTTCTACATCGCCAACCACGGAGTCCCAGAAGAAGAGGTGGCCCAGTTCCAAAACACGGTGCGGTCGTTCTTCCGTCTGCCAAAAGACGTCAAGAACTCGGTCCGACGCAGCGCCAGCAACTCGCGCGGATACTTCGACGACGAACTGACGAAGAACAAAAAGACTGCAAAGAAGGCTTCGACTTCGCAGGCGTCAGCGAAGACGGCCCCGCTCAGAGCCAACACGAGCGACTGGGGCAAGATGAGAACCAGTGGGTCGACGACAAAGCGCTGCCTGGCTTCCGTCGAGAGATGGGCGACTACTTCGACAAGATGCAGCACATTTCTCGCCGGTTGCTCAAGGTTTTCGCGGTGGCTCTAGGTGAAAAGCCAGCGTTCTTTGACCAGTTCTTCCACGGAGACAACTCGAGCTTCCTGCGGCTAAATTACTACCCGGTGGCTTCCGAGCCGGAGAAAACAATGGGCGTGTACCAACACACGGATGCTGGCGCGCTCACTGTGCTGCTGCAAGATGACCAAGTTGCCTCGTTGCAAGCGTTCCACCGTGAGTCGCAGACGTGGAATTTGGTGCCGCCCCGTAAGGGCACGTACACGATCAACATCGGCGACATGGTGCAGGTCTGGTCCAACGACCAGTTCGTGGCGCCTCTGCATCGCGTCCTCGCCAGCAGTGGCGCTGAGAGATTTTCGGCTCCGTTTTTCTACAATCCGTCGTACAAGGCGCAGGTGGGGCCCATTGTCGTCAAGGATGGAGACGTGGCCAAGTACCGTCCTCTAAGCTGGCGCAATTTTCGTCTCCAGCGTTTCCAAGGCGACTACGCTGATGTCGGCAAAGAGAACCAGATCAGCGATTTCAAAATTGGCGGTTCTGCAGTGGTGGAGCCTGCGAACTAGACAGTAAGCTCAAGATAGAGTGAAAAAGTGAAATGTGAAAGTGTAGATATGTGATTAGATGGTGTTTCTGGAGTTTGATGTCGTGAAAACTCTCACCTTGCCGCCCGAAAACGTTGCGGACAGAACTTTACACGTATTGAGGACAGTGTTTTGGCTACTTGGCGAACAGTGTACTTCGAAGTAGGAGTTAGCTTTAATACTTTTGTTGTGCGTGAAGTGAATGTTTGCATCCAAACCAGGCGCCAAACCTTATTTGTGCCGCACCCTGGCCGATTGAGTCCACCCAAGACTGACCACGTATTGGCAAAGGAACGAAATTGGTGACAACTCGTGAACTACAGGTACATATATTAGTTGTTCGGGAAAGTCACTTCCCAGGCGCAAAATATTCTGTTGCATACTTGCTGCACGATCACCGTATCGAAGCACTGGTATACTTGTACTACGTGCATATAGCACTCGCGTTCAGTACCTTCATACTTTGCAAAAACAAAAAGGTTTGATCAATAGGAAGGCGGCATCGTGTACATGTTTTTACGAAGTTTGTAGGTCGTAGTTGTCGAAATAGCAAAAGAAGGATGCCCAGCTGAAAAGACTTTGACGTACAGAAGTGAAGGTGACCACTTACAAGTAACAAGTTGAGGATAATGGCTGTGTTGGCGAGATTAACCCAGGCAAGAATGGGAAGGCTTGCTACGACTCGTACAGTACCCTGATAACACGTGTGTTGAGAGAGTGAAGTACAAAAACATGAAATCTGTAATGTTTTTGGCAGTCTCTGTTCGTCCAAACACCAGCGATAACGCTTTGCACACTTGATGATCACATGATCACATGATATCGAACGGATCCAATCAGCGTCGGCATTTGGTTAACGTCACACCCCAGTTTTTAGGCTACGGAAGGTGATCGAGCCTTGCGGTATTGCTCATTCCAACATTACCCAGCTAAAGCTCAAGACTAACCAAGATGGACATCCGACAAGTTCCAGTCGTCGACATCAGTGCTCTTACAGCTCTCACCACAGACGAAGACGTCAATGCAGCGCTAGTAAACCCTGACAGTGACGCAGTTCGTCGTATCATTGAGGAAGTACGCGCCGCCGCGACTGAGTGGGGCTTCTTCTACATCGCGAACCACGGACTCCCACAGCAAGAGGTGGAGAAGTTCAAGACCACGATGCGCTCGTTCTTCAGTCTCCCCAAGGACATCAAGAACACTGTTCGCCGCAAACCCACCAACTCTCGTGGTTATTATGATAGCGAGCTCACCAAGAACAAAACGGACAATAAAGAAGTCTTCGACTTCTCCGGCGCCAACGAGGACGGCCCCGCGCACGAAGGCCACGAACGCCTTAACGACGATCAGAACCAATGGCTTGATGACGCTGCACTGCCCAACTTCCACAAGGATATGCTGGCGTACTATGACAAGATGAAATACATCTCACGCCGTCTGCTCAAAGTGTTCGCTGTCGCGTTAGGCGAACAGCCTTCGTTCTTCGACCAGTTTTATCAGGGCGACAACTCGAGCTACCTGCGCTTGAACTACTACCCCAAGACCCCTGAACCGGAAAAGACCATGGGTGTGTACCACCACACCGACTCCGGTGCGCTCACGGTGCTTCTCCAAGACGACGAAGTTGCCTCGCTGCAAGCTTTCCACCGCGACTCGCAGACGTGGACCAATGTGCCACCTCGTAAAGGGACGTACACGATCAACATCGGTGACATGGTGCAAATCTGGTCCAACGACCAGTTCAAGGCACCCCTGCATCGCGTTCTTGCCAGTGGTGATGCCGACCGATACTCCGTGCCGTTCTTCTACAACCCGTCGTACAAGACACAAGTGGAGCCGATCGTGGTGAAGGAAGGTGATGTGGCCAAGTATCGCCCGCTGAGCTGGCGCCAATTCCGTATGCAGCGTTATGCTGGCAACTACGCCGATGTCGGCAAGGAGAACCAGATCACGGACTACAAAATCGACGTTCCGACGAAGTAGCGCCGCAGAACTGATCGGCGAGTTGATTCAAAGCAGCCTAAACATTTAACATCAATGCAAAGGTTAGATCCATGGTGAAAACGCATCCTTGTCACGTAAACTCTTTCGCTATGGTTGGTATTGTGGCTGACGGTTGACAGACCAATCGCTTCCTACACCGCGGTCTCGTCGACTTCGCCTGGATCCCCGAAGAAGATCACCGCCGTGCCAACCATTCCGATTCTTACCAACCCAAGCGCAAACTCGAGGCCGCCAAAATCCAAGATGGACGTTCGTCAAGTTCCAGTTGTCGACATCGGGGCCCTCACTGCACTCAAGACGGATGCTGAAGTGAACGCCGCTCTGCTCGACTCTCAAGATGAAGCGCTGCGTCGCATTGTCGAGGAGGTTCGCGCTGCCGCCACCGAGTGGGGATTTTTCTACATCGCCAACCACGGACTCCCAGAAGAAGAGGTGGAGAATCTCAAGGAAACTGTTCGCTCTTTCTTCCGTCTACCGAAGGACGTCAAGAACACGATCCGACGCAAACCTACCAATTCGCGAGGCTACTTCGATAGTGAGTTGACTAAGAACAAGACGGATTGGAAGGAGGTCTTTGACTTTGCGGGTGCCCATGAAGACGGCCCGGTTCAGTATAACCAGGACCGTCTTGGTGACGATGAGAACCAGTGGCTCGACGAAGACGCTCTTCCTGGATTCCGCAGTGGGTTGCGGTCGTACTACGACAAGATGGAGTACATTGCTCGACGCTTGCTCAAGGTGTTTGCGGTGGCACTTGGTGAGAAACCTGCGTTCTTCGACCAGTTCTACCAAGGAGAGAACTGCAGTCTGATGAGACTGAATTACTACCCTGTTGCCCCTGAACCGGAGAAGACGATGGGCGTGTACCATCACACAGACTCTGGTGCACTTACTGTACTGTTGCAAGACGATGAAGTAGCGACACTGCAGGTCTTTCATCGTGAGTCCAAGACGTGGACTTTCGTCCCTCCGATCGCTGGAACGTACACGATCAACATCGGAGACATGGTGCAAGTGTGGTCGAACGATCAGTTCGTGGCGCCACTGCACCGTGTCCTAGCGAGTGGCGAGGCCGATCGGTACTCTGTTCCGTTCTTCTACAGTCCGTCGTACAAGACTCAGGTAGAGCCGATTGTGGTGAAAGACGGCGATGTGACCAAATACCGTCCGATAAGCTACCGCTTGTTCCGCATGCAGCGCTACGCTGGCAACTACGCCGATCTTGGTAAGGAGAACCAGATCACGGACTACAAAATCGACAGTTTGGACGAGATGGAGATCCCAGGCTACTAGCTAGTAGAGCACTGCAGTGTTTGATAGCCGTGGTTGGTGCGAATATATACACTGCCGTTTATTCCTTCATCAGACCTTTGCAATTTACTAGCGTCAAGTGATCCGTGAGCTAGGTCCGTAAACTAGAGACGATCACGTATCCGATATCTTCCAGGTAGCCTGACCAATCACTCTCTGCGAGCACCCTTCGTCGATAGACAGTATCGACGATGGTCAGGCGTAGGGACTCGATAGGTCTTGGCACACAGGACAAAAGGAGTAAACACTCGATAGATCTCTGGCGACACCAACTTGGTAAAATGCGTCGACTTCTTCCAGGCTCATTCCGACATTTCCCAACTGAAGCCCAAGCTCAAGATCCCCCCTTCAAAATCAACCACCCCGTCAACCAAGATGGACGTTCGTCAAGTTCCAGTTGTCGACATCGGAGCCCTCACAGCGCTCAAAACGGATGTTGAAGTGGATACCGCCCTGCTCAATACCGAAGATGAAGCGCTGCGTCGCATCGTCGAGGAGGTTCGCGCTGCCGCCACCGAGTGGGGTTCTTCTACATCGCCAACCACGGACTCCCAGAAGAAGAAATAGAATACCTCAAAGACACCACTCGCTCCTTCTTCCGTCTACCGAAGGACGTCAAAAACACGATCCGTCGCAAACCTACCAATTCGCGAGGCTACTTCGATAGTGAGTTGACTAAGAACAAGACGGATTGGAAGGAGGTCTTTGACTTTGCGGGCGCTCATGAAGATGGTCCGGTCAAAGATAACCAGGACCGCCTTGACCAGGACGAGAATCAATGGCTTGAGGAAGACGTTCTTCCTCGATTCCGCAGTGAGTTGCGGTCGTACTACGACAAGATGGAGTACATCGCGCGTCGACTACTGAAAGTTTTCGCCGTGGCATTAGGGGAAGAGCCGGCATTCTTCGACCAATTCTTTCAGGGAGACAACTCGAGTCTAATGAGACTGAACTACTATCCAGTCGCCCCTGAGCCAGAGAAGACGATGGGCGTGTATCACCACACGGACACCGGTGCTCTCGCGGTGCTGCTACAGGATGACGATGTAGCCACTTTGCAAGTCTATCACCGGAAGTCCCAGACGTGGACCAATGTGCCGCCGCGAAAGGGGACGTACACGATCAACATCGGCGACATGGTGCAAATCTGGTCGAACGATCAGTTTGTGGCGCCGATGCATCGCGTCCTCGCCACTAGCAAGGCCGATCGATACTCGGTCCCATTCTTCTACAATCCGTCGTATAAGGCGCTGATCGAACCGATCGTGGTGAAGAAAGGTGATGTGGCCAAGTATCGTCCGTTGAATTGGCGCCATTTCCTTCAGCAACGCATCGTTGGTAATTATGCCGACCTCGGCAAGGAGAACCAGATCACGGATTTCAAGATCGACGGTTCTGACGCATTGGAACCTGTGAACTGAGCGAAGTGCTCAAAGTGCAGTCAAGTATGTTGTCCAAACGGAGGCAACCACAAGTTGTGCATTTCGGTGTGCTTGTGGCTCACAATTGCTTGCAAATCGTATCTATGAATCCTTTTCGTTATCATTTTGCTCCAAGCAAGTATTGGCCACTCACTTTTTCCGAGATAATCAACATGTCGTGTAGTAGCTGCAAGTTTCATTTATCAATTTCCCTCGTAGTCATTAGCCACGATGGTGAGCGCCACAGCCTTGAGAGTCGTCGAAATTATGGCTGCTTTGACTTCTGTCGGACTGATCTGCAGTCCTTCCATTACCATGCTCCGGATCTACAAAAGGAAGGACGTCGGAGTCGTGTCAGTGGCCCCGCTCGCGATACTGCTCGCCAATGGACACATGTGGATGCTATACGGCTACATGACCAAGAACTGGTTCCCACTCTTTGGGTCTTTGTGTTTTCCGACGTCTTCGCGTTAACTTATCTCGCCATTTTTTGGCGGTATACTACTGAACGCCGACAATTCGCGAAAGTTGTGGGGACGGCGTCCACGTTTCTTTGCATTGCGACGCTGTACGCGATCATCGGGGGACTGGGATTTACAGGACAGACCCGAAAGCAAGTGGGGTCTACGATCGGTATCATTTGCGACGTCGTTGGTGTCTGCCTGTACGCTGCGCCGGGAGAAAAGCTGGTCCAAGTGCTCAGGTACACGTCTGCAGTCTTCATCAACGCGCACATGGTGATGGCAAGTTTGGCAAACAACATCATGTGGGTCACCTACGGTATCTTGACAAGTAACTGGATTATCCTCGGACCCAATATCTTCTTTGTCACGCTCAACTCGTGTACATTGATGTTGTACATCGTGTTCCACCCCAAGACACATCCATTACCAGATGATTTTAACCAGCTAACTGAAGACGGCAATTCAACGGGGAGTCGGGCAACATCTCGACAAATACCATTACATTGTCAAAAAGCAAGTACAGTCGCCCTTAGTCCAGTATTTGAAGGCGTAAAGTCCCCGCTAGAGACGATAGTGTAAATTGAGTCGGCCCATGTATTGCAGATGTGAAGCGTTTTACCTGATCAATCGACCACCGCTGTCCAAGATAGACACTCGCTCATACGCCTTTGATGGTTCCGAAGACCCCGTCAAGTGGCCTGGCTCATCATGCAACTCCTGAAAGAAGAGTTTTGCTATTTCTTCATGGTAATTGGAAATGAGATGACCAATCGCTAACGGAGACCTACCTTCGTCAATAAATGCCCAAAAGACTTTAGTCTCCTCTGAGCACTATCTTCCACATCGCTGTTGATACTCATTCCAGTATTTGCCAACTCAATCTCAAGCTCAAGACCACCAAAATCCAAGATGGACGTCCGCCAAGTCCCAGTTGTCGACATCGGAGCCCTCACAGCGCTCAAAACGGATGTTGAAGTGGATACCGCCCTGCTCAATACCGAAGATGAAGCGCTGCGTCGCATCGTCGAGGAGGTTCGCGCTGCCGCCACCGAGTGGGGGTTCTTCTACATCGCCAACCACGGACTCCCAGAAGAAGAAATAGAATACCTCAAAGACACCACTCGCTCCTTCTTCCGTCTACCGAAGGACGTCAAAAACACGATCCGTCGCAAACCCACCAACCCCAGAGGCTACTTCGACAGTGAGTTAACCAAGAACAAGACGGACTGGAAGGAAGTTTTCGATTTCTCAGGTCCCGACAAGGA
This sequence comes from Phytophthora boehmeriae, assembly GCA_011947355.1. Lineage (NCBI taxonomy): Eukaryota > Oomycota > Peronosporomycetes > Peronosporales > Peronosporaceae > Phytophthora > Phytophthora boehmeriae. The sequence goes on along the minus strand of JAAVTJ010000194.1, from coordinate 573,856 downwards.
CAACCCCACTCCAGATGACAACGAGGACATTGGCGATGGTGGAAATCAATGGCTTGATGAAGACATTCTACCCGGTTTTCATTCCGAAATGCTGGAGTATTTCAATAAGATGGAATACATCTCGCGCCGTCTACTCAAAGTCTTTGCGGTGGCACTTGGCGAAAAGCCTGCGTTCTTCGACCAGTTTTACGAGGGTGATAATTCGAGCTTGATAAGGCTGAATCACTATCCCGTCGCCCCCGAACCCGAAAAGACGATGGGCGTGTATCATCACACGGATATCGGTGCGCTCACAGTGTTGTTACAAGACGATGAAGTGGCGGCACTGCAGGTCTTTCATCGTGAGTCCAAAACATGGACCAACGTGCCTCCGATCGCTGGGACGTACACGATCAACATCGGAGACATGGTGCAAGTGTGGTCAAACGACCAGTTTGTAGCACCGGTGCACCGCGTGCTTGCCAGCAGCAAGGCCAGTCGATTTTCGGTGCCATTTTTCTACAATCCGTCCTTGAAGACGCAAGTGGAGCCGATCGTCGTGAAAGATGGGGATGTTGCCAAGTATCGTCCGTTGAGCTACCGCGAATTTCTTCGAGAACGCATGGTGGGCAATTACGATGACGTCGGCAAGGAGAACCAGATCAGCGACTACAAGATCGACGGACCCGATGCTGTGAGCACTGTGAGCTAGTTAACGAATGCATTGCTGGTGATAAACGAATTAACCATGCGCCAAGCAGTAAAACAGATATCGAATGAAATACTCTCGCTTTATAGGGCCGATAATTGATTTTTTTACTTCGTTACTTCGTTGTTGTACATTGATGCAAGTGCATTGGCCATTTCAATCCTGAGCATCCCAAGAAGCAGGGATGCTTAAGCAAGAGTGCACTGTATGTACACTGTACGGTTGCTGCTGCTGTTTATTCTGCCCGTTGGCAACCGATCTCCGATCGCGATTTGATCTCGACAACTAGAAGTACAGAATTCGTGCCACGAATTCGCAAAAGCCTTCGAAGCACAACGCCGTAAAGATCTCTATCAATCCAGCAACCACGGCACCGGCTCCTTTAACCTCCCCTCCTTCAACTTGTAAAGTTGACGCCTTGACCAGGTCGACTGATCGCTGCAGCGTACATGCACAGTGACCGCGCACACACTCGGCTCACCGCGAATGCGTTCGTCACATGCTCGTCTTGACACTTCCTGGGCTTACAGCTTGTGCTGCTTCACGCCGCATGAGCGAGCGGAATACAAGTGCCCCAGCGTCCTGCTTGCAGGCGCCTATCTCATCCGGATCACCAGAGCACTGTACCACACATCGTCGTCGATCACTTGAGAGACGGCATCTTCAGCTGAGACGTGCTCGCCTTACAGTCGGTCTGGGCGGATACCCGACACTTCGTTCCACCGTCATGCAGCCGCTCTGCATGCTGCATGCACGGCAAACTGTATTCGCAGGAATTCAGTGGATGGTCTCACCGTCGAGATGAGCGAAGGAAGTGGGCTTCGCCATATCCAAAGGTGACAACGGTCACCGCCACGGTGATAGCGAGTAGCTGCTGCCCAACCTTCGACGCTCGCCGCTCTCGTTGCCCGCGCCGTTCAAGAATAACATCAATTAGACCTCGCGCATCGTTAATAACTCGTCACACTTCGACAGCTGATGCATCAGCTCGTGTGTTGAAGGAACGGTGCAGGGTGGCAGCTAAAACCTCACAGTCTCCTCCTCTTTTGACTCCATATTTTGGAGATATTTTGGTGGAGACGAGCGGTAGAGCTTGGCTGCGTCGCAGGTAAAGCTGTAATGCCTGCGTTGTGAGGTTGTTAGTGGAGGGTGTTCTTTTGGCGGAGGTCAATGCCGGATCGTAATACTCTACCAACTGCGAAGCGGCAGGTCATGGCATCCAAACTTCAGCAACTCCACTGGTAATGCAAGTGGAATTGCCAGGTTGTACAGTACAAGAATATATATCCAGCGGGGATCGCTTCACTTGATGTCATGCCCATGACCATGGGGTTCGCGCCAAGTGGAACCACTCATCATTATTTTAATCGCAGTATCGTCGCAAATATGCACAGCTTGACCTCCAGGAAGCCTGGCCGAGATTTGCTAGCATTTCAACTTCAACGCATCACCTTCAAGGCCGGGATTGAGGGGCTATGCACTTCGGACCGCACTGTTTCTGAGGTTTGTCTTGTTTTTATGAGTCCGGCTTTCAAAAAGAGTGTGGCACCGGAAAACAGTTAAAAAAGTGTTTTTACATGTGCAGAAATGCTGGAGTTTGCATTAGCAACTGATCCTTCAGTCGCTTGCTCGTGTACTGTACCCATATGTATGATACAAAACACTGCATCCAAACAAAAGTGATGGGAAGTTTGAAGTTTTATCAACGACCTCTAGCGCCAGCTGTTGCTTCATGGTGACATCCAATCACGAAGCGCAAGTGTCCTGCTGTCATGAATCGCAGTGCCTTCCTGCAAGTTGCCGTACCGTCGGTGATTTGATGCAAAGGTGGCTGAACAGTGACACGGCATTTTAATCTGTTCAAGGTTCCCTCCTGCAACTTGCTGCAAGTCACCCCCATGGCATTGTGGTGTGTCCGAACTCTGAGCTCCAGCATTTTCGCTGAAAAAAGTCGACAGCACAAGTAAACACAGGCCGATTTATGTGAAACGCAAAAAGTCCATACACCCCTGGAAGATAGAGTCGGCGATTTTAGCAAAAATCAGTCAGGTCTCGAAAATATACATTTACCTTTGCACAAAGGAAGTTTGGAGGAAATCGTTTTCGTAGGCGCAGTCCACGAGCATTTATACCTATATAGATAGGCGGTGAGCAAGACTTCTGCTCCACCAGAAGTAAGACTATGTGATCTCGGGTGAGTAAATTCCACCGGATCTAAATTTTAAATTATAGTGATATTATGCAATATCGAGTGTACATAGCTTTGCTTGTATCTTTTGCATTATACAGTCATAGGAACTTGCAGCAGGCACCGATAAAACTAATTAGCAACACAACAATAGTCTGTAGGCTCTCGATGTTCTTGGAAAGCCTAAGTCAGGGGATTAATGTTAATTACTTTTGAGACTAAAACGAGAGGATTAAGATCCCAGGATCCGAAACAAATCGTCAGAACCCTGTGAGGGTCCCACCTCAGCGCACAAAAACGCCAAAATGCTGCTTTTTCTGTGTGCTACACTGTGATTTGAGGAGGTACGCATCATCATTGGCGCCGCAAATGATCGACGATGTCGGCGTCACGCGGGACCCGCGTCCAAACATTAGTGCGGATATGCGAGGAATACACGCTGGATGGGGACGCTGAACCGTATTCAAACGGAGTCTGCAGGCGGCGATGCTTCCCTCTTGACCTAGCACCCGTCAAGTGCCTGCACTTCAAGATCGGTAGCACTGCGTCCGTAACCCTCGACAGTTTACCACCACGTTCGACTGGAGTGCGGCACTGTCGAGGACGCGGTGCCCTGCAAATTACGGGCCACCGTATGTCAGCCCATCCCCAACTAATCTGCGGCTAGAGCATCCCTAGCGGTTCGAGTCGGGCCACGACAGATGGGCCGTTCAATTGACGGTCGCATCGTACCTGCCACTTGTACTTCTCGAAAAGCGCCTCGGTCTCCAATTCGATCATTCCTCAATTTGCCCGCCCGGCCGCAGACGCCCAGCCAACTTCTGCCATGAGCGACAACTACCACAGCATGGAGCAGACCGCTCCACCGAAGAAGTCCAAGATGCGCAGGGTCCTCACCTCGCTGACCTTCTGGATCGTTGCGTCCATGGTCATCGGTATTCTGCTCGGCCAATTCGCCCCCACCTTCTCGGAGAAGGCTGCCCCCATGAAGAACATTTTCCTGCGCACGGTGCAATTCATCGTGTTCCCGCTCGTGTTTTCGTCGATTTTGGTCGGTATCGCCGACCAGAAGGACATGAAGCAGCTCGGACGCCTGGCACTCAAGTCCATCATCTACTTCGAAATCGTCACCACGATCGCCTTGATCCTCGGTCTCCTCGCGGTCAACATCATCAAGCCCGGTAACGTCGGCCTGACCCAGGGCGAAGAGTACGACAGCTCCACGTCGACGTTCACGTTCGAGAAGTGGATTGAGCACTTGACTCCCAAGACGTGGGGTGAGATGATGGGCGGCTCGGGCTCGTCGGAGCTGCTCCAGGTCCTCGTCGCCGCCGTCCTGACCGGTTGCGCCACCGCCCAACTGCCTGAAGAGCACAAGCGCCTCATCATCCAATTCTCGAAGGCCGTTCTGGAGATGATGTTCAAGTTCGTAGACATTGTCATCTGGACAGCACCCATCGGTGTGTGCTTCGCCATTGCCGACGCTATCGGATCGAACGGTCTGTCGGCTTTGGGCAGTCTGGCTGCTCTTGTTGGAACTGTGTACGGAACGATCATCATCTTCATCATTCTCGTCTTCGGCGGAGTTTGCATGTTGTTCAAGATCAACATCACGGAGTTCCTCACCTCCATGCAGGAGCCGCTCCTCATCGCCTACACGACGGCCACGTCCGAGGCTGCCCTGCCCAAGGTGTTCGAGGCTCTTGAGAAGTACGGTGTGTCCCCGCACGTCTCGGGCTTCGTTGTGCCGCTCGGCTACTCCTTCAACCTCGACGGCTCCACCCTCTACTTGTCGCTGGCCTCTGTCTTCTGCGCCCAGGCGGCTGGCATCGACAAGTCCATTGGCGAGCAGATCGTCATTGTGCTGATGCTGATGATCTCGTCCAAGGGTGTGGCCGGTGTGCGTTCGGCGACGATCATCGTCATTGCCTCGACTTTGGACCAGTTCGACATCCCGTCGTGGCCGGTGGCACTTATCCTCGGCGTTGACTGGCTCATGGACATGATGCGTACGCTCACCAACGTCATGGGTAACTGCCTGGCTGCGGTCGTGATGGCCAAGATGGAGAACGAGTTCCGTACGGAGACGTGGGAGCGCGACCACGGCAAGCACCTGCAGGACGACAACAACGAGAAGCTCAGCATGGTCGAGAAGCTCAGCCACGTGTCGGCCGTCGAGGAGGGTCGCCACTAATTTGATGTTCACTCGGTTTTGTTTGGTGAAGGAATCGTTTGCTGAGTTGGCGCTAGTTCTCTGTTGCCGACATCATCGATAAGGAGAACCAGATCAGCGACAAGGTGCAGGATCAGCGGTCCCGACGGAATGGAGCCATTAAGCTATTCAGTGAGTTAGAGCAGAAAGAGAGCAAAGGTGTAACCATGCGTGCCGTTCCTCGGCCGGATATTGTAAATACTACTCAAGTCTACTGCTTACATAAGAATTTCTACGCTTTTGTTCGATTAGCCATCCCATAGCCTTGTTTGTACGTCTTCAGCATTTCTTGACCCCCGACACACACACAGTTAACCCGCGATTTCCTGTACACTCAGTCCGCGATTATCGGTTGTACTTATCGTTTCTCGATTCGATAACATTGCGAGGAAGTTTGTACAGCCCGGTGGTGCACGCAGACATCTTTTAAAGGACTCGCGACGCTGGGAAAATGTTCTTGTTTCGATATCGCCCCAAAGTGTTGAACGCATTCGCGACCAGAGACTGGAGATGGGGATTTACATGAAATACACTCGGGTTTTCCGGTATGCATGGCGCGGTCGGTCGAAGCTCTATCGGTCCGATAGTATCGGATACCGTTGCACATCTCATGACCGAATCGGTATTCGGCCGGAAATGATCCACTCAGTCCCGGTGTCACCTTCTTCAAGATACTCGGAGTACAACCTTGTTGAAGACATTAGAGAGCAGTCTGTCGGATCCGCAGCTTGTAGTACATTAAAAGGTCTAAGTTCGGCAGCGGAGGTGTCCTTGCTCTCTCTAGGCGCATCAATAACGCCGTCATGTATCCTGGATAGCAGTGAAGGCAACAGCGCGTTGCAGCTGGTATTATGCTATACGTCTTGTCTACTAATCGAAAGTTCTTGATTCAGGATCGTTGACTTGGCCAATGGCTATCTACACCTACGCATCGTCGATAGGTAGTGTCGACGATGGTCGGGCGATAGGTCTTGACGCTAAAGACTATCGGGGTAGAGACTCAATGCATTGACTCGGGGGATGCTCCTCATCCAAGCTTTTGGCTCATCGTATCATAGATACCCTGTGACTCACTGGTGACAGGCATTCGGTGCGACTAGCTCGAGTGTCCTGTTTCCTTGACGAGGAGGAGCTCATTCCGGCATTTCCCATCTCCAGCTCAAGCCCGAGCTCAATTACCAGACCGAAGACAAGATGGACGTTCGTCAAGTTCCAGTTGTCGACATCGGGGCCCTCACTGCACTCAAGACGGATGCTGAAGTGAACGCCGCTCTGCTCGACTCTCAAGATGAAGCGCTGCGTCGCATTGTCGAGGAGGTTCGCGCTGCTGCCACCGAGTGGGGATTTTTCTACATCGCCAACCACGGACTCCCAGAAGAAGAGGTGGAGAATCTCAAGGAAACTGTTCGCTCTTTCTTCCGTCTACCGAAGGACGTCAAGAACACGATCCGACGCAAACCTACCAATTCGCGAGGCTACTTCGATAGTGAGTTGACTAAGAACAAGACGGATTGGAAGGAGGTCTTTGACTTTGCGGGTGCCCATGAAGACGGCCCGGTTCAGTATAACCAGGACCGTCTTGGTGACGATGAGAACCAGTGGCTCGACGAAGACGCTCTTCCTGGATTCCGCAGTGGGTTGCGGTCGTACTACGACAAGATGGAGTACATCGCGCGTCGTCTACTGAAAGTTTTTGCCGTGGCACTTGGTGAGAAACCTGCGTTCTTCGACCAGTTTTACGCCGGAGACAACTCGAGCCTCATGAGGCTGAACCACTACCCTGAGGCCCCTGAACCGGAGAAGACCATGGGCGTCTACGACCACACGGATTTCGGTGCGTTGACTGTGCTGCTGCAGGACGATGAAGTCACAACGTTGCAAGCCTTCCACCGCGAGTCGCAGCAATGGACCAACGTGCCGCCTCGTAAAGGGACGTACACGATCAACATTGGCGACATGGTGCAGGTCTGGTCCAACGACCAGTTCAAGGCACCGCCGCATCGAGTGCTTGCCAGTACCAAGGGGCGATACTCGGTGCCGTTCTTCTACAATCCGTCCTACAAGTCGTTGGTTCAACCGATTGTGGTGAAGAAAGGTGACGTGGCCAAGTATCGTCCATTGAACTGGCGTCAATTCAGTCTGCAGCGCTACGACGGCAACTACGTCGATGCAGGCGAAGAAAACCAGATCAGCGACTACGAGATCAACAACTAAAATGTAGCCATGTGAACTGAAAATCAATGTAGCCATGTTGAGGTTCTTCACTCATTCGTTAGAAACACGTGTCTTAGAAAAACCTGATCCACCCAAGGGCAGATCAGATTTAAAAAGCGTTTCTATCACGGACCGTCATTCTCCATTCCGAAGGCGACATGCCAGGACTATGGCGCAGTGTGTGCGTGTTGCTATGGAAGAACTGGCGCATCAAGCAGCGCGAGAGTCGCCTGAACCGCGGCCGCACTGGCCGCCGCTGGCTGTTCCCAGCGCTGGTCACTGACATCATTCTGCCCTTGGGGTTCCTGCTGGTGATCATCCAGAAGCTCTGCCAATACAACGCGCAGCTGGCGACGCCCTCGGGCGTCGCAGCGCAGGGATTTCAGTCCCCAGAGCTGGCGGTGAAGACGCAGAGATCGATGCGAGAGATGGCGAGTCTGCTGCCCAATGGCTGGGGCCAGCCTTTAGAAACGAAATCTGCGACGTTGTTGCTGGCGGCGCTGCCATTGCTCCTGGAGAAAAGCAATCAGAGTCTGGCAGTTCTAGAGCGACAAGAGGCAGCTGCATTTCTAAATTATTTAGACAGGTGAGATGCAGTTTTTTCTAGTGTTAGATTTTATAGACTTTGAACTAACTTAGTTGTTGCTGTTGGTAGGGAATACCCGGCAGTTGACGAGTTGGGCATTTCCAGCTACTCGTCGAAGACAAAGATGGTGCCGTTTGGAAGTGGTTCCAATGAAGAAGCCGACCAAGTTTTGCTGGGGTTCCCGAAGAAGAGCGGACTGCACATTTATGCTGGGTTGGACGTGAGACGGGGAGCTGGAGATGATGCTTCTCAACCTTTGGAGTTGCTGACGCTGTTTTACCAGAAGCGGATGAGAGATCCAGCAGCAGAAGCTGCGGATGACCAGCTCAAGCAGTTTTTGCCAAGGACTTGGAGTTCAACGGAAGCAGTCCAATGCATTTCCCGAATGTACTTCCGTTTGAAATGGCGCTCAACAACTTCATCCGAGCGAATTCGTCCACGGCTGATGACAATGCAGCAGTCGGCACTGGGTTGCCGTCCCCAATCGTTGCATGCCAAGCTGTGGGCAACATGTTGAAAGCTGGAAATCTCCGCTGGACAGATTTCCCAGCAAGCTCGCCGTTAGGTCGCAGCTTTCGGTCGTGCAGAATTGCAGTGGAAAAAGGCTCTCTATCGACACTAGTCAAGCGGTTCTTGACAAATCTTGTCAACAAAGCGGCTTCGAGCGACGAACTCGACAACTTGAGCGTGGGAGCACTGCCTAGTCGCCCTACAAACACAGTTTCTGGGCCGCTTGAGAGCAACATTGTTTTCTATATGGCATACTTGTTTTTATGGCCGTACGTCCAATTGGTGCGTGATATCGTGACGGAAAAGGAGAAGCAGTTGAAAGAGTATTTGCTGATCATGGGATTGGCTCCGATGTCTCTGCTAGTCAGCTGGTTCCTGCTGTACTTCATAGCTTCAGCAGTGGTGTCGCTTCTTGGTGTGTGGTTACTCAGTGGCTCCATGTTCGCTGCCACAACGGCAGGAAACTGGTATTTCTTCCTGCTGTTAATCACGTTTGTGACGAGTATGCTGCTTTTGGAATTGCTGTTACGCCAATTTTCAGCCAGACCAAGACAGCCGCGGCTTCGGCACCATTGATGTATCTATTGTTGAGTGCTGGAACGTTCATTCGATCGCTGGTAGGTGAAGATATGATAGCGTCGTCTACCACGCTAGCTTTTGGATTAGCTGCACTCGATGCGATTAGCTCTCCGGTGGTTTTCATGTCGTCCTTACATGATGTGCTGGCGTTCGATACTGTTACAGCTGCAAGCAGGCCGGTCACTTGGAGCACTGTAGCGACACCTTGCCGCATGATGGGTGTACAAAGCCTGGGATACCTGCTTCTTGGTTGGTACCTCGAGAACGTGTTTCCACGGACACACGGAGTTCAGCAGAAGTGGTATTTTGTATTCCTGCCATCGTACTGGTGTCCAAAGTCGCAAGATTCCCACGCATTCTCAGATGACGAAGCAGAATCTGTGCGACTCACTGAAATGGGTCCAGGTAGTTTCGATGACCGGCTCGACGATACGCTTCGCGAGCAGTCAATACCGGACTACTTGCAACATTTCAGACCCACACTCTTCGTACGATCCCTAACAAAGACTTATCCGAACGGGAAGGAGGCGGTAAAGAACGTCTCATTCGGAGTGAGAAAGGGCGAGATTTTTGGACTCCTGGGACCCAATGGCGCAGGAAAGAGCACCACGTTGTCGATTTTGTGTGGAATGCTATCTCCTACCAGTGGTGATGCCTATGTGGGCGGCTCAGTTAGTGTGGCAACCAACCCGCAGGCTGTTCGTCAAAGTCTGAGCGTGTGCTTCCAGCAAAACATCTTATTTGATGAATTGACCGTCTGGGATCATCTTTCACTTGTGTGCGCGCTGAAAACTAGCCTAGGGATTAAAACTGTTGCGGAAGAAGCTTGGCGCAGCAAACTGCAGCAGTTCGGGCTTGACGAAAAGCGCGACGCACTATCAAAAACGCTTTCAGGAGGCCAGAAGCGCAAGCTGTCGCTTGTTCTGGCACTCTTGGATACATCTCGAGTGGTGCTGCTCGACGAGCCTACCGCCGGTATGGATTTAAAAGCTCGGCTGGACACGTGGGACGCGTTAAAACGAGCTGTAAGTCACCGCGCAGTGATCTTGACCACTCACTCGATGCATGAAGCTCAAGCTCTATGCGAGAATATTGGTATTGTTGCCGACGGGAAGCTGAAATGCTGTGGGTCGAGCTTGTTTTTGCGGAATCGGTTTGGTGTGGGATATAAACTAACGGTAGTACACCACGAGGATCTCGACCAGGACGACGAGCCCAGCCAATTGAATAATACGCGACGTCAAGCACGGGCTGAACTTCTAATGACGACATTGAAGAAGTTTGTACCGAATGCCTCTATTGTGAGCGACAACAAGTGGGAAACGCGCATTCAACTGAATGATGGAGAGGAGCGCCGCTTTGCTGAGCTTTTGGGGAACTGGAAAGAATGAAGCAGAACAGGACTATCAAGCGCTACGCGATTGCAGCCACTGACTTAGAGGACGTGTTCGTGAAAGTTACGGAAGGAGAAAACGTGTATTATCACGCAAAGGACGATATTGAAGATGCTGGAAGTGGTGAGCCTATACTTTCTTTCAGTGACCAGGGCAAACCGACCGCAAAAATGGATTGGCCAGCACTTGGTGTGGATAGGAAGCTTCCTCGGTGGAAGCAATCAATCTGCCAGCTCCGCGCACTCATCATCAAGCGGATAAAGATGATGGCTCGTGACAAAAGGCTTTATTTGCGCAGTACGTATGGCCAATCGCATTGTTTGCGATTCTCATGGCTGTGATTCAGCATTTAGCTGCTTCTGGTGGGTCTATCGAGACAATTACGACTCTTCCTCCGTCTGCCAAGGAGGCCTCGCTGCTTGTATCGTCTTCGCCAAAGGTGGCAGACTCGGTCGCCGATATCGTCGCGCAGTTTGACCGAAGCTCCAACCCAATTGTGTTCGACAGTAGCGTTACGACTGAACAGGCCATGCTGAATGCGATAGCCCGCGAGAACAGCACCACGTTTTTCGCCGGCGTCTTCGTATCAGGTGTCAATTGGACGTCAGACACGCTGGCTGAGTCTACCGGAATGACATACTCCCTCTATTACAATGAGACAGTGCGTCGGTCGTTGCCAGTGACATTACAATGGATAACCCAAGCCTATTGCAAAGCACTCGTGAAGCATGGAGGCGCGCCAGACTTCGATAGCTGCAATTTGGTGGCAAAAGAGGCATTTTTCCTATTGATATCACGATCGGTGATGACGTTACCACCGACGGAGGCAATATGGCGTTAGACCCTGACGAAACTATCAACGTTGTGAGACGAATTATGGTGGCGTTTTATCTGCTGGTGACGATGAGTTCTATCGTGTCATACTACATTGCTCCGGTCGTGAAAGAGAAAGAAAATGGGCTCAAGCGCTTGCAATTTATGCATCTGGAGTCAGAGAACGCGTCGTTCTTGTACTGGGCGTCAAACTTTCTGTTTGACTACACGGCCTACACCCTGGCAATTATCGCTATGGTTATCGTTCTTGCGGTGTTCTCAGCCTCGCTAACCACGGATATCCTCGCTGCCTGGCTCATTTCGATGGTCCTATTCGGTTTGGCGATACTCCCGTTCCTGTACGTATGCTCGTTGTTGTTTTCATCGCATTCGTCTGCGCAATCATATATGGCATACGTGTCGCTGTTTCAGATCATGGCGGCGTCAATCGTATTTGCGCTGTCGATGGTTCCCGGTTTGTGCGTCAATGCGAACACGATCGCGTACTTCTTGCAGGTGCTGCCGTTGTACACGTTTGGTGTTCTGACTTTGAATATCGTTACGGTGTCATGGGCACCAATTCGCCAACAGTGCCTCGACGTTGGTGATGGCTTAGACAGCTTCAACATGTTTGCTGCTCTTGATACGCAGTCGTCCGTGTGGGAGTGGGATGTGACCGGAAGCAACTGGTTTGTTTTCGTGGCGTCTGCAATAGCGTACGCTCTGCTTCTTCTCTTGTTGGATCAAAAGCAAATGTACCCAACCGTTGTCGAGCACAAGACACGACGTGCTTTGCGCTGGATGCAACACCGGTTCCTTCCATGCTGGGGTAGCCATGGGCAGGGCTACATGGAAGCCGAGCAGACTGGAGTTACCTTCGACGAAGAAAACCCCAACACTGATATGGTGCGCGTGCTCCGGGTGTCGAAGATTTTCAATCCTCGAAAGAAGAATGCCGCGAGAGCTGCAGACGAACACCAGGAGGGTGAAGGCGGTGACAGTGGTGAAAGCGCTACTCCGGTGGTAAATGAGAGTGGTCAGGTGGTCGCGCTGGACGACGTTAGCTTCTCAGTGGAGAAAAGTGACTGTGTGGCGCTGTTGGGTGTCAATGGCTCGGGAAAGTCGACTATGTTCGAGATTTTAACTGCAGGAACTGCTCCAACAACTGGCAAAGCTCTGATCGACAAGTGTGATGTGACAGTGGAGCCCCAGGCAGCGAGTGCAAGTTACGGTTATTGCCCGCAAGGCAACATTTTCTTTAGTGAAATGAGTGTCCGCGAACATCTTGAGCTATTCTATCGCCTCCGATGCCGCCGTCGCGACGCGTTGCTGTCCGAGGCTGCTATCATCGATGCGCTGATGAAAAGACTGGATTTGTTCCCTGTGGAAAAACGGCGGCGGGGCACCTCAGTGGTGGAAACAAGCGGCGCTTGATGCTGGCGCTGGCTTTGCTAAGCGATCACACATCACTTTTGCTTCTGGATGAACCATCGGCTGGTGTGGATGTGGTAGCCCGGCGGCTCATGTGGCGTGTATTGCGTGAAAAACGCGAAAGCCAGCACCGCACAAGTTGCTTATTCACGACGCATAGCATGGAGGAGGCAGAAGCTGTCTGCGCGAACGCGGTCGTGCTATTCAAAGGAAAGTTGGTGTGGTGTGGCAGTATCCCAGACTTAAAACAGCGAGTTTCACGTGGAATCTCAATCAGCGTCCGCCTGGATAGCACGGCCATCTGGAAACCTCAGCAGGTGCAATTTTACACGGAGCAGATTCAGCGTTTGCTGGAATCCAGACCGTCACCCAGTGCTCTTAGCACAACATTGGAGCACGCAAGTCTCCCATTGCGAGAGTTGGAGGACGCTTGGGAGCTCTGTCACGGTCTATTGCACAAGGATGGGGACGCTGCAACGTCTGCAGCCTCGAGACAGCATGCCAAGAACTGGCTGGGAAACCTCCGGTCTCGGTTTGAGTCGGACGACAGCAATGTAGTTGCTGCTACCAACCATGTCAGGACTCAACCGACCATTCCGGTCGTCGAGTTTGTGCAAGAGTGGCTCGTTCAGGAAGCCTTTGTCCGATTGGAGACGCAGCTGTTCAAGGAGGAGATCAGCAGTCGATCTGGCGAGCCCGTGAGTCCAGTGGACCTGGAGACTGCTCGTGGCAGCGGCAGCAACACTAGCGGAGTGTACGAAACCTCTTGCACCGACAAATTTGGACTGGCCGATGCATTCGCGCTGATGGAAGACGCCAAGCCGCGCTTCCACATCTCGCACTACAGTATCAGCGAGATGTCTCTCGAGCGCGTCTTCGAACAGTTCACATAACTTCAACTTGGTCAATACAAATTTAACGTCTATTGTATCGAAAAGATTGGTTGAACCGGTTAAAATGAACCGCTGTTTTATGAGTTTTCATTTGATTTGAGTATGTCGCGTTTGTCTTGATTAAAGTATGCGGTTCGAGTCCATAGCGACGTCCAGTCATTTTATAGGCCAGAAGTTGTCGGGAGCTTTTTGCCACACAGTTGGAGTTTCCTCTCGTCGTCAACAAGGACTACGTTTCTGTTTGTGTGCTGTGTGTTTTTGTATGGGAATGTGATGATTATAGAAACATGAATGTCGCCGCCCCAGTCTGAACAATCTTGTTGAGTACTTCTTCAGTCAGGGTATTAACAGACCTTGGCATGAACATTTCCCGTCTGCGTTTCTTGTATTGGAGTGTGATGATGACAAGTATTTAACCCAGCTCGCTTCGAGTATCAATTGCGATGAAGAGAACTGATTCCGAGGGGTCACTCCTCTTGACTGATCACTCAACAAACCACTAGTTGCATATATTGCGTGGCCCAAGAGCGAGAGTATGGTGATGACTCAAACTTATCCTGTCCGACGGAGGAACGCATTCCTCCGAACGTGAGTGATAAAACAGCGTAACTTTTCAATTTTCAGCTGAATACTTCGCTCTGCATTGTGATGCATTTCTTCATAGCTACAAGGGAATTGGAATGAGGAACACTACAGGTGAGAGTGCGGTCTCCGTTTTGGAAAGCTGCGCTCGCAATCAAAGGATCCAGTTGACTTCATAGTTATCTGACCATTCCCACAACAACAACAAACAGCATAATAGTACGGTAGTATCCCAAAACAATTTGCCAAACTGTGAGTTGAATTGACACAACGATGTCCAAGATGTTTAACTCAAAAAAACAAAGTACTCGTTGGCCTCCTCAATTATTTCAATCTTGCTCTTGGCGCAACTTGACTTCTGGACTAAATGCACCGAATCGACGATGGTGTTGACCTTGGCGGCGTCAATGAGTGTCTTCACCTCCGACAGGAATTCCGTTCATGGCTCGTTAAGAATCTGGTGGAATGTAGCCATGCTTGTCAACAGTAAGGATTGTCACGAAGACGCCGTCGTAGACTGCGTCATGGACTCGTAGATCATGTGCTTGCAAAACCTCGCTTCACTCTCCCTTCTCACTTGGCCAGCTTCTGATCAGCTCTGTGTTCCGGAAAGTCGAGGTGGCGGTGACCTCAGCACCAAGAGCTTTGGCGACAAGAATGGCGAAAATTCTGGTGCACTGCCACCGCTGTCCCGCTTGCACCTTGCCTTAGGTGACCAGAACTCGCTAGTTAGTCTGGCAGGCAAGCAGTCAAGTCTGTATTGTTTGACTTCAGTGCCGACTTTGCCTGCCATGTCAAACCCTAGCCGGTATGAGTTTTCGGCTGAAGGGGCCGTGGGGAGGAACGTAGCACCAGTTTGTAGTCCACGACATTACGCAGCAGCGCTGAAGGTCCTGACACGAATCTGGTTGGGCTGCTGTCACTTGTTGAAGTGAATCAATGGATGGCTACATCTCAAAAGTAAAACTGTTTCTTGTGCGCCACATAATTTACATCCAGCTCGTTCAATCGCCTTTGGCACTCGTTCGTATCCGTAAGAGATGGCGGCGCGTGTGGGGGCGAGCACTCGCCACGGGGCCAAGAAGTGGCTGGCGTCGATCTTCGGCGAGGCGGAGCAGAGCGCGGCCTCTGCCTCCTCCAAGTCGGTGGCCAAAGAGCGTCTGCAGATCATCCTGTCGCACCAACGGGGCAGCCAAGTCCTGGCGGGAGTGGACCTGGCGGCGCTGCAGAAGGAGCTGCTGGAGTGCGTCCAACGCCACATTAAAGTGGCCAACGGCGCCAATATCAACATTGCAGGTAAAAGGAGAGAAAAGGTGTATTTTAAATTGCGTGTTAAAACTAAAATCATTGTTTTTCCGACTGTAGTCAAGAACGAAGGACCGATGGACATTTTCGAGATGCAAGTGCCAGTGGACGGAGACAAACCGTCGGAGAGGAAACCACGACGGTAAAAAGCCACTAAAATGGCGAGACTAAAAGACTAGCAAGAGTTTTTATACAAGAAAACATAGGATAAAAGACAACAAAGTCGCGTTTCAAAAAACAATTGTTGACATTTATCTGTCGACTACTTGGCTCAATAAGATAAGGGTAAGATTACGAGTATGATTAGTATGGATAATAGTCGTCGAAGGGCAGCACTTCCAGGTAGCTGACACTGTCAAAAATCCACGTGATGCGCACGATCGGGATCTGGTACTGCTGCCATTTGGCCTTGGCGTCGTACGGCGACGTGACTTTGGACACGACACCAATTGGCGTACGACGTGCGCGCTGTTTGCTGCTGAGCTTTTCGAAGCTTTCTGCCTGCAAGACAGTGCCCCCAAAGTTGTTTACAAGTGCACGCACCGAAGCGAACTGGAAGTCGAATTCGTTCTCAGACACCAGCAGCACGAAGCAGAACATGCTGAAAATATGGTTGCGTCTTCCGGTCTGTTGGCGACGTAATCGAGCCTCCCGGGGCTTGCCCACTGAATCACTATAGATATCGCCAATCATCTCGAACGGTTCTTCAGTCAACCACCTCCCAGCAGCCAGACTCGCAGTGATCCACGAGAAATCCATCACAAAAGTCCCTTCCGCCAACGCGCGCATATACTTGGCTGTACGCTTGCAGCGCAGCTCGTCAGGATTAGTTTCTGCTTCGACGTCGACAATCGGCGCAGACTTTGTGATCAAATGCGTCACCGATGTGCAGTATGTGCCTGAAACAGGATCACGTTTCAAATCAAAATCCTGACCAAATTTGCCGCCGAACCGCTGACATGCCACCATCACGCGCTTCGCTTCTTCACGGGTGAGATCCGAGCTCACAAACACGAAACGCGAGGTATTGGTACTGCTGTCTGCTGTACCATTTGTGGCATGAACAGGAGGCTTTGACAAGCCATGTGAAAGGGAACTGTTCACAACACCGTTCCCCTTTATTGCTGTTGCTGCGGAACCAACGCGATGCGCTCCAGAGGATTCCAGTTGGCGCGCCGCCAGCGACTTTGCACTGTCGTTACTGCGAAGCTTTTCTTCAGACTGGAACGCCGTAATGGCGCTCCGAAAATCATCGCTGACGCGGTTCTTATTTCGGTCACCTCTCGTGAACAAATCTCGTAATCGCTCACAATGTTGATCTGGGGGCTGTGGACTCGCCTTCTCTGGTGTAGATGGCACAGGTACCGCCGGCTTCATCTCGTACTCCTCCTCTTCATCCTCCGAGTTAGTATATCCTACTTCCACGTTCGGTTGGCTGTCTGGCACTTCATAATCTGAATCGTCATTGTCATCTTCACTGCTCGATGGAGACTCGTGGTCATCATCACTCATCATCAAAGCAGGTTGGCTGTCTGGCACCTCAAAGTCCGAGTCTTCTTCATCATCGTCTGCACCATCCTGTCGAGCTCCTGTCTTGTTGTGTCCATTAGCAAGTCGATTGCTGTTCAAAGGACTAGGCACACGCAACCTCTTCCGAGACGGCGACGAAGTCCGTACCCGAGGATACAACGGCGCAGGCGAAGAAAGCTGCACGCGTCTCTTAGCTGGCCGTCGAGTCTCAGCCTCCGTATCCTCTTTCTCCTCCGTTGCATCCTCGCCATGATGCAAACTCTGCCTCCGTGACGACATTTGGAAAGTTGCCAGTAGATCTGGAGACTCCAACGCACTGACGGACAGCGGCATCTGAGTCAGAAGATCTCCGTCCTCGTCTTTTAAAGATTCTCCCCTAGAATCTCTTGCAAATTAACAGGATTCTGTTGTCTGTTGCGTTCCCATTGGCTCAGAGCCTCTCGCTGTTTCGTGATCCGCTCCAAGTAGCTTTCCACTTCCTGAGTTGCCATTAGTCCATTCTGAGACGAGGCAGTTGCTGGTGGAGATAGAAAAGTGTCATTTTCTTCACTTTTTTCCTCTTTTTCGTCGGTTGCTGTTGCCACTTGCACCGCTGAAGCCTCATCCAATGACACTGGAGTTGTTTTTTCTCCTCTTTCACCTGAATGTTGTCGTTTGTTGAAGTTGCTCCGTAAGTGTCGGGAAGATCGCTACTTGACGTTTTGGCATGTGACGAGGCGTGGTTTGCCCCATAATGTTGCGGTAAGTAAGGTTGCTCGAGACGCAACTCGTGGCGGATCTCTTGCGTGTTGATGTGCCACTTGTGGTTAGCCACTCGGCCTCTTGAAGTGTTGGTTTTGTCACCTGACGCATGCTCTTCAACTGTCACGCCGCCTGCCACTCGGTACAACGCTCGGTCTGTGTCTGCCACTGAAATGGGTGTGGCGTGAAGTAACGGGTCGCCGTTTAGACACTCGAGCTCCTTCTCCACGGCGTTCCACGCCGCTAAAATGCTCTCTAGAAACTGGTTTCGCGTTACTTCACTGGGTCTGGTCGGCAACTGGCACAGTGGGCACTGCGAGTGATTACGCCGCATGTGCAGGATGATGCAGTCGTGGCAGAAATTGTGTTTGCAGTCGAGACATTGCGGGTCTTGGAAAATGTTGCCGCTTTTTTGGGGTTAAACACAGGTTCGACACAGAATCGGCTTTAAAACAAGAGAACAGCAGCAACGTGAGGACAAAACTTACCACAAAGTGCAGCGCAGTTGCTCTCGGATGAGGCGCAGCGCCTCGAGTCGCGAGGGCGACAAGAGCGACATTGGGGCCGAACCTCGCTGTGCGCTATTGGCACTTGGCGCTTTTGATTGGTGCATATTTTAAGGCGACTGGTGCAATGATTCGAGAACAATCCTCTTCATTTCAGTAACGAATAGTGAAATGGATACACTTTCAAGCTCAAGTGGAAGTGGCTACATTTGTGATACAAGTTGCAGTTCATTTACCATTCGCCTCTAACGATAGGTAGAGAGACCGAGAGAGTGTGCGTCTTGTGGTCCCATTTGGCTTGACCTTCGAGGTGGCGAACTGGATAGGGCAAGTGCAGAACCAGTTTCCTATCGATAGAAAAACAAGTAGTTCTAGACAAATTGGCAATGAAAAACAAGTAGTCGCAGACTTACAGTGTGGAGGACAAAAGTAGCAGTTTCTGCCGCTTCACGTCCAGTTCGATGTCCTCCAAGCGGTGCTGAGGACACTCCACTCGCACCACCATCGCCTCGCAGTGAGCGGACGACGGGTCTTTGTCGCTCAGGCCGAGGAAAACGTCCTCCGTCATCACGCTCTGCTTGTACAGGACCTCGAACCTGTCCATAGGATGGTCAGACACTTGAAATATGCTCAGAGATCATGCTTTGTGGCTCTACTTGGGCCGCGATCTTGTGTCCAAAGCGTCGTCGTCTTCGTCGTCACTCGGGACTTCGTCCATCGTCCAGATGGCCTTGGGGTCCTCCTGCCGAATTTGACCGATGGGGCGCGTCACTGCACAGGAACAAGCAGCAACTGAGTCAAAAGTATCGTCCTTTGCTCAAATCCGTAGATGGCAATGACCTTCTGGCAGATCGGAGGTACCGAGGGTGTGTGGCGTGATCTGTTGAGTCTGACTTTGAAGTAGTCCGACCTCTCCGTAGTCGCCCTGGGCGTCCTGACAGCCCGAGCAGATCATTCAGCGCCAGCAATTCGTTCCCGACCACTTCCATCGCTTTTTCCACCAACTCTCAAGTGAATTCAGAGGTCGCTGCCGTCATGTGCGACTTTTCATGTGCAGCAGAACGGAAGGAGGTGTTCGCTGTCGCCGCTGCAATTGCTTTCGAGTTCGTTTCGCACGCTTTTCACCACTCAAGAGCATGGTCCAAATCCGGACAAAACTATTTTCTGCGCTAGGGAGCTACGACGATCGAGTTGGTCTCGCGTCTGTCTTACTTTCGTTGGATGTCCACGTGAACTGCATCGGCAGACCAGAAATTGTGGCAAATGGAGAGTCAAGAGACTGAGACCAGCGTCGACTCGTCCGATTTGAACGCCAATGAAGACAACAGCAGCACTGCAAGCAGCGGCAATTCGACTGCAATGACGGCGCTGGAAGAGCTCCAAGAGCTGTTTGCCACCGACCCGAACGCCGAACGAGTGAGTTTTCGAGGGCGAAAACTCTCGCAGACTGAAGCCGAGACAACACTCACTTTTGTGCAGAATCACTTCCCGAGACTGCGGCATTTGGATCTTCGCGACAACGATCTGTACGAACTGCCGCGAGACTTTGGCGCTCGACTGCCGAAACTTGTGGCGTTGAACCTCTTGAACAACAATTTCCGATTTCGGAATGGCGCACTGCGCACCCTCGCAGAGACACTGCAAGATTGTCCTTGTCTGAAGAGTTTGAGTCTCACTCTCTCCAGCCCTGCCGAAGAGCAGATGCTGCTTGCTATGCTCCCACGACTGCGAATTTTCAACGGTACGCCGCTGCTATCCACAAGGCCAGGCAACGAAAAACCGAATCCTGCCAGCCCGACCATACAGGAACTCCAGTTCTTTTGTGCTTCACCGTTGGCAAAGACGTCTTTGAACTCAGCACATTCACCAGACCAAGATAAAAAATCGGAACTGCAGGTGCAGTTAACCACTTCGAAGGACAAGAAAGCAACAGAAGCATCACTTGCACGGAAACCTGGTAGTTCCGTACCACAACGGAGCACGAAAAACAGTCTTCGGCCCAAGGATCAGCCAGTAAGTATCACGGACGACCGAACCGATTGGTGCAAGCTGCTCAAACTGAATTGCTCTCAAGTACCGAAGAGCGTAGAATCCACGGCTAGTCCAGAAGCAACTTCTAACGCAGTGTCGACGTTGAGCACTGTCGTGCCGACAGAAACGTTTCTCCAACAACTCAAGGCGGTGGTCAAGGCTTTTCATGACTGCGACTCGCTCAGTAAAGCCAACAACAACTCCAAAGTCAAGCTTTTCTCTCAACTGGATCGCCATGTAGAGTTGCTAGCGCAGCAACTAAAGCGACAGGAGCCTGACGACGACAAGACCGAGCTATCCGAGGCCATGCTTCAGACCCGATGGAGCTTGCTGGAGGTATGTGCAGCGTTTGGTTCTCAAAAAGTAGCGCAGGCAGATGCAGGTCTAGGAACCGGATTTGGTATGCTGCTTGCAATGCAGAAACAACTCCTGACGGCTATGCAAAGACAACAAAAAGTAGCGGGAAGCAAGTCGACATTTCAATCTCAGCAGCTGAAGAATCGACACAGAAAGCAAACTCAGCGCAAAACCAAAACCAGCTCAAGCAGCTGCTAGACGTAGCTGAGAGTCTTGAGAACGATTTGGAAGCCGTGCAATCAAAGCTGCAACAGGAGACTGCTCGGCGTGAGCAGGTCGAGCAAGAAAACAGAGACTTAAAGCGTGAACGCAGCAGCAGTGTGCAAGGAAATTCCAGGGCTGCGGGCTCTAGATCCAGCGAAGCACGATGGCGCAGCAACTCTAACAACGTTGGCACCACAACGCAGAGCACTCGGCGGATAAGAAAGCGCAGCGTTGGTCGCGATTCTACCACGTCTGGACCAGTTGAAGACGTTCACCACCCAGAGGTGACCTCATCCACACAAGTTCCTCCGCCGCCTGCACCTACCGTGACGGTGCGAATCCTAACATTGAAACAATTAGTAGATCTTATCCAATGTGTCTACGCGTCCAAGGTCAAGTACGACGCTCGAGCCACCACTGCGGGCGCACCACGGGAAACCATGGAGCAGCATTTGTACACATACTTGAATACGCGCTTTGGATTGCCCAAACTCATCGTGGACTATGCCAGTGCCGTGTGGAAATCTGCCGAGCATTTTGCACGGCGTGAGAATGAAGCTGCCGTGTTTGTTGCGCTATTGCGCAATCGTTTGGATGAAGGATTCTTGGAAATTAAACGCAAACTGCAGTCAGCTATTGTGGAATTGCTGCGGGTTTATTTCACAGCGAGATTTTCAAAGAAACAGGGCAAAGCTATTGCTGCGCTTGTGCAAAATCGAATCGACGGTCTCTTACTGGAAGATGAATGGCGCAACTTGCTCACATACCTTTATGAACCTCGAGATGTAAGTTATTGTCACGCTAATGGGGTTTGTTTGCTCAATGTGTTGACTTGACCCTGTGTTCTCGTTCATTTTGTGTTGATTAATTGAATAGAGCGCGATACTTCTGCGTCTGGTCCAACAAAAAGCGGAGAAATACCAGGCGCTGCAATCACAGCACAAAAACTCCAACCAAATGAGAAACCAAGTCTAGCTCTGCTTTTTACTGATTTCGAGCAAGTGCTCTACGGCTACCAGTTGCAAGGGCGACTAGAATTGCTGGACAACTTTCGTAGAGCTTTTGAAGAGCTTGACACGGATCGTGTTGGCATCATCAACAGAGTACGAACTCGCAGCTGTAGCAGGATTTGTGTCTGGCAATGCTGACATAATTCTTTTCAATTGATTATAGGCTCGATTCTTCTCGCTTTCAAGGCGAATAGCGCCAATGAAGGTATGATCAAAGGACATGACATCGGTATGATCTTCTAGGTGCTGACTCTGTGTGCTGCTATGTTTTCGTAGCCTGAAAGTGCCGTAACAAAGATGGTGGAGACCTTGGACCCATTTAGCCACGACGTGATTACATTTTCCGATGCTGCAAACGCGCTACTACCAGACATTCGGCGTGCCAGCGTGAAGGCCAATTCAAGTACACCGTCACAGATTAAAACTAAGAAGACTTCATGATGGCACCGAGATGATATTAAAAATTGAAATGCTGTCGCATTTTGAACAATGGCTTGCTGCATCGTTCTTAGTAACCAGCCTCGAAGAGCTTCCAGAATGCGTCGCTTTCTTGGTCCTGACGCTCAATATTTAACGGATCTGAAAACGATGTAGCTTTGCTGTCGGTCGGAAATTGAAGAGAGACCACGTGCCGAGCTTTCATCTGGGCAGCTTTGGCAACTTGTTCTTGTGAATAACCACAGCTTTCACCCAGCCACACGTAGCATTCCGCGTCATTTCGTGATCGAGCTGAACAGAGCAAGAAGGCGCTATCTGGTGTGAGGTCCTCGGAGTCATAGTTTGTTAGCTGATCCCATGTGTCACCACCACTCTCGTTGCCCAAGCATTCCAGAATGAACAACTGCGGAGCTACAGAGGATTCATCTGAATTCTCCTCGCCTGCAACACCAGAACCGCACTGACCAACCATATCGTTTTCAGGAAACTGCAAGGAGGGCGTCTTGAATATTGGCATTGATCGCCATTGCAGCTCTGCAGCATAATTAAAGTGGTCGACTTCTGACCCTTTGTGCTCCCTGAGCTTTCGTGCTCTTCAACAATCTTCATTTTAGCATATGTGCCATCGTAACACTGCATGAGCGTTTGCATGTGCAGCCGTTGAGCAACAAGTTTCGCTGCTATTGTCATTGCCTCTGGAATTACACAGTTTTTACCCTGCCAGACAACAACATGACTGGGGCCGATAGGACTCTGGAATACAAAGGTCCCTTGGGTCCAGAGCAAACGCTGTTTGTCATCAGCTGTTCGCACATGCGCCATATTTTGGCGCTGTCGAGCAGTTCCGAGCTTGGGGTCATAACATCGTTTGAGCACGAGGCTTTCAGGATCGTAGCTGGAATGTGGTGCTAAGCGATACAATCCACCAAGATCAACCGGAGATGTTGCAAACGCCTGCAAGTCTTTTTCCCATTCCAGCAATTGACAAATGAAAGCGGCATTCGGACTTGAGATTGCACGCTGAGATTTTACGAAAGCAGCGGCTTCGTGATATGATAGTTTCTTCTCCAACATGACGTAGGCAATCGCAAGCGCGCACGAGCGAGACACTCCCTGGTGGCAGTGAATTAATACTCGAGCAACTTCTTCATCCTGACATTGTGCTTGTTTTCGGCACGAGGCAATGTAATCCACCACTTGAGGCAAGAACGGTGTCAAGTCCTCATTGGCATCATCTCGTAGAAGCAACTTCAGGACTTGGCACCTAAAGTCCCCTAGTGGAACACGGGAAGCAAGTTTGCCACTTCCATCATCGTAGTCTTTTAGCTCACCACAGCAGTTAATCACATGAGTGATGCCGAGCGCACGCAACTTGGCTTCATCTCGTGCTACACGAGCATTGCTCACGTATAAGAAGCCCGGCAAAATCTCCGAGCACACGTCGGCGAAAGCGTCCAACGTCCGAGATTTGCGCACACTCTCGGGCACCATGAAACGGTCTTCTGTCGCTCCAGAAGCGCGATACCCTCCACTTGTTTCATCACGACGTGCTGTGATCTCCTCAAGCTCCAGAATATGACCGGGAGGAGAGATCTTTCCAACAATTAGCGGCACCTTGCCAACAGGAGCTGCCTCTTGTTGCTGACCATTATCCATTGTGGCATTGGAGCTGGTTGGTGGAGCAGCCCAAGCTTCGGAAATGAGTTGCGAAGTAGATTCTTTCGGGCAAGACGTCTCGAACGCGCCGTTCGACGTCGAAGCGGAGGGCAGGACATCAGCAAAGCCATCCCGTGACTGTCCGTTCCCCATATCGTCGGGAGACGCCAAACCGAAATGGAACGAAATCGCGAAACGACCCACAACATTTGTGCACTTACAACGTTTAAACTCACCAACTCACCCCTTCTATCCTTCTATCCTGTCGCGTTCTACATCATTGCGACATCATCTTTCGCCTCCACAAACACGAGCGTGTCAGAGCTGCTCCGCTCTCTTAGTCGTCTAGCTTCCCACCACGACACAATGTCCTGACGCCGTCTGTAGACCAGAATCACCCCTACAATCACGACAACTGCTCCGACCAAACCGGTCGACACGTAGATGGCCGTCGACGACGAACTGGACGAATCCACCGACTGGTTGTTCGCCGGGATGGCTCCACTGTTGTCGGTAGTCGACTTTTGGTCCGGAGTTGACTGGGATTTCACCACCGTGTCGAGCGAGTCCGAACCGTGGGCGTCCGAGTTAGAATCACTCGTAGAAGCTTTGGAGCTGTCGACGTCGACCCAAAATCCGCCGCAGAGTCGGACGGCGATTCCGTCGCGTTGGTGGCGCAGAAAATCACTTGAAATTCCACGTCGGCGCTGCAGCTGTGGGTTTTGGCGTCCTGATCTGGGAACTGGTAGGCGTCGTCACACCCGTCTTCCAAACAGCTCAACACGCGACAAGACTCGGGTGAACGGAGACCGCCCCCGGCACTAGGAACGATCTGCATGGGGACGTTAAACCCTACGCCACCAGTTGCGGCCTTGCAGTCTTCGAGACTGGAGCAGGAGCCCGGCTGCAAGTGTTGACATTTTCGTTCTGTCAGAAATAGTTGCCTTTTTTAAATACTGACATTTTTAAAATACTTACCCCGGTGCCCCTGCTGGAATGATAGAGATATCGTACCAGGTACGGGAGTCGACATTGGAGAACTCCGCTTCTGTGTGAAGTGCAACATCAGCAAAAGAGTTGACGAAATGTTCAGGCACTTAATTAGACACAAAAAAAAAACGAAATCTCACGAGTGGCTTGGTACGATGCTCCATATCTGTAGGCTGCGTTGGTTGCATCTGCGATGTCGAGCGTAACGCTGGCGCCTGATTTGATCACTTGGGACGAGGTGCTGCTAGTGACTCCAGTGCTGCTGAAGAGTGTCATTTTGTCCTCGCAGTGGTTAAGTACGTGGATGGTCGTGGCATTTGCCCGCGACCAGCACGGCAACAGCAGCAACAAAACGCACTTTGCCATCGTTCCACCCAGCGGTTTTAGTCTAAGGCGAATGCGTCGCCCGCCCTCCTTTCCAGTTGTGGCACAGCAGAGACTCTGCCTGTCAAGTTGTGACGCGGCCCAGCAGACGTTACGTATCTCGCGAGATAAGCGACTTGGTTTCAGTATGCCAGTATTTGAAGAGACACGTTAGTAATTGTTGCAGTTGCTAGTGGAAAACAACGTTTTTGCGACTGGTAGCCATCACTGGAAAGCCACCACGTGTGGCAACGAAATGCTTTTACCGCTGCACAAGTCATGGGCATTAACTACTTGATCCTCCACAGCTATTACGTGAGGAAATGCAATGAATCAATTGGCATTGATGAGTTTATAACTTTTTTCCGACAAAGTTGTCGATACATTTTCAAGTCGATTTGTTCGACCGGAGAGAGGCCGAGCATCGACGCGGGCAGTTGGTCTTGGCCGGCGGCTGCGGCGGCGTCTGCGTTGCAGTTTGGGTCGTGGTGGTGGCACCGCCAGAGCCCCCGGACAGAAAACCAGGTCGACGTTGGGCGTCGTGTCGGGGCACGAGCGCGTCTTGAAGTCGTCGGTCGGGTACTGGTAGGCGTCGTGGCAGCCGTCGGCCAGGCACGTGATGGTCGTGCACCCGGACGGCGCGATCTGGATGGGCGTGTTGAAGCCCACGCCACCGGTGACCGCTTTGCAGTTTTCAAGCGACGTACAGTATCCAGGCTGCAGCAACGCGTCAAGATGTAGTTAGCATCAACTGCGGCCAAAAGTGGGGTGAAATGGCTGTGGTCTTACCCCGCCTAGCGGCCCCACGGGGATGATGCTGATGTCGTACCACAAAAGCCCCACGACACTGAGAATTCAGCGACTGCAGCGCACACAACAAGGTCGTTAGCTTTCTTGATATTTGCAGTCGATCAGCGTTCCTTACGCGTAGCTTGAGGGTTCCAACCATTGCGGAACATGCCGCTGAATTCCTGCTCGAGGAACCGCGTCGTTTTGCTGCCCGGTGTGATGATCTCAGTGTACGTGTTGTTGTACAACTCGACATTGGTACTGCAGCTGTTGTAGATGGTCAGCGGGATAGCAGTCGCCCCATTCATCCCCCAGGTCAAGTAGCAGAAGGCCGTCAATGCCAACGTCCGGGGCTGCATCGTGAATGAAGTCTGCTGTGGAGTGACGGCCTCTGCTGCTTCGGCTGCAAATTGCCGAATGGCACATGGTCTTGGTGTATATCGGCAGCATATTCTTGCCGACAAGATCGCTGATATCCACACAACGTTACAAGTATATCTCGTCCTCGAGCCATGGTCTACTTACCTAAAAATATGAAGAGATGTCAACTTGCATTTCGACTTCATGGAATGCTGCCAGCATTAGCGACGTAGCGAAGATAATAAAGCCACCGACGACTAGCAGTGAGCTTTCGAGAGATGTTCGGTAAGTGGCGCCACACTACGAATACGCCATTCCCGCATAGTTCGCGCTTCCTTCGACCACGAGAGCTACCGGCGTGGCAATTGACATCGACGATGGAGCGGATCAACAAAAGATCTTCGATGATCGACGAACACCTTGAAGTGGTCGGCTAGACGTGACTGGCTTACAACAACTTGTATCGAGTAATAACTTTCATTTCAAGGATTTCTCGATGGAACCAGCGTGCTTAAAACGTCGCGATGCGAGACACCGGTGTCTTTACTCCTGCGTAGCCATCTAGCCACTCGAGATCATCCTTGGGGGACGCCGCCTCCATCTGCCGCTTCCTGCGGCGCACCATCACGATAGCAGCTACTGCAGCAATTATCGCTGCGGCACCTACAGTTGACGCCACGATGGTTCCCACTGAAGCACCGGAAGACGCTGCCGCAGTCGTCACTGTCGGGCCGCTGGAACCGTCGGACGTGGGTGTAGTGGCGATGGACTTAATTGAAGTAGCAGCGGTCGTAGCAGTTTGCTCACGCGTGCTTTCCTCTGGCGGGAATATGATGGTGTCTCCGTTAGTGGAAGACGAAGATGACAATGAAGACCCGCTGCTGTCCGAAGATGATGAAGCATCCGTAGCGGATGGAATCAAGAACGTGAGCACCTCGGCACTCGTGGCCATGGGCGCAGGGGTTGCCACCTCTGGAACCGGTGTCGTTGCAGCAGGCGTAGTCGAAGTTAACGTGGAGTTGTAGCCTGGTGGGGTCTCAGTTGTCGGGACCGGAGTGGGGGCTTCCGATGTGGGCTTTGGGGTCAGGCTGATGGGTATCGGAGTTGGGGCTTCGGTTGCGGGCACAGGGGTCGGGGCCTCCGTACTCGGCACTGGAGTTGACGCTTGGATCACAAGCACCGGGGTCGGAGGCTCCGTACTCGGGGCTGGAGTAGAAACTTGAGTCGTGGGCACTGGACTAGGCGCAGCGGTCGGTGCCTGAGTTGTGGGCACTGGACTAGGCACAGCGGTTGGTGCCGGAGTCGTGGGCTCTGGCACCGGTGCGGCACTAGGGGTCTGCGCCGTGGGTGTTGAAGTTGATGAAGAAGTTTCTGGGGCGGCACTAGTCGAGGCGGTGATTCCGCCTGGACAAAAGATCAGACTAACCGGGGCAGTGTCGATACACGAGTGCGTCTTGGCATCGTCACTGGGGTACTGATACGCGTCGGCGCAACCATCTTCTAGACACGTGACGGTAGCGCATCCGGCCGGAGCAATCTGCATCGGGGTGTTAAATCCAGTGCCTCCGGTTACTGACTTACAATCCGCCAGCGACAAGCAGCTTCCAGGCTGGAGAGACAGCATTAACAACGGTCATCGATGAGTCTGTGAAAAGTGATAAGCAGACTTACCCCAGTCGTCCCTGTGGGAATAATGCTGATGTCGTACCAGGTGTAGCCTCCCGTGATGGAAAACTCTGCCACTGCGAATACATTTGTGTCGTCAGTACAGTCAGCTACATCATACGTTCGTGCATCTTGAAGCAATCTCACATGTAGCTTGAGCGCTGGCGCCGTTGCGGAACATGCCACTGAAGCCCGAGGAGAGCGTCCTCGACGTACTACCGCCTGAAGCGACAGTCTCAGTGGCCGAATTGTCGTACAAATCAATGCTCCCACCACACTGATTATAGACAATCAGCGATGTGGCTTTAACCTCCGCCACCAATGCAGCAATGCCAAAGGCGATGAACTTCATTTGCAATGTGGCAAAACGCATCGAACGAGACGCGTAGTGCAGTGTGGAGGTAGTCAAAGGCGAATTTGAAAGTGAGCTGGAATGGGAGCCAATATGGAGTTTAACTGCTGGCGCGCCTACTGCCGCGCAAACTCGCTTGGGTTCACAGCCTTCAACACTTTGACGGACTCCGCTTGCGTGCGCCCAGGTACCTGGTCTCGTCGGCGCTCAGCCAAATCAGTCCTGCATTGTGCGTCACATTCCGCGAATACTCGCAGAGATGCCATCGATATCCAACGATAGAAGACAAGTGAAAGTGTACGAGCACGCCACACCCCGCTATGTGCCACCGTACGTCACCGACGTAGCGTCAGTCATATCATTCGCGTCGCAGTCGAGCACCCGAAGATGCGTGATGAGTGGACGCTATACCTCCACAAGTTGTCAACTCGTGAGCTAAACGATTGAAAAGCTACACTTTTATTGCCCTACCTATCATGCAATCTTATCTTGGTCAACGAGATCCTATACACGCCCGAACAGAGCTGGCTACTTACACGTCCAGCACGCCGATATCCGAGCGAGGGGTTAGCATGCCTGCGTACGAATACACCGAGTCGGACTCTTTGGGCTTCATGGCTTTTAGCTGCCGCTTTTTCCTTCGCATGGCGACCACGGCAACAATTGCAGCCACGACCACCAATGCGCCGACTACGCCAACCAATACACTCGAGAGTGATGTCCCCGAGCTCTGAGTCTTTGTACTAATCGTCTCCTCGGTACCCGAGCCACCGGAAGTCGTCGGGATTGTTGTAGACTTCGTTTCAGGGGACACTGCGATGGTGGCGTCTTCAGCTGAGACCGTATCGACAGACGATGAGCTCGAGGAGTTGTAGGATGCAGACCCTGTCGTTGATTCCGAAGTCTCAAGATCCGGCTCCAAAGTGCGGTCTGCTGTTGAGGGTTTTGGGGTCGCGATTGTCGGAATCGGAGTCGGGGCCTCCGTACTCGGCATCGAGGTCGGAGCTTGGGTCGTCAGCACCGGGGGCTCCGTTGTTGGGACTGGAGCAGGGGCCTGGGTCGTGGGCACCGGAGTGGGTGCTGCGGTCGGTGGCTGAGTCGTAGGCTCGGGCGTCGGTGCGGCAGTGGGTGCTTGTGTCGTGGGTGTCGGTGTAAACGAAGTCGACTCCGGGGCCGGGGTAGGGGCAGTGGCGGTTCCACTAGGGCAGAAGATGAGATCGATTGGAGCAGTGTCAGCACACGAGTGCGTCTTGGCATCATCACTGGGGTACTGGTATGCGTCGGCGCATCCATCTTCCATGCAAGTGACCGTAGCGCACCCGGATGGAGCGATCTGCATGGCAGTGTTGAATCCCGTGCCTTCAGTCACTGCCTTGCAGTTTTCCAGCGACGAGCAGCTACCCGGCTGAACAAACAAGTAGACGGCGATCGTCAGCACACAAACGCATTGACCAGGAGCGCCTACAACAACTTACTCCAGTTGATCCCGTGGGAATGATGCTGATATCATACCAAGTGTAGCCACCGGTGATTGAAAACTCAGCCACTGCAAGATTAGCGCATTAGATTTATCGAAATCAGTTAACTAGCTGTTGGTGGGCGAATGAAAGATAACGTACGCGTAGCTTGGGAACCAACGCCATTACGGAACATCCCATTGAAGCCTGCGGATAGCAATCGAGTGGTACTGCCACCGGATGCGATGGTCTCTGTGGCCGAGTTGTCGTACAGCTGGATGTTTTCGCTGCACTGGTTGTAGATATTCAGCGGCGTGGCTTGCACCATTGCCAGGCTCAATGCGAAAACAGTAAATACCTGCATTCCGAACGTCTTTCAGGGTCAGAGAGCCTGGGTGTGTTATTTGTGTCGAAAGTATCAAAGTGAGGATATCATGCGGTGCCGCAGACCTGTCAACGCACGACAACCAGCAACGTCCCCCACAGCGTTCACCTTCGTGCGCAGACAGCATTGCACTGGTCCTGCACTCAATGTCGCATTCGGTCACGCACGCTCTGTGAACGGGCTTGACAGTTGTGCGGAAGCCGGTCGGAAGGTTCACCTTCGTGTATGTCTTCAACAAAAGCGTCCGTTTCGGAAGAGATCGTTGGGTGTTTCCGACTGACGAGTTCCCGTTTGAGGATGGAGCTGTATGGGATGCTTTCGCGCACGTTGGTGATTTCCTCCACGCTATTGCAAATCACCACGTTGGAAGGACGATGTCGAGTCGAGCATCGTGCGAGCGTTGTCTGAAGATCTTTCGCGTTGGATCCATGATATCGAGGTGAGACAGACCACAAGAGCCAGATTGTGCTTCAGAAAGCCAGTGATGCCGGTGCCGGGTGTCGGCAATGAGATGCTGAAGCCGTCAAGCAATGTCACCGCGCCAACAAGACTTCCTTCCCCACTCAAGCTGCTCTCGGTCGTATGTGCAATCGAACTACAACACACACTGACATAATTAAGCCGTCACGACATACCACACGAACACCTTTTCGACAGCACGACGCAAGTGGAAGTCAAGGTCCGACCTGGACACACATGCCTTTTACAGCTTTCTCGGGACCATAATACGAGGAGTTGACACTGTGTCCCAATTACAAAGCGACACGGCCAAAGGCTTCGTTGAAAGTAGCTACGGCAAGTTAAGCTACGCCTCGTTGCCAAGTACAAGCCAGCACGGTCCGAGAGCCCAAATCCGTAGTCGGTAGTGGGGCAGAGAGCCGATGATGGCAGTCATATCATTTCAACACCGCTCGTTTCGACCACTCAATGCCATATCATTGAACCTGCACGCTTCGGCATGTCAGCGTAGATATCGACCTGCACTAATCGGGTAGCTATCTCGATTCGACATTCTCGAATTAGGCGTCAGCGGCGTATTCCGCAATAGATGGTCCCTCGTCTGTACAGAGCCAACGAAGATTAGCACTGGCGTGAACTGCAGTCGCCGCGAATCACCGCGTCGTAAGATTTCTTGTGGCATCAGTGTGATAGGTGAAGTAGGTTCTCAGAAGGCAGCTCTCCTTGAAGACAAACAGCATCGCCATGCATGGAGGTCAACACACCCGTATAAACCGCACCGTTCTGAGGCGGTCATCACGCACCAGACCCGACGTCGACTTGATCGATCCGCAATAGAATCGGATGTGGCCCATGGTGCGAATTCGGAATAGTACATGCATACATTGTGTGGCAGTGGCGACGTCTGCCCTTATCTGTAGCAGCGTGTCTCCACATCAGAAGCCAGCCAAAAGCAGCGTGCTACAGACTGTAGCCTACAGTGACTCTACTCTACTGAGTATTTGAGCAGGGCTGGCTGAAACTTGACAACCATCTTCTCATCTGTCGACCACGCCACGTCCAGCCGGTATGCAGAGACCAGGGATCTGTATTCAGCTCCATACAAACGGCAAGCTTCTTGACATCCGTGCTGCCCACTCTCGCTTCTACCCCTCGATTCTGGCGTTAGGGTAGGTACCTGCTACTCAAAGAGTATCTTAGCGTATGGTTGTCTCCGTCTGCAAGTCCGACTGGATGGATTCGGCACCGTGAGCACACGGCTGTCAGTCGTGCCAGTCTCAGTCCACCCCTCACTCCAACAAACGCTTCACCTCGTCAATCAGCTTTGTATACGTCCCCACCGGGCTTCCTAATGCAGATCCAGGCGTCCGTCGCAGCGTTAGCCGTGGCGTTGGCCGCCTTCGCAGTCGACGCTTCCGTGCCCGTGACCATCTACAACCAATGCAGCGAGAGCATCAGCCTCTACGACAACTCCGCCACTGAAACTGTAGCGGCGGGCGGCACTACCAGTCGCACGCTAGCCGAAGGTTTTAGTGGCATGTTCCGCAATGGCGCGAGCGCCCAAGCTACTTGTACGGATAGTTGATGGAGGGTTGGGTGGGGAACGATTTCCTAACCCAGTGTCTGTTGTTGTTGATTGATGCAGTGGCTGAATTTTCGGTGACCGGCGGGTTCTTGTGGTACGACATCAGTATTATCCCGACCGGCACGACGGGGGTGAGTGTTTCGATCTTGTTAGTTCAATGGAGGCTTTTGCTGACTGAGGTTTTGATGGATTGTTATAGCCTGGTAGCTGTTCGTCGCTGGAGAACTGCAAGGCGGTGACTGGAGGAACTGGATACAACACACCCATGCAGATCGCCCCGTCGGGATGCACCACCGTCACCTGTCTGGCAGACGGCTGCTCGGACGCGTACCAGTACCCGAGTGACGACACCAAGACCCACGCGTGTGCCGACACGACCACCGTGGAGTTGACGTTTTGCCCCGGAGGAAGTGGTGGCTCCTCGACCACGCAGACGTCTACACAGACGTACGAGACGTACCAGACGTACCAAACGACCGCCCCGACGACCTGGGCTCCGGTCACCGCTGCACCCACTCCCACACCCACGACTGAGGCCCCGACCCCGCTCCGACTCCGGTGCCGACTACTGAAGCTCCGACCCCGCTCCGACTCCGGTGCCAGTTACGGAAGCACCGACGCCGACACCCACAGAGGCCCCTACTCCCGCTCCTACTCCGGTGCCGACTACTGAAGCTCCGACCCCGCTCCGACTCCGGTGCCTGTTACGGAAGCACCGACGCCGATACCCACAGAGACGCCGGTTCCGACCACGGCTACTCCAGAGCCGACGACTGAAACTCCGACGGAGACGCCGACGAGCACCCCGGAGGTGGTGTACGCTGCCTCCAACTCCACGGCGGGTGACGAGGAACAGGAGGCTGCGACGGTGTCGCCCAAGATTGAATCCAAGGCGACTTCAGCTCCGGCGGCGGAAGTTGTTGCCGCCCCCACAACGTCGGACAAGTCAAACAGCGACACGACCGAGACGGTGACCACGAAGAGCAGTGACACCACCACTCCAGCAGGCACGTACATCGCGTCGGCTCTAGGCGCCATGGCCGTTGTGGCTGCGGTCGCTGTTGTGGTGGTCGTGCGTAGGAAGAAGCAGCAGCTCGACGCCACAGAGAACAAGGAGTACACGCAGCAGGATCTCATGACGCCTGTGACGCAGATCAACGTGCTGTAAGCTGGGCGTTCACTCGACTGAGGTCGTGTACATCACTAGTCTGTCTACAATGTTGTGCTGTGAGGCCGCGTGCAATTTATCTTATCTCTTAGCAAAACAGTTTTGACGCGTTCATTGTGGTGTGTTGGATTGGACAGCATCTCGACGCACGTTTTAGCGCTGTATTGGAATCAATTCGCACATATTTTCCTCTTCTTGCACGCGGCAGACATGAAGCATTCATGGATCCAGGAAAGCAATAGAAGGCAAACATTACTTTTCACTAAAACATTAATCCCGAAAGGTGTACGAGCCACTACACTTGCTCGGCGACGAGGTCGGACATTGTCATCTCCTTGACGTTCTTCGAGTCCGGGCGAGATTTTGTCTCTTTAACGATGGAGGCGTTGGGATCGACTTCCCAGTCCAGATCCAGGTCTTCGGGGGCAGAGCCCTTAAGTAAAATCTGCGTGCACCGTGCTTGAAATCGGCGGCAATATGCTGCAGGTGCAACAGCCGAGATACCGCGAGCAGACTTGCCTAAAAGCACCTTGCCGGCCTTCTCTAACTGTTTTTCCCAGTCCCATTGCTGCAAGATATCGATGATGCCCACGAAATACACTTCGTCATCCCCAAGTGGAGCGAGGTTCGTTCCGCTGTTATAGTGCATCTCGGAATTGTCATTGAATCCTGTTGGTGCACTGGCACTGTCAGCTACACCACCAGATCGTGGTGCCCGCAAATGGCATTTGTGGACCCCAATCAGCAGCGAATAATCCATGATCCCCAGGTCCCGAAGAAATTCACAGTCCGACACAATTTGTGCGTTCAAGTGTTCAGCTGTGCGTTGAGGCAGCCGTAACGATCGTACCAGATCCAGGTCCTTCAAAACAACATCGGGCTGGTGTACATGAAATGGAAATTGGGGGACAAAGCGGTCGTTCCCGGCCGATGCGCGATCGAAATCAATTGTCTCCGCTCCATCGAGTGGGTCGTCATCTCCATCACCACCCCTATACGTATAGGATGCATCACACTCAGCGCACTTAACTCTATCTCCATGCTGCGGACGACGTGCTCGACGGTCAATCCACGACCCCTTCACATCATACTTCTCTGTGATCGTAGCAGTATGTAGCTCGCTATGTAGCACATTCGACATGACTGCAAAGTAAAAATTGCGACCATAAAGGCGCACACGGTGACAGCCAAAAAGCGGATAAGACGCGAATGCGGATTCGCAGTCAAATAGTTGGAGTACACAGGCGCCATATCCACGAGTACGCGGCATTCTTTCTCCTTGAGACTCTTGACAAGCAATGAATTATCGCCAGAGAAAAACATAAAAGCACCACTTGAGCCGGCGCTTATCCGTTCCTTGGCCGTCGTACGAAAGCTGGCCAGGTATTTTTCGTCTGAGAGTCCAAACGCAAGACGGATAGCGCGGAACTCGCGTGGGGCATAGTCTACAAAGACCTTGGGCTTTGGGTCATCTGGCACGAATTCCTTTCCCATTCCACTGTCCGTAGCAGTCCTGCCAACTGCGGCATCTGTACTTCCACTTCGACTGCGAAATACTCCTCGCCCTTGATGGAAAGCTGATGACGCCGTGCGGCGAATACCAGCAAGAACGGCCGAGCGTGTTAATCTACTCTCCGCTGGTGGTTCATCGATTGAAGACCTCAAACTTTGCAGCTCAATCTCCTGCTCAAACAGCTCGAATGGCACCTGAGATACAGGATACAACGAATATCGCCCTGGCGTATGATTGAACGAGCGAGACATGCTGCTGCTTGCCGTCAGCCTATTTCCTGCTGTGTGGGGGCTTCGACTGCCTTGACTGTGGCTGTGTTCGAGATGAGGTGGTTGCCCCCAACTGCTTGGGATTTGTGGGTTTGCCATCGAAGCGAAAGAGGTTGGTCGCGGCAGGCTCTGACTGTTTCGAGAAAAAGTTCCTCTTGGAGTGGAGCAGTCTTCATCATCAAAACTAAGTAGCGAACGGTGAAGAGCTTCGGCAGAAAAAAATTGCGCGGTTGGCAATATGCCCGCGGAGATGTAAGGATTGTGACTCGCTGCACGTGAGAAATAAACGAGCAGTTAGCCAGCGTTGAGTCGCGCTCTGCACCGACGAACAGGGTCGTTTCGACAAAGCGACTTCGCTCAGCCGGGTTAACGCTGCCATCGTCTTTGAGACCAGAATCGCCAGGTGTATAATTCGATGCCCTCGCACGTTCGGCCGAGCGAATGATAGCTTTCGTGATTCCACACACGGTATAATAAATAATTTCTCGCTGCAGCGTCTCGTTATTCTGAGAGATTTCCCAAGACCCAACAGTCGAATCATCGTGTGATATGGACGATGATGAGCTGCTAGAAGTCGAGCGTGGGTCAACCATAGACGAAAGCGATGGCATTGAATGCCGATCTTGCAGCCGTAATGTCCCTGGTTCACGTAGGATTTCAGGAGTCGCCATTGGTAAGCTCACAGCGTTCGGCGATACTGCAGGTGTTTGCTGAGTCGCACTCGCATCCATGGAAATCACTGTGGCAGATCGAAGTGGCAGTTGACTTGCCCTTACAGCCCCGATATCGGCATTCGACGACCCCGACAGCGACGCGGACTGTGACGATGCTGAAGCTGAGTTTCCCGATGGCTCTTCATCATCGTCACTGCATTGGTGCATACCACAGAGAAAGAATTTCAGTCCGCAGCACGATTTGTTGACAGAAATCCACACCACTCCAGTAATGAATCCCTTGCCGGTCAGTACAAAGTGAAAGAGCGCATCTAGAAAATCCATCCTGCCATCGCTCGGCTGTGGAGCGCCTTCCGCTGGCACGTACGACAGCGCGTTGGCACTCGATCGATAAACGAAAAACAGCACCAGCAACACAAGCCACGTTGCATTGAGCGCATGAACGTAAATGGCCATCCGTTTCATCAGACGCCGCCGGGCCTTCAACGCAATGACCGTCCCGCTATTTGATCTCCACCATCCCACCACCAGACTAAATTGTGCCGCGACGACCACAAGCACTACGATCACGACTAAAATCCCCCAAAACTCCAGATTCAGCTGCTGCCACTGTTCCAGTCTTTCTGCTCTGCTAACACTGACGCTGCCAATGGCGTCCGGAGGAAGCAGTGGCAGCACCAACGCAACATTCCGACAGATCTGCGCCGCTGACAGCTGAAATTTCTCCTGAGTGCGGCTGGCAAACAGCGCGATTGGGGTCACGACACTCGCCAACAGCGAGATCCCCACACCAAAAAGTGCGACAGCACCAACTGCCGCTTGTAGCTCGCGAACGGGTTCGAGACCGACACGAAGAGGTGCAAAATGGCAGCTCCGAACCAGCCGACGCCCGCCAGCAGCAGGAACATCTCCAAGCCCGTCGCAACGCTGCAACTGGCCAAGCCCATGGGGCGACACACTCCGTCCTTCGCGCTGCACATGGTCAGAATGTGCACCAGCGACAGCGTCGCCAATCCCAACTCGCTGAGCGCCACAAAGGCGAAAAGTTCGTTGGGGCGTCGTCGGAATCTCCGACTCGTGAGAAACGAGAGCAGCACCATCAGCGTCGCCACGAAACTGAGACCGGAGCCCAACGCGATCGGCGCGAGCGTGTGGAACTCCCACGGCGCCAAAAGCTCAGGGCGAAGCAGCCTGCAAAGACGCAGCCTGTTGCCACCCAGAAGAGACTTTTCCTCCATCTCCGTCTCCGTCGTCGCCATCTCGCCAGTCGCAGCGGCAGTTCGGATTTCCGGTCTTGGTTGTGAGTGTCCTCTTGGGTTCGCGCTTGGGCTTGGTTCAGCGGCGAGGTTTGGCTTTGGACGTGGTGGGTGGACGGTCTCCAGTCCACTGTGGCGGTGGGAGACGACGCTCTGCCGCTTGCCCCCAGAATCACAGACAAGGCGTGCGAGTGGCTGAGGCTGCGGCCAATGAGAGCGAACTCCAGCTCCTGACTGCTGCGAGTGGGGGTCAAAACCGCTTGGTACTGCTGCGGACTGGGGGACGTCGAGGACGCTCCGTCGAAGCTGCGCAAAGGCAACGTGGGCGTAGAAGGTCCCGAGGAGGGCAACGCTCGACGAGACGCCGGCATTGTGTGGACGCCAACACGGGCGTGGATTACAGAGACACTTTTCAAGTGTGGCAGGACCTCGCTCGGCCCTGTCGCGTTAGACACTGCTGCGTTGCCCTTTGGAGCCTTTGCCAGCAGCTGCTTTGGTAAACCAGACGGCCAGTCAGTCGGTTGGAACTGAAGCTCCCTGGAGGTATAAATACTAGCCGGCTAAAGCGAAACTCACGCGATGACGCCCCAGATCGAGCGCTTCTGCACTTTTTCCGATTGCTTTCCGCATAGAGTGCGGTGAGGAGTTTCGACTCGAATTTGCCCTACAAGTTGCCTCAACATCAAAACTGAAGCAGAAGCTGCGCTGTGATTGGTGCTCAAGAATGGGTACAACGAGTTTTCAGCCAATCAAGAGACGAAATGGACGTATGTAATGTGCTTGAAATGGGTTCACGAAGGTAAAGGGAAATTGCCGCCATGTGTGGGCAAAGTCGCAGGTGGCAAGTTGACTGACTGAAGTTGCCGCTGGATCGTGTAGAGGATTGTGGGCATCACACCGCCACCTCTATACTGAAATGTCCCCATTTTCAGTGGCGCGACAAGTTCGTGGAGCCGACAGCGTTCGTTGCTGAAAGTAACGACGCAAAATCATCAAACGTGTTTGGTTACAATCAATCCAGTGTCCGTTTTGCTAGTACGGGGCTGCCAATACTGCAGTGAAGCGATACGCTGACACGTGAATAAGATGCTTCCGTCTTGTCAATGCATTTGAGCCCTTCCCGATCTCTGTAGTCGCTGCAACATAAAACTACGACAACTTTCTCCCGGGCTCATTAAACTGCAGGTCTAGCTCTGCCTCTGGCTGCTTTTGCTGCGATCACCCTTGTCAATATTTGTTGAAGGAGAATGTCTACTCCTGCTTCCGGTGGTCGGAGCTAATGTCACCCAGAGGTGGCAAACGTGTGGTCCGGAGCAACGCCATCGTCGTCGTCCAGCGGGATTTGAAGTGGAAGTTGAAGTTGTTCGTCATCTTC
Source organism: Phytophthora boehmeriae (assembly GCA_011947355.1). Taxonomy (NCBI): domain Eukaryota; phylum Oomycota; class Peronosporomycetes; order Peronosporales; family Peronosporaceae; genus Phytophthora; species Phytophthora boehmeriae. Next base: position 535,328 of record JAAVTJ010000194.1, on the reverse strand, counting down.
GAAGTCCAGCGGAGGTCTGTGGCCACAATGCAGCATTAAACAGTTAGTTGATCAGGTAGAAAGGAGGGGACTGGACAGCGTACAGGTAGTTGGTGAACTCTTGTCCAGGGAGGTACTTGGCTGCCACTTGGCGACGAGCGTCGAGGTCACTGCCATGCATGACAAGAGCCTTGACCTTCTCTTTGGAAGTTACTATCTCGTCATCCAACTTCTGGAGTTGCATCAGCCTTCGTAGCACTCGAGCGCGATAGAAAACGAGCGAAACTTGAGCATCGACTAACGGGCATCCGCGGAGCGAAAGCTGGCCGAGATACCGGAGAGTTGCCAAGCAGTTGAGCTCGTTGATGTCAGCCACGAGATTGTGTGCGAGCTCCAGTCTCTGCAGCTGGACGCATTCCTATCCATAGAATCCATCGGTGAGCGTGGCAGCATCTTAGTAACAAATGAAATGCTCACTACCAACCCCCAGACTCGACACCTTCTTCAACTGATTGTGAGCCAAGTCCACGTGGACTAGCCGTAGGAGGTGCGCGACACAAGCATCAACGACGGCAAGCTCGTTGTGATTCAGCAATAGTGTCTCGAGAGCTTGCAGTCCGCGCGGGGAATCGTGATCAGGGGCCAAGCCACGAATTGATACGAGCCGATTGTGCGAGAGGTCTAGCACACGCAAAAGCGCAACTGACTAACGCCAGAAATCTCTTCGATGGCATTATGTGCGAGATAAAGTTCCTGCAAGAACGGGTGCGTGGTGGAGAGCTCGTGCGTCGGCATGGAGATGATCCGGTTCTTGTTGAGGGTTGCCTTGCGCAGTAATGATCCGATCCACCGGGCTCCATCCACCCAAGCGTTGTCAGGGGTGCACTTGGGCACTTGGAAGTCCAGCACTTCGGTGAGATGGTTCTCTTCAGCATCCAGAGTGAGCAACAGCGGAATGTGTTTCAGCGGTGCCAATGTCTGGAGCTCATTTTGGTTGCAAACCAAGTGCTTCACACGACGAGGAAAATGGTCAACATAGAGCAAACGCCAGGGATAGCAATACTCGTACCTGGATGTGCGGGAACTCTCGAATGACGTCGATATCCGAAAGACGTAGATCCGTCAGCGTTGCAGTGGTGTAGATATGTGCTTGAGTGAACGGACTACGGCCTAGCACACCCAGTCTTTTTGACACCAGCTTTCGCGTAAGAGCGATAAGCGCTCTTTCAGCAGACTCGTTCTCGACTGCTATGTCTTTCTCTTGCGGCTGTACATCGTGATCTGCATCAACAACGCCCCGCAGTTCTTCACTCGGCGTCATTTCGACCTCAGTCGAGCACGAATGAACCGACACCAGGCGTTTCGCGGCATTCAGATGACAATCATAAACCGGATCGCTGAGATAGATGCAAACCCAGCATGAATCAAGCAAATCCTCCATTATTACTGCTAAACCGCATGCGTACGTTGGCCTGAAGAAGCAAGCACACATCGGACTAAAAGGCAAAATTGAGGAGGTTGATGTAGCGTGCTGGACGCTGGTGTTGGTCATAGCGATGGCAGCTTCACTTCACTACAAACGGGCACTCAAAGAGTCCGGCGTGGACACCAACACGGAGATGTCGCGACACGAACGGTCCACAGCGGTCATGGGGCTTTTAGCTTCCAGGTCGAGCTGTTTCTTCTTCTGGCGCACACCGTAAATGAAACCTGCCGAAGCCAACGCAGCCACGCAGCCACCAACGGCGATCAAGATGGTGACCGACGAGCTGCTGTTATCCGAGGACTGTGTCGTCACTTCCACAGCACCATCGGAATCACTAGAACTCTTGGTCGTTTTGCCTGTGGTCTGCGTCGTAGAATCATGGGTCGAGGTCTTTTGGTTCGACGTGGCATCGCCAGCAGTCTGCACACCAGCGTTGCTAGAGATACCGGCAGAACCGGTGCTGGCACTGCCACTAGAACTTGTCAAGGTGAAGTTTCCACTGTAAGTCTTCGACTGGACCTGAATTCCTGCACTGCCCGAAGCCGAAGAAGACGACACCGGCGCTTCCGTTGGCGTCGGTGTCGGGGCTGCCGTCGGAGTAGCTGTCGTGGGCGTTGGGGTAGCCGTGGTCGGCGTAGGAGTCGCAGTAGTAGTGGTCGGCGTACTGCTCGACGTGCTCGTGCCGCCACTACCGCCAGGACAGAACGTTACCTCAAAACTCGTGCCGGACGGGCATGTGTGGGTCTTGGTGTCATCGCTGGGATACTGATAGGCGTCTGCGCAACCATCAGCTTCACAAGTGAGCACATTACACGTGCCTTCACCAGCATTGTCCTGTGGAGTGATCTGCATGGCGGTGTTGAAGCCCGTCTTGCCCGTTTGCGCCTGGCATGCGCTCAAACTCGAACAGGTTCCCGGATCCGGGGGATGATGCTGATGTCGTACCAGGGCGTACCATCCGAGTCAACAGAAATCTCGGCGACTGCAACAAGGATTAACACGAGTCAGCAAATGGATATGCAAACGGATATGCTCCGAATAGATACCTCTTGTACTTACGGGTGGCTTCGTCCGACACGCCATTGCGGAACATTCCCACATAACCATTGGCTAGTGTGCGCGTAGTGGAGCTTCCGGATGCGAGTGTGGTGGTGGCACTGTTGTCGTACAGCGCGACGGACTCGGAGCAGCTGTTGGAAATGGACACGGACACGGACGCCTGTACAGCAGCGAAAGTTGCCGACAGACCGGCCGCTGCTAGCGCAAACCGGAGCATTGCACTTCTGTTGTGTACAGAGCTGCGTGTGCAATGGAGCTCTATGCAGATATCGGCGATCAAGCTTGATGCAAGACTAGAGCGCTCGATAGGAAGCTGTTTCTTTTGGCAGAGGGAAGAAAAGCAAAGTGAGGAACGTGCGACTGGCATGCGGTGTGCTGTTGTTGATCGAGAGGCCCATTGCCTCAGGTTAGGCGACTCTGGACGCGTGCGTGCGCTGCTAGCACCATGTGGTTGGCCACTGTGGGTCTTGGTGGGGGCTTTGGCAAAGGCGCGATAGGTGATGCACCCCTTCTCAAGACTAATGCATTGGCAAGTAGCTTCAACCGACGTAAACCAATCGGATGACGAGAAAGTGACACTTATCCGACTACCCCTTCCCCTGAAGACAGATTTGGCTCGTCGATGCACGTTACTCATTGCAATGGGGTTCCGAGACTGCAAGCGACTTCGGTAAGGAGAAGCATTGCCAATGCTGCATTGGACACGATAGGGGTGGCCTTTGTATTTCAGCGCCATATACTGACTAATACTTAGCGTGGTGCAACATTGTTCGACACAAAGGATACGGCATAAAACAAACAACAAATGATTGGTGCTGACCAAGTTGTCTGCGAGCAAACGAAGATCCGCTGGGCACGCCGAGCCATGATATGTCGGGCGCGAAGTTGCAGTCGGGATAGGACTGGTCGTCTCAGTGTCGGATGGAATGCAATGGACCAACAAACAGAGAGGGGTTGTGTTTGTATTCCGTTGGCAACACAATATGATGGCCGCCTCAGGCTTTTACGCCTGTAACTTTACGTTCGACGTGGCATTGATCCTCGGCTAAGTGCGCTTCACATAATTCGGACTTATCTGCGTGTGTGCACCACACCAGATCGTCCCCTCCAGCCATATCGACCACTTCCGTATCATGGCGACGTCTGCAGCTTCCTCCGCGTTGCCAGAGAGCCCAGAGGCGCTCGCGCGTCTCAATGCGCAGATCGTAGGCGAGCGCAACCCCCGCGGCATCCCCGCCGCCGTCTTTGTGGTGCGTTTTTCTTCCTTTTTAGCCTCGAAAAGACTCAAAATCGCCCTTTTGACACCCTTTTATCGCTGTTTTGACGCTGTTTAGGACTCTGTGGAGTCCTTTATGGCCGCTGCGGGCGTTAAAACCATCGAGCCGCTGGTGGGAGCGCTGCAGCAAATGTACAGCAAGTACAAATTCATGGAGACGAGTCTGCAGAAGAATCGCGAGTCGTTCAAGCGCAAGATCCCAGACACGCAGAAGGATCTGGACACGCTCCGACACCTGATCAGCAAGAGGGACGAGGGGAGACGCTGCAGACGCAGTTCAATTTGGCGGACAACGTCTACGCCAAGGCCTCAGTGGACTGTTCCATCGGCAAGGTCTGCATCTGGCTGGGAGCTCAAGTCATGGTCGAGTACCCGTACGACGAGGCGCTGGAGCTGCTGGAGAAGAACGTGGCGTCGGCCACGGAAAAACTGGTCTGCTGATGTGGATGCTTATTAGGACTGATGTGGAGACTGATGCTGACTGATGATGTGGGTTGTAGGAGCAAATTGAGACGGACTTGTCGTTCTTGAGGGACCAGATCATCACCACCGAGGTGAACATTGCGCGCATATTTAACCACGACGTGCGCCGCCGTCGCCAGGAGAAGGACGACAAGCTTGTTGCCGAGCTGGAGGCAAAGTAAGGGTGTTGCTGCCCGTACTTTGGCAGCTCGGGTATCTTTACTTGACTTGAGCTGCAGTAGTTTCACTGATAGCTGTTTTCAAACAAAAGCACGTGATTGTGTTTCTTGAAACTCACGTGTTTTACTCATTTGCGTATAGATGCAGCTTCGATACTGGAGGTTGGTCAGGCTGTGGGGATTTGTGTCGTGAATGCCTTGCTTCGCTGTGTCTCAATAGACGACTCACATACCAGGATTAGATTCGCCAAAGCAGTGTCTCTTTGGAAGGACCACACACAGGCAACTCATGGAGGGTGATTCTTCAGCAGGTTGGGACGTTCGCCAGGACGAGGCTAGTGGCCAGGTATACTACTGGAATGCAATCACAGGAGAGACGTCATGGGAGCCTCCACCTCATTTTGCGTCCGGAGTGGCTCTACCATGGACAACAGCTTTTGATGAAAACGGCCAGATGTATTACATGAATGTCGACACTATGGAGACCCAATGGACTCCTCCGTCGACGGCTCAGATAAGCGGTACTTCCGCTAGCGATGTGTTGACAACGACGGGAGGTCGAGGGAGGAGACCTTCAACTGCGGAGCAAATGGTTGAGCTAAATCGATTGTTGAGTGGGGATATGGGCGACGACGAGGATCCCTCACCAACAGAGGGTGTTAGCCAAGTTGGAGCAAAGCCTGCAGCTGTGTCTGGTGGAAATAGTACCGGTAATTCACCTTCATCATTAGTGCAGACACCAGGCACCCAAATCCAGGGAAACACCTCAACGGGCGATTCATGTTCATGGGCAATGATTGTCAATGAAGCAGACGGTCTCCCGTATTACTACAATAACGCCACTGGTGAGTGTTTGTGGGATCCACCAGAAGAATTCCTGCGCACAAATCAATCGCAACTGCAACAGCAACAACATGGACGACAGGAACAACAAGAGAGTGACAAGGCAACAAACGAATTGAGTGGTAGTGCCAAATCTTCTTTAGCAGCCACCACTGAACACTCTAATATTCAAGATTCCAGCATCCCCAGCCTCGAGGTTTCAAAACCGAACAGTGCGCGCCCGAAAAGTGGGTCAACGCAAGCCGTTGCCATGGCTGAATTTGAAGAGAAGATGAATCGTGCTATTACTGCTGTCTTGAACAAGCCAGTGAATATTAGCAATGTACTGCCTGTTCACACACCGAGTGAGCAGCAGATTGTGCCACAGCCAGAGAAGGTTGCAGACAGTGACGCGTCGAAAAGAAACAGTGAAGGCTCTCCACGTGCATCTGGTGGAACCTCTCGCCCTTCCTCAGGTGATGCAACCACCAGACCTCTCACACCTTCAGTAGACGCTGTAGCGTCGAGGAGTGTAGACGATGTCTCTCTAGCCCAAGAAAATGATACTATACACGACGAACCGAGTGTAGATATCCTGGAAGAGAAAGAAGCTGTTCACAATGACCAAATATCTCAAATTGGACCGGACAAAACAGAGATTGATACCCCTGTTGGCGACGACGAGCAACTACTTGCAGCTACTGTTAAAGATGGAAGCAGGGATAGTACAAGTGAAGCGTTTCGAGGTCCAGCTCTTGTTACTAGCCACAATGACGAATTGGAGCCAGCAGCTAACCTTGACGAAAGCGCATTTACTCGAGATGGCATTAGTGAAGCGTTGGCTTTTGAAAGTGCGGCCCAGAACGAAACAAAAGTCACAGTGGAGGTGGAAACATTAGCACAGGTTGACGATCAAGGGAAAAAGTACCTCCTGATGTTTCTGTAGAGGATACAACCGCTGCAGTAGAGATACTGGAAAGAGCATCCCGTCCTGACGAAGCCGATGTCTCTGAAATGCCTAACGGGCTCGTTAGTGTCGAAGCTCCTTTTGATGCACCATCAAGTGCAGAGGAAGTATTGAAGAATGGAGATTTGTGCCTTGCACCATTAATTGACTACGAAGGCGAGCTTGAACAAATTTCTGACCCGCTTCGCTTTGAATTGGAGGGCTCGAAAGCTGTCGAGTCTGTTCAACCGCAAAGTGCCGATGTTAAAGAGCATGTCGGATCCTTTGATGAAAGCAAAAGTATGGAGGATGCAAGTAGTGGCCCACAAGCCGTGGAAATAACTGCATCGAGTTCAAGCGTCACTACTGAAGTTAGTGTCGCATCTCCGCCGCCGGTGTTGGTTATCGACGAGCAGCATAATGCTCCAGATGATGGTCCAACTATTGTCTTATCCTCGGCAACTCCGTCAGCGAAAAGCTACAAGAACCTGAAAAACACACTCCAACTCACGTGCAGCGCCAAGAGCATGCTTCACATGCCACGCGGTTACCGTCTGTTCTGGATGTTGCAAAGTACTTTCCGCCAAGGCACAATGTATCTGCTCGTTCCAGCAATGATAGTATTGACAACTCAAAAGTATCTATCGGTATCACGCGGAAGAAGATCGAGAGTTATTCTGTACGTCGCTTATCCCAACGAGAGCTAGAGAAAATGGATGCACGCCACCAAAAAATCTGGAGGAACGAAAGAAAGAAGAAGAACGAGTTCACCGTGCTAAAGTGCTCGAGTATCAGCAGATATACGCTGAAAGCAGGAAGGCATTCAAGGAGGAGCAACAGCGTATCCTTCTCGAAAAGATGGATCGAGACAATCAGCGTGATCACGATGCAGAAGTGGAGCAACATGAACGAGAAGCTGCAAAACTCGATGCAAAGCTGCAGCAAAATGACGAGGGTATCCGTGGCACGGTGGTGGGCGACGGCAAAACGTTATTGTGGGATCTAATCCAGGTGTCCGACCAACCAACATCGCGCATTTATCGCTTCCAAGATGCACTGAGCCAGGTGCTGGATGTTGCCCAGTTTGCGGACAAAATGTGCGCAGAACGCGCTCGGGAGCTCCGACAACGAATCTATAACCTTCATCATGCGAGTTGTGGGGTAGACTCTCAGCTAGAAGCGCTTGAGCTTCGGCTGCTATCCGAGCTAGATCCGCTGACAGAACTGCAGCGGTCGCTGCAGGCGAAGTATGCTGGTAGACTTCGCCGTCGCCTCGAACGGATGCTGCATTTGGTCCAGTCTTGGCAGGTCGTGCTTGACGGGTGGGAGTCTGGACAAGGCGATTGCTCCAGTAGTAAGTATTGGGAGAATATTCAGGCGCTTTATGCGTCGTCCTCACCTCGCTACTCGAGTGATGCGTCTAGACGAAAACTGGTATTGAATGATTGGCGAGGAGGTGCGGGCGGCGACTCATTGCTTCATGTTGCAGCGTGGAATGGATGGGATCAACATGTACAATTTCTGATTGAGCAAGGTGCAGACGTGAATGTCGTGGATACAAGTGCCAGCCATACAACGCCACTTCACGTGGCCTGTCGAGCCGGCCATACAGTTGTCGTTCAATTTCTCATTAACGCCGGTGCACGACTGACCGCCGTTGATTCGAGTGGAGACTCGGCGCTGCACATTGCTTGTCGAGGAGGCTGGACTAGGGTCGTTCGCATTTTGTTGGCTGCTGCGGACAGTTTGACAGCAGTCGTAGCGGGAGCTGTGTCAAGCATGCATTTGGCTAGCTGTGAAGATGTGGATACAGATAAATCTGTCTTCACGTTTACAGCGGCAGCATTTTTAATCTCCGCAATGGAAAAGGAAAGCGTGCAATTGAAGTCGCAACACTGTCGTCGCTGATCGAAGAACTGGAGCGTAAGTTTAAGCTACTGCTGGTGCCGTTGTGACGCTAATCATGCGCGTTTACTGTGTTATAGAGTACGACCGCCTATGGATTGATGAAGCCAAGTTGCTGCGCGATAAGGACGCCGTGCCAATTGATCACAAAGCACGGAAGCATGTCATGGTTGGGAGTGGGCACTGAACGAGGTTCGACAAATAAAATCTTCGTTTGGCATCTGGAAACTTATGTGCACCTTCGTTTGATGTCCAACATGTCAGTGCATGACAAAACACCTCCAAGTGCGTCCCGCTACGTCGGCCGGTGCATTATCCCTTCAAGTCACGTCGAATGCCTTCCAACTGCTCCACCATTTGTAGATCGCAGTACAGGTTGACTTCGGCAGCGGTGCTTTCGAATTCCAATCGAGGCGCATCGTGACTTTGTTTGTGAAATACTCGTCAATCTTACCATCAAGGACGGCGGCTGTATCGACATCCTTTTTGTTAGAGGCCTCCACGCCAGTCTGGATGGATCAACAGCCGCATGCATTAGAACTGTGTTGGAAATATTTTGCTGCTATCCTATCCGTAGCGATCGGCCATCAGTAGATTTACGCGGCGCTGTTTTTCGTGCGTCGGGTCTTCCGGGGGTGTTGGTGCTTCAGTACTGGCCTTGCGTTTTCCCTTTGCAAGTCGGGGGAATCGTCTCGGCTCAATCACTACTTGGGTGCCGGCTTCGCTTTTTGCGTCCTTGAGCCGAGATGACTGCTACCGGAAGTTTTAGACTGGAATGTCGAAGAGAAAGTGAATCGTCGATGCCGTAGAAACACAAATGATAGTTAAGGACACTCAGGTAGTTTGCTGATCGCCATCTTGATAAGTTAGTGAATGAATGAAGCGCATTGTTTTGGCTTAAGCACTTCAACTATAGAAGACATGCCAAAGGATGACGAGAGCCGAATACAGCTGTACACTGTGCACTGCGTGGACAAGAGCGACAGCAGCCGGAATTCTGATCACGGACACCATTCATCGCGCTACAGTGATCATTCGTTAGACAACAGGCCGCCAATTGGGATAGACCCGGGAGAGCGGCCAGGGACAGGAACCCTTAATCGCGAGATTCCCATTCTTCGATCGGCTTCGTGAGCTGAAATCACTCGGCAGGAATGTCCGCCAGACATCTACCGGATATCGAGATGAGGGCTTCCTGCGTTGAATTCGACTCACTGGGAACGCCGGAGACGCCCAAGGATGGATTCAAGTCGCCGATGGTAGAGGAGACCCCGGACCCGGGAGCCCCGTTTCGGACTATGCTGGTCATCGCAATGCCCCGAATGGCCTTCCGAATGGTATGGGCAGCGCAATGGTCGGCATTGGGGCCATATTTGCAGACCCTTCTTCCACGCTACGCTGTGCAGCTCACGCAGCTCATCGGACCGCTTACCGGCATTCTCATGAGTCCGATCATTGGCGTGTTTTGTGACCAAAGCACTTCGAGATTCGGACGACGTCGTCCGTTTATCGTTGTCGCTGCAGCCATGAATGTTATTTGCTTGACACTTATGGGGTTCACCCGCGACATGGGAGACGCCTTGGGCGACGTGGGCTCTGGAAAACCTGGAGAGATCACAGACCGCAAGTGGACTGCACTGCTCACGATTTTCTTCTACCTCTGGATGGACATTTCCATCAACATTGGAATGATGCCTTCCATGCTGCTGATTTCGGATTTTGCCGGTAGCCGCCAAACCACGGGGGCTGCACTGGGTCAAGGCTGGTCCACCTTGGGTGCCATCACCATCGCCGCCTACACTCAGATTTTCGGCGCGGCGTATGAGACCATGCATTGGTTCCTGGGTATGCTCTCTTTGTTACAGTTGTCACTGTGACAGCGGCTTGCTTCGTGGCAAAGGAGACGCCACTGGAGAAGGTGCCGACTGACAATCGATCATGTTGCAAGGCAATAACTCACGCGTTTGGCACCATCTTATACGCTGTACGCTCATTGCCATTGGTGATGGTGGTGTACTGCATCGTGATTTTCCTGAACCAATACGCCTATGCAGCTTGCAGCGGAAACAAAGGCATGTTCTTCGGGCTCGAAGTCTTTGACGGAGAAGCCGCAAATTCGGCAACGTGTGGTGACGAATGTACGGAGGCACAACTCGACTATAACTATGGCGTTCGTCTCGCGGGAGGTCTCGCTGATCTACTTTATTGTGGTATCGGATATTTGTACTCGTGGATTATCCCTCCTTTGGTGCGCCGCATTGGAGTTCAAAGCTTGTGTACTATTGCAACTCTCCCACAAGCACTGCTCATTTTCATGGCGTTTTCCGACGTTGTCGCGCTGGATGTTGCCATCGTCGCGCTCACATCGATCACTGTGTCCACATTTTTGCGCTGCTCGTGCCGATCATTGTTCATGTATTTGGTCACGATGCAAAAATTGGTGTGTACGTGGGCGTGGTGAATTCTGCCAACACGTTCGGCCAGTTGCTCAATTTTATTATCGGATCCGCGCTGGTAGAGACATCAATGGGCTACCGTCTTCCTATCTTCGTGGGCGGCATTGTAAGCTTCCTGGCATTCCTCGTCTGCATGTTCTTCTTCAGGATCAGGATGAATTCTATGTAATAAGGCAACACTGATATTCTATATGTAAAACTCTTGTTACCTATTAGTCCTGCTCAGGCGTGACGTCCAAAACGCTTCTCGATAATCGACACAACCTGATCTGGTCTCGGTTCGGATACGAGTAGATCTGTTCGCCCATTTTCTCAAGTGCCGGCTTAGTAATATCCACGTACTCGATGTAATGCGCTGCAAGTTGATCTAGGAATGCCTGGAACGTTTCTTGGTTGCGGATGGTAGATGCGAAGATTGCGACGCGCTGGCTTGAGGTTCCGCTATCGTTACCGAGGAACGCCTGCAGCACGCGCATTAGTGATGGGAAAGACGCCACATCATAGACGCAGTCACCGGCGAGGAGGATGTCAGGTCTCACTTCATCTTGATCCGTAGGCTGCCAGGTATCCCAATCCAGCGTCTGCACGTCAACTGGACAGCGGAATTTACTGGCGTTGATCTCGACATTGTACCGAAGGTTCTGCATGACATTTGGCGCGTAGTCCGTGAGCACTACGCGATTGGCAGGGCAGATGCAAGCCAGCACCATCCCGCTGAACCCCACGCCTGCGCCCAGCTCCAGCACATTTCTGCCGCGGAAGTCGCTTTCGTGTGCGATCGCGTACTCTGCCAAGAGCCATCCGGCTTCCCAGAGCTTCAGGCCGACTTCGTTGAACACCGAAGCGACTCGACAGGTCACGACAAGTGCAGAATCGGCACTTGGGATTGAGTACGAGACGTGGTGCATGGCCTCGGAATTGAGCGATTCCTCCGCCATTTTCGGGTTGAGCACAAACTCCATCAGAGCTTCCACCAGTTCGTCATCGGCATCGCCTTGCACAGCTTCAATTTCTATTGAAAATGAATGAAGTGAGACCGTCTTACTAGGCGAAGCACTAATTCATTGCAATTCCTCACCGTCGTGGTAACTTTTTAAAAACCTGTAGGCGAACTTCCTTTGTGGTGCAAAATCGTCGCAAATCGGGTCATTCACCACCACTTGCATCACTTTCGCCTGGCAGCATTTTTATTTTTAGTCCCGAATAGCAACAATGACCCACAATCCATTCGGCTTATACCTGGAATTCCAGCGATGCCCAGCGTCGATCCGCTCCAAACTCCGTCTTGATGCGCTCTATAATACTGCGCACAGGCTCCATGGCCCTGTACGCCTCCAACACGCCTTGCAGCTCCATCGCAACTGTCAGAGTTACCGATTGGTCCGAAATAGTCGTGTCCAAATTACGTACATCACACGTTTTACATTTTGTGAACGGATGGCAGCAGCGTGATCTGTCTGTCCTCAGCCTCTTCAGTTCCGAAATCCCCTTCCGATCCTCACACCCTCGCAATGGTTGACATGACTAAGTTTACGCTGGTGCAGACCGCCAAGTTCTCGGTGCTGCACCCGAAGGCCGCCAAGCCCATGAAGGCCATCGCGGCCAAGAAGCCTGCCAAGAAGGCGGCCACCCCCGCCCCCAAGAAGGCCGCGCCGGCCCCCAAGAAGGTCGAGGAGGAGGACGACGACGATGATGACGACCTGTTCGGCGACGACGACGACGAGGACGACGAGGCCGCCAAGGCGCTCGCCGCCAAGCGCGCGGAGGCCGCCAAGGCCGCCAAGAAGGAGAAGAAGAAGCCGGTGGAGCGCTCGCAGGTGGTGCTGGAGGTGAAGCCGTGGGAGGCCGAGACGAACCTCGAGGAGCTGGCCGCCAAGATCAAGGCGATCCCCGTGGAGGGACTGACGTGGGGCGAGGGCCACAAGCTGGTGCCGGTGGCCTTTGGCATCAAGAAGCTGCTCGTGCAGTGCGTCATCGTGGACGACCTGGTGCTGCTTGACGACATCACGGAGGCCATTGAGCAGTTCGAGGACTACGTGCAGTCGGTGGACGTCGCCTCCATGAACAAGCTGTAAGTGGTCAATACAAAGTAGCTGCTCGCACCAGCACACTAAATTAGATCAATTCCTCCCGAACTAATGTGTTCTACACAAAAAAATTGTGAGTTCGTTGGGTTTATGTACATTGTATCCTAATACAGGATGTTGTTGCGTCCTAATTTAAGGGTCGTTTGCCAGCGCCAGTCGACACTTGAGCATCCGGCGCTTCCTGCGCATATCCGCTGCTTGTCGCCATGTTAGAATGCACGAACTGCGGCGCCGTGGGCGACTCTTTCTTCAGCACCAACTTCTCCGGTGAGATGGTGTGCGAATTGTGCGGCACGCAGAGTTTCCAGCAGGCTCGCAACGAGACGCAGGACGTGGAGGACATGGGCATCGACGTCATGCGCGTCAGTCAGATGCTAAAGCGGCAACAACCGCGTAAAAAGCGCAAGGGCGAAGGCAAGCTAAAACCATCGGAAAAGAGGCAAACACCGACGAAACAGAAGCCTGGAGACGTGGAGCTGAGGGATTGTCTCATTGCCACTCAAACGATTCTGGACTTCCAGGCTCGGACGCTCGTGGAGAGAGTTGGCGTCGAGACGTTTCCTCCTGATTATATTCGAGTGGTGAAGGAGCTCTGGTTCAAATTTATGGAGACTTGGGGAACCAAAGGAGAAGTTCCATTGCTGCGCTGCTTCACAGAGTTCTTCCTTCCGAACCGCCTGAAGGAGGAGAATTGTGATCCAACGATCACACGAGATATGTTGGAGCAATGGGACGCAGATCGAGAGCAAAAGCAAGCTGAACAGGAGCAAGAGGAACGAGAGAGTGAAGAAAAGAGAGAAGACCAGTCAAGAACGGAAGAGACCAAGGCAGAAGACAATGAAGCAGTGAAGAAGTATGAGCAAGACTCGATCAAGTCAGAAGGAGGTAAAGAAGGAGAAAGCGACGCAACATGTCGCAGTGGAAATCAGCTGATTACACTGAAAGGCTTGACAAATTCTCGATTATGGATTTATTGGGTCTGCTGATGCTATCATCGCGTGTGCTGAATCTTGGGCTACTACCAAGTGATTTCGCTAACTGGATCTCTACAGGAGTGCTACCATTCCACAACTTGTTAGCCACAGCCTGCATGGATGCTCCAGACGTGAGAGAAGCTGTGGATGCCGTGGCAATGTTTTTCGAGTCGGTATTCATGCAGCGCAATGTGTCTTCAGTTCGAATCGCTTACATTGCGCACAAACAGCAATATCAAATGGGGTTACGGCTGCCGCCATTGAATGTACCGCTTGCAGCGCACCGACTCTGTGGCTTACTGGGTTTTCCTGGGGAAGTGTTCCGCAACTTCCAGTGGATTACGGGGTTTATAAACGTAGCAGGAGACCAGCCTGAGCTGCCACTATTGCTACAAACTGAAGCTATCAACCCCAAAACAGGATCAAAAACTCCACTACGGTCAAAATCTTACGTTGAACAACTGCTAGCTACGGAGACTGGGATCGTCGCACATCTTGTTGTAGCGGTAAGGATGTGTGCTGGCTGGGAAGAGTGGGTGTTCGAACGGAATCATCAGGCGGACGCTCGTGATAAGGCACCCCCAGCAACCGCAGTATTTGAGCCACATCTGCTACCTCGTCGTGACCTTGATTCGTTCGTGAAGTTCTGTGAGCAAGCGTTTACAGATCCCAGTCGACCAAAAGTACCTGTGGGTTTCCAGGATCATGTCGATAAGCTGAACCGGTTGCAAATGACAAACGAATTGTTGGCGCCGGAAAATGACCCACGGAGGGAAGACACGAGCAGTCTAAAACAGAACGACATCTATGCCTATCCAGCTATCCACGTTGATGGAATTCTTGCTGAAAATGACGCCGACATTGAGCAGCATGTGGAGGGCCTCCGATCTCAAGAAACCAAGGGCGATTGGAGAGACGACGAAAAGGACCCAACGTACTTCTACCCAAAGTACACATTTTCGAGTCAGCGTCGTGGTGCGATGCATTCAGCGTTCGAGAATTTATTGGAGTTGCTGTGCCAACAAATAGGTGCGCCAATTGCTACCGTTTTATCGACTATCAACGAACTTGACCGCCGGATAGAGCGCTTATGCAAACACTTGGAGTTCACAGAGAGAGATTTCAAGTCTCTCATCCGAAGAAGATACGACAATCCGTTGCCCAACTTGGCTATCGACGCCAAGTGGAAAACCGAGCCCACCGACATTCTCGCCAAGAAAGAAGAGAACTGAGCTCCGATTCTAATCCTGCACATGAAGCGTCGCAGGTGGCGAGTCGCGATCCTGTTCAGCAGCTCTAAGACTGGTTTCAAGCGGGAGCAAAGAGAGCAATGGTATGGTCCGTGATCAGTGCGGATGCCGTGTTTGCTCTAACTTTTGGTGTACCTGTTCGTACCTAACAAGACCACGTGTGCTCAAGCCATTAAAGCATGGGTAAGATTGATGGCATCTATCGGTCGATTAGAATTTACGGGGGCTAACGCCTCGTGGTTCTTCCTGTGGCTGTAGGAGGCAAAGAACTCGGCATCGGCGGAGGAATCGGCAGTGATCAAGCTCTACTGTCAGATGCCGCCAATTGCAAAACTCGACAATTCGCTCAACACGCTCAAGAATTGCGAGTACGTCGTCAGTTGAACCTTTGGGGTATCAAAAATGTCTGACAAATTTGTAATCGCTATGAAGGCAGTTGTCGCTGTCGACGAATGGCATTGACCGTCTGATCCCGTTGTCGGGTATGAAAAAGCTGCGGATTTTGTCACTTGGTCGGAACCAAATCAAGAAGATTGAGAAGCTGGACGATGTATCGGATACTTTGGAGGAGCTGTGGCTCTCGTACAATGTGATCGCGACTTTAGACGGTTTGTCGGGACTCACGAATCTCACGACGCTCTACGTTTCCAACAATCTGATCAAGAGTTGGGACGAACTCGATAAACTCGCGAGTCTTCCCAAGCTGCGTGACGTTCTTTTCACAGGCAACCCAATCTACGAGAACTTAAGCAAGGAAGATGCTAGGCTCAATGTGCTGAAGCGTATCCCTAAGGTTGCCAAGATTGACGGGGACATGGTCAAACAGACCGAACGTGATGCTGCGCTTGGTCAGTAGCAACAATAAAATGGGACGCGATCAGCTTCTGCGCTTCAAAAATGGCACTTCATTGTTATTTTGCTTATTCCGAAGACTGAACTTCACAACTTGACCGTGTTGACCGACACCAATTGCAGCCCGTAGATGCTGCTTACTTGCCATTCTTGAGGTACGGAAGGAGGTAGCTCAGGTCCTTCTTGCCGTAGCCAGCCGAAACCATCATGTTGTAGATCTGGTGGACCTGGCACGTCAGAGGCAACGAGACCTCAGCCTGCTTAGCACAGTCGATGGCAAGACCAAGATCCTTTCGGTGCAATGCGACTGCAAAGCCACCGTCATAGTTGTTCGACGACGGCACGTTCTCCATCAAGCCTGGGTACGGATGGTTGCTGCAGTCAACAAAGTAAAGACACCACCAGTTAAATCCTGGGACCATGAACATCAACTGCCCGCTGAAAAAACTTACACAAGCGTGGACCAGCAGGACGAAGTGGATGTGTCCATGATGTTCTTGAGAATCTTAGGGTCAATTCCCAACGTAGTGCCGAGGTTCATTGCCTCCGCAACCGACGCCATCTGAATAGCTAACGCCAAGTTGTTGCACAGCTTCGCAATCTGTCCCGTAGCTACAAAAACGTTCACAAAGCAAACATTAGCACCCAGCAAGCTTCTCCACATCATCCACTTTAACTCCAACACTTACAGCTGCCCCCGCAGTGCACCAAATTCCGCCCCATTGCTCCCAACAGAGGCTTCACGCGCTCAAACTCCTCTGCTGTGCCGCCCACCATGAACGTCAGCGTGCCGTTCTGGGCACCAGCCACTCCGCCAGACACCGGCGCGTCCACGAACGTCGCGCCGCGCTTGTGCAGCTCCTCGCTCAGTTTCTTGGTGAAGAGCGGGTCGATGGTGCTCGAGTCCAGCAGCAGGTGGTCGTCACGCAGCGCCTCGTGGACTCCGTCGTCCCCAGATAGACGCACTCGACGGTGGCGGTGGACGGCAGCATGGTGATGATGGTGTCGCACTGCTCGGCCACTTCTCTGGCGTTGGCGGCAGCTACCGCTCCGCCCTTGGCCACTTGGCTCTGCACGTTGGCGGCCACAGGATCGCACACGACGAGTTGGTGGCCGTGTTTGCGGAGGTTGTCGGCCATGCGGCCGCCCATTTGGCCCAGTCCGATGATTCCGACCTGGTTCTTGGACGACACAATGGTGAGCGACCGACCGAAGGCGGTGAGACGAGGGAGAGCTTGAGGACAGAGGAAAGTCTTGCGCAACATGGGGACGGACGGCGGATTGAACTGCCACGGAGAGCGAGGAATCGCGAATGACACACCGAAGGTTTGATCCCGAAATGAACCCCCGACTAACTTGAAGTTGGGATATTACTGAGGCGTAAACTACGGTTAGAAATGGTATAGAAACGAATGAGGATTGGCCAGTTAAGTATTGACAAATCAGATGTGGCTATTGGTCGGTTAGAATCGTTTTTAAAACGTCATGAATCATGTAAAATACGCGGCAGTGCATCGACGCCAACGTGCATCCAATCGGCCGCCCATCTTCAACTCAAGGACCTCTCCGATTGAGAGCTGACACGCAGCCCGTGACGCTGATCGAAAGCTGCGTGTTGAGTTGGTCCGAAGATCTTCTTCCATGCAATCACTTGGAATCGGTGATGTTGCCCTTCAGGAACGGCAGGATGTAGGCAAAATCTTTCTGCCCGTTGCCCTGCCTCACCATCATGTTGAACAATTGCAACACTGAGTTCGTGAGCGGTATCGACACCTCCGAAGCCATGGCGCAGTCGATAGCGAGGCCCAAATCCTTCCGCATGAGCTGCACAGCAAACCCTCCTTCGTAGCCTCTTGACGCAGGAATGTCGGGCAGCACGCCTGGGTACGGGTGATTTCTACAGCATTGACACATGCATACGTTCACGGTTAGACTTCTCTCCAAAGCGACTTGTAGCTGTACGACGTACGTAGTAGATGACCAGCATCGCGAAGTCGACGTGTTCATCACACTGGATCCACCACATCACAGCAAAACCATGCCACAACAACGAAGTTAATTCCTACAGATCACTTGTGAGTGCTGATGCATACTTGGCCAGGACGTGCGGGTCAATTCCAAGCTTCACCCCCAAATTCGTCGCCTCTGCGACTGAAGTCAACTGAATTGCAGCCGCCAGGTTGTTGCAGATCTTGGCAATTTGGCCAGTACCTGTGCACAGCAACAACAACACTCAATCAGGTACATATTCGTGTAGTTCCCTCATGCTTCAAACAACAGCCTCACCGCTCCCACCGCAGTGCACCAAATTCCGCCCCATTGCTCCCAACAGAGGCTTCACGCGCTCAAACTCCTCTGCTGTACCGCCCACCATGAACGTCAGCGTGCCGTTCTGGGCACCAGCCACTCCGCCAGACACCGGCGCGTCCACGAACGTCGCGCCGCGCTTGTGCAGCTCCTCGCTCAGTTTCTTGGTGAAGAGCGGGTCGATGGTGCTCGAGTCCAGCAGCAGGTGGTCGTCACGCAGCGCCTCGTGGACTCCGTCGTCCCCCAGATAGACGCACTCGACGGTGGCGGTGGACGGCAGCATGGTGATGATGGTGTCGCACTGCTCGGCCACTTCTCTGGCGTTGGCGGCAGCTACCGCTCCGCCCTTGGCCACTTGGCTCTGCACGTTGGCGGCCACAGGATCGCACACGACGAGTTGGTGGCCGTGTTTGCGGAGGTTGTCGGCCATGCGGCCGCCCATTTGGCCCAGTCCGATGATCCCTACAGGACTGCTGTTGGCTGCGAAGGCATGTCGCAATCGCGATTGCAATGGGGACAAATGGCTAGACGTTAATGGAGACCCACGACGCAATGTGTGCATCGCGATGGCAAAATGCAAATGACAAGTGTTGAAGTTTTGAACTTCAAACGCGTTTTGACGCGTCGGACTTAAACGGGTCGAATGGTGTGGACCACTTTCATGTGACGTGTGTGAAACTGAACCTATGGAGTCATCACTGCAACGAAATGATCACATGGAATAACACGCACGAGAAGCCATGCATGTTGTGCTAGCCAGCATCTTACAACTTGTTTCATCGCCATCTCTCTCCTCTACACGACAGTAGTCCGTAGTCCATAGAAGTTCTAAAGTTGAGTCGAGCCATCATCGCTACGAGCGAGACAGAGAGGCAGAGTGACTAAAAGCCAATAGACCTGTCCCCTCACTTACTGATTAGTTGATGACGTCGACGAGGAAGTCGAAGATGTCCGTGTTCCTAATGGCAGTCTGGATGTCCTCCTTCTGCAGCGTCCGCCGCTTGTTCTTCTCCGAGTACCCCCACGAGCGGAGCGTCAGTTCCAGGATGAACATCTCGCAGGCCTTGGCGAACAGCACGGGGGCCTCTGCGCTGATCATGCGGACGTCCTCGTCCGACTTCATGATGCGCTTGATCCGCGCCAGTGGCAGGTCGTTATGGTTCTTAAAATCTGCAGCGCAAAAGGCAACGAATTAGTGCATTGAAGGCCATTAAATACTGACAAATGAGTCTTTTTACCTTGTTCACTGCCCACTTCGAGCTGCTCCATCTCCAGGAGCTGCTTCTGCCAAAAGACTTGAGCTGCTGCTCCATCTGCAGCTGGTGCTGGGCCTGTTCCGCCTCCGTGAGCTCCACCACTTGGCCCTCCATGATGTCCGCAGTCTTCTTGGGTGCTGTCGGACGGCGTTCTCTGCTCTACGTGGTCGCTGGGATGACTCAACCACAACAACTATGGGAACCGACTCGACTCTTGATCCGAAAATGGCGCCTCTCGTTTGTTTTGCGCTGTATACTTTAGATAGCTTCGCATACGTTTCGCTATACCTGACTGGTGGTACATTATTGTGGGCCACATACTTTGTAAATTTCCTGTATGATTTAATAAGTTGCAAAAACGTGGAGACGAACGACATGGCTACATGATTGGTAGATGGCTACACATAGTTGGTGTCAGTGGTGCTGCTCTTCTCCTCTCGCATCTCTCTCTGCAGACGGATACCATTAGTTAGCACCTTTCCACTGACAGTGCGGAGAGCAGATAAGAGAGACACTCACTCGGATGTTTGCTCGTAGGCGGTGGAGCTGCATCTTCTTCTTGTCAATGGTTGCCAAAGGTTGGCGAGGCGGTGATTGAACGTGATCAATTGTTGGCCCGGTCTGAGTTAGTGGAGTAGCTGTCGCCTTTTCTTGGGGTGATGTAGTGGGGGATGAAGAGCGAGGTTCGCCCAGCTGCAACGCATTTAGTGCGAGAACTTGCTCCAATCGGTAGTTTATCGGGTCCATGGTGGGCTCATCCTGGTCGCCAGACGTCCACGGACTGCACTGATCCCTCGCTAAACTAGCTGTGCTGTCTCCGTGGTTGTTGTCCTTCTGCGATAGAGCTTTCTTTGTTGCAGACTTCACTCTTGGCTTTGCCTTCACCAGTTTCTTCTTCTTTACCATTGAGGAGCTGCTCGGTCGGACTACGACTTTGCGAACAGCTTTTTCGTGGCTAGTACTGCTTGTGCGAGGTGTATCATGTGTTGAATTAAGAGTGCGTTGCTGACTGATTGAAACTTCGGTGTGGTTGCAAGGGGCATCAGGAGGTGGCTCGACGACGCTCTCATCAGGAAACCGAGTGAACTGCACTGTGGTGTTGATCACTACGCGCCTGACTGGTCGAGTCGAAGTTACGATGATACACAGGACGTGTCCATACAGCTGGAGAAGCGAATGCGGTCAGACAAGATGATAAAAGCTAATGTGATGTGCTCAGTCACGTACATCGCTCGGTCGATTGAGACCAGGGAAATACAAGAACGGGTTAAATAATCGCGACGAACTTGACTTCTGCGCTGGCTGTCGAGTTTCAAATAGCAAACAATTGTCGCGGTCGACCTTCACCGCAGGAAAATGTACACGTTGTCAAGTCACCAAAAGTAAAAACTTTGTGTTCCATCCAAGCCAAACGTACCATGAGGTCGTTCAGAATGACGGCTTTTGCTGGGCTTACGGATATGTCGGTAAAAGATGCCTCGAACCTCCATTCTTTCAGAGGCTCTGGGTGAACCAACCTCAATTCTAACATGTAGAAGGACGGATCCTCCGCCTTCGGCAAGGCAGGTGGGGTCGATTTTGCTGGCTCGGCCGTAACTTCAAGCTCGCACAAATGCCGCTGTACGACTATCTCCTCAGCGGCATTTGAGCATGCAGCCTTTTCCATGAGCTCCTGTGGCTTGGTTCGCTTGCTTCCTGTTGTATTGGGGCGTGGGCGGCAATTCTTATTTTTGTTGTGGGGCTTCGGCGTGGAATGTCATTGGCAGTGATCGTGGAAGGAGCGAACCAGTTTTTCGGCTGATGATCCGAGTTGTTGCTAGATGCAGACTGGCACCGAACGCTCAAATAGCCTTTGCTTCTCTTTGACCGCAAGCCACCTGAAGTCATTGGCCGTTTTGGCAGAGGCAACGCATCGTGCACAGCGGAGCCGAGATCATCTGCAGCGCGATGTTCAAAAATTGTCAGGTTAGTCTTGTGCAACATCGCGGTTCATGAGAAATTTACCTATCCCCTCATGCGCTTGGTTGTTTTCGAGTACGTCATGAGGTTGTGTTTGGTTTGATGTGGAATCTGACTCGAGACGCTCATCAAGCACGATTTTATCTAACAACTTTGACTGAAGAGCCTGTAGCAGTACAAGTACATCGGGTTAGAATTTTCACCGGAGTTTCTGTTTCCTCTTAGTACCTTCATCATCCCTTCTCGGCCCAATGGATCCGTTGTTCGTTCCCAGTTTACCGCCGAAGCGATCTCCTGTCCGACATTTCTGCGTTAAATGACTGTAAAGCCGAGGGCTAAGGAAGATTACCTGCCAGGTGTCTTGCAGTAGCTGTTCTGCGCGTCGCTGTTTGGGGTCGATCCATTTCTCTTGGACGCCTTCAGTCGACGAATTTTCGTTCCAAGCTCGTCCAGTGCTGGGTCGAAGTCGCAGGTCTCTCGGTTTAACTTCTTCGCGGGAAGTCTGTGGGTGTGATTGATTTTCTCTGCGCGTGCCAGGGCGAGTATGGTTGGAGCGAGTAACCACGACACCCTTCACACGTTTTATCGTTGGCAAGAGTGCGGTGGGCTTTTGACTGTCTACAAGTTCACGTAGCTGCTCGGACGGCGTGCGTTGATTATTCGACTTGGAAAGCAGTTTGATCGTGCGGTCTAACACCTGGAACTTGGCCTCGATGAGGCTGCAAGACATTTTGATTGATGCGATTCGTGAAAGCTGCTGGAGTGCTGCGCTATCAATAAGGCAGTCACGAATTTTGCGTAGGCAATTTAAACTCATAGGAATATTTTTGGTTCTGTTCGATCGCATATCGCTGACGGCGAGGTCGAACTGTTTAGCTATAGATCCTCAAAAGGGTCAGACGTATCGAACATACGACCTTCATGGTGTTCGTTGTCCCTCGACTCGTCGATGCTGCAATGAATCCCAAAGCTGCTGGATAAGCTCAAAATCACTGGCTTCGACAGAGCTGACTTTGCACGAGACTCTGGGTTTAACATAGTCTCAGCGGTAGTCACTGCTGCTCTTTGGCGCGGTTGATTCCTCCAAGTCGCTCGTGCTCCGTTTTCAATCAGAAAAGATATGAGGAGCTCCTTTTGAGCTTGGTCGCTTTGTGAAAGCGTGCTGTTCCGACCAATATCGATTGCACAGGCAAGTGGCATGGCATCGTCCTGCAAAAGTTCAAGCCACAAGCGATAAGAATCAAGTCGGAGTTAACGACGAAAGCGTTCGATACGTACCGCAGAAATGGCGTTGACATCGGCGCCATACAAAACCAGCAAGTACGCGATCGAGTACAAGTTCTTGCGGCACGCAACATGAAGAGCTGTGTACAGATCCGATTTACGCTGCCAGTTAATGTCAACGCCAGCGTCCAACAGGAACCGCAGCAGTGGTTGCGCCGCATCAGCGCTCTCCAGACTGTCGATGCCTTCGACAACGCTGTGAAGAACATCTTTTACGCAGTTTTGTTGCATATCGAAGCCGTTTAGCAGCATAAAGCGCAACATATCGAGTCTCCGAGCCTTGCAGGCCTCTCGAAACATTCGAACGACGTAAAAGATCAGCACTTGGCTCTACGATAAACAGAACGAATCGGATACATCACTCGTCATGATACGACAAACAACCAGTGCCTTGAGTCTCAAAAGCGGGCAAGCAACGCTTGCAACGATACCCCATCGAGGTGCTCAGCTGCGTACTGGAGTGCTCGAAGATTCCCTTCCTGTGCGAACTGCACAAGCAGCTTGCCGTTAGCCACCAAATTGGCTGCAGACTCAGGGTCCTGCTCACGCAGCCTCTCTAGCCGCTTCATTTCATCCAGCGGACTTGCACTGCAGCGGAACGCCATACTGCTTGAGGTTGAGCGTCTCTTGAACTCCCACCAGTTTATTTTTCCTTCTACCGATCTATCGCAGCAAAACGGAAGTGCTAGGTCGCTTAGTGAACGGAAACACCATTGTGGGGAACGAGTTGCCATTACAACTTGAAGGGCTACGCACCGCATAATGCTCACCTCGGCCTCGATGTCATCGTGCTGATGACACCATAATATTATTATGAGCGTCTGACTTGCTGCCTGCGGCAGTCACCGAACTGATAATGATGTTCGTCCATGGCAGCAATGATATGTGGTGTCGGAACGCCGCACAGTGTTGAAGTTCGCCACTGATTAACTCGACGTGATTACTGCTCATCATTCACCAAGCGAGATAATCTGCTGTGGTATGGTCGGCTGATACCACATGTAGGGGCAACGATAGTCGGAGGACAGAATGCCTTGGACACCATGCATTTGACGAAACTACGAGTGAAATCTGCCGCGACTGTCGTTGATTCGTGGGATGAGCAGCGAGCAAAGCTACAGAGACTTCGCTCGGGAAATCAAAAGTTGAAGCAAGGTAACGTCACCCCCAAGTCACACCGGTAACGTCATTTCGAGGCCACAACACCGAGCATAGCAGCCTTCTGAAGGTGCAGCACCACAACGGCTTTGCTCCGAATAATCTTCAAGGACAAAACGCATAAGCGTCCGCTTCTTCCACTCAATCGAGTGCATGTCGAATTGCTCAAATTCTGCAATCCAGTTGGAATTTGCTACCGATAACGTTTCTTCTCTGCAGATTTGAGCCCCAAAGACTCAGCCTTTCAATACGTCGATGCGAACTCACAAACTTGGCGAGTTCCCTTCGACATCTGCACGCGGTGCCTCTCTGAACTCCAGGGTGGAGATCGGGGACAAATCGGCTGGGATTACTACGAAGGACAGTGCGAACAAAATCCTTTACCGCATATCCAAACGGGCAACGTGTTGGCAAGCCGGCTCGATTGAAGTCGTAGCATCGAGCTGAAAATATCTATCGGGCTGTCCACTTCGGACATTGTCTCCTGCGTACGTGAGCCCCTGAACCAAGACTACACTGGGCGTCCAGTTCGTCTGATTTAAATCGCCCCGCATTTTTTATCGTACTCGCACGGCAGCACCATCCAGCCGCTGCGGGGCACAACATGGGGTGTGCAGCGTGCGGTTGTTCTTGCAGTTTGAAATGAGACTGGGGCTGCCTGTTTTTTCGCCTGGCTAGCGGCTACGTGAAGGATGAACAATTGAGAACGGCTGGCAATGTGTCGAGGCAGTTCAGGTCACAGACGGATAGCCTGCCCTGTGGCCACCGTTCTCACTTTCCAATTCGCTCTCTTGGACCAACGTGATCTCTCCAGACCAACTTCCAAGACTCAAATTCAGCGATGGCAGACGTCGAGAAAGGTTACGACTTGCAAAGGTCTCCTAAGCCCAAGCTATCGGAAGAGGGTGAGCCTGCCACATTGGCCCACCCACCGATCTGGCTGCTGCTTGCAGTCTCCATGCCTCGAATGGCAATTAACATGGCGTGGGCGGCCCAATGGGCAGCTCTTGGTCCCTACTTGTCGACGATGTTGCCGAACTTTGCTGTGCAAATCACTCAATTCATCGGGCCCATTGTCGGTGTTCTCGTTGGACCAAGCGTTGGTGTCTTCAGCGATCGCAGCACCATGAAAATGGGTCGCCGTCGACCGTTCCTGATTGTCGCGGGTGTTTTGAGCATTATCTGTTGGATCGCCATGGGCTACACGCGTGAAATGGGCGAAGCTCTAGGCGACCATGGGGACGGAACGGACGGTGTCGAGACTGACCGTACCTGGACGTCCATCCTAACGGTGTTCTTCTACCTGTGGATGGACATCACCGTGAACGTCGTGCAGACCCCTGCTATGCTGCTTGTGGCTGACTTCGCAGGTGATCGCCAAACTACCGGAGCAGCGCTTGGCCAAGCTTGGTCCACCCTCGGTGCCATTTTGATTGCTGGCTACATTGAGTTTTTCGGCGCGGCTCATAAAACAATTCACTCGTTCATGGGGATGCTGTCTGCGACCATGTTCGTCTGTGTTGCTGTTGCCGTGGTGTTCGCCAAGGAGACTCCTCTGGACCCAAGTAAGGTCGACGCTGTGTCGACCTGCAAGCGTGTGGGTCACGCTTTCGCCTCTGTCTACCACGGCATCCGCACTCTTCCGGTGGTGCTTGCAATATATGGCGTTTGCTTCTTCTTCGTGCAGTATGGCTACACAGCTTACAATGGTAACAAGGGCCAATTCTTCGGTCTTGAGGTGTATGGCGGTTCGGCCGAGAACGCCGATAACTGCGACCCGTGCAGCGCGGAGCAGGATGCCTACAACCATGGTGTTAGTATTGCCGGAGGTCGCGCCGATCTGCTTTTCAACCTCGTCGGCTACATTTACTCGTGGATGATCCCGTTCTTGGTGAGCAAAGTTGGCGTGAAGTGGGTTCTGACCATGTCGACGATTCCTCAGATGTTCTTGATGATCATGGCGTGGACGAGTGACGTCACCTTCAACGTGCTCGTGGTTGCGATCACCAGTATCACTCAAGCCGTTTGGTTCGCGCTTATTGTGCCGGTGATTATCCATGTCTACGGCGAGGAAGAAGAGATTGGCATCTACGTGGGTGCTCTCAACTCGGCAAACTGCTTTGGCCAGCTCCTCAACTTTGCGATTGGTTCAGGACTTGTGGAGACCTCTCTTGGTTACAAGCTACCGGTGTTCCTTGGCGGAGTCATGAGCGCCTTGGGCTTCATCACGGCCTTGCTTTTCTTCAAGATGAAGATGTACTCGATGTAAGCACTGGAAGCGAAGGTTTTACCTTGATCCCATTTGTAGGCCGCGGACTTTTGGCGTGTATACGTGTTTCGTACCGACTGCTCCTGCAAGCAATCTCTGCGAGTTACGTTACTCCGCGCACTTGCTAGCGAGCTCGCTCTGTTTATAAAGTAATGAATATGTATTCTCATGAGTACTAGTACTTCGTACTCTACAGATTGCAGTAACTTTACAGAGAGTGCATCTTGATTTTGAAGAACAAGGCAGTGAAAACCATGCCGAAAAGGCTCATAAGGCCGCCAAGCAATACAGGAAGCCTGTAGCCCATTGGGGTGTCGACGATTGCAGCACCAATTGAGAAATTGAGTAGCTGACCGAAGCAGTTGGCAGCATTGAATACACCCACGTACACTCCGATCTCAGCGTCGCTACCAACTACGTGAACGATCACCGGAACGTTCAATGTGAAGACTGTGGTGAGAGTGAGCGTGGTGAAAACCACAATCACTACGTCAATCGATACGACAGTCGTAAAGGCCATCACGACGAGTAGCGACTGCGGAATGAGCGAGACTGTCAGTACACATCTGGCGCCATACCGTTTGACAAGCCACGGTAGAACCCACGAGTATCCGTAGCCCAGTAGGCTGAACATGAGATCTGTAGATCCGCCAGCAACTCGAACACCGCGATTGTAGGCATTCTGAGCGTCGGAACAGTTGGGTTTGCAGGTATTAGCACCAATAGCTTCGCCATCGAAGACCACGATACCAAAGAACTGGCCTTTGTTGCCGTTGTAGGCCGAGAATCCATACATCACACAGAAAACCACGATGCAGTATTTTAGTAGTGGTATTGGGAGTGTCTTGAACCCCTCGTAGATCGAGCAAAATGCGCCTTTGAGTTGCGTCCACGTCGCCGTTGGCTGATCGATTTTCCCACGCACGATCTCCTGACCAAAGATGCAAGCCACCCCGACGGTGGCAGTCATCATGAACGACAGCATGAAGAGGAACCAACGCAGCGATAAGTGGGCTGCACCAAAGCAGTAGATGTAGCCTGAAACCATGATCGCTCCTAGGGTCGACCACCCCTGCCCAATTGCGGCACCAAGAGTCTGTCGGTCGCCAGCGAAATCGGCAATCATGAGGTTCACCGGCGTTTGCACGACGTTCACCGTAATGTCCATCCAGGCGTAGAAAAGGATGGTGAAAAACACCGTCCAGAATCGGCGGGTCTCTTCTCCTTTCTTGCCGCTTCCGGTGTCTCCCAGCACGTCGCCAATCTGACGAGTGTACCCCATGGCTGTCCAGCAAAAGACAGTGGTGATCGCGCCGTAGATCAGGAATGGTCGACGACGACCGAATTTGCTGGTGCATCGATCGCTGAAGACGCCAACCACAGGAGCGACGAGGATGCCGGTGACTGGCCCGATAATTTGAGTGAGCTGCACAGCATACTTCGGCAGGATTGTGCCCAAGTACGGTCCGAGTGCAGCCCACTGCGCCGCCCAAGCCATTCGAATGGCCATGCGCGGCATGGATATGAGAAGGAGTCGGGGATTGAGGCACCGACAAGTGACGGGTGCTCATCGAGAACTGGCGAACTGAGTCGGTCGAAGCGCCCCGTTTCGAGCTTGTCGAACTCCATGATTGCACTTCGGGAAGATGCACCAGAGTGAAGAGTAATTGAACACAGCGAATTCACGAGTGGGGGATAAATGTGGAAGAAAGCTGGCGGTTTTGCCTTCACAGAATGTATCGTGATCCAGTAAACTGCGCACTACTTAAAGCTATACCTTGAGTGAACGTGCCCCCGTGTTATCTGCATAAGGCGCTCTCTACTGATGAAAAATGACTCTCCTGACCAGCAAGCACGGGAACGCTATCTTAGTCTCTCTCGTGCGTATAACCAAGTCCAGTAGCTCGCCTGGAAACGCGTTTCGAGTTGGAGAAGTTCTGTCTCGCTGTTCTGGAGCTCATTGCCGTTATGGTGTAACAATACCGTCGAAACGCATTACTGCGTGGTGGCCAACATCTTGGAACGAGAACTTGAGTGCATCGCGGACTGTGGTCCCAGGATTGATACCCATCGCAGCTCTGGAAGATATGTTGAAGTGAGATAACCAATGGAAGGGCTCGATTCCATGGGCATTCGCTAGTTTACTGATACAGACTACAGTGCACTCTTCATTCCAAACTTTTTATATTGTTTTCGTTTACACATCCATGCTCATCAGTTAAGCACTCGGCACTGTGCGATCCACAGATGAACGCAAGCTGAGCACTACAGGCAGGAAGCAAATACAGACAACTCATCCATCACAACGCCGCTTCAAGCAGCTTACTCGTCTCCCTCGACGTCCGGGTCCACCATCTGACGCAGAGCATCCGGCACAAAGTCGAAGGCGGCGTTGTCCTCCACAGTGTACGGCTCGATGAGACTATAGCCATCATCATGAGCTGCAGCCTCCAGAGCATCGCACGCCTCCAGGAACGTCATCTCGTCCAGCTTCTCGTACGGAAGCTTCGTCGCCTCCATGAACTTCTGGATACGGAAGTTGCGAGCCAACTTGTTCACCGTGATGTTGTCCGGAGACTGCACCAGCTCCGTGTCCACGATGTTGATGCCGATCTCCGAGTCGCTCGTCATGCTGCGACGGTTCCAGTTCGACGACCCCACCGACACGTACACGTCGTCCACGATCACCAGCTTCGTGTGGATGTACAGCTCACGAGACTCCTTGGTTGTGTACAGGTGGAACTTGTCCGGGTACGCCTTTTGGATAGGGGACACCATGTCGTACAAGTACTTGGCGTAGCCAGTGTATCCAGCTTCCACCGTACGCTGCACAATGACAATCAGACGCTCGATGCTCGGCATCATGTCCATGATGGCATCCAGCAGCTCCGGCACGAGGATGAAGTACTGGTCTTGGATGAAGATGTAATTCTGTGCGTTGCGGATGGCCTTGATGCGAGCGTGGAAGATGGACTGTTCGCCCTGAGGTGCGAAATTGTAGTGGTCGTAGTCCGGACTGAAGGTACGACACAGCTGGACGGCGTGAGTGCCATCCGAAGGGATGTCAAGAGGAATGCTGCCCGAGTCAATAGGTGGCAAATCGGAGAAGTCCGGGTTCTCAAAGTCCAGCAAGTCGTCCATGAGGTCCTGAGACGGTTTGTCCTCCGAGTTCCAGCGGTCCAAGAAGTTGGCAGCCACATCCTTCGAGGCGGGTCCGACGATACGAGCGTGGGCGTCCAGCCATCCGTTCCAGAGGCACTTGATGCCTGTGCGTTCACGGAGCTCCTTCTGGTCGTGCTCGAGCGTGTCCCAGCGGTCGTTGGTCAGGTCCACGCCTCCGACGTAGGCGATGAGGTCACGGCCTTTACGGACCACCACCGACTTCTGGTGGTGCGACGACGTGGCGTGCGGCAGGCGGTCGTCGTACACGAACCGAGCAGGTCCGTTCTCCTCTGGGGGTGGCAGGGCGTTGATGATGTCGCGCACCTCGTGGTTCTGGGCACGCTCCGTGATGTTGGACCAGACCAGCATGCGCCAGTCGGCGCCTCGCTTGATGGCGCCCTCTGCCAGGTCCGTGAGCTTCGTGTCTGGGTGGTGGGGCTTGAACGGGATGTTGCACGTGCCCCATCCGGTCAGGTAGACCAGATCTCCCCTGCGGACCTCCGCCATGTCGTCCGCCACGTCCGCGAAATAGTCGGCAGAGGCCGCGTACATCTTGACGCGGTTGCCGTTGGTGTAGAGGTGGATGCCGTGGCGCTCGTAGCCGTCGCGAGAAGTCTTCATCTCCTCTTCAGTGAGGAACCATCGCGTCGGCTCCAGGTACGGCTGGTCGAAGGGGGCGGTCGCAGGCTTCTCCGGCTTCTTCTCGCTCTGGAAAGGGTCCAGGATGAAGTGGAAGGCGCGACTGAGTCCGTCCATGGCTGGAGAGGGTTTGCGACTTGTGCTGGACGACGCCAAAGCTGGAATGACAAGCGACCGAGGGGAAGATCTTTGCTCGAGCCATAGTGAAACACCGTGACCCTTTTTGCATACAAATCAGTTTTAGCCAATGGGAGGAGAGAAGCGGTGGGTTCAAAATGGGCGGCAATCCATCTGTGGCAGTGATCAATAGCGATCATGGCTGGTAAGGACGATGATGGTACAACGACCAGCTGAGCGATAGAGAGGACTCATTTAGTCGACGTGCTCTCTTGTATTCAGTGCACAGAGATCTAATCGACGAAGACGAGGATACTTTACTCGACTGGATCTTGATTGCATCTGGCGCAATGACCCAGCGTCATGCACAATGGATTTGTTATACAGAAGTTGAATACATTTTCGGGGGACAGATTCGTCCACATTTGCCACGATGATTGTGGACGTCTACGCTGTAGACTACAGACTAATGCTTTTACTTCGCCCATTCACTTGCCCTCAAAGAACTTTTTCATTTTCTTGCCATTCTCGTCCAGCACATCAGGATCCACCAGTTGGCGGAGCCCATCCGGCACGTGGTCGAACTGCGGTTTGTACTCGACGACATACGGCTCGATGAGACTGTAACCATCATCATGAGCTGCAGCCTCCAGAGCATCGCACGCCTCCAGGAACGTCATCTCGTCCAGCTTCTCGTACGGAAGCTTCGTCGCCTCCATGAACTTCTGGATACGGAAGTTGCGAGCCAACTTGTTCACCGTGATGTTGTCCGGAGACTGCACCAGCTCCGTGTCCACGATGTTGATGCCGATCTCCGAGTCGCTCGTCATACTGCGACGGTTCCAGTTCGACGACCCCACCGACACGTACACGTCGTCCACGATCACCAGCTTCGTGTGGATGTACAGCTCACGAGACTCCTTGGTCGTGTACAGCTTGAACTTGTCCGGGTACGCCTTTTGGATGGGGGACACCATGTCGTACAAGTACTTGGCGTAGCCGGTATACTCCGCCTCGACAGTGCGTTGCATGATGACAATCAGCCGCTCGATGCTCGGCATCATGTCCATGATAGCGTCCAGCAGCTCCGGCACGAGGATGAAGTACTGGTCTTGGATGAAGATGTAGTTCTGCGCGTTGCGAATGGCCTTGATGCGAGCGTGGAAGATGGACTGTTCGCCTCCTGGCGCGAATCCGTAGTGGTCGTAGTCTGGGCTGAAGGTGCGGCACAGCTGGACGGCGTGGGTTCCGTCAGTAGGGATATCAAGTGGTGTTCCGTCATCAATGGCAGGCAACGCCGAGTACTCTGGGTTCTCAAAGTCTAGCAAGTCGTCCAAGAGATCCTGAGACGGTTTGTCCTCCGAGTTCCAGCGGTCCAAGAAGTTGGTGGATACGTCTTTGGAAGCTGGGCCGACGATACGAGCGTGTGCATCCAGCCATCCGTTGTAGTCACACTTGATGCCCGTGCGCTCACGCAATTCCTGTTGATCGTGCTCCACGGTATCCCAGCGGTCATTTGTCAAGTCCACACCGCCGACGTAAGCAATGAGGTCTCGGCCTTTACGAACGATCACCGATTTCTGGTGGTGCGATGAGGTTGGGAAGGGCAGTCGGTCATCGTAGACGAACCGCGCAGGTCCGTTAGCCTCCGGCGGCGGCAGAGCATTGATGATGTCACGTACGTCGTGATTTTGTGCGCGCTCGGTGAGGTTTGCCCACACGAGCATACGCCAGTCAGCACCTCGCTTGATGGCTCCTTCTGCCAGATCTGTGAGCTTTGTGTCGGGTTCATGCGGCTTGAACGGAACGTTGCAGGTGCCCCATCCGGTGAGATACACGAGATCTCCCTTGCGCACCTCTTGCATATCGTCAGCGACGTCACCGAAGTATTTGTCGGTAGCAACGTAGAGCTTGACTCGGTTTCCAGTGGAGTAAAGGTGGATGCCATGCCGGTCGTGGCCGTCACGGGACGTCTTCATCTCCTCCTCGGTCAAGAACCAACGGGTTGGCTCGAGATACGGCTGATCAAAGGGTGCAGTCGCCTCCTTTTCGGGCTTCTTCTCAAAGTGGAACGGGTCCGCGAGAAACTTCAGCACGCGGCTCAGTCCTTCAGGCATCTCGGCCATTGTGAAGAAGTTGTTGCTGAAAGTCTTGGGAATCGGTTGCGCTGGACAGAGTCAATTTCGAAATGAGATCTTGTCTTGCCGGTATCTGCAGGCCTCCGACAGTCTCCGCGCTAAGAGTAATCGCGTTGAAGCCTTGCCATCATCGCTTTGGATACTCCAGGACATGACCAGCATTGCAGACGCGCAGTCTGATTTTATTGGCGCCAACTGGTTGGCTAGTTGGCCATGTTTACAGCTCTGCGCTTGTCTATCTTCAAAGGCGGCACAATCGCATCGGCCGGATTCTCTGCACAAGTCAATCGATTTGTGTTTGTCTCGATTAAATTCAGCAGTCATGGGCACCTGCTTTCGCAGTTACGCCTCCAATCGAAAGCGGAGGGGTAAAAGGCTACCTTCGATAGTCTTGACTGTGACTTCTTTCTTGCGTCTACCGGCACACACATCCTGGGGGAGTGGCGCGATGGTGTATTACATGAAGAAATGGATGTAAGGAATGACACGGCAAGGTAAAATTAATCTCGTGAACATTATTGTTGTGTCTTGGATCCGCTGTCTAGAACAAGCTGCAGTCTAGTACCTTTACAATGTCCAAGACTCTTCCCTTGGCTCAATGCACGGACTCAATCGCTTTCCACTTCATATTAATACCAGACCACTTCCACTATGAGAAGAAGCCCGAAAAGGAGCCTACTTCTAATCGTGTCGATGGTTCCTGACGGAACGAGAGAGCTTTGAAGACTTCTCGTAACGGTCCCATCGCCATCTCTACATGAAAATCGAGTGAAACCTTATGGCGCCACCGCTGAATATTTCAGCGACGTTGCCGATAAAGTGGTGGAGGTGCACAATGGAGACCTCGTGCATCTTACGGGGTGGGGGCCTCCGACGTTACGTTTAAGCCGCATGAACCCGACACAAAGCTCACAGATCTGGCAGAAGGAGCCATCAAGCGAGGTGCTGACTGGCGTATGCTCGTGTGGGCAAACCTCACCGAGCGCGCACAAAATCACGACGTACGTGACATCATCAATGCTCTGCCGCCGCCGGAGGCTAACGGACCTGCGCGGTTCGTCTACGATGACCGACTGCCCTTCCCAACCTCATCGCACCACCAGAAATCGGTGATCGTTCGTAAAGGCCGAGACCTCATTGCTTACGTCGGCGGTGTGGACTTGACAAATGACCGCTGGGATACCGTGGAGCACGATCAACAGGAATTGCGTGAGCGCACGGGCATCAAGTGTGACTACAACGGATGGCTGGATGCACACGCTCGTATCGTCGGCCCAGCTTCCAAAGACGTATCCACCAACTTCTTGGACCGCTGGAACTCGGAGGACAAACCGTCTCAGGATCTCTTGGACGACTTGCTAGACTTTGAGAACCCAGAGTACTCGGCGTTGCCTGCCATTGATGACGGAACACCACTTGATATCCCCACTGACGGAACCCACGCCGTCCAGCTGTGCCGCACCTTCAGCCCAGACTACGACCACTACGGATTCGCGCCAGGAGGCGAACAGTCCATCTTCCACGCTCGCATCAAGGCCATTCGCAACGCGCAGAACTACATCTTCATCCAAGACCAGTACTTCATCCTCGTGCCGGAGCTGCTGGACGCTATCATGGACATGATGCCGAGCATCGAGCGGCTGATTGTCATCATGCAACGCACTGTCGAGGCGGAGTATACCGGCTACGCCAAGTACTTGTACGACATGGTGTCCCCCATCCAAAGGCGTACCCGGACAAGTTCAAGCTGTACACGACCAAGGAGTCTCGTGAGCTGTACATCCACACGAAGCTGGTGATCGTGGACGACGTGTACGTGTCGGTGGGGTCGTCGAACTGGAACCGTCGCAGCATGACGAGCGACTCGGAGATCGGCATCAACATCATGAACAACAGCGTATTTAAAATATAAGTTTAAATACGTTTTTAAAATTTGCGTATGCGACGCAATTACTCATATAGATGTTCATATCTATTCTGTAATTATATTTGCAAAATGTTACTCATATGAGTTGATGTAATGGAGAATGGAATGGAAAAAGCCATCGGTTGAAAAGGTTTTCATTCACAAAACAAGACCGTGTTGCCCTCTTAGGATTCAACTGAAGTGGAATCGTTCCTTTGTGTGGCCTGGTCGGTTTCTTGTTCTCTTTTGAAGCGGTCAAGATACGCGCACAATCAGTTTGCGGTCGAGTTCGCTGGAATGTAGGGGTCTTCCGTCACCCACTTGCTGGCAAGAGGGAACTGCAACGGCTGCAGTTTTTCCATCACGTCAGGGAACTCGGTCTCAATCGTGCTCTGGAATTGCTCATCAATTACGTTGTGACCCGCTGCGTTGAAGTGCAATCCGTCCTGCAACAGTCCGTTCCGATCCGATTCGGGCATCGCGTTGAAATACGAGTACAAGTCCAAGACCGGAACTCCAGCTTTCGAGGCAGCCTCTGTGCACGCACGAGCATAGTTTCCGGTCTCCGCATTGGAGCGGTCAAGCAGACCGCGTTTAGCACCAGTCCGGGTTGCAGCAAACTCGGCTCGGGCAGCATCATCGACGTGAGGTGGCGTGATGAGCAGCATCTTGGCGTCCGGGGCTGCAGCCTGGAAGTTGGCTACGATCTTGGCCAGGTTCTCGGTGTAATCCGCTATCGGGACATGCATTTCTGGGTTGCTGCCGTTGGTTAACACGGCATCGTTGGTTCCAAGCCACACGGCGATGAGAGCTGGGGTGTACGCGCCCTTGCTGATTTCATCCTCCAGCCCTGGCATCGCATACTTGAGGAACCACCTGGTCATGACAACAATGGCATGCCATGTGTCAATGTTGTAATTTGACCTACACAAGTACTTGAAGGATGAAATCACTCACCTCGTGTTGTACCCGGAAAGCCCACGATTCATCACGTCGGCCGAGCGTGTGTATCTGGACTGCAGCAGTGAGACCCACCCGTCGTTTCTCGGATCGTCACCTTGCTCCACGAGAGAATCGCCAGCCAATAGCACCGCTGGTCGAGGGTTGGGCTGGGCATCCGAAGGTGCTTGGACGCTCTGCCCCACAGACCACTCAGTACACGACGTAAACGTGAGAAAAACCAGCAGGGCGCGCAGTAAATGCAGGGGTGATGCCATTGTGTTGGCAGCAAATTCAATTGTGATGGATCTCTGTCGAGATCCCTCACAAGCAGCCTAGCAGGGTCGTTGCAGCTAAGTATCCGGATCAAGTGCAGCCGGTGTCACATGAAGCAGGCTGTCGTTCGCACCACTGAATCACTGGCAGTGATTTTTGTTTTTAGCTGTGCAGCACAACCTGTCGGCAGAGTAGCCGATGATGACGTTCCGCTAGGAGAGTCCGTAATAAAATGTCGGTGCATGCATGACACCATCATCGACCGGTATCACACATTCTGTATTATGCGTTTGCGTGAGCCTCAAACCGCCATGTGGGAAACGAGCAGGCTTGGATAGACTACAGCTTCTGGGTCGCTCGTCGTTCGACGTGATCTCTTTGGTTTCGAGCTTCGCGTAATATTGGCTGTTGCTGAGGTGGCGGTGACCCAACAGACGTCTACCCCGCTTCATTCGAGCTGCCGAGCGAATACAACACAGTCAAGCGCGCGGTGCGCAAGCTCACGACCAATAAACAAGTCACCTAACGAAATCGCGGTGCAACATGATCGTCTTTACTCAAGAAGCAGAAGTGCAGTTCATTTGGGCTAATCCGTACTCCTTGCAGCCAGCCTTAACGTCGGCGCCCTTCGGTTTATCAGTCAGTTATCAGTATCGGATACAAGTCTTTGGGAGTGACGATCGGGCAAATGCAATTGCCATTGGCAACGCGGAAAAGTTTTGTTGACACAGACATGTGCCGGACTCACCTTTTCGGTGGTAGAGCTCTCGGCTACTCCAAGGTTTGAAGTGTTTGACTGGAATGATTCGGGCATCCGAATGCGTCCTGCTGCTCCATCCGATGACTGCAATTAGACGCGATGTTGGTGAGCAGAATGGCGCTCGTGACCGCTAAATTCACTTACTCCTCGGTTCGACACGGTGTACGCAAATTCTCACGGCCAACGGGCAGGCGCCTGCTGTCACGGATACTCGTGTTCACGTTCTACAATAGCCAGACGTGGACAGTATACTTTTCATCTATAATCACGCATCAGCTTAGTGGAACTTCCCGCACATTCCAATATCCTTCTACCCGCCTCGCCTGCCTGCAGCTAGCGATACAACAGCACACGAAATTAAGGCAACATTGGTGTCTGATATCGCTTCCAAGTGGTATATCCATATCGATGGAGGCTACTATTTCAGCGGCAAGGCAGTACAAAAGTACCCCTCGCTCTCCCCATGGCTGCTGACACATTCGTAACTGGCCACGACTCAGTACTAACGCCGTTCATACTCATGGACGTAATCATTAGTCTCATTTACCTGTTACTTTGTTCGCTTTGAAATCGGTCAACAGGAAGTACGTCTGGATCGCCACCCGTTGAGCTTGACGATTACAACTGTCCAATTCCTTATCACCTGTTACCTGCCCAAAGTGCAATACCCTAATGAAAGTCCATGTCTTCCAAGGAGCTCTCCTGGTCAAACTTCGGGAAGTATGGATCATTCCTCGATGGATTCGCCACATCATGCACCAAGAAGCATACGGTTCAGCCGGGCCAGACCAAGTCGGGCTTGTTTACGATTGCGGCTGTCATGATCCAGTCGCCGTAGTGATAATTGCTAAACGTCATGGAAAGCAAAGCCTTGTGAGCTTAGACGGTCGTAAATCCCAGTCATGGTCAAGGATGAACCCCGCAATCCAAGTCGTTGCTGTAAACAATAGCTTTAAGAAAAGCTGTAGAATGGGCGACGGTCTTAGCCGATCATGAGTGTTTATATGGCAGCAAGCGGACTGAACACGTGAGGTCACTCCAGCAACGCGTTTAAAGTCGACGATCCAGTCGGAGTTTTCCGATCCCTTGAATTCAGACTTGGGGTTCTCCACGAAACCGTGGGCTTGTACTTGATGGATCGACACGGCGACGGCCGCGGCAATTGCTACGAAAGACGTCGTCGACACCATTTTGCCTTGTGAACTTCTGAAAGTTGGTGAAGACGCTGCTGCAAATTCGAGAGTGAGTGAATGCGAGCAACGACTGCAAACCTCGCGACAATCGCAGCACGTCCGGAGGGTAGATCACAAAAACGCTACCAAACGAAAGCTGTTGTCGATTAAAAGGGACGTTGTGTAAAACCTGAGCGCTGGCTTATCCAGCAGTTGATGTTCGAGATAGCCCAATCTAACAGGGTTATTTCGAATATATGGCGTTAGGGTGGCATCTATACTTCTCATGTTCGGTGCACCCACCAACAATTTTGAAAGAGAGAAGGCTTCTCTGAGGGGCTCAACCCATTGGAGTTTGCTCGACCATTCACATGCTCACTCACGAACTCGCGCAGTGGAGATGAATTGGCGGTACTTCGAGAGGGGACGGCCGCCGGAAGACAAGACTTCAATGTCGAAGACGACGACAACGAATCCGTCGCGGTTCCCTGCAACACCGTCTTGCGCTGCAACAACAGGATTTGCCAGGCGGACTTTTGGGATCGCGACGTCAATGCGTCTCGTAATATGCTCTACTTACTGCAGCAACAGCTACGCGATCCAGAGCACGGACCAATTCCATTCAGAAGACCAGTGCGATTCCCAACTACCGTGGGCAAGGAGCTATGTCTACACTTGACCCACACGTCCTACTGAGGAGGAGAGTAGGGAGGACAGTATAAGGAGATGCCTTAAAGTCGCTATGCAAAGAAGGCAGTGTCGGTGTGCGAAAGCAAAAATCTGAACTTGGCAACAGACTTACTTAGTCTTGTTCTCATCTGTATTTTTGTGGCGTTGAAGATTGCAGGGGTTTCAATCGTCGTAAAACCAGCATGGCGGTCGCCTTGTCATCGGTGCGTCGCTTGCTGCTGGCTGCGAGTTATGTGGAGGAGAACGAAGCGCTGCGTTTGACTTTGCAGCCTTTGCTGTCCGAATCTTTAAACAATGGCAGCAATGGATTAAAATCTATGATAGATCTGAGCCTTTTGAGTTGCGAGCCTCCGATCCTGCAGCAATGCGGCAGTAGCGATGATAGTCGAAGTTGCTCACAGTCGCTCTTAGAAGAACTTCTTCTCTATTTGGTGATCCGAAAGTTCGGAGGAAATGCAGCAGGCAATGACGCGATTCTGTCCTTCGAGGAGAACAAAGTTACGCACTGGCAGCAGCGAGATGCACAGCAGCTACCAGAACTTCAGAGCCCAGTTGGCAGTTTGTGCGAGTACGTTGTTTGATGACCTTATTATCGACCTGAGATGTTTTCATCGACTAACAAGCGTCTTGGTTATAGATTACTGCTGCGTAGTGACTGGGATGCCGCAGGAATATCTGCACTGGGCCGAGTCGTCAAAAGACTGCAAGACCCTCAAGTTCGTCAACGGTTTTTGGGGTTTGCTTTTCAAATACTTCGATGCTCGGTACAGCTCAAAGCTTTGCTTTTGGAAGGAAAGCCTGTTCAATTGACGGAGGTAAACACCAAATTCTTCGATGAAGCTGTTCGCGTGTTGCTACTTGGGGTGACGGACTTGTGGTCGGCAGTTCGAAAAGACTGTGCGAAGAATGCGGCTGCAATTGTACCGTTGTTTCCATTGATCTACATTGAGATGCTCATGGACAACTTGCTTTGTGTTTCGATCGGATCTCGAAGTGTCAGTGCTGATAAATGTCAAGTGACAGCGTGGACTGAACGAGAGGGTGCTCTCCTTACGCTTTCACTGCTCTTACGCTCCATTCAAGTGGACATTGCGCAACCGGTGGGCGTAGATCCCAAAGTTTCTCAAGTGAAGGATGACATTAAAATCATCACGCGAGTGGATTCGTATCCCAGCATAAAATATCGTCTCGGGTCCGAATCTAGTTATACGGTGGCTAAGCTGCCAAAGTGTCTCGTGCAAACACTGAAGCCTGCGATGTACCAGTGTCTCCGTCACGACCAACTCAGTATTCGCCAACTTGCAGCGCAATGCATGGTCGACTATGCTGCTCTCTGTGAAGAACCAACTCGATTGCTCACATTCCAAGAGGTGATCAGTAAGCTTAATCGTATTCACAGGAGCGGCAAAATTGATGATGCCGCAGACTCAAACGAACCGGAGCTTCTAGATGCCTTCGATGCAGAAGGACTCCTTGAAGTGTTGGCTCGGATCGTGCCCTGCCTACCTTCAGGTTTTCTATTAAAGCACTGGAAATACGTTTTCCCTACTCTGGAAAAATACGTCACGCACATCGCGTCTAGTGTCCGACAGCAAAGCAGCAGCGTTGTGTTGGCTCTGGCGAAACTGAGTCTAAGTAATACTGACAAGATGACGGCAAACATATCAGCAGAGTCTCGAGACGCAGCCTTGAAACTAATGGTACAAATGTTGCTCTCGCTGTCCAAGAAACGTGACGACGAGAGCGGATTTTGTTGGCAGCAGAAGGAAGGTCGTCTCTTGAGTATCGAAGCTCTCGTCAACGTTCTCGGTGAAAGTCTTCTGCACGGAGGAGGCAGTATTTGCGAGCTGCTTAGGTGGAACCCCGTTTCAACAAGACCACAGGAGCGGCGGCCAGGTTTTCTTTACGACTTGAAGGCGTTTTGCTGGGCCCATGAACAATTCCGGTCAGCTATGTGGGTTGTGGAAGATGAGGAGATTCAGCCTGCAAATGATGATAAGAAATCGTTTACAGACCAATCGCTTATCCAGCTTATCACCGCCTGGGTAGATAATAATGTCGGCAACGACAACCTGCCTGCCAGTAGCTCCGTGTTCTGGCAGCAGGTGCTAGAAGGCTGTATTTTGCAGTCGAAAGAGGCGTTCGAATCGCCACAGTTTGAGCTTCGGCGGATTTCTAGACAGCTCCTTCCTGGTCTTATGAGGTTTGTGATCTGGACGGACCAATTGGATTTTTGTCGTCGACGCAACTAAAGAATGCATCAACTTCAGAGTCATGGTCCTGGGCATGCATGAAGTGCATTTTACTCCACCTGCGATACCTGGACGAATGCGTTTCTGCTTTTGATGACGATGATGTCAGCTCCATTTCAATAAAACTTGCGAGTGATTGGATGGTTGTGTGGAATGGCATTTTAGCGATGGAAAGAACGCGCAAAGCGCTACTGAGGATACTGAAGCACTTGTTGCCAAGGTAGAAGTTGAAGTCATGGTGTTCCTTTGCTTCGGAGAGATTGAGAAATCACGAATTCAGCTAATTCAAATTTTAAGTGGCGCACTGCAAACCGTTCATGTGAATCTTCCTGAAAGTGTGCGGCTGAGTGGAACAAAAGGTTCAAACTTGAGTGGTGATAGCTCCGTGGACCGTCAATTTAGCCTTTTCATGGTACCCCTGCTTCCTGCGGTTGTCACAACATTCCATTCCATTATTGAAGACCTCGATGAAGCCGATTTAAGTGCGGCTAACGACCAAACAAGCGGTCCTGGATTCCAATGGATGTGGCTTTGTCTGGAACGCATTGTTCTGGCATGGTTACTGTGCGACGACATGTTCCGATGGATTACACTTAACAAATCTGACGCTCAGTCTCAACTTGTTGAAAGTCTTCGCGTGTTGTTTCATTTTTCAAAGGTCCGCCTGACTGCATCCGAGGAACAGCAAGAATTTGCAGGCGTTGTGAAATGCCTCAGTACCACATTTCTGGAGCAGGAGAGAAATAATACCTCGACGAAGAGCTCCATTTATATGATCTTGCTGGAGATTCACTTGCAAATGTGGATGGCTTGCGACAAACATGGTGGTCACTGCTCGGAGATGCTGCTTGCAGGTATTGCACACCTCTATAGTCAGCGACAACAGCAACTCGCGTCGTCAGCTGCCACTAAAAAGCTCCAAAGCACTTCGACGACTTTGTGGGATGATTGGGATGAAGATGACAAGACCGAGATTCAGCAGGCCACTCCAGTGAGTGATTCCACAATGCATGACGAATCAGTTGATGCAGACCCTCTTCGAGGAGACAATGAAGATTCTGGGAGAAACGTCGCTACACCGCTTCAATGAGGCTCTGCGAACAACCTCAAACTTGCCAACCATGCAAGGCGTTCCTGGCCATCACGTTGCGAAAATGCAGCAGCAAGTCGAGGCACGTCTGAAAGCGTTCTAGCCACTGTCGCGCCAGCGGTGAGAACAGAAGAAAAAACTATTAAGACCAATATCAATCTTTCAATTGTAGACTCAAAACGCTAAGCTCCAGCAAGTTCCACATCCACATACAGTGCGCTACCGCCAGCAGCAGCACGACGAGAGAGATCGCAACTTCCCACCCGTGCGTGCTGTGCAACAGATCGACTGTGCCCTCAATCCGCGAACCTTGACGACCCGTTTCATGAGCTTCAGAAGGAAGTATCCGGGACTGGCAAACGTCTTCTTCTCCACTGCTTTCGTCCAAAATGCTCCTTCCTGGGGTCTCTTCAAACCGTCTTGCTTGTGGTCCGTCACTTGAGAAGTAGTCCGTGATGACCTGCTTCGACAGTGAGGCGGTGTCATCTGCTAGCAGCACAACAGTACCCATAGATTCCTCATCCAACTCGATCTCGTCTCGATGCATTGATTTCACCTCGCACCAACTTGCTTCTGTCATGACGCACTCAATCAGCTACTACTTCTCTCGTAGCAAGAGTTGATCGCAGTCAGTCACAAGCTTTCAGCTCGGATTCCAACCGTCGCATTGGCAGGATACTTTCCCATGTTGAAGTGAGTCCTTCTTGACATGGCTACAGGTTCACTTTGCATGGGTGCATGGTCAGGTCAAAGTCCCGGATTCGATTGGCGGAGCGCGATGCAAGCTCCGATTGCCGACGCAGCACCGCAACGTACAATCCGCTTCATACTCGGTCCACAGCGTGATGGCAATGCAAATGATGAAGACAATATTCTCACCAAGGCTGAACCAGAACCGAAGCGCCAACGCGTTGACGATCCTTCGGCTGTCGACGTCCGTCTTGTTGAGCTGATCCGCGACTTGGACCAAGCCAACGACGACAACGACAAGCACTACGGACTCTTTGTGTGGCCCTCCGCTCTCTTGCTGTCGCGGTTTATCGCCTGTGAATCGAGTTGGCTCTGCCATGACAAAGTTGTGCTAGAACTGGGATGCGGCACAGGCCTCCCATCCATTCTCGCTGCTTTGTGCGGTCGACCGAAGAAGGTTTACTTGACGGATCGGCCGGACGCTGTCGACATCCGACGTAATGCAGAGACCAACATCCGACTCAACCGACTAGAAGGTATCGCCGAGTTCCTCCCCTCAGCTGGGGGATATGGACATTTCGGACGCGATGATAGAGGTTTTCAAAAGCGTTGAGATCGTCCTTGCCGCGGACTGCTTCTACCAATCTGAGGGTGCGAGCGATGCAAGCGGCTTTTGTGGACTGTGCGACTCACTCGCTCTGCTGTTGTAGATTTCGAAAAGGTGATCGCTACGGTGTCTCTCATTTTCCGCTGCAGCGCCTCAAAGTCTTGCAAGTTCTACTTCACGTACCAGCTACGAAGGTTAGTGCAGCATCTTTTCTGCTTGCGTGGAGCTCACACTTTGATGTTTTCTGCTGCAGTATCATCCGATCGATCGCCCCACTGCTTTCGCGGTGGGGACTGCGTGCCAGAGCGATCGACAAGCAGGAGTTTCTTCGTGTGGATGACGTTGATGGAGACTTTAGCAGCATGTACCTCTACGAAATCAGTTCCAAGCATTGAAGACACAGGGAGTGGATGGATGGCTCAGCTTCGCCTTTTATCTTGTGTCTCTCTTCGTCTCCTATTTGAAAGTATAAAGCGAAATGTTTCTCCCACGATCTAGAGAGCGTGCGCGTGGAGCTCTCATCGCAGCCTCTTCAGCCTTTCATGGGAGAGTTTGTTCCTATTCCCTGCTACGATTCCATGAGTCCGACTGTGGAGCTTCGTGTCGGACTCGAGCAATTAGAAACGAGAGGGATCTCTACGGAGACTCGAGAGAGAAAACGTCTTATCATCCTCGCCATCAACAGTCAACAACGCTGCTGTGCACCAAGCAGTCGTCTTCTAGAAGTACCGGCGTTAAACGCGTGCTAGCCCCACGGTGAGATACTATTCTGTTTCAGCGACGTATCGAGTTTAACAGTTTGCGAGTGGACTTCTGCGGGTACGT
Organism: Phytophthora boehmeriae; assembly: GCA_011947355.1. Lineage (NCBI taxonomy): Eukaryota > Oomycota > Peronosporomycetes > Peronosporales > Peronosporaceae > Phytophthora > Phytophthora boehmeriae. Next base: position 492,099 of record JAAVTJ010000194.1, on the reverse strand, counting down.
TTCCACCATGTATGCAAATTCTAATTTAGCAGGTAATATGATATCACAGGTGGTTGTGTCTTGTGGTCCAGACCGAGCCATTTCTAAATCCTTACCATCATGTTCGCTCGAGTTGCTCGCGTGGCGTCCGTGGCCGCTCGCCGCTCTCCTTCCGTGGGTCTCCGCGCTCTCCAGAGCCGCGAGAACTCGTCGCTTGTGTCGGTTCTGAAGCGCGAGATCGAGGAGGAGAAGGGCAACTGCTTCGAGGACGAGGGACTGGAGGCGCTTCGGGCCAAGGTGGACGCGGTGTTTAAGCTGCAGGAGACGCCTGGGTCCATGGACATTCTGCTGGAAGGAAGCGTGGGGAAGGACTCGATCAAGATCTCGTTCAACGCGCAGGACACGCTGGACCTGGAGGACGAGGACGACTACGAGGACGAAGAGGAGGACGTCGAGGAGGACGCGGACGAAGAGGACTACGAGGACGAGGAGGACGAGCTCCCAGGCGTCCGCTTCACGGCCGACGTGACGCGCGACAACGAAGGGCTGCAGTTCGACTGCGTGGCCAGCAGCAACTTGACGGTGGAGCGCGTGCGCTACCTCAAGGACTTTGCCAAGGACGCCGAGGACGAGACGCTGTACTTCGGTCCCAACTTCATCGACCTGGAGCTCGACGTGCAGGAAAAGTTCTACGAGTACCTGGCGGACCGCAAGATCGACGACGAGCTGGCGCAGTTCATCAACCAGTTCGCCGACCTCAAGGAGCAGCGCGAGTACCTGGCCTTCCTCCAGGATGCCTCGGCCTTTGTCAAGAAGTAATCGACAGATCAGCATGAGGTTTGTTTGCACAGAAATACACACTTCAAACCTTGGCTATTAGATCTCTCTCTGCTGCTCTTCATTGCTGTACTAGCCTTGCATCCGGCTCATCATGCGCTGCATGAGCTGCGACACCTTGGGGTTGGACATATGACGCATAGCTGCGGAAGGGCCTTCGTTGTCCACGTCACGGAAGAAGTCCTGCAAGTCAGGGTCCGACCGTGCCGCCATCAGCTCGGGGCTGTTCATGAGCCCACTCATGTCAGGCATGCCGCTTCCTGCGCCGCCACCAGCACCTGCAGTTGGAGCGGCGCCGGCCCCAGCACCGGCACCTCCGCCCATGCCGCCCATGAGGTTGTTGATCATGTCAGGGTTCTGCATCATATTCTGCGCCATCTGCATCATCTGCGGGTTCTGCATCATGCTTTGTGCCATTTGCTGCATCGCCGGGTTGTTCATCAGGTCCGCAAGACCGCCGCCACCGCCTCCCAACATGCTGGCCAAGTTCGACAGATCTGGCATGCCACCAGCCCCTGCAGCCGGTTGCGCAGGCGTTGAATTGGTCGTCTGCATCTGAGTGCGCTTGCGTTCTGCCTCAGCGAGGCCGTCACGGCACGCAGCGTTCGTGCTGTCAACTTCAAGGCCGCGTCGGAACGAATCAATAGCACCATCAAAGTCGTTGAGCTGCACCTGTGCGCTGCCCATTCGCGAGTACGCCTTCACGTAGGACGGCTTCAGTGCGATCGACTGCTCGCAGTGGTCGATCACTTCCGTGTACTTGCCCAAGTACGTGAGCGCAGCAGCCAAGTTCGAGTGGTAGATGTGAGATGAAGGTCCGTCTGGAGACAGCTGAAGTGCCTCGCGATAAGACGCCGCGGCTCCCTCGTAGTCACGACGACTCAACGCCGCGTTGCCCTGGGCCTTCACCTCCTCAGCTTTCGCCTCCTTCTCCTCCTTCGTCATCGTCGGCTGCAAACAACATCGCAATGGAGTGTTAGTAAGAGTTGAAGATAATCAAAGCCGTCAAAAGACAGGAGCACTCACAGCAGCAGACTTGACGTCGCCGAATTTCTCCTTAAACTTGGCCAGCGCCTTGGTCGTGCGCTTCGTGTACTCACTGGACCCTGGCTCGGCTCCTGCGAAGAAGCCCTTGCTCTCCAGCTTGGCCACCCACTTCTTCCACAGCTCTGGGTGTTTCTGGACCACTGGGTCTTCGTCCACTGCCGCGTCTTTGGCATCTGCGGCTGTGCCGATCTCGAGCTTCAGCGCCTTCAGTCCAGCAGCGAAGATCTCGTCAAACGACGCAGAGCCATTGACCGCCAGCTGCCGCGTCTGCTCTGCGTCTTCGACATTCACTCCGAAGGTTTTACTAAGAAATAGAGATCGGATACACTGCGTCAGATGTTTGGCACGTTCTTTAGACGGAGATTACGACGAGTGGAACGGGAATTGGAGGGTGAGAAGCACCTGAGACACTGAACAGCGACGTCGACGCTCTCGCTGTCGACTCCGTCGCTCGCCTTGAGCTTGTTCAGCCACGACAGCGCATTGAACAGCGTCGCCTTGCCCGATGCGTCCATGATACAGTGAGTTGTGATATGACCCCCTCCTTTCGAAGGGTGGAAGCTACGTACCACACCAATTGCACATAAATAATGGTTAAATCAACTTCAACTAATCAACCAATGAGAGGACAGCAGTGACAGAAATGGAGGACGCAGCTAATGACGCGGCTATTCAAGAGCGTCGAGTGGAGATCCGAGCGAGTCTACGCAACGTCGAGAACTCTCTGCGTGATGCGGGGGCTGTCACCGACGGATACGCGAGTGCTTATTTCCTAGAGTCCAACTCTGAAGACGAGAGCTCCTCGTCAACGTCTCTCTTCCGTCGAAAGGCAGAACGTGTCAGTGCCGCCATTTTGGCTCGTTCTGCGGCTCTCCGCTTTGATTTTGACCCTCCGGACCAGATTCGACACAGTTGGAAGCTGACGCCATTGGGTGAAGCCAAGTGTAGACGGATCTGGAGCCTTTTTGACGAAGATCAAGACGATGCCTGGGCGTACGAAGAGTTTCAAGAGTATCTCGCAGCTTTGACGAGTTCTAAGACGTCGACAGAGACAAGGGCCTTTACAGACAGTGAGGAGGTCTGGAGGATGTATATGAGCGACGTCTGCGAGCTGGATGACGACATGCGACTCACGTTCGAAGGGTTTAAACTGTACAGAGAGAGGATTGAGGATGAACAGCCTCTTGCACGAGATCTGGCGCTCTTAGGGGTTTCATTGCAGTGGGAAGAACTAGAGAAGAGTAAGACGGTGAAGGAGTTGTTTCAAGAGTATATGGACGATCTGAAGGGTGGACTGACGGCAAAATCAGCACAGTATTTCTTGGCGGAGCTTGGGTTCGTTCTCACGTGTCGTGAAACCTTGCAGATTATCGAGAGGAGGTATCAATACGCGCGATGTCTGAAGTCTATTCTCCAACTCAAAAGGACACTGCGATTGTTTGGGTTCCAGCAGAAATCAGCATTGCGGTTCATAGGTGATGGTCACGTTCGCAACACTCAGACTGATGAACAACCACGGATCTGCGAGGTTGGTCTATCGAGTCTCATATTTTCATCATGGATTCCTCCCGCGAAGACGGTGAGTCCACTTCATAGCACTTTCCATGCTTTGAAGCTAACTTGGCGTGCCCTGATAAAAGCATTGGCGCAATTTGTTCCTTCGGTGTCGTCTGCGGTCTTACTGTGCTTTGAGGCGCCTCCGGAGTTGCGTGTCTTGGGCGTTTCAGTATGTGCGGCAAGCAGCAACTACAGGTCTGCTGTCTGCAAGTTGCCTTCAATCCCGCACTTTTGGGCAAGATCGTGGTGACTACCTGCTGAAAATGGACGTTGGGCCAAGCTTTTCCACAAACGCCACTGTGCATCTTACTTACAACTCAGATGCTGATTGTAAGTTCTCATCATGCCTGTTATCGTTGTAAACAGCTATCTGATTCACTGTTCATTAGCTGCGGCCACTCTGCATGAGCTAAAATATCTGGAGCGCGGCGCTGAGTGCTTCGTGTACATCGATTTTACTTGTCGAGGAGGCATTAAAGGTTCGTACTTCTGTCATTTTTCACGAGCAATCGAGGCCTAATGAATGTGCATCCGGCAGAGAATGATGCCCACCTGCTAGTCAACCGCTTAACATGGTTTGTCGGCGAGTTTTTGGAGACCACATCGAGGCATTGCCATTTTTCCACCGATGGTTTGTCACTCTGCCAACAAAACCTCAGCTACGCTTGGGTCCAACTAGCAGCATAGCTGGTGGTGGATCGTCGTCCACTGTGGTGCGTCTAGTGATTCTGTTGACTGGTAAAATGGATTTGTATCACGTGATGCAAACCCTCGGTCTCCCTTCATCGATGCAGTTTGACCATCTTCTCCAGAGGTTGTCTCTGCGTTGGCTGTGCAGTCATTCGCTTGAAGAACTGCTGGTGACGAAATCTCTCAACGTTGGATCTCAATGGTGCTGCCGAACTCAACTGGACGTTCGACTGAATCGGCAGGCTTGGGCTCAAATTCTCACTCAATTTGCGCACCAACTCGATGAGGAGCTAGCACATGAGCGCGAGGATGCAGAGTTTATCGCCCAGGCCAAAGCTGAACTCGAACTGCAGAACAAGAACTCACCGGGTCGTCGGGCGAGTGTATCACCATTACCTCATTCAAAAATCGCCAATTGCCAGGATAATCACAACTCCCAACAACCAGGTCGTGGAATCAACGACATGGAGAATCACCAACAGTTACTGATCAAGAGACTTCGGCAAATTGCCCGTGTACTCGAACACTCGCAGCATTTAAGTTCTACGTCGACGTTCACCAATTTGAGCATGGCATTGGGAGACAATCAGTGGTTTCGCAGCATTCTCTCACCGCACTGGTTTTCATGGCTCAAGCATGTATTGCAAACTCCTGGTGGTCTCGCTACACAGTGGAAAAGTGCAGGAGAATCGCTGCGTGCAGAATTTGCTGGAACCAGCTACGCTTCAGCCAATTCGAATCGCCCTGGCCTCAAAACTCGTCCGTCGGCAACGACAATCGGGACGCCAGTAGAATTGAACCACTTGCCGGTACCCATGAAATCGGAGTCAGCGTTTCCGACTGCGCGCCTTGCACACCACGACCCAAGCGGAGCATCCAACGCAATTCCGGAGTTTACTGAGGAAGAAGCGATGGAGAATTCGTTGCTGGAATGTTACGATTTGTGTGCGCGGCACCTTCAAGGGGTTCATGTTGTGCGAGCCGAGGCTGGCACGAGTGGAGTTACGTGCGTCTTGGAGGGTTGGAATTTTTTCAGTCTCTTGCCGAGGATACGCCAAAGCCATCTTGCCAAAAAGACATCCTTGGTTCGCACATTATCTCGACGGGGGTCAGGAGCAGGGTCCTAAACCGTACGGAATCTGTGCAATGCTTCCGGCATTGGAAGTTACACAATGCACACAGGGTAAGAGGAGTTGGTGAAGGAGGTTGCAGTCCAACGATTGCTTTAATTGAGGAACGATTCACCTCGTAGAGCACGAGGTGGTGCTGCCATAATACAGTCACCCCAAGTAAAACACGTAAGGGTCCTCATTGCTACACAGATCAGAGGCTTGTATCAACAGAACTGTACCCCCAAAGGACAGTTGGTGCTGCCCCCAGCAAAGTAAGAAACTGAGGGTATTTGGCTTCATCATTTCGGCCGCAGACTACTTGTACAGACCCCGCAACTTAACGCACATGCGCAAGAGGCATCTTGAGACCAGACCGCTCATCAAAAGAATGCTGGCCCTGGACGTGGTAACTTTTCGTCGCTCCTGTTTCACGCTGGTGCTTCGCGAATGCAAGTCATAGCAGGCCACCAAACAATACGCACGTCACATATTGGCGATTGCAATGAGCACCCACATAGAGCAGAGAAGTCAGAATAAGCACTCACCAGAACAACAACAGCCAAGAAAATGCAGTGTTGGTACTGAATCACAACAATTCCTCCTCCCTCTCAGCAAGAGCGAAACGCACAATGTACACAAGCATACGTAATACTAGTGTCAATTCTATGGAAGACGCACATGCACGAGATACAGCAGCACCCAATGAATGAATTAGCTAAAGTCAGAGGTGCTTGAGGATTGCTATCAACAGAACAGCTGCCGAATATGTAAACAGCGTTGGTGCTGAATAGGCTGGGATTTCTCTTTATGCTTCAGACCCAATTGATGAAGACCTCAACTCCTACTCCAATGCAAAGCACTATTTCCCACTGGGCTCAAACTCAACTACGACGAAATGAACTGAAGAGGCGGATGGTCAGTGTAACTATGACAAAGTGTACTGCTCACAGAAGGAGGAGAGGCCAAAACGGCCCTCGCTCCTTTCACTTGTAACGAAATTCGGTATCTTCACTCCATCGCCGGCAACAAAACACAAGAAATCTCAACTACTCTGCAAAATCAAAACTGAAGGAGACAAGCAAAAGGGCCACACTTTTGACTGGTCCACAAAAATTGATTTTCAGCCAATCATAATCAAGCATCCTATGATATTTGATGTGGCGTACATCAACATCAACATCAACATGCCGGAGGATCTGCAGGTGCTGGACTTGGGCGTGTCCGTGGAGGTCTCTACACGCTTCGGGTCTCGCCTCCAAGGCGCCGATAATCAGCCCCTAGCAGTGTGCGACAAAACCCACGTGGTTGCCATCGCTAACGGTCGATTCGTTGATCTCTACGGCTTCAGAGCTGAAGATCCGAATCGCTTGGCGTTCCTGACTCAAATCGCTCTCGGGGACTACGTAAATCGCCTCCCAAGCGGCCAAAACGTCGGCGGTGATTGCCAGGACATCAGAATTCTATTGGCTACGTGTGTGTTGTTTCCGGTTGTCGGTTTCTTGTTGGTTGGGGGTGTCGTGGTGGCCCCGGAACTGGAATTTCAAGACTCATCGACTGTCGAATCCAACGCAACGTTCCTGCTTGGGTTTCGATTGTATTCAGGTTCCGCATCACAATTTGTACATAGTGTGGAGGATAAAGCCCGTGTCGTGCTCCGATATCCGTGCAGGTTCACTTTAGCTTCTTGGAACCGGTAGTTGGGGTATCGTCGACGGGTATTCGGACGCTGCTAAAATGTCGCGATGAAATGACGCCGGATTCTGGAGCAGTTGCCATTCTATTCGACAATTCTGGTGTCTTCGGGATTTTTAGGTGGAATGAGCGATTTAGTGACCGACTGGTTTGTCTGGCAGAGTTAACGCAGTTTTCCAAGCCGCTCGTTACTGCTTCAACCAGTGACGATGGCCACTATCTTGTCTTTGGAGACGCTGAAGGACGATTATCTCTGCTTGACTTTCGAGACTTCCCGTGGGATGGATACGGTGTGTCTCCAAAAGATCACCGGACGACGGTAGGAAAGAGAGTACGACTTGGAATGTGCTCTCGTTCGGGAGTGTTGGCGCGGGACAACCCACTCGAACAAGTGCGAGTTGTTTACACTGCAGCAGGTACTGATGCCAACTGTGGATATACATGCATTCGCTGGTGGACTTGCGGTCGAGAGAAAGAGTTCGTGCTTGCTGGGAAACAGAACGGGTCGTTGAATGTACGCGTGCTACTGTGATGGCACGCTTTGAGTGAGGAGTGATAAGATGACATACACTTTGATACAAACCCGTGTGCAGGTATTTCAACGCGTTAGGAAAGAGAATGACCGTCCAAATGGTAGCGCCATGGAGCTGAAGGTGATTCAGGTGTGGTGATCCATCATGATACACGTTTCTACAGTATTTATCTAACCGTGGCTGACCTCGCTGTCTGCAGATATACCCAGGATTAGCTTCGGGCATGCACGACGCCATCCGAAGCATCTCAGAGCCACTGAAAGCCTGCGAATCTACCTCGAAATCGTATTCGATTGAGTTTTGTACGATTTCAGATATGCGTTGGAGAGTTTGGCGCGTGAAAGCTGAAAACATTGGGTCGTCGGTTGAGCAGCATCGTTTGAAGTGGCCATCAGTGAAAGATTCGCTAGAGTTTCCGGTCTTTATGGTAAGCAGGTTCGTTGTGCAGGCTGGAGTTAATTGCAATGCTAATCTACAGGGAACAACCAACTTCTTCGGTGGCTTTTACAGATTAAAGAATGTGCAGGAAGCGTTTTATTGAAGCGTTCAACAAGTTTTTCGCGAGCCGTTGCTGGGGCATTATCAGCTGTAAGCTCACACAATACCGTGCGAGGCCCAATTTCGCTCGTAATAGCAGAAAAACAATTGCAAGCTATGGCATTGCCAACTAAATCGCCTAGTCCTGAGGAGTTGTCAGATTTCGAGAGTGATGTCCGTACATCAGTTACCGAAGATAATGCATACGAGCGTGAAGATGATGAAGATAACGGCGTTGAAGAGGCTAGAAAAGAATCGGTCATTACTGTCCAAGAAAATGATAAAAATGAACAGCACTCCTCTGTACCGACAACGATTCAGGACAAGTATCGACTTCCTCCGATGGAATGGAAAGCCAAATCCTCTACGTCAGACGCCCTCAGCTGTGAAGAATCTCCAAGAGAAGATGGCGGTCTTGATGGTGCACGTAACGCTCAACATACTGCGAAACTCAGTCGAGTTGACTACGATCAGGTACAAGGTCTACCATGATACTCAGTGCAATGGATTTTGGTATGCTGACACCTTGGTTTTGCCGTGTTAATTATCCGCAGCGAGTTGCATCCGTCATTCAGCGTGTGGATACGCTGAGTGGCGTCATGAAGGCAATGCGGACCTCATTTCGCCTGTTTTCAAGTGACGTGCAGCAGCACATGAATCTCTTTTCGGAACAGCTTGAGGAATTAAATCGACGAGTCGCACATTGCCCACCCGAAACCTCATAAATCGAGAAACGGTCTTGGAGAAATGGAGAAGGGCTATCTTCAAGTCCAGGCAGAAGAAGCGCGTTTCGAGGGACGAACAAAATGCCCAGAAGACAATCAGACACCTTCGCCTATGATTCCGCATGTTATGGGCAAATATGATCCCGATCACCCAGACGCCGACTGGGGAGGCCACGTGCGCCGATCGTACAAGAAGCGATTCTACACGGACCGAAACTCTATCAAAGATGTACGAATCTATACTTTACTTATTGGCGGATGGCGATAGGGCATTGGAGTATCTAACTGCTTTTGTGCAGAGTCTCACCTATGACGAGAAGGGCGGGATTATGCCGAGTGACTCGACATCCCGCACGATGACATCAGGAAAGAAACTGTTCGAGCCGCAGCAAAATTCGTCAGGCGAACAGGTTCCTGGCATCCCTTTCCAGAGCGCTGTTTACCAGGTACGATCTGTTGGAAACCCCACCAGTAGTCATGCTTCCCTTTGGAACTCTTACCAGTGAGCTTCACTTTGCTTCTAGATTGGACCGGAGAACAGTGTGAGCTGCAATGACTGGAAGACGTGAGTGAACATCGGAAAATGATGTAGGTGCTCATGTCTCTAAAGATGCATAATGTATTAGGTCATACGCATCGCAGACAAAGATGGAGTCCACGCCAGCAGACAATTTTGTACTTGGCTCAAGGCAGAACACACAGCACAAACGTCACGTGACGCCAATGGTAGCTAAACGCGATCTCGTTTCTGAAGACGATTTCTAAACATCTAACGAAATGGTTTCTTTGTAAGTACGAGTCGGCTCGTGGCTCACGACAGAATTCATCGCGCGTCCAAACTCCGTTTGAAAGTGGATCTTCACCCTCGTCTAGACTAAGCGGCAGTGGTAGCAGTGGGTCGCTCTCAGGTCGTCGTATCGACTCGCGTCGTTCTCTACTTGCGGGTATTGGCAAACTTGTTGCAGCAGATGCCCTTAAGTATGCGACCATGGCATGACCACGACAAAGAAATCGTCACTTATTATTTTGCCATGCGGTTACAGACCTCCGGAGCTGCACCTCTCGGAGAGCTATACGAATTCATCGAGCAAGACGCTGTTAGCGGAAAATTAGTGAGTAAAAGATCGGTCATTGCAAGTGGTTGATATTGATGAATCTAACAACGTCTTGTTGGTCTGATGAATCCTAGTCACAGCTCGACCGTAGGGTACACTGGTCGCCGAAATCTGTAAGATGAACAATATCAAGGAAGCCGTCACGACAAAAGGCCAAACAAACTGATGGACACACAAATTGATGGACAACTTGTTAACCATCGCCGTAGTATTCCTTCACATGGAGTGCATGTCAATGCGTAGAGCCACAAGGCTAATCATTGCAGCAACGAGCGACAGCCCACCTCCCACAAACACTGGCAAAGCATATCCGAGCGATGTCTCCACCAAAGCAGCGCCCACCAAAAAATTAAGCAACTGACCAAAGCAGTTCGCTGAGTTCACGGCGCCAACATACATGCCGACTTGGGCGTCGCACCCGAAGACGTGAATGATAATCGGCACAATGAGCGTGAAAATTGTAGCCTGTGTGATAGCAGTCAGGATAACAATGAGCACGTCCACAGCGACAATCTTTGTGAATGCCATGATCATCAGTAGCGCCTGCGGGATGCATGCAACAGTGATCACCCATCGTGCTCCCAGGCGGGACACTAGGAACGGTAGCATCCACGAGTACAAGTATCCGAGAACATTGAAGAGCAAGTCCGCAAGACCGCCCGCAATATGCACACCCTCGTTATAGCGCTCCTGACCTTCTGAGCATTGGCTTGGTCCGCATACATCCGCTTCCGTAGCATTGCCCTCGTAAACCTCAATGCCAAAGAACTGGCCCTTGTTTCCGTTGTAGGCTGTAAAGCCGAATTGGATGCAAAGAGCACAAAGCTGTACACTGCTAGCGTGCGTGGTAATGTCTTGAGCCCATGAAAGATGCAGGAAAAAGCTTCGCCAATGCGCTCCAATGAGCTGTTACTGTCTTCGTCCCCAGCAATCAGCTCCGCGTCCTTGGAAGGCGGTGATTGCTCCTTAGCAAACGCGCAAACAGCACCAACTGAAGCCAGCATGGTTACCGAGAGCATACCCAAGAACCAACGAAGTGTCAAGTGGGCAGCACCAAAAGGTAAATGTACCCGGCCACCCAAATGGAACCAAGAGTGGAGCTGGCCTGTCCAATACTGGCCCCTAAAGTCTGCCGATCACCCGCAAAGTCAGCGATGATGAGGAACGCCGGGGTTTGCACGATATTCACAGTAATGTCCATCCACGTATAGAACACGATCGTGAGCCAGGCTGTCCAAGGACGTGCGTCCCCAGAGTCACCAAGCAGCTCTCCCAGTTCTCTTGTATATCCCATTAACGTCCAGCACACAGCACAAGTCACAGCTCCATACATCAAAAAGGGCGGCGACGACCCCATTTTGACGTGCTACGATCGCTGAGGACGCCGATTGTTGGTGCCACGACAATACCCGACAGCGGCCCAATTAGCTGAGTCAGTTGCACTGCATAGCGTGGTAGCAATGTACCCAGATACGGCCCGAGAGCAGCCCACTGTGCAGACCAAGCCATGTTGGTGGCCATCCGAGGCAAAGCAAGCAGCACTAGCATTGCGACGGAGCACCCCGTGGTGTGTTTGGATCCATCGCCTGAGTCGTTGAGGTCCAGGTGCGAAAACGTAGAGAGCCTTGGAGGGTGCTCCGGCAGTCCCAGAGCTGTCGATTGGTGATGCTGAGGAATCTCAGCTTCATCGCACGTAGGGGTAACAACTTCAACGTGGGTGGTTTTGGCGCTCATGTTGTTGGACTTGACTGATGACGCCACAGAAGCTGAAGCTTGTACTACTTCGCGACAGGAGCGAAATTCACAAATGAAAGCGTCGTCAACGAGCGAAAAACCAACGAGCTGAGAGCGCGCAATTATAGTCCGACAGCCACTTGATTGAAGGGCATTTCATTCCCACAAACGCAGCTCAGACGTGCGACCACAATACAAGATCAGCACGAGCTGGAATCAGATTGGTATTGCAGTAGAGCACCACGTTTGCAGGCTGCTCCTCACGTACACACCACCACGATACTTTCGTCGAGATCATTGATCACGCACAATGTTCCGCCTTTAACTTAGTCGGACCATTGGCTTGGCATGGTCTAGATTGACCCTCGCGGGTGTAGTCATCCATTTGACATCACCTTTCTTGTCCACTGGTTCTCACACGACACATTCGGTAGACTTCAACTTGTTTCACGTACAACACTGTTTGAAGGCAATCTACGCCGTGGCGTTGGACTTGGCAGCACGCTCGCGTGCCTCTTGCATGGCCTGCCGCATGCGTTCCTTTGTCTGTTCCTTTAGCGTCCGGAAGAACGCCATATCGTCCTGCAGTTCGATCAACAACTCGTGGTTCATCCCACTGGCCTGCGCCTCTCTGAAGGCCTTCCTGAGGTCCGCCATGACGCCCAAAACCTCCTTCAAATGGTTCGTGTCTCGGTCTCTCTGGTCCGTGAGCTTGTGCATCTCCTGGAGCTGCATCTTGGTCTTTCCCAGCCGGATGGAGTCCATCAATTGGTCTGTGACAACAGTCCGACAGTTCCCACAGAGCTGACCGTCTGCTGCCACATTCTGCGTGTAACTATTGGCGATCCCACTGAGAATCTCCAGGTCGGTGGCTGGATTGGCAGCAGTGGTTTTCCCTAAAGCTGGCGCTGCTGGATACTGCATGGACAGTCCTGGGACGAGATTCGGCTGGGCTCCGTCATAGAAACTCTGCAGCTCGGTTGCTGTGGGTGTGGCGGCATCAGCGGCTTGGGCTGGAGGCTGAGAAGACGTCGGCAGCTTCCTCTTTGCAGTCAGAGTATTAATACTGCTAGCTGTGTGGTCTGAGGCGGTGACGTCGTCGTCCTCGGCGTCGACGCGCTTGTCCAGCTGCTCGTGCCCATTTTGGCTACTATTAGGACTCCCGTCGTACTTCCTTAAGAGTACTATGTACCCATTTTTATTGTCATTAGCGTTCGGACCCTTTTTGATGGGGCGGATGCCTCGTCGGTAGCACTCGGCGCGGAGGTCGTGGGCGCGATGGCGCTCGTATGGCTCCAGCAGACGCCGCGTCTTGTCGCCCACGTCCGGATCGTTCGACAGAAGAGAGTCAATGTCGCCGCCGTTGGCGTGGACGTCGCCGACGAGAGAGCTGCCGCTCGCGTCCATCGGCACGGCTGGCAGGAATCTTGTACTTGGTTTAAGTATGCAATTCGTTTTGGGTAACGATTCACTACACTCGTTACCCAAATGCAAGCAAAAGATACCCAAAGCGCAATAACGCCCTCAACGGCAACGGCCATGCTCTAATTGCGGGATCATATCTCGTCCACCACGCAGCTAAATGGAGCTGCAGCGGATCTTTGGCCGCAGTATTTCTGTCTGCTTAATGCGCTTGTTCTGTGGCGTCTATAGCTGGACAGTTGTGCATCAGCCAGCAGAGAGCAAGACGCAGCGATGGAGTCTTCCGCCTTGGCTCCTCCTGGTGGACAGACGGAGGTGGAACGTCTGCGACTGGAAGTCCACAGTAAAGAGGAGGCGCTGAACGCCCTCAAGGCCAAGACGAAGGCGTTCGTGGATAACATGCGCGGCCAATTGGCGGACGAGAAGAAGAAGGTCACGACGCTGGAGAAGCAGCTGCAAGACTCTACTGCTGCTGCTGCTGCTGTTACCACAGCAATTCCTTCTACTGCAGCGGCTGCAGCTGACAATGGAGCGGAGAAGCAGCGGCTGTCGGAAGAGATCGAGAAGCTCAAGAAGGAAACTTCAGCGCGGGAGAACGACTTCAAAGCTCGCGCCAAGTCGTACGCAGACTCGATGAACTCGCAACTGGAGATTGAGAGGGAAAAAGTCCGGGCTCTGGAGCAGCAATTGCAACAGCAGAAAGAAGCGCTGGACCTCGCTGAAGCTGCAGCGAAGACTGCTAGTGAACAGTCTCAAAAGACTTGCTGGGAGATTTGGCCCCTGTTAACTCCCACCTGGACGACGAATTTAACGCGCTGCAGGCTCAGTTGAACGCCGCCAACTTTGAAATGGCTGATTTGCGCGAACGGCTGCGAACTGTAGAGACGCAGGCTCTGCAGTCGACGGAGGAGAGCGCTAGAGCCCATCAAGAATTGGAAGCGCTGCGATTGACAGCAGAGCAACAATTGGACGCGTTTCGCCAGTCGTCGGAACAACACCGCGTCCGCTTGCAACAAGAAGTTGAGTCGTTAAAAGCTCGAGAGAGTTCGCTTCAGAACGAGCTCAGCTCTAAGCAAACTGAAGTCAAAATTGATGAAACGAATCGCGTAGAGGCTGAGCTGGCAAAGTTGAAGGATCTAGAGTATCAGCTTGAGCAGCACAAAATCGAGAACCAGCACCTTCAGAAGCAGCTGTCAGATAAAGATTACCACTTGGAGCAGTTGGATAGCTACCGACAGAGAGCGGATGATAGCGACGCGAAAGTTCTTCAAAGTCAAGGTGAGATTGCCACACTGCAGAGCCAACTTCAAGCAAGACAAAGCGAGGTTTCCACGCTGCAAAGTCAGTTGCAGGCCAAGTCTGCAGAATTGGCATCTTTCTCATGCACCAAATGCGCAGAGCTGGAGGAAAAACTTTCGGAAATCACCCAGCTGTACGAGAAGGTTAACCTTGGCAGGAGTCGTAGCGACAGCTTAATTGCTGAGACGCAATCGCAGCTGGGGGAGATGCAAACTATTAAGCAGCAGTACGCGGCTTCGCAGGAGCGCCTTGAGGACTTTATGAAACAGAACATGAAGCTCAACGAGATGCTATCCGAAAAGGAAGTTGAAGTGACTACACTGAAGACTGAGATGAAGAAATGGAGTGTGGAAATGTCCGATCTCCAGACACAGCACAATGTACTCAAGACTGACAATACAGAGCACCGTCAACGCTCAGCGTCGGTGAATGCTGACTTCCAGAAAGCGGAAGAGTCTCTGAAGTGCTTGCAAGCGAAGTGCGAAGAACTGGAGAAGAAGAATAAGGACCTGTCGGCTTCAATTGAAGCAATCAATGCCGATAATAAGGACAAGCGCCAGAAGGCCAAGACTTTGGTACAGTCTCTGGTTAGTGAGAAGACGAATCTGCAGGAAGCAAAGAGTGAACTTCAGAAAGAGGTTGATCGACTGCGCATGGAAGTCAACCAACGCAATGTTGATAATGACCAGCAGCTAAAGCAGCTTCGTGATGAAACAAACGAACAGGCTTCCCAGAACGCTTCGACGGTCCAGTGTCTTACGGATGAAATTGCCGCGTTGAAACGCAACTTGGCCACTGTTCAAGAGTCCGAGAAGGTTCAACAACGTGCTAAGGAATTAGCAGCGGCAAAGCGCGAAATTGAGGATTCACACAAGAAGCGATTGGCAGCCAAGGCCGAGACGCAGAAACTAGCAGTCGAACTTGAGAACGCTCACAAATGTCTGGACCACATTATGGCACATGTGAACGCTAATTGCACGGAAAATGTCCAGCAGATCGCTCTTGTACAGGGGCAAGTCAAGGAAGCTATCCAGGTATTGGAGAAGCGGGCTGCTGCGTCAAATCCGCATGGGAAGAAGGAAACCACAGATGACACAGATGCTGAATCCGTTCGCAAAGCGGAGGAAATATCGGGGGTTAGAAACGGGAGTGTAATTCAAAACCCGGGGGCAAAGCGGCTAGAAGAAAACGTCACGCGCGTCAGTGAACAGGTATGCTGATGGAGTTTCGAACGGTACTAGTGAAACGTGTACATTCTAACAAAAATCATTTATTGTGCTGCCCAGCTGAGATTGCTTGTCGACATCACGGAGCAGCTGTGCGACATCGCAATGGAGCAGAACAACGTCAATCTCAAGGACGTGGTTGTCAATATGCTAAGCCATACGTTTACGCAGTGCTTCTCAGACAAAATCTCCAACGTCTACTCGAAGGCTGACGAAGCTGTGAGTCTACTGGACGCTCACACACCGACATCAGAGAGCAGCAATTCTGCCGTGAAACCCATCGGGTGACGGAAACAACAACCAAACTGCCTTGCACGCTTGCACACGGTATTCCGTAAAACACTAATCCATATTAGCTGCGATCGACAGTATATGCATCTCTTTTAAGATGACTCATCGCTTTCGTTTTCCTCGGGGCTGGCTCCGCCGTCTTCCGTGATCGGTGGTGTGCGCCCACCCGTCGATGCATTGTCATCCTTTGATGGGAAAAGCTGCTCGAACAAGTCCGAGTGAACACAACATTTCTCCGACAGCACACTCATCAAAGCATGCGGTTGCTGCGTATCATCTTCTGTGTTTCCCTCCTTCTTCTCATCCTGTAGCAGTGTCAGACGACGGACAACACCCTTGCTGTGCTCAAGGATCTCCTCATGAGCCGACAGCACACTTCTTCGCTCCAGTGCTGCTATCAAGACCTCGCCACTCGCTGCACCATCGCTTGCGGTTGAAGGGGTTTCCATAGCAGTATGATCCAGTAATTCCACCAGCAATTCAGCCACATCTTCCCACACAGACGGAAACTTGGGGCACGTCAGCAGTTTTGCCATCTCTTCACACACCACTAGTGACAATAACTGTACGACCACAACATGCGGTCGCAGTGCCAATGGGTCCTTCATAGTCGATGGACGTCGCCGACGACCAGTGCGCACTTGAGTGACTTTGTGTGCACCAACTGGTTGCTGCATCGAACTCGCATCGTCAGCAGAAGGCAACTGTCGTCGGTAGTACAAGAATGACGAGTTCGTCTCCTCTTCGTCATCCCCGAATCCCAACCCCCACTAGAGTTCTTAGGGCTGCTGTCATTAAGCAAGTCAAAACCGATAGGAACAAGTCCGTATCGTAGGATATCTAGCCAGGCAGTAGGCTTAAAAGATTGCTCGGTTCCTGTGTGCTCATGTAGCATGTGTTTAAAACCCTCGACTGCCGTCACAACAAGCTCATTCGAATGCTCCTGTTGTATCTGGTTCAGCAGCAAATGCCGCGACACAACAGCCATCCCACCCGAGAAACGTAGACGCTCTTCGACGTAGTTCGGTGCGTCCGAGCGAAGTGTGTCAAACATGAAAAGGAGAAGATCGATGGGCCGTGACGGGGCCCACGAATCATGCGGATCGCGAGTCTTCATGGCGAACATTATCATCTTCGTGTAGCAGTCGCTGATGAGGATCTCGTTTCCACCCACATTCCAAATAGTCTCTGTTACGAGACGCTCAAGCAGCCGAAAAGCGTGTGATGCCGCATGTGGCAATGGGACAGACCAGCTAATCAGACTACAAATCGTTAGCCAGTCCATACGCGTGTAGTGTAAATTATTTGGTTGCACTAACGCAACGTATCGATCCAGTCCGCACATAATCGACGTCAAAAACGGCCGAATCAGTTCATCGTCACCACTCATTTCCATAAGACTGCCCAGAAAAGTCACCAACAAGATTCCATTGGCATCACTACGTGTGCGCGTCACCCACGCAAACAAGCCATTGATTGCCTTGTGAAGTAGAAAACACACATTTTCGTAGGTCAGTCCACTCGGGCTGTGGTTGGTAAGCAGCACCGGCCGGATAAATTCCAAAATTTGGGTGTAGTGCGCCTCCAGCACTGCGGAGATTCCGTCTTCATCGTTTGCACCACCATCGAAGAGAGAGCCGCTTAGGGCGATAATTTGACTGAGAAGATGCTCATACAGCACGCAACCACCTGGACTGACGAACAACTTTACAGATTTCTTTCGATCTCTTTGAGGCTCATTCTTTTCGGGGCCTCTCAGCACTCGGAGAATCTCGTCATGCAGCGCCTCAATAACCTCAGCAAGGACACGCGACGGCAAGCTAGCAATATCCTGGATCAGGAACTCAAGGCGGTAAGGCTGCAACGTGGATCGCACCCACTGGTCGGTGCCAAAATCTGGTTTCACAGCGAACTTACTGTCAGATCCTTGTTTCTTCAGATTTTTCCTTCAATCACGAGATCTTCGGTGTGGAAAGCTAACTCTGCAGGGTTAAGCTGGTACTGCTCGAATCCAGGAGAAAGCTGCGACTTTACCGGCATGGATGTCCCTGGAACGGTTCCGCCCAGGTTGGTGTCCAATGCTGAAAGTAACCACGCAACTCCGCTGAAAAAGCCACCACTGTTAGCACTAGACCCGGCCTGATCCTGGGCACTAAGTGCAATTCTCCTCTCCAATTCTTCTTTGTTCCGATACACCAGATCAATGAATTCGAGGCGCTCATCAGATGTCATCAGCTCCAAGTTCATTTCGCCAGTTGGGTAGAGAATTCGAGATGGTAGTGCATGGAACTCCCGTAGACCCCCGAAGACGTGAAAAAATACTTCCACGACCGGCTTTGCAGGGACATGCTGCAGGTGCTGACGAGTTTCAAAACGGCTGCTGTCGCAATTGGGGCACTTTGATTTTCACAAAACACCCAGATACCGTTTTCGCGACCATTGTACCCCACCGGATAAATTTCCGATGACATCAATGCCGTGTACTTGCAGAGTCGAATGAACAATGAGTTGCAGTGCTCAACCAAAGACAAGTGGGATGCTACTGCTGCGCACAAGACGAGTCCATTGCACGCAAGTTGTAGCGCGCTTTTCTGAGGAACGTAATGCATTTCATAACTGCTTCCAACCGACAGATCCTCACCGCGCGCAGCATCTTTTGCGGCTGAATCCACGACAAACTGCTGGAAAACGCTCTCAAATGCCTTCACGAGGCTTTGTTGGATCAGTTCGAAAATGTGACTATCATACTGGTTACCAGAACCACCCAGCGACATTAATACGCTGCAATCATCAGCCTCTTTCCCACTTCCGCTTTCAGTCATTTTGGCGGTGGTTGTGAATCCACTTGTCGGGCTGGAAGAACTCTTCGTAAGTCGTGCCTGTTTCATTGTACGCATGACATCAGGGGCTAGAGGTGCTGAAGCACTTTGAACGGCCCCTAAGCCGTGAGGTGTGCTTGCTGATCGGACAGCTGGTTGGTGCACGATTAGGCGTGAGTTACGCGGGTCACTTTCTGCTTGATTCAGCAAGTCCTTCCATCGGTCGCTTGTAACTTCACCATGCTTGCCACCATCTTCAAATGTTTTAATCTCATCCTTCGCGATAGTTTCGTATAATTCCGTCAAGAAATCTTCCGGTAAATCTAGTCCCTTAGACACTTCTTGCCCGTAGTTCTTATTGTTTTTGATGAAGTCGGCCAGCTTCATTTTCTTGTCAGCACGGATATTCGGATTATGCAAATCGGTATTTAGCATGATCAGACTGAATGACAATAAATATGCCACATCCACAGATGCCATGAGAAACCGTTCTCGGCACTGCTCGAAAACTTGAAGCGAGAAAGTATTCAAGATGCGGTCGATTTGCTGCGCCTCTCCAGGTAGCCGAAAGCTTGCTAGGAACATCCGCAATGCGGTAACAATGCTCTCGCCGTCGAAGTTAAAAGATCGCACAAAATTGGCCAGGACATCGCGATGGAAGTCCATTGTATCTGCCTCATGGATGTCAGTCTTCTCGAAGCCCTTTACTTCCTTGCCCATCGCACCGAGGTACATGCCAACAGCATTCTTATTTAAACCCTGGGGCAAGGATCGCAAAAACGTCGCTAGGGACATGCTGTCCAGTGGCGTTGGCAGGAACGTGTTCTGCTGCAAGTACTTTATCCCAGCCAGAGGTTTTCGGTTGAACTCCTGGATACCATGCTGGAAAAACTTTTTGCGTTGTCGTTTCTTATACAATATGTCTGCAGAGGCGAACGCAGCAGTATTTGCTGGCATCTGCTGGTCTTCCTGCTCCGCCAGCAAAGTATCTTCGTGACCTTCATCGTCGCTCGGGCTGCCGCTGCTACTGTTGCCATCTGTCACAACAGGATTTGTCTGTGGCTGTGTACGAAGGTGCACAACGTACAGTGCATTGAACATTCCACGGAGGGCGATCTCCCCAACGGCCTGCGCCCACAAAAATGTGTTTCTTCGTGGGATTCAAAGCAAGCAACGTGGGACTGCTGCACCACCTGTGAAAGCAACTCGAAAAGATTCTGCGTTAAGTCACAGCGGTTCCCGTCGCAGTCATAGTTTACATATAGATCGGGTAGTAGTGTGGCTTCGGCCAACAGATCTACTAAGCAGTCCAATATCTCGAACGATATGCCAAACAACCGAGTCTGGGACAGCGTTTCCCCAGAGAACTCATCCGTTGCAGCGTCGACCATCGCCACAGCCTTTTCATTGGCTTCACCATTCGCACTTCCTGTTATTCGCGGTACATCGTCTCCACGTGGAAAATCTGGATTGTTCACATCAAGATTTGCGATAGTCCAGTGCAATGCGTGGTTGAAAACGCCATTGAATATCGTCTCAACCTGCATCTTTAGGTCTGAACGGAGTTTTGACCACAGTAGGCGAATAAGCTCGAGACATAGCACTGGTACCTTGAGCTCGGAGCAAGCTCTAGAGATATGTTAGAATTCACACACACACATTATTAGCAAAGATAGTATTTTCTAGTAACGCATTTCGTACCCCAGGCGACAGTAGCGCAGAATAGCGCTACACAGGTCGTCTTTAATAAAGAGCATCAGCGACGGCACTTCCGTAATCAGGTCCGCATCACAAGCAATTAGCATGCGCTGCAGCAAGCTAAACGACAGCAAAACTTCACGTCGGTTCGCTACATTTGCTGTAGACGCAGGTGGCGCGCCTGGAGCAGGAGGAGGAGTATAATTTTTCTGGTGTAGCTTCTGGCAGAGAAACCCAATGATTTTCACTGCACACGGCAAACCAAAGCCCGGTCGTTGCGTCTTCGAGGTGGGCGTTACGGAATCAGCAGCTAGATCAGAGTAGATAGCCGGGTTGGAAAAGATGAAGGCCACTGTATCGTGTAAGAAATTTGTTGCTGTCGAACGCAATGGCAGAGTTATATGAGGCTACAAGGAAACATAATAAAACGTGTCATACCGTCAGCATGAACAGCTAGCTACACACAAAGGTAGCCATCCCACTTACATCATGGCGATTGCCTCGACTGAGGGCGTAAAGTGACTCTACCAGTTGCCACATCGAGTGGTCTGACAGTTTTGTTCCACACGGAGATCGCACCACAGCGTGGAGCACATGAACCACCAGAACCAGCACGTTCTGGTCGCTCTCCACTGCCGTCTCTTGGAATCTGCAGTGACTGACGGCGTCCACAATGTCCGACACAGCGTCTGCCACTGCGCTCTGGTCCTTGACGTCTGTCCAGGGCCACGAGTGGAGGAGGTTCATCACTGCTTGCAAGGCTGCTCCTGTGACTGTACTGCTGGCATTTTGGTGGCGAATGACGTCCAGAAACGGCTTCACGACGCTCGCAGGCGAGAGTTCGGCCATATCTGCAGTTCAAACAGTGAGTTCAGGACCGCAGTTGTGCTCTGTCGGCTGTTAAATACTCCATTTACGTACTTTCACAGCGCAAAAGCCTCCCACGCAACAGCGCAAAGCTCTGGAAGACCGAAAGGGGTTGTCCTGCACAGAACAAGGTTAGGCTCGTCCTGGACGCGTCTACGACAGGAAAAGGATCATCCTCGCACCTGCTTGGGCTTCTGCCCTGTAGAGCTGCTCAAGAGGTAGCCATAGCGCCGTCTCGCGAGGCTCAGCACGCTCTGGATGTCGCTCAGCAGCACGGAGCGCACGGCCATCTCAGCGTCACAGACAAAAGACACAATGCAGACACGTAGAAAGCGTCAATACAGTTGAAGAGCATTTGCTCTCCAAACGCTAGCTGCTCTCTAAAGCCAACGACTACCTGATCTTACGATTGGTCGGGTGCGCTAGAAAACGTCTACCGCGCCCGACCGGCCAAAAATCAGCGAAATTTTTTGTTGTGTCATAAGCCAATTGTCGACCAACGATGCAGGTGGTGGCTCTCGTCAGTGGGGGCAAGGACAGTTGCTATGCCATGATGGAGTGCGTGCGCTACGGCCACGAGATCGAGTGTCTGGCGCACCTGCATCCGTCCTTGGACCTGTCGGCAGACGCGGCCGAGATCGACTCGTTCATGTTCCAGTCGGTCGGCCACAACGTCGTGCAGCTCATCGCCGAGAGTATGGAGCTGCCGCTGGTGTCGGAGACCATCACGGGCACGGCGGTCAAAACCGGCATCGACTACCTCGAGTCTGCGGCTGGAGACGAGGTCGAGGACCTCTTCCGGCTGCTGCAGAAGGTCACGCAGCAGTTCCCCAATGTCCAAGGAGTCTGCACCGGTGCAATCTTCTCGTCGTATCAGCGCAATCGAGTGGAGAATGTGTGCGTGGCAATCGGTTTGCAATCGGTTTGATACATTGAGTGACGGACGTTTTGGTTGCATGAACAGGTGCTCGCGACTCGGCCTCACTTCGATCGGATACTTGTGGCGTCGTGAGCAGACGGAGTTGCTGCAAGAGATGATCGACTCGGAGGTGGAAGCGATTGTGGTCAAGGTGGCATCTATCGGACTGAACCCGAGGAGGCACTTGGGCAAGACGATCGCAGAGCTGCAAACGCAATTCATGACTTTGGTAAGTTGTTGAAGAATGAGAATCTGAGGTTGCAGATGCCTGACGTTTGTTTGCTTGTGGACGTGACAGAAAGAGAACTACCAAATGAACGTTTGCGGGGAAGGTGGCGAGTACGAGACGTTCACGCTGGACTGTCCGCTCTTCAAGAAGCGTATCGTCATGTAAGATCGAACGAGTGCTTGTTTACATTGATCCCTTGTTCCTAGATCGCTGACTGTATGTTCTGTTCACTTACAGTGACGAGTCCCATACGGTCCTTCACTCGGATGACTACATCGCACCCGTGGCGTTCTTATCGATTGACGAGTGCCACCTTGAGGAGAAAGATCCTCCCAACCCGTCACAACTGGCGTCCAGAATTCCGACACCTTTGTCTACGCCCCCAACAAGCAATACGAAGACCTCCATGGATTTGAAGACAGCTACTGCGCTAGCACTCGCACCGGTGGGTGCCCGGGGAATTGTACCGACCTGCAGCCGGTTCCGTGATCAGCTCCAACTTTCGGGCATAATGAGCAGTAAGGCTGGTGATGAGTCGCTATCTCTCGATGAAGAGATGGCCGACATTATCGCTCAGCTCGAGGAATCTTTGAAGGACGACGGTATGGTGTTTTCGGATATTTGCTTTGTGCACATGTATGTGCAGGATATGAGCATGTTCGGTCGAATCAATACCGAGTATGTACGGCTGCTTGGACAAAACTTGCCGCCGTCGCGTAGCTGTGTCGAAGTGTCAGCTCTTGCGAACGTACCTGCTCGTGTACTCGTGGACTGCTTTGCGTTGAGGGGAGTGGCAAACAAAATTGCTCCCTCTGCGTGTACGTCGCGACGTGCTACATGTGCAGAGCATCTCAGCCTGGGCGCCGTGCTGCATCGGGCCATATAGCCAAGCCAACGTACTGCACAAGGCCTTTATCATGCTGGCCGGCCAAATTGCGTTGTGCCCTCAGACTATGTGCCTCGTGGAAGGCGGCTACGAGGAACAGACCGCTCAATGTCTTCGTAACGCTTGCCGAGTGCTGGAGGCACTCCAGTCTAATCTTCGCCATGTGTGCTCCGGTGTCATTTACACCACTGGAGACCCTGACGACTGCGATGCTCGGGAGCGATTACTAGATGACTGCCGCAGCCAACTTGTTGCAAATGCTGGATTGAACGATGAGTTTGAGCTGGAAGACGAGAGTGACGAGAGTGACGAAGAAGTTGACAAAAGCGAATCACGCGTGGAGTTTGTGAGGCACGTTCCATTGGTGGTGGTGCAGCTATCGCGCTTGCCGCGGGACGCGCTTGTTGAGGTAGAACTTCAAGCATTAACACATGTGGCGTTCAAGTATCTCGTGCCGCGCAGCTCGACACGCACACTCGAATTAAATAATCTGCGCTTCGACATGCAGCAGACCATCATTCCACGGGCACTTTGTCAGATCGTGACCACAGCGTCTGCAGTTGGCAAGCAGTCGAGCAGGCGAGTCTCGCCTAAGGAAGTGGCTCGGGGTATTTGGGCGCTGTCGCTGGAAAGTCTCGTAGATGCGCTAATGCCATGGGACCGTGTGATTCACGTGCGTGTCTATTACGTGGCCACAGCGTTCACAAGCGAATTGGAAATTGCTGAGGCCTGTCTAGACGCCGTCACTGCCCAAGGAAAGGCTACCAGGGGCAACCTGTCGGCCATGACCTTCGTGCCCGTGGATGCGATCCAGGGTGACTCGGTGATCGCGATACAAGTTACAGCACAGGACCTGGATAAGCTGGAGACCGAGCTATGGTTGCACAAGCAGATCTAAACTTTAGACACCTTGATCGTACAGGAAGAGTTGAAGAGTTAATCGCCACAGGTTTAGCTTCGTTTTTGTTAGATGAAATATCCTGGAGCTTTACGTGGCCTCAATACCGCTCTACCTAGTTGTATGCATGCGTTCTGTAGTCTAATGCCGCCGTTTGTGACGCTGGTCGTTGCCGCCACCACCTCGACTACTGCTAGATGCGCTCTCATCGCGACCCTTGCGTTTACGTGAGTCCCGGTCACGGGATCGCGAACGCCCGCCGCCTCTTTCGCCACGGCTGCGAGCTCCTCGGTCTTTCTCCTGGTCCCCGACCCTCTTCCTCCCCGGCCATGACCATCCCGTTCCCTTGGACGCCCCCGATCGTTGTCCCGCTCCCGACCACCACGGTCACGGTCCCGATCGCGGTCACGGCCACGATCACGTTCGCGATCACGATCACGATCACGTGCGCGTTCACGATCCCGGTCATGGTCACGGTCGCGATCACGGCCACGCTCGCGTTCACGATCGCGATCACGTCCCCGATCACGGTCTCGCTCCTGGTCGCGACTTCGGCCCTTATCATTGGTATCTTTCGCCCCATTATCATCCCGATGGCTGCTACCCCGGGTCTCCTCCCGGCGTGGTCGGTCACGAGATCTGGAGCGATCACGACTTGCCTCCCTTGATCTACCACCGCTGTGCCGGGACGAGTTTCTGTCATCGCGATCGTCCTTGCCGCCGCGACCACGCTCATCAAAAGAACCACCCCTTCCTCTGCCTCTGCCGCCACCTGGGCCGCCCATCCAAGGTGGTCCTCTGCCTGGACCTGACCCCCATGGCCCGCCCATGGGAGGCCCATTCCAGTTTTGTTGCATGAAAGCACCCGGCGGTGGCCCCATTCCAGGATGCCAGCCCCGTGGCGGAGGTCCCATAAATCCGCCAGGGCCACCTCGTGGTGGTCCACCTGGCTGTCCACCGCCTCCCCAATCTCCAGACGGATGGTTTCCGCCAGCACTAGGAAGTCGGTCCTCTCCACCCTGCCGACCTTGCATTTTAGCTTCGCGTTCCCGCATAGCTTGTTGCTGCGTAGCAGCATTCACAGCCTGTCTAGATGCTTGCTCTCGTGACTTCTCCACTGCTAGATCACGCCTCAACCGCAACTGACGGGCTGCATACTCACGCCAGCTGTGCTCATCAAATCCGTAGTTAAAGTAGTCCGAGATATCCACGCCTGGTTTGCGCCACGGCCTGTCTTCCAGGAGATCGATGTCCACATCAAATGCTGTGCGGCGTCCACCAAACATGGCCATGTCGTCCACACCGTCTACAGTCGAGCCGCCAAGGTCTCCAGGCTGGCGGGTTCCAGTCATGCCACCGGCCCCAGGAGCTCCAGGACCTCCAGGCTGCGGTCCACCAAAGCTGCCGCGCACATATCGGTTGCCGCCACCTGTAAAGCGCAGCGTTGGTTTGGCTCCAGCGTGGTCGTTGCTCAGCACAATGGCCACGTCCTCGTCGTCCTCATCGTCGTCAGACTCTGTTGGATCTGCGCCGCTGGGCTTGGAAGAAACTCCGGCAGCGGCTGCAGCAGCTGAGGCTTCAGCTTGGGACGTGGCGGAGGCATTCAACTTGATAGAGACGCCGCCGTAGAGCTCCTCATCCTCGTCGTCTTCCTCTTTAGACTGGGATTTCTCGGCCTCAGACTTCACTGGAGCGTCGCCGTTGTCTTCCCACGTAGCACGAGACTCCTCTGTCTTGGCTTCTTCCTTGACGCTCACGCCGTTGCGCTGTGTGGTCACCAGCACGTCCTCCCCGAACTCCTCGTCCTGCCATGGAGTAATTTAACGTTACAATACAGTTAGAGAGAGATGCACGAGGGGGTAGAAGACGTATGGGGCATCGTTAGAAAGAAGAAGATCTCCTCTGTATTATGCACTTGCGTCTGATGAGATAGAGATGGATCTAGATGCAGATACGGCGGCGAGCAGGCATACATACCTCCATGGTTTCGCGCTTTCAGATCGTGAAGTGAGGGGTACATACAGTGTAACCCAATCGTACCCTATCGTAACAAGACGGGTTTCAGCCCGACGGGTCGGGTTTGATGGCGCGGTCTGATTGGGTAGAATCGCTTTTCACTTGGCGTTTGTATGCTGGCGCCTCCGCGGCCAATAGTTTCGCCTCTCCAGAGCCTTCGAGCCTGAGCTTCTATCGCAGTTCTTCTTGTCTCGTTCGACTTTTGCAGGTAAGCGAAGTGTCCTGCCGCTATGACTGAGTGGGGGCGGGGAGAACAGAGGGAGATGCAATGCATGGGCATACAATTTCCAAGTGAAACAACTGGAGGGAGCACGAAGCGCGTTTGAATCTGGACGGACACCACAGGACGACAGTTGACAGCGACACCCAAGTACAGGTCTCCAGTATGGAGGGGATATCTAGCAGCCTGCGCTTCGCCCCATTGCAATTGCCTCCACTCTCTCTCCGTCCTCCCCTCGTTCAGTTCCGAGTCTGTAACTCTAGCCAGCGCAGTCGTTTCTAACAGTGTTGTCTGTGCGTTGCTGATTGACGCAGTTTAGTCAAAGATGCCGCACTCCTTCGGTTACCGCGCCCGCACGCGCGACATGTTCGCGCGCCCGTTCCGTCAGAGCGGCATGATCAAGATGTCGACGTACCTGCGCACGTTCAAGGTGGGCGACTACGTGGACATCAAGGCCAACGGTGCCGTGCAGAAGGGCATGCCCCACAAGTTCTACCACGGCCGCACCGGCCGCGTGTACAACGTGACCAAGCGCGCCGTCGGCGTGCGCGTGAACAAGGTGGTGGGCAACCGCATCATCCACAAGCACATCAACGTGCGCATTGAGCACGTGCACCAGTCCAAGTGCCGTCAGGGTTTCCTCACGCGCGTCAAGGAGAACGAGCTCAAGAAGAAAGAGGCTCGTGCCACGGGCGTGCGCGCTGCCATCAAGCGTGTGCCGGCCCAGCCTAAGGCCGCTTACACCCTCAAGACCAAGGGCTCCAAGCCGATCACCATGGCCGCGCAGCCGTTTGTGGACCTGATGTAAGCAGCTCTCTTGGCTTTGGGTTGTTTGCTATCGTCCATCGCAGCTTGCAACGCGTTGGGCAGTTGCGCAAGGCTTGAGTTAGTCGCGGTGTAACCCCAACGTAGCTGGGCAAAATGAAAGAACGAGTCGAATCAACAGCGTATTGTCCTCCGTTGTCTACAACGTTATACTGCTTTCAGTCATGATCCTGCTCTACAGCATGGCATTTCAAAACTTTTTCGCACAATTTCTACCAGAATGCAGCCTACGATACGTCATATCTTGTTCTCCAGTTGCGTATCCAAGTCACTTTTCACACTCGTGACTCTTCACTGACGGCGACAATGGACGCTCCGATGGACGACGCGGCCATGGAGCAGTACGCCAATGTACGCGGCCGCATTCTCCGTGGATCGGTGCAGTAAACCCGCACTCTAACTCTCTATACTGTCTAGTGGCTGGACGACTTGGAGAAGACGGACCCGGAGGGCTACAAGCAGTTCATTGCGACGATGCAGAGCCAACTGCAGGCTGCAGGCTTAGCACCAGGAGATTCAGCCAATAGGCAACAGGGAGACGCTGACGCCGCGCTCTTCGACATGCTCAAGAGCTCTGCTGGCACACGCGGCAGCCCCACAGACCCGAATTCAGCAGGTTCAGAGCTTGTGGACGTGCTCGGCAGGGTCTGATACTGATGCCTGGCTGTGCAATAAAGCAGAGTTCAAGCCGCGGTTTCCCGGCGACAAGGTCATGGAGTCAGGGGGTTTGAAGGCGACGCCGGAAGGGGTGGGATATGAAGTTCATCTCTTGACGGAGTGGCAGTTTGCTGCTGTTCAGTTTGGACTGACGGTTTACTGTGGTGTTGCGGCTAGATGTACATTAATGTCAGTCCTGGGTTTGTGATGAAGACGACCGACGTCAAGAACAAGAAGAAGGTGACGATTTTTGTCGTGCTGTTAGAATGAAGTGAAGATACTCCAGACGGATCTGACAGTGGAAACCGACTTTGCTGGTGCAGGTGTTTGTAAACGTGGTTCACTCTAGCGAGATCCAGGCATTTTCAGAGAAGAAGAAGCTGGATGACGACGGTAAAGAGCAAGAGGTAAGACTTTTAGAATGTCGTGTTTGTATGTAATTTTTTCACCCGGGAGTGTTGGATGCACGACTAGGGTATCCATGTGCCTCTAAGCTTGGGCGCACCGCACGAAGTCAAGGACAAAAAGGAATGAGCTCGCTGGCTTTCGATGTGGCGGTAAATACGAAAGTCGTGGAGGATTGCCGAGCGGACAAGACAGGCGCCTTCCGCAATTTTGTGTGCGAGCTGGCGATTGAGTACGTTGACCAGAAGGTATGAAGATTCGTAATGCCTCGCACCGTTCGTATAAATCCAACTAACCAAGCAATACATTGTTATCACCAGTATAAAATCAAGCTCGACGATCGATACAAATTGCCGCGGCTTACTTACTGTGGAGAGTTGCCTCCGCCTAAGCACTACATCAGGAAAACGCAAGCACCAATAATTCAGGAGGTTGAACCGTGTGCATCTTCGGCTCCGACGAAGACACGACATCAAAACCCATAATGGCGAAAAAGCGCCAGCTGCGACACAGAAGAAGACTGCCACAGCACGATGCACAATTTTCGAGGATCGGGGTAGCAAAAGTGAGCGCACAGTTTGTTCAAGAATCCCGTCCATTTTAAAGGGCGGTGCACCGCTGTCGCCTGAGGTGCTTGAGCAAGCTGGGACCAGACTGATTGCCTCTATTCAATTCGAGAATGTTATTGAGACGGCAAATGATGTCGACATTGAGCTACACGCGGAACTCCTCGACATTAAAGCCAGAGGCCACCATGACTTGGGTAAGTTGGCACTCTATTGACGGAGTAATTTTGCTGTTGTAGTTTGTCAAGGATCTCGGTCGGTCCAATCACGTGTGCTCACCTGATGCTACCTACATGCTTGATTGTGAATGCCAGAAATCTTTCTCCCTTTCCCTGTGAAAGTGAACTCAACAAGCGTTTGCCTCAATCAGACTCGGAATATGCTGGAGATTTCCATCGTAATTGATAAATCATGGGATGCTATTGGCCCTGACTGCGGATCTGCGCCATGGTTGTTTGCTAACGCATTGAATGAAGAGGGCGAATTGGAGAGTATCGAGCAGGAACAAGAGCCTAATCTTATTCAAGAGAAGCCCAAGTCACTGATAGAGATGTTCCATCTCGCTAACGCCAATGATTCAAGCGGTACGATCAGCTCAGACACGAAGACTCCTCGATGGGATCCAGTGATGGAAGACGAAGAGCTACCGGAAGACCGGTTTCATCGCAAGGATATGATGTCTATGCATATTTTGGAGCAGCGTCGACTCGAGCGAGAGCAAAAAGCGAAGGAAGCTGATGTGAAGCGCAAGCAACGTCGCTCTGAGGTCGAGGATATGAAAAAGAAGGCAAAAGAAGCGGGCAAGTCGTGGAACGAGATGTATCCAGATGAACCAGAGACGACTTACATAGATATGGAGGATATCGTGCGCCAGGAGAAAGAGAGACTCGAAAACTACCAGAAGCAGAAAGAAGAGGAGGACCCAACCGCAATAGAGTGTGTCCCCACAGATGATGCCAAACGTGCAGCAGCAATGTGGTCTGAGAACAGCAAACATGGCCTCGACCTGCAGTCAGCATTGGCATTTGATTTGCTCTAGGCGGATATAGGTCCCTGTAAAAAGAGAGCACAAACACTCGGTTCTCTGCAGCAACCTCTAGTTCTTGTTAGCGTAGTCGCGCGCGCCGAAGATGGTCGAACCCACACGAACGTGCGTGCTTCCGCAGGCAATCTGCAGGGCAAAACAATGTCATTACTCACTAAATATTCACAGACACCGCACCAACTTCCAATACTCACCGCTAGCTCAAAGTCGCCAGACATGCCCATGCTGAGGTCCAAGTCCGCTTCAGGCATGCCAAGAGCTTCAGCAACGCGCTTCCGGCAGGCCACCAAGCGGTCGAAACACTCGGACGTGGTGTCGCCATAGCGACCAATGGTCATGAGTCCTGTGAGCTTCAGGTGCTCACAGGAGGACACAATGTGGCGTGCAAGCTCAATGGAACCATCCGCATCAATGCCGGACTTTTGCTCCTCTTCGCTGGTGTTCACCTGCACCATGACATTGAGCTTTTCACTGCGGAATTCGCCCGAAGCTTTGTTCAGAGCATTGGCGATCTTGATAGAGTCCACGGTCTCCACTACGAACAAATTGGGCACGTCACGCACGAGAGTCTTGGCCTTGTTGGACTGCACGTGACCAATGTAGTGCCACTTGATGTCTGCAGGCATCACTGGGGACTTTTGCACCAGCTCCTGAATCTGCGCATTACCACGAACAAGTTGCCATAAATGAAATCAGCACCATAAATAACCTAGCTACCATCAATAAGAATGACGAACGTAGTTCTCCCCGAAATGGCGCTGGTCCGCATCGTACGCTTCCTTCAGGTCCTCCACAGGCTTGGTCTTGCTCACTGCCACCAGTGTGCACTGCTGCTTCCAAGCGCTCTTGGCTACAGCCTCAGCCACCTTCGCACGCACCGCCTGCAGATTCCTCGCCACCGCCATAACTATTATTGGCTAGAAACAAGGTGCCATAAAATGCACGAAGATTGCACTTGTATTGCTACGCTCAAATCAGTTGCTATTTGGATCCAGCTTTCTTCGCGACAAGAGCAGCATTTGCTTTCGTCGCGGCAAGATGAGCAAGAGCGGCTGCGAATTCGCTTTCTTGGGCCAGTCTCGCGTTCTCGCTGTTGTACTGCTCGTAAAACAGCTCTCTCGCCGTTTGCAACACCTTTGCTACATCCCTCCACCTCCGTGACGTAGTCCGCGTTCTTGGTGACAGCAGCAAGGGAGAGATTGGCACTATCCCCGCTGCATACGTGATCCCGACGATGATCAGCTTAAAATGCATGCGTTGCGATCCCAAATGCTTGACGTCAACTCCTGCAGCTTGCAGGTCACCGATCACCTTCAGTGCATTCTGGCACGACTTACTCCACGTGAGGTCCACTAGCACATACACCTTGACACCAGCTAATTTCCGTTCGACCAATACGTCGCTGAAGTTCTTCAAGGTGAAGGCGTATTCAGCAATGCAAATGGATTCTCCAGGCTTTGCACGGATGTGGTCCAGTAAGCGAGTTTGCTGGGCACGATCAGCCTCGAGGAACATCGTTCGAGGGATCTGCTCCAGTAGCTCCATGGCTTTTGGCTTGGGCCGTCTGTATGTTGCCGGCTTCATGCCCACAAGTGCCCGTGCGTAGGCCGCGCACGTTGGAGCCTCTGGGCGTGATCAAGTTCGTGTGCAAAGACTTCTGGATCGCCATCTTCAAGAAGCAGATCGACAAGCTGCAGACCAACCACAGGGGCGTGTTCGTGGTGCAGGACTTCAACTTCCGCTGGCTGGCGGGCATCTCCGCCGCCACGGAGCAGGAGACCAGAGAGATGGCGCTATTGTTTCTGGTCTTCCCCTGCGGAGTGATCCGAGGAGCGCTCGCCAATCTCGGACTCACAGCCATCGTCAACGCCGACGTCTCGGACGTCCGCTCGCTTCCTGGATGTACGTATCATACTGTCTGAAGGGAGAGATTCCCGCGGGTTAACGGATGAGGTTGTCATTCTTGCTAACAGGCTTATTTAACATAAAGATCAAGCAGGCGTGAGAGATTCTTCAACTAAAACGCAAAAGACATTCAGTTGGGTTTGTATTGCTACAATCACCTTTATCATTACGCTTGCACATTCCATATCCGTCGCTTGGTTACATCGTTTTCTCCGTCGTTCACTTCACACTCTTGGCCCCTCTTCACTTGCTCTTGGGTTTGGGCTTGGGAGCGCTTTCCGCCTTGGTCTCCTTCGACGACTTCTTGCTTTCCTTCTCCGTCGTCGTGGAGGTTGCCTCCGTGGATCCGGCGTTCACGGACTCTTTCTGGTCAGCTCCGTCCGTCGCGCCCTCATAGCCAAAGTAAGGATAGCCATAGCCATAGCCGAAGGACGGGTAGCCGTAGCCGTAGTCGAAGCCTCCACCGTACGAGTAGCTTGGGTAGTAGCCGTAGGACGAGTAGTAGTCAGGGTAGTAGCCGTAGCCGCCACCGAAGCCGCCGTAGGACGAGTAGTAGTCGGGGTAGTAGCCGTAGCCATCGTCGTACTTCTTGTAGCCGTAGC
The DNA here is from genome assembly GCA_011947355.1 of Phytophthora boehmeriae. Taxonomy (NCBI): domain Eukaryota; phylum Oomycota; class Peronosporomycetes; order Peronosporales; family Peronosporaceae; genus Phytophthora; species Phytophthora boehmeriae. Next base: position 459,746 of record JAAVTJ010000194.1, on the reverse strand, counting down.
CGTCGTCATATTTCTTGTAGCCGTAGCCATCATCATACTTCTTGTAGCCGTAGCCGTAGCCTTTGCCGCCGTAGCCATCGTCATACTTCTGGAAGCCATAGCCGTAGCCGTAGCTCTTGTGGTCGTCATAGTCCCCATAGCCGTAACCCTTGTCATAGACCTTGTAGTCGTGGTCACCGTAGCTCTTGTAGTCGCCGTAGCTCTTGTAGTCACCGTAGCTCTTGTAGTCACCGTAGCTCTTGTAGTCGCCGTAGCTCTTGTAGGCGTCGTAACCTTTGCCGCCGTAGCCCTTGTGCTCGTAGTCGTTGGAGCCCTTCTTGTAGTCGGAAGACTCGGTGACGTCTCCTAGGCGACGACGGTAGTACTTGTCGTGGCGGTCGTGATCGTGATCGTGTCGATTGTGGTGATCATGTCGATGGCGGTCGTGGTGACGGTCGTGGTGCTTGTGGTGGTCGTGGTGCTCGTGGCCGTCGTGGTGCTCGTGGCCGTCGTGGTGCTCGTGGCCGTCGTGGCCGTCTAGACGTCGGGGCGGAGCGACACCTGGATCGGCGCTCACGTCGGACGCTTGCAGGAGCGAGGTGGCCACACACAGACCCAGCACGGCGAGGATCTTGGAGTGCATCTTGGCCGGGTACGTCTGGTGTTGCTTGGTCTGTCGGCCAACTGCTGGTTGTCGAGTGCGGCGGAGGAGGCGAATTGAGAAGTGAGGGAAGAATGAGGTGCCGCAATGCGAGCTCAAGGCACAGCCCTGTGTATGCCCGATCAAGATCAGCCTTGCCTACCGTTCGAGAGGGTTTGATGTGGCGGTTTTTGATCCGCCCGGCTTACATCTGTGGCCATCACAACCCACCTTGATTGAAATTGCCTTGCCCAATGTATGGATCGATGTGCGAGCCAATGCAATCACGATTCGGATGTAATGCTGCAAGAGAGTGAGCGAGTGATGCAAAGGCTTCGCTTATCGAAAGTGATATGCTTTGCAAAGTTGACCAACTCGTGGCTTTCGTTCCCTTCTGCCAAGTGATGTCGAGCCCACATTTGGGTCTTGAGTGACGATAGCGGGTTCTCCCACAGTAGAACACTTGCGAAATGAATGCGTGTTTGGTGTTCTTCGAGTGCTTCCCGTACTCTATTGATGATCAACTCCCGACTCATGCTTCATGGCATGATGGTAGTTCGTGCGTCTTTTATGTTAGCCTAATATAATAACGTGTCAGATATGAGATACCATCATTTGGCCATAAACAAAATGCCACAAAACACCATTGATTTTGGAGCCATAAATAAAACACTCAACAAATGGCGTACCATTCAACAAATGGCGTAGTTTTCACAAGTTCGCTAAACCTTAATTATTCTATTCCTTGCCTGCTGTTGCTTCTCACAGGGGTTGTGCGCGAGTGTGGTCTGCTTCCTCAACGGACAACCGACAGGCCTGTTATTGGAGGTAAAAGACTGTTATAGGACGAAATGGGTTTGGCAACGTCATAGCAATGTACTACAATAATACCGCAAGCCATCATAAGGAATACGTATAGCATAAAAGGCATCATCTTCAACTTGCGTTAAAGCGAAAGTAGTGGGAAATGTTTGTATTGCTACAATCACCTTTATCATTACGCTTGCACATTCCATATCCGTCGCTTGGTTACATCGTTTTCTCCGTCGTTCACTTCACACTCTTGGCCCCTCTTCACTTGCTCTTGGGTTTGGGCTTGGGAGCGCTTTCCGCCTTGGTCTCCTTCGACGACTTCTTGCTTTCCTTCTCCGTCGTCGTGGAGGTTGCCTCCGTGGACCCGGCGTTCACGGACTCTTTCTGGTCAGCTCCGTCCGTCGCGCCCTCATAGCCAAAGTAAGGATAGCCATAGCCATAGCCGAAGGACGGGTAGCCGTAGCCGTAGTCGAAGCCTCCACCGTACGAGTAGCTTGGGTAGTAGCCGTAGGACGAGTAGTAGTCAGGGTAGTAGCCGTAGCCGCCACCGAAGCCGCCGTAGGACGAGTAGTAGTCGGGGTAGTAGCCGTAGCCATCGTCGTACTTCTTGTAGCCGTAGCCGTCGTCATATTTCTTGTAGCCGTAGCCATCATCATACTTCTTGTAGCCGTAGCCGTAGCCTTTGCCGCCGTAGCCATCGTCATACTTCTGGAAGCCATAGCCGTAGCCGTAGCTCTTGTGGTCGTCATAGTCCCCATAGCCGTAACCCTTGTCATAGACCTTGTAGTCGTGGTCACCGTAGCTCTTGTAGTCGCCGTAGCTCTTGTAGTCACCGTAGCTCTTGTAGTCACCGTAGCTCTTGTAGTCGCCGTAGCTCTTGTAGGCGTCGTAACCTTTGCCGCCGTAGCCCTTGTGCTCGTAGTCGTTGGAGCCCTTCTTGTAGTCGGAAGACTCGGTGACGTCTCCTAGGCGACGACGGTAGTACTTGTCGTGGCGGTCGTGATCGTGATCGTGTCGATTGTGGTGATCATGTCGATGGCGGTCGTGGTGACGGTCGTGGTGCTTGTGGTGGTCGTGGTGCTCGTGGCCGTCGTGGTGCTCGTGGCCGTCGTGGTGCTCGTGGCCGTCGTGGCCGTCTAGACGTCGGGGCGGAGCGACACCTGGATCGGCGCTCACGTCGGACGCTTGCAGGAGCGAGGTGGCCACACACAGACCCAGCACGGCGAGGATCTTGGAGTGCATCTTGGCCAGGTACGTCTGGTGTTGCTTGGTCTGTCGGCCAACTGCTGGTTGTCGAGTGCGGCGGAGGAGGCGAATTGAGAAGTGAGGGAAGAATGAGGTGCCGCAATGCGAGCTCAAGGCACAGCCCTGTGTATGCCCGATCAAGATCAGCCTTGCCTACCGTTCGAGAGGGTTTGATGTGGCGGTTTTTGATCCGCCCGGCTTACATCTGTGGCCATCACAACCCACCTTGATTGAAATTGCCTTGCCCAATGTATGGATCGATGTGCGAGCCAATGCAATCACGATTCGGATGTAATGCTGCAAGAGAGTGAGCGAGTGATGCAAAGGCTTCGCTTATCGAAAGTGATATGCTTTGCAAAGTTGACCAACTCGTGGCTTTCGTTCCCTTCTGCCAAGTGATGTCGAGCCCACATTTGGGTCTTGAGTGACGATAGCGGGTTCTCCCACAGTAGAACACTTGCGAAATGAATGCGTGTTTGGTGTTCTTCGAGTGCTTCCCGTACTCTATTGATGATCAACTCCCGACTCATGCTTCATGGCATGATGGTAGTTCGTGCGTCTTTTATGTTAGCCTAATATAATAACGTGTCAGATATGAGATACCATCATTTGGCCATAAACAAAATGCCACAAAACACCATTGATTTTGGAGCCATAAATAAAACACTCAACAAATGGCGTACCATTCAACAAATGGCGTAGTTTTCACAAGTTCGCTAAACCTTAATTATTCTATTCCTTGCCTGCTGTTGCTTCTCACAGGGGTTGTGCGCGAGTGTGGTCTGCTTCCTCAACGGACAACCGACAGGCCTGTTATTGGAGGTAAAAGACTGTTATAGGACGAAATGGGTTTGGCAACGTCATAGCAATGTACTACAATAATACCGCAAGCCATCATAAGGAATACGTATAGCATAAAAGGCATCATCTTCAACTTGCGTTAAAGCGAAAGTAGTGGGAAATGTTTGTATTGCTACAATCACCTTTATCATTACGCTTGCACATTCCATATCCGTCGCTTGGTTACATCGTTTTCTCCGTCGTTCACTTCACACTCTTGGCCCCTCTTCACTTGCTCTTGGGTTTGGGCTTGGGAGCGCTTTCCGCCTTGGTCTCCTTCGACGACTTCTTGCTTTCCTTCTCCGTCGTCGTGGAGGTTGCCTCCGTGGATCCGGCGTTCACGGACTCTTTCTGGTCAGCTCCGTCCGTCGCGCCCTCATAGCCAAAGTAAGGATAGCCATAGCCATAGCCGAAGGACGGGTAGCCGTAGCCGTAGTCGAAGCCTCCACCGTACGAGTAGCTTGGGTAGTAGCCGTAGGACGAGTAGTAGTCAGGGTAGTAGCCGTAGCCGCCACCGAAGCCGCCGTAGGACGAGTAGTAGTCGGGGTAGTAGCCGTAGCCATCGTCGTACTTCTTGTAGCCGTAGCCGTCGTCATATTTCTTGTAGCCGTAGCCATCATCATACTTCTTGTAGCCGTAGCCGTAGCCTTTGCCGCCGTAGCCATCGTCATACTTCTGGAAGCCATAGCCGTAGCCGTAGCTCTTGTGGTCGTCATAGTCCCCATAGCCGTAACCCTTGTCATAGACCTTGTAGTCGTGGTCACCGTAGCTCTTGTAGTCGCCGTAGCTCTTGTAGTCACCGTAGCTCTTGTAGTCACCGTAGCTCTTGTAGTCGCCGTAGCTCTTGTAGGCGTCGTAACCTTTGCCGCCGTAGCCCTTGTGCTCGTAGTCGTTGGAGCCCTTCTTGTAGTCGGAAGACTCGGTGACGTCTCCTAGGCGACGACGGTAGTACTTGTCGTGGCGGTCGTGATCGTGATCGTGTCGATTGTGGTGATCATGTCGATGGCGGTCGTGGTGACGGTCGTGGTGCTTGTGGTGGTCGTGGTGCTCGTGGCCGTCGTGGTGCTCGTGGCCGTCGTGGTGCTCGTGGCCGTCGTGGCCGTCTAGACGTCGGGGCGGAGCGACACCTGGATCGGCGCTCACGTCGGACGCTTGCAGGAGCGAGGTGGCCACACACAGACCCAGCACGGCGAGGATCTTGGAGTGCATCTTGGCCGGGTACGTCTGGTGTTGCTTGGTCTGTCGGCCAACTGCTGGTTGTCGAGTGCGGCGGAGGAGGCGAATTGAGAAGTGAGGGAAGAATGAGGTGCCGCAATGCGAGCTCAAGGCACAGCCCTGTGTATGCCCGATCAAGATCAGCCTTGCCTACCGTTCGAGAGGGTTTGATGTGGCGGTTTTTGATCCGCCCGGCTTACATCTGTGGCCATCACAACCCACCTTGATTGAAATTGCCTTGCCCAATGTATGGATCGATGTGCGAGCCAATGCAATCACGATTCGGATGTAATGCTGCAAGAGAGTGAGCGAGTGATGCAAAGGCTTCGCTTATCGAAAGTGATATGCTTTGCAAAGTTGACCAACTCGTGGCTTTCGTTCCCTTCTGCCAAGTGATGTCGAGCCCACATTTGGGTCTTGAGTGACGATAGCGGGTTCTCCCACAGTAGAACACTTGCGAAATGAATGCGTGTTTGGTGTTCTTCGAGTGCTTCCCGTACTCTATTGATGATCAACTCCCGACTCATGCTTCATGGCATGATGGTAGTTCGTGCGTCTTTTATGTTAGCCTAATATAATAACGTGTCAGATATGAGATACCATCATTTGGCCATAAACAAAATGCCACAAAACACCATTGATTTTGGAGCCATAAATAAAACACTCAACAAATGGCGTACCATTCAACAAATGGCGTAGTTTTCACAAGTTCGCTAAACCTTAATTATTCTATTCCTTGCCTGCTGTTGCTTCTCACAGGGGTTGTGCGCGAGTGTGGTCTGCTTCCTCAACGGACAACCGACAGGCCTGTTATTGGAGGTAAAAGACTGTTATAGGACGAAATGGGTTTGGCAACGTCATAGCAATGTACTACAATAATACCGCAAGCCATCATAAGGAATACGTATAGCATAAAAGGCATCATCTTCAACTTGCGTTAAAGCGAAAGTAGTGGGAAATGTTTGTATTGCTACAATCACCTTTATCATTACGCTTGCACATTCCATATCCGTCGCTTGGTTACATCGTTTTCTCCGTCGTTCACTTCACACTCTTGGCCCCTCTTCACTTGCTCTTGGGTTTGGGCTTGGGAGCGCTTTCCGCCTTGGTCTCCTTCGACGACTTCTTGCTTTCCTTCTCCGTCGTCGTGGAGGTTGCCTCCGTGGACCCGGCGTTCACGGACTCTTTCTGGTCAGCTCCGTCCGTCGCGCCCTCATAGCCAAAGTAAGGATAGCCATAGCCATAGCCGAAGGACGGGTAGCCGTAGCCGTAGTCGAAGCCTCCACCGTACGAGTAGCTTGGGTAGTAGCCGTAGGACGAGTAGTAGTCAGGGTAGTAGCCGTAGCCGCCACCGAAGCCGCCGTAGGACGAGTAGTAGTCGGGGTAGTAGCCGTAGCCATCGTCGTACTTCTTGTAGCCGTAGCCGTCGTCATATTTCTTGTAGCCGTAGCCATCATCATACTTCTTGTAGCCGTAGCCGTAGCCTTTGCCGCCGTAGCCATCGTCATACTTCTGGAAGCCATAGCCGTAGCCGTAGCTCTTGTGGTCGTCATAGTCCCCATAGCCGTAACCCTTGTCATAGACCTTGTAGTCGTGGTCACCGTAGCTCTTGTAGTCGCCGTAGCTCTTGTAGTCACCGTAGCTCTTGTAGTCACCGTAGCTCTTGTAGTCGCCGTAGCTCTTGTAGGCGTCGTAGCTCTTGTAGGCGTCGTAACCTTTGCCGCCGTAGCCCTTGTGCTCGTAGTCGTTGGAGCCCTTCTTGTAGTCGGAAGACTCGGTGACGTCTCCTAGGCGACGACGGTAGTACTTGTCGTGGCGGTCGTGATCGTGATCGTGTCGATTGTGGTGATCATGTCGATGGCGGTCGTGGTGACGGTCGTGGTGCTTGTGGTGGTCGTGGTGCTCGTGGCCGTCGTGGTGCTCGTGGCCGTCGTGGTGCTCGTGGCCGTCGTGGCCGTCTAGACGTCGGGGCGGAGCGACACCTGGATCGGCGCTCACGTCGGACGCTTGCAGGAGCGAGGTGGCCACACACAGACCCAGCACGGCGAGGATCTTGGAGTGCATCTTGGCCGGGTACGTCTGGTGTTGCTTGGTCTGTCGGCCAACTGCTGGTTGTCGAGTGCGGCGGAGGAGGCGAATTGAGAAGTGAGGGAAGAATGAGGTGCCGCAATGCGAGCTCAAGGCACAGCCCTGTGTATGCCCGATCAAGATCAGCCTTGCCTACCGTTCGAGAGGGTTTGATGTGGCGGTTTTTGATCCGCCCGGCTTACATCTGTGGCCATCACAACCCACCTTGATTGAAATTGCCTTGCCCAATGTATGGATCGATGTGCGAGCCAATGCAATCACGATTCGGATGTAATGCTGCAAGAGAGTGAGCGAGTGATGCAAAGGCTTCGCTTATCGAAAGTGATATGCTTTGCAAAGTTGACCAACTCGTGGCTTTCGTTCCCTTCTGCCAAGTGATGTCGAGCCCACATTTGGGTCTTGAGTGACGATAGCGGGTTCTCCCACAGTAGAACACTTGCGAAATGAATGCGTGTTTGGTGTTCTTCGAGTGCTTCCCGTACTCTATTGATGATCAACTCCCGACTCATGCTTCATGGCATGATGGTAGTTCGTGCGTCTTTTATGTTAGCCTAATATAATAACGTGTCAGATATGAGATACCATCATTTGGCCATAAACAAAATGCCACAAAACACCATTGATTTTGGAGCCATAAATAAAACACTCAACAAATGGCGTACCATTCAACAAATGGCGTAGTTTTCACAAGTTCGCTAAACCTTAATTATTCTATTCCTTGCCTGCTGTTGCTTCTCACAGGGGTTGTGCGCGAGTGTGGTCTGCTTCCTCAACGGACAACCGACAGGCCTGTTATTGGAGGTAAAAGACTGTTATAGGACGAAATGGGTTTGGCAACGTCATAGCAATGTACTACAATAATACCGCAAGCCATCATAAGGAATACGTATAGCATAAAAGGCATCATCTTCAACTTGCGTTAAAGCGAAAGTAGTGGGAAATGTTTGTATTGCTACAATCACCTTTATCATTACGCTTGCACATTCCATATCCGTCGCTTGGTTACATCGTTTTCTCCGTCGTTCACTTCACACTCTTGGCCCCTCTTCACTTGCTCTTGGGTTTGGGCTTGGGAGCGCTTTCCGCCTTGGTCTCCTTCGACGACTTCTTGCTTTCCTTCTCCGTCGTCGTGGAGGTTGCCTCCGTGGACCCGGCGTTCACGGACTCTTTCTGGTCAGCTCCGTCCGTCGCGCCCTCATAGCCAAAGTAAGGATAGCCATAGCCATAGCCGAAGGACGGGTAGCCGTAGCCGTAGTCGAAGCCTCCACCGTACGAGTAGCTTGGGTAGTAGCCGTAGGACGAGTAGTAGTCAGGGTAGTAGCCGTAGCCGCCACCGAAGCCGCCGTAGGACGAGTAGTAGTCGGGGTAGTAGCCGTAGCCATCGTCGTACTTCTTGTAGCCGTAGCCGTCGTCATATTTCTTGTAGCCGTAGCCATCATCATACTTCTTGTAGCCGTAGCCGTAGCCTTTGCCGCCGTAGCCATCGTCATACTTCTGGAAGCCATAGCCGTAGCCGTAGCTCTTGTGGTCGTCATAGTCCCCATAGCCGTAACCCTTGTCATAGACCTTGTAGTCGTGGTCACCGTAGCTCTTGTAGTCGCCGTAGCTCTTGTAGTCACCGTAGCTCTTGTAGTCACCGTAGCTCTTGTAGTCGCCGTAGCTCTTGTAGGCGTCGTAACCTTTGCCGCCGTAGCCCTTGTGCTCGTAGTCGTTGGAGCCCTTCTTGTAGTCGGAAGACTCGGTGACGTCTCCTAGGCGACGACGGTAGTACTTGTCGTGGCGGTCGTGATCGTGATCGTGTCGATTGTGGTGATCATGTCGATGGCGGTCGTGGTGACGGTCGTGGTGCTTGTGGTGGTCGTGGTGCTCGTGGCCGTCGTGGTGCTCGTGGCCGTCGTGGTGCTCGTGGCCGTCGTGGCCGTCTAGACGTCGGGGCGGAGCGACACCTGGATCGGCGCTCACGTCGGACGCTTGCAGGAGCGAGGTGGCCACACACAGACCCAGCACGGCGAGGATCTTGGAGTGCATCTTGGCCGGGTACGTCTGGTATTGCTTGGTCTGTCGGCCAACTGCTGGTTGTCGAGTGCGGCGGAGGAGGCGAATTGAGAAGTGAGGGAAGAATGAGGTGCCGCAATGCGAGCTCAAGGCACAGCCCTGTGTATGCCCGATCAAGATCAGCCTTGCCTACCGTTCGAGAGGGTTTGATGTGGCGGTTTTTGATCCGCCCGGCTTACATCTGTGGCCATCACAACCCACCTTGATTGAAATGCCTGGTAATTGTGTGGACAAGTGTGCAAGTTAAACACGATCAATCTCTGGATGTAATGCTGCAAGAGAGCGATGCGTTTGTCTATCGAAAGCAACGCTTTGTAAAGATAAATGACTCGTAGTTTGTTCATTTAGGCCTCAGATCTTGATTTGCCTTTTGAAGTCACGGATGGCGTCTTGGATGGTAACTAAGCAAAACCTTGGCTTTATTAAACATATACAGCGTTGCATTTCGAATTCATCGCACACAGTCGGCCCATTTTGCTTTCTTCTACTCGTCACTGGTGTCGCCGAGCAAAGCCTTCTTGCCGAAAGTTTCAATGAATTCGTCCAATTCGTCGGAATGGCCACCGCGAGCACGTCCCCTTGGCAGCTCATCTGGGCGATAAAAGTCGATAATGAGCACGAGACGCGTTTTCTCTGGGTGGTGGTTGAAGGCATAGTGCAGCTTACTGTCGTCAAAGACGATAAATTCGCGCTCGGCGTGGAAAGTTGTCTCGCCGCCCACTACCATGGCGCAGCACGGCGAGCCATCTGATAGCGAGGGTACCACTAGCGGGAAATGGCAGCGCAAAATGTGGTTTGATAGGTCTGCCCAGCCGCGGTGCGCGCCCAACGTTGTGTTCGGTCCCAGCTTCGAGAACAGCGCAGTGCGAATACCCGGTAGAGTCTTGAGAAGCGCCACAGTGCGTGGACACAAAGTGCATGTCGGGGTAACCCATGTCGTCTTGTTAGCATCGTAGGCGGGAAAAGTGTAGCAGAACGGGAATACACGCCATTCACTGTCGTTTTCCGAGTAGTGTTTCTCTGGCCAAAATGGCCATGTCGCTGACTGCTGCACGGCCTGCATTTCCTCCAAAATCACGTTGTAATTGTCCTTGAGTATGTCGAGTTGTGGGAAGAGTTCCTGGTATGGGTAGTAATTGGGCATGTCGCTGTCATCGATCTCTTCGTCATCGGACGAATCGACTCCGCCATCGTCCACCCACTCGTTCATATGTCGATCATCTTCCTCCTCATCCGTGGCGCCTTCATTACACTTACGAAGACACACTAAACGATATCCCATCTGGTCACGACGTAGCAACTCGTAGAGATGCGATCTCTCGACAAAGAAAAAGGCTTCGAGCTCTGCATGGAACTCCCCGGCGTGAGCTCGTGAATCAGCTCTTTTGTCCTTGCAGAGCTCAGCTTTGCACCCATCGCCGCCTCGAACGACACTAACTGTTCCTGTACAATTTCAAACAATGGTGATTTGTTCTGTGCCGACGAAATCGGCGATAGCAGCGAGTGTTCAAGATGGTCCGCTGCTACATCCGGCGGGATAAAGTCTGCCACGAAGAGCAGTCCTCCAGGCTTAAGAACGCGAGCGATTTCACTCACAGCTTGACCCATTGTCTTGACTTCCTGCAAGCTCTGAACTCCGACTGCAATGTCCACTGAGTGGGTCAGCATGGCCTGCATCCTTTCACAAGAGTGATGATACAGTCGCAGCTTCTTGCTTTGGAACTCTGGCACCTCCTTAATGAAGCTGTTCCACGTCTCCTTGCTGCGCTCCAGAGCTTGGACAGACACGTCCACCCCCACAATCTGCGCCTGTGGGTACAGCAGCTGCAGCTCGCACAAGCCGCCGCCTGCGCCGCAGCCAACGTCCAAGATCGTGAGCGCCTCGTCGCGTCGCGCCTCGTGCTGCGCGTCCACGTCCAGCAGCGCGTCATAGAGCTGCAGCTGCTTCCTGTCGGCCGCGTAGAGCGCTTGAGCTGGTTGAGCGGCGCGTCCCTCGCCGCGGAATTCCTCTGGCGACTGCTGCGACGGCTGCGGCGCTGGAGTTCAAGTGGCAGTCGCCTCGCGGGTGGAAGCCGACGTTGCAGCACACGCGACGGTGCTCCGCGTAGATGCGCGAGTGGAAGAGTCCGTCGTAGAAGTCCCTGACGCTGGGGCTGCTGCTGCCGTTGACGTTCCCTCCGGCCATCGCGCGACTATCAAGCAAAATCCCAAATGACGTCAACGATCAGCTGCTAAGATGCGCTTTTCTATGAAACGTACGAGCAATGTGGCACACATCTATCGGTCTCACTTGCTACTGGCTGAGTGCTCAAACATTGCTGGCCATTTCTCGGCAAGCAGAGCTCGCTCGTTAGTGCCAGTCGATGGATGTCGATCGGAGCGTGGTACAATCGCTGTTTGTATTACGAGTGTCGATGTGGTTGTTGCCGTCATGACATGACGACACTTGGCCAACGACACAACGTCATGACTCGTTGTGGCGGTAGGCGACGCGGTTTACTATCCACACGCAGCCGCTACTGAATGCAGTGGAAACTGCAGCCAACGCCTCCTCTATGCAGATCACAAATGGCATTCGCGAAGTATTATAATGCAAGATGTGGCGCGAAAAGTGAACGTTGAAGTTGACGCGGTATAGCACCCCGGAGATTCTATTTCTAGCGGATGTGGCCCACATCACCAATAACTGCCACAGCAATAAACCGCGACCAGTGCAATAAATGGCCGACTCGGAGCCTTCGCCGCGCTCTGCTGCGGCCGTGGAGGGCGATGCAGGCGCCGAGAACGAGTACGGACTGCAGGACCTAGCGCGTCTGCCACTGCTGGAGCAAGTCCACCGGTTATTCCACGCGATCCAGCACAAATACCCCTATAAAGAGGTGCCAGCTACAATAAAAGGTTAAATGCAATTAGTTAAAACTTAATTAACCTCTCTCTGATCTGTAGACGAACGCGTGGAAGACTTTGCCAATGGAGCAGAAGAAGAAAATGCTGGAATACATTCGTGACAAGCGACAACGCAAACTAGAGCCAAGCAACGCAGGAGCTACGGCCTCTGGTCGTGACCAGACCAATGCCACTTGTGAGGAAAAGACGTCGCCAGCGGATGATCCTGCACTGGCAGTCAAGTCAGACCCTTATCTCAAGATGCTCCAGCAGCGGAGTTTACGCTCGTTGGGTCCCGTTGCGGACGGAGATGGGGCGCTGCCCTCGCACCCAAACAGCGCGTACGTGGCGCCAGCGGACGTGCAACACTACGAGGTTAAATCAAAGGTTAAATCTCGGTGGCAGATTGCAGACGAGGAGTTCTTTGATGAAGTGTGCGCGTGTGGTGTCAAACATGAATTCGCTCGCGGAAGTAAGAAGGCTTCATTGCTGTTGCGAACGATCAGCGCGATGATGAGCACTTTCGGTGACAGCAATCGGTCTTGTTTGACAGCTGCAGAAGAAGTGCAAGCGCTTGGTGAGTATTGAGGTCGATGCGTGAGAAGTGGTGGGTGTGTTTTGGTTTAACTGATGCGGATACTGTGCTTGGTTGGAGTGACCAGTTGGCGAACACATGCAGAAAACTTTAAGCTCGGTGAACCCTGAAATTCTAGCAGCTTCGTCGTGTCTGCGGGTACGTTCGGCTACACTTATCGTTTTCGTTTAGCGCGTGTTGCCTGAAGGGTTAAGCTGATTTGTGCATACTCGTTGCTGTAGACACTTGTGGAGATTTTTGAGGAGGAAGCAGTCTACTACGGTCGATGGCGAGAGTTTCGAGGCGAAACTAAGCACGAGGAGAATGAGCTAGAAGATGTTGAAGAAGAGGAGCTTGCAGAAGAGCTGGATCTCTTCGCCGTATCTGAGACCGATGCCGTATTCAACGAAGCGTTTCTGGTAAGTGTGTGCCTGATCACTACGTGAGCGCTGTACGCTTGGTCATGTTCTAATTTGAACCTGGTTTGTATGCGCATAGGAACGAATACGATTCGCTGACGAACGTACCAAGACAATGGACTGGTCCATCTACGACGTATTTGCGAGAGGCCGAAAGCTGAATTTTATGAACAACAAGGCTCAGCAATTCCGACAATGGCTAGGTCTCGACAAAATATCCCGTGCATCGCTAGAGTTTCTAAACTTCGTCGCTTATCACAAGTAAGTCGATGGGGTGCTGCTACGGATAAAAGTCTGACGATATGACTAACAAATGTGTTGTCGTTGTCTTTACGATATTAGCATTGGTCGGCTAGTCGAACTAGCGATTAAGAACCGGACGGGTGGGGAACTGAAACAGCTAGACTCGCCATTGTTGAAGGATGACATCGAGTACGTTAGACTATCATTGTTGGTACTATTTTCTGTGTTCGGATCAGTTGATGCATTGTCGGCTTTCGTGCTTGCAGGTCTGTATCACTTACGTTTCTTCCAGCTCAGCGTCTCCCCAAACTCATTGATCGGTCACGGCCACCACCCTCGAAAACAAGGCGAGTTGGCAGTAATGCTGCTAACAGTAAGAGTGTCCGTGCAGACCCGACAGTGAAGTCAGTCTCCGACGAAACAGCCTGCACTGCTGGAACAGCACCTGCTACATCCGACAAAAAGAAGAATCCTTAGGGAACATCAAACCTACGATTGCTGCGTCAGGTATCACTGCCAGGCCAACAAGACTCAAGAGATTGCGATGAGGGCCACCAGGTATTTCGGTTAAGTACCCCTTGGGAGTTACCTAGAGATGGCAAACTAAGCCAAACTCGTCTACTCGTAGGCCTGTAACATCAGTAATCTGACAGGTCTCCTCGACGAAGGGTACGCCGATAAAAGTTATCCCAGCCGCGACATGTTCTTGTGGAAGATGTTCTTGGCAGCACTCACATCTCGGTCGAGCACAGCATGACAGGACGCACACCGGAACACGTGGTTCCCGCCGAGGTTATTTTTATCTCGCCACATGCGGAGCACGTCTTGGATGTGTACTCCTCTTCGCAGTCGGACTCCGGCACGAAATCGCCATCGACTTCCTGGGAGACTGTCCGCTTGCGAGTACGGGAAGAAGCCCGCGGCTCCATCTGTGGCGGTGTATACTATCCAAGGGCGATGTTGAAGGGCTGGAGAAGATCGATGAATGGTTGGGCAATATCCACCATCACTGTCAAGCGCGAACGTCGTTTTACGGATGATGTATTTACTACTTTTCACAAAAGTTGCAGCTGATCTATCCCTACATGTGTAGCTATCATTCAGCTATGCGATTGCAAAATGATACAATTATCTGCTGCGTGTGTGTATTCATTCTGCTGTGTGGGGCGCCTCCGCGCTCAGCGGCTCTCTCAGAATTTGCCGTTGGGCAGTTAGCCGTTGCATTTCAACCTCTTGCTGCGCCAGCCAGTTCTGGTTTTGTAACAAAGAGGGTGGATACCACTGATTTTTGAGGGCGACCAACCAGCTGATGCTAATTTCTTGCTTCTGCTTTACAGTGCCGTACGCCAGCGTGAAGACTTGCTTGTAAACCCAATCGCGAAACTCATTCGCCACGACATCTAAATGGCCTCCTTCAGCAGCTGAGTTCATTGCCCAGGGGCTGCAGCCTTCAGTGCGATTATCGTGGAGGAACCGGACAATATCCAAATGTCCTTCGGCAGCTGCATAGTCCATGGCGAGGTATGAGCACCCCTCGTGACTTCGTTCATGCAAAAACTTCACCACATCCAAGTGTCCGCCTCGCGCAGCTCCATCCATTGCGCTCTGTGTACATCCCTCATGACGATTTTCCAACAGAAACTTGACAACTTCAAGATGGCCACCCCTTGCTGCGCCATTCATCGCATCAGTAGTGCACCCTCCTGTAGTATTGGCGTGTAGCCACTTGACAACATCAAGATGTCCAAACTCCGCTGCATGGTCCATTGCTAATGGCGAATTCTCATCTGATCCTGGCTGCAGCAGCTCAGCCCTGTGTTCGTGTAGCCAAAGCAGTAGTGTCAGATCGCCACGTTTAGCTGCAAAGATCATGGCGTGCACAGAGCACCCTTCACTGCGGTTGTCGTACAACCAATGCACCATATCGGTATTACCATACCACACCGCAAAGTTCATGGGGTATTTTGTGCATCCTTCCTTACGGTGAGCTGCTAGCCATTGCACCATTTCAACATGTCCTCGAGCGCCCGCCTCATCCATCGCACGATGGGTACAGCCTTCGGCTCCATGTTCATCCAGCCATTGCAAGACCTCGAGATGTCCGTGAGCCGCTGCCAAGTCCATGGCTTTGGTACTGGCTCGCAGACGAGGGAACGTTGCGTGCAGCCACTTCACCACTTCGAGCTGACCATGTTCAGCAGCATGAGCCAGCACTTTATAGCCATTAAACGACGGCTCGAATGTCACCAGCCATTGCAATACTCGGATGTTGCCACGCTGTGCTGCCGACAAGAAACAACTGCGGAGAGAAAGAGGCTTCAAACGCCGCGAAGTGAGGCCAAGTCGCTGTAGCAGATGCAAATACACGAAATCCAGGGCTTGAGGTGCAATCCAGCGCACGGAAGCGTCCAGAAATGACGATATCAGCGCTGCCACGTGTGGGAGGGAGCCCAACACCCCTGCAATTCTCGCCACACGACCTCAACGCTCGTCAGCAGAGGAACTCGCGTCGGCGGCATGGCGTAGGATTGGGAGGTGTCGAAATCTCAGGTTCTGAGCGGTTACTGCGCCAAACGAAATGATGTTCGGTGCTGATGCTCACCACACGGAGAAGCTGCAATGCATTTTGTTTTACATATGCCACCAGGCTTAAACGTCGACAGCACCGGGGAATTCGGTAAGGCAGCCTCTACCGGCATGCTACATGTAAGATAGGTGTCTCCTATACTAATAGAAGCTGAGGTCGAAGCATTTGCAAGTTGTGAGCCATACTAAGTACAATTACAGTAGTAAAGCGTTGAAGATGGATAACCAACCCTCAAAGCAAGCTCGTGACGACACTGCAACGTGGCGACGGGCTCTGTCCCGTCGGGAGCGATCCCTTCGCTTGCGTTCGCCACTGCGTCCCACTCCTCCGTTGGGTGGACAGCATCGAGCCCGACAACTTGTCGCTGTTTGCTGAGCAACATCCATCCTTACAGTGGATCCCTCTGCGAGCAACGTAGTCTGCTATGAGCGTCAAACTTCTCTTTGAGCGAACCCAAACGCTATGAAGTTCGACTGCCCTCTTGGTTCTTATCCGCCGCCATCGGAGCCATAGAGCAGAGTGTACCGGGCACTGTAGATGCCAGCGCATCCCGTTCTACGCGTTTTTGCTGGGCCGACAACCCATCCTCGGGGTGTTTGTTGAACGCCTGAAGCAGTCGGGTGGGTCTTGTCAAAATACCACGACGGCTACCACGACGAGGTGACCAGGCCGACTGTACCTTTGCTCCATTCGGGAGACCAGAGGCAAGCACGTGAAATCTTACCGTTGGAGGCACCGGCAGATTTGTCCTGTGTGGGCCATCTGCTCAAACTGACCGCGGTGTATTGTAATTCATTGCAGGCTTCTCCCTTTTACAACCGCTTCGCGTTGCGGTCGTGGATTTGCCATCCGCTTTAGCGTCGGTGACCTCCCGTTGTAACATTACAAACTGGCGAAAATGTGACAAAAGACATTCTCCTAGTCAGAATGTATACTTGGTGTTTGTATGGTGTCTGCTATATCGGTGGACAGTTCAGTTTTGTCTCCGCCAATCAAATAGCGGAGACCGTCATTACTTCAAAGAGCGGTCATATGTCGCCGAATAGCGTGCCAAAAGTAACAAGATCCGCTGCACTCGGGTCTCTGCATCGTCTTTCCTGCACTATCCGGTTCACGGCCTGCCCATGCGCATCTGACGCTGACGCGATGACCACTTCACGTCGTCAAGCAAGCAGGCGCCGGCCAGCAAGCAGCCGCAGACTGCCATCAACACCGCGTGTTGTGACCTTTTCTGCATTGTTAGATCACTCGGGGAGGCGAAAGAGCTCGCCCTGGTTGAGAAACATGAGCAGCGGCCACTTGTCATCACGGCGCTCCAACAGCTCAGACAGTGCGTCTACCGTGACGGGGGCGTTGAGCGTGGCCGGCACCACCAATGGCTACGGTTTCCGAAGCGCTGGCGGAGATGCTCTGTCCATCGAGATGCAGTTCCTTAATCCGAGGAGACGGTTCCCGCTTGCAGACGAATTCCTGCCGCTTGTGTACGTCACGCCGGAACAAGTGGAAGATTTGCGGGAGACGTGTGAGCAGCTCGTGGCCGATGCCCTTGAGCTCACCGGAATGTTCGCGTGGGAGGACAGCAACAACAACGAACTGGTGGGGAACACCGCGACCAATGGAATGTGCACTACCGACGCCCACATGTCACGCTGTACCGCAAGAAGCGAGGGAAGGATGCGACCGCCGAAGAGCTTGAGGATGCCACCGATGACAGCAATGGCGGCTTGCGTCACTTTGTAGTAAGCGGCCAAATCCACGACATGTCGCTCGAGGACGTTGAGTACGGACTCTACTGTGACGCCACGTTGGACGAGCGCGCCGTTATGACAGACTTGTACCGCGAGCTCTTCTTAGATGCTGCTGTGTTGCGCAGCTTCGAGACACAGACGCCAGAGGATCCATTTCACTTCTTCGGTATCAAGTGGCTCGCTCACCTCAGTCCAGCCGACAAGTTTATCTCTCCACGTGACTTTGCTTTCGTTGAATATTCGCAGCGTGTAGTGGGCCCTAAAGGCGAACCACTGCTGGTCAAGGTGCAGCACTCGCTGAGTTCGAAGCATGTGGACGCCATGAATCGCCGCGAGTTTGACCTCGTACGAGCACAAATGAGCTGCACCACAGTATACCGTCACGATAAGCGCGCCAACAATGTCCAAGTCATCGCCCGTGGTCACCTGGATCCGTGTGGCAATGCGCCGCCAATCATGACGCGTGCATTTTTGACACGTTTGGCGCCTACCCTCGTAGAAGTCGCGCACAGCGCTGACGTCAAGTACATTATGCGCCATGGACTTGTACTACCCAAGGAAGCGTTCTTCGCGCGGCGTAATGCACTCAAGGCTCACGGTCGCCACCGCCTACAGTGTACAGCGTGTGGTAAGCGCTTCGGTCGATTCAAGCGTCATCTGACTCAGTGCCGCGCCTGTGGGGAGGCAGCATGTGGTCATTGTCTTATGACGTACACGCTATGTCTCCCCAACCACGAACGCCGCGATGCTGAACACCCAAGTGCAGTCATTCCGGAACGCTTTTGCCTGCGCTGTCTGTATTCCGGTCGAGTTGATAGAAAAGGCCAGCGCATGGATGGTTTCCTTATGGGCGGCCAAGACGTCGCATCCACAGCAGGTCCGACCGTCGATGATGAAGTCGATGAAGATGACGATGATGATGTCTCTGTCGTGGAGTTTGCGATGCTGGGCGAGGGTCCTGCTAATCATACAATGCACGCAGCCATCACAGAAGCGCAGCGGTTGCAACGCCTAAAGCAGCGCTATCTGGAGAATGAGAAGCGCAAATATCTTTCGAGTGATCATCAAACTCGTGCAGAGCACTTCGCCATGGGTCAGCAACTAATATACCGCAACGAGCCGCAGTTGCATGGTGCAGGTCACCCGCGCATCACTCGGAGAAGTAGCCAACCGGTGATGGCAACCTCTATTAGCTCGTCTTCGAACTCGTCAGCACCATACTCGTCTTCCACCTCCAGTCTCTACTCCTCGCCAGAAGAAGCAGCCGCAGCTACCGCAGCACTGCAAGCCACCACCGGATTCCACGAGATGAATCACTCCATTGGGGAACAGAACGCGCTGATGCGTTCGCTGCAAAACGAGTACGCCAAAATGAGCTTGAACAGGATGGCTGTCCAGCGTTCGCACTCGAACCCGCAGGAGATGCGGCAGAGTCGCTTGGCAGAATGGCAAGCCACGGAATGCCAGCACGTCATGCCATTGCCACCACCGTCGTCGCCGAACCTGTATGGAATCGACAGTGATTAAGTCAGTCAGAAGTGAGTGTGTGCGTAAGTGGAAGTAGTTTATAGGAATGAGCAAGTTAATCTTACCGTATAAATCCATTGGGTTCCATTTGATATCTATGCAACAACGTAAGAAGGCCACATAAAGCGTCTATACCTGGTCTATCGAGAGTCCTGCTAGGCTAGCGCACACACTCGTCATTGTTGCCAGTATCTTGCGGCAGCTAATCACCTGTCTCGAGCCGTAAGTTTGAACATGTGCAATGGGTTGCTCACTGCTGTTGGTTGGAAGTCTTTTGCAAAATTCTTGGGTCGTATGGGATCGTAAAGTCGATCCCAATTGCCTGTAGACGATCTCGGTCCTTCTCCACGTACGAAGCGTAAGCACCAGTGTGTCGAATTTTCATAAAGACGTTTCCCAGTCTCAACCCGCGTGCTTGCTCGGACCACGGTTCTTCATCTGGCACGACAAAGTCGACAGGGACCCACCCATGACCGTTCACCTTAGCGTAAGTCTCAAGCGCCGGCAGGATTTTGTCTTTCCATCGCTCTTCTTCTGGACTCCACACAAAGTCGATCGCTTTCAATTTGTCCTTGTCTCGATCCGCCAAGTCTTCATAATTGCCCTTGCTGCGAATGTTAGCAACAGTAGCTCCTAGCCGCATGCCTTGTGCTACTTTCGGCCATTCCGGACTGTCAGGGACAACGAAGTTGAAATGCACGTTGCAGTGGCCAAATTGCCGTCGAAACACCGTCAGGGCCGGCAGGATCCGATCGCTCCACGTGCGTTCCCGTCGCCATTTGAGCTCTGTGCTGAACTCCAATCTCTCCAGCTCCTCCCTGTCCGCCAATCGTTGTGGCGCAAAGGCGTCAGCGTACTTGATGCTGGCGACTGTTTTGCCCAGTCCGAGTCCTCTCAGATGCTTCGGCCAGGCCTCGTCGTCCTTTGGTACGACATACCCCATTGCAACCTTAGTATTGCCGTGTAACTCGTAGTATTTCCGAAGTGCTGGCAGCACCATAACGTCCCATTTGTATTGGCGGACGTGCCACGGGAAGTTTAGCGTCTGGAGGTCAGTGATCGCGAAAGATGGCAACGCTTTCTTGGTGTTTTTAAGCATCCGTAGGTGCTTAGTGTGCGGTCCTAAGGGGTAGCCCCAGGTCTCTCTCGGCCATTGAGGGTCGCCAGAGGGCACGACGAACTTGACTGGAACCATCAGGTGCTGCTCCAGTCGCTGGAACGTCCGGAGAGCGGGAGCCACTTTGTCAGTCCACGTTTGAGCGCTCCAGACGTCGAGTCGCTGGGGACCGCTTGGCTGAGAGGTAAAGGGGACAGCCAGCTGCCAGTATGTCGAGGATTCGCGCCCCGGAAGGCAGTGGAGGCGGCGGGACACAGCTCCGCGTCGAGCCGAGAGGTGTGCCAGCATTTGGAGTCGTGAACGGCTACGATTTTGTTTTCGTTAAAAACATGATTGTCAGTTTAAAATCAAGTCTTAAAAACATATTTAAAAATAGTGTCATCGCGGTTCGGGGTTTCATTTGTTTCTTAAAAACGGCGAACTTAGTAAACTATTTTCTAGGTTCGTTTTTAACGAACCTAGGTACGAATTTTATGCGCACTTACGCCTGTAGCTTGTTTTCCGCGGATATTTTTGAAAAGTTGAAAAGTGTCAATTCTTTGAAACTTGGCAAGATTTCAAGCCCACGTTGGCTTGAAATTCTAAACCGTGCCTAAATCGAAACAAAGAACCGATACAAATCTTGCCAAGTTTCAAAGAAATTCGGGGTTTAGAACGGTTTTGCCTAATTTTCAAAGAAATTCGGGGTTTAGAACGGCAAAACCGTTCTAAACCCCGGGAACCCCTTTACGATCGATTCAAATTTCAACTTTTGGAAAAAGCTGTAGATCCGAGGACTGCTGCTACTAGCACGACGTTAAACGTCTATGCTGAGGTGCTGATCGATGAACAACCAACGATCTGAGACGCAAGGCCATCATTTTCAAACCTGCCATCTTGTTGACGCACCAGCGATGGCCTTCGCGATATCAAGACCAAGACATTGCGGTCTGACTTCGGGTGCTCTCCTGTTGCTGCTGACTGTCGTCGCGGTGTCTGGCTCGACTCGATCGACTCTGCCGGTGCTCAAATCTGCGACGTGTGACGCATTCCTCTACGCCAGTCTATCGGATGATGGCGCCAAGACCAGCACCGACAGCACTGCAATCAGCTCTGACGTCCGTCGTGATTCTGCCGCCAGCGATGTCGTTGAAGACGTTCCGTTGTCGACTCCTGCGACTGAAAACCGCAAAGTACTGGACGACTCCGTTGCTGGACAACTGGGTGTTGTGAAGCCTGTGGCTGACTGTGAAGCGCTGCTTGGTGTCGACCTGTCGGGTATTACGGAGGAGGGCCATGCCGCCGTCACGTCTGCAGCTGAGACGATCCATCAGGGCACTTTGTACTGCTCGGTGGAAGGAACGCTGCCGGCCTCCACGCAGTGGCAGGTTCTACTACCAGTTCGTACCTGGACGCAGAGGTACATGCAAATCGGGTGCGGCGGACTCTGCGGCAATATTCGGAAGCAAGTAAACGCTGCTTTCGGGTAACGACAAGTCAGCGGGGGCGAGTTCGTGCTGGCTGCTGCAGACATGGGCGGAGCCATGGACGGTAAAGTGTTTGCGAAAGTCGCTCGCGTACAACGCACACCACTTGACAGCGCTGGTGAGCAAGACTTTGATTCAAGCGTACTATGGACAGAAGCCGACCTACTCATACTTCAATGGATGTTCGGATGGAGGACGTGAGGGAGTCATGGAGGCGATTCGCTATCCGAATGACTTTGACGGAATCATTGCAGGAGCGCCGGCCATGCTGTTTCAGTTTCAGAACAGTCTGCACCATGGATGGCTGGTGATGAGCAACATTGATGGCCTAATGCCGGAGTTGCCGCCCCATGAGGCGTGGTCCACCGCCAGGTCCAGCAGAGCATAGTCCTCCCGGTCGTGGGCCTCCCAGTCGTGGGCCCCCAGGACATGATCCTCCCGGTTGTGGGCCACCAGGACGTTGTCCTCTTGGGCACGGCCCGCCAGGCGGAAATCTTCCAACTATCGTGACGGCTTCCAAGCTTCCATTGCTGCACGACGCTGTAGTACGAGCCTGCGATGCACAAGATGGCTTGGTTGACGAACTGCTTTCTGAACCACGACTTTGTCAGTTTGATCCACGTGATCTTTTGTGCGCTTCAGCGAGTGTGGAGGCTGCTACGGTAAGCGCCGAGCGGCAGCTCAATGAAGAACAGCAGTGTCTGACGGAAGCAGAGGTGGACGTCATTTGCAAGTTTTACACGGGCCCACTTGACCCTGTCACAGGGAGCCATTTGAATGGCGGGCAAGCTCAGTAATTGCTATTCGTCGACTTACTGCATCGCCGTCGCTGCGCATAGCATTCTGAGTCAAGGTGAAGTCCGTATGTGGCTCCGTGGTTCGGTCGCGGATAGTACGCACTTGATCTCGACGTGCTGACTACGGTGGGATCGACGACCTGGAGCGAGCCCACCTCCGCCCACGGTCACCACCGCGGGCAGAGCTCGTTGTCGCGTGGGCCGTCGACTTGTTCCGTTTGGATTTCTGGATAACCGATGTAAACCAATGTTAACCAATACTGCGAGCTCTCTATGCGCGGAGATGAACATCGTGGAACTCTATCGCGCGGGCATGGACTACGGTGTCGCGCCGCAATGTGTGTGGGAGGCTCACATCTGCTCCCAGCGACGTGGAGATTCCCAGCAGTACTTGAAGCTTTGGGTTCAGCTGCTACGGGGCGAGCTCTGTTTGGACGTTTGGCGCCGTCATCTTGGCTTTCTCGCGGCAACCAGGCGCTAGCAGCAGCCCGTGATCCGCTCATTTCTCCTTGCTTGGACAGCATTGGGCAACTGAGCACAACGACCAAGACGAATCGGAGGGCCTGACGGACAGGCGAAAGGCACGTAGGAGCGCATTTAAACAATGGCGAGGAGTCTCACGGGCAAGTCGCTAAGTGGCTTGGGCGCGCTATTGTCCACTCAGAAGCGCATAGTACAAATCAGGGCAGGTTCGGCCAAGTCGATCCGGCCGCAATGGTGGGAGTCTTCAGGGACGCCGCCAAGTGATACACTACTCTTTTGGACAGAAGACGTGGAGCTTGGAGATCGAGTGCAGTCGGATGCTATAACGCTTGGTGGAAGATTTGTTCCCTTGCCGAGAGGCTGGAGAGCTTTACAGTGTCGGCACACCATGGGCTATGCTGAGCAGTCACAGTGAGCCTTCCATGGCTGTTGCTTTCTCATGGATGAACGACACGGCTGCTTTGGAGTCCTTGTATAAGCGACCGATGCTGCGCCTTCCATGGATGGAGAGAGAGAACGCGTTGGGTCGAACGATGAGATCGCTTTGCAGCGAACGGTGGCGAACGTTGGTGACTTCAACAACAGCGAAGAAAGAATGGTTTATTTTGGCGCAGGTGGTGGTGGTGGTTTGGCCGGCGGCATT
Organism: Phytophthora boehmeriae; assembly: GCA_011947355.1. NCBI lineage: Eukaryota > Oomycota > Peronosporomycetes > Peronosporales > Peronosporaceae > Phytophthora > Phytophthora boehmeriae. The sequence continues at coordinate 436,381 of JAAVTJ010000194.1, read as the reverse complement.
TGGCATTTGACGGCGAAGATGACAAAGAGGAAGACCCTGCATCCAGAAAAGGCTCAAGACCTGCTCGAGCTGCTTGCGCAAAGCACCAGCGCATGAAAGAGAAAGGCGGAAGCATGGCCCCCGACTTCAAGACTGTGACCGCGATATCCCATGGAAGCGACAAGTTGCTGCGACGCGTGTGGGCTACCTGTGCAGACGGCTCTTCGCTGCCTCCACCCAAAAGACGGGACTCCCACAACGACCGGAGAACACGCCCGAGGCACTGGCGGGAAAGCTCATGTGGCTGAGGCGCTAACACCACGCACACAATGGAAGTTGTGGGCATGAAGTCAACAACATACAGACCGCTCAAGCCGAAGGCGATGGAGCTACTCAAGAAGATCCTACGCACACACTTCGTGAGAGCAGACGAGGTCCAGCAGACCCGCACGCTGAAACAAATTCGAGCTGCCGGAGATACAATCTAGTATGCGTTCACGTTGCATATCTTCAGTGACGCATTGATCGAGCAGAAACGAGCTGGAGTTGAGGTGTATGTGCTCGTGGACCTCACGTGGTGTAGATCACGCGTTGGATGTGATTGATGACCTGCAAGTAGCCGGAATTGGAGTAAAGCACACTTCAAGCTGATCATCGTTGGTCAGGTATACGCAGCAGGGAGTAGCGCAAAGCTCTCCTTTGCGGCCTTCCACAAGAACGCTGACTACATCATGGACGTAGATGGACGTAGTGAAGGTGTTGCGTCAGCGATGGTGTTGTTTGAGGAAGAGTACAACTGCGAGACTGGCCCAAGCACACGAAGTGGCAGCGGCTCTTGCTAATCTCGCCGCAAAGAAAGCAGCCTTAGACGCTGAAAACGCTGCTGGAAAGAAGAAGCGCAAGCGATCGAATCAGTCTACTGTATTCGATAGCCAGTGAAGTGAAGTACACTAGTTTTCCATCAGTGTAACACGAGAAGCTCCGACGACAAGAAGCACATCGACTTTGGCCGATGAGGAATGGAAACTAAAGTTCTCTCATGATGAATGGAGAGTGGACGTGATGCGACCGTGTGGCCAATTCACTATTTTTGATGGCAGGCGGCAAGCTAATTATTGCTGTGTGGGCGTGATCGCAGTCTTTCCGTTTCAACGGTTCTGATCACTGCAGTGGTGAAGGGCGAGGCGCATCGCTCTCACTTCTCTATTCGACTGCAGCAGTTCAAGCCTTGCAAAGCACTCGATCATGATGAGCGAAAACAACAACCTGCTCTCTACCGGAGCGGAGCGAGGGTTCGACCGAATCGAAGACATCGAAAGCGGAGGCCCAATCCAGCGATACCCCGTGCTACGATCGGTGCCGATCCCAATGCCTCGTCCATGGGCAACGCGCGGTGCAATCGCTTTGCTTGCCGTGTGCGGCGTCGTTTTTGCTGTCATCGCGATCGCCTCAACTGGCAGCTCATCGACGTCAGCTGAGGACGCGAGCACCAAGTCATCGGTCTCGGCAAACGTCAATGAAGCGTCAGTCGGAGCTGGATCGAGTAGCCTCGCTGCTGGCACTAGCGGATCGAGTAGCGGCATCAGCGGAAGTGGATCGACCCTGTTTGGGAGCTCTCACCACGATTCATCACAGGGTGACACGGCAGATAGTTCGTCAACAGGCCATCAATCGGCAGAGGATGCATCGACAGACAATGCTTCGGGAACGAGCGCGTCGACTAGTAGTGCTCCTGGTGGCTCTGGTATTCCAGCAGGTGATGAAACGGAAGACTCGGCAAGTGGTTCATATGCAATCGGCTCAGATGATCTCTCGCTGTCAAACTGGGGTAGCGATTCGCAATCCAGCTCTTTTGATAACTGGATGACTGGCTTGGAGAGTGACTCCGCTAGCCATGGCGAGAACATTTCACATGAAAAATCTGGTTCGGTCGGCAGTGCCGATAAAAGCCCGAAGGCAGGATCTAGTTCAGGTAGTGCTGTACGGGGACCAAACGCAGGATCTGCGTCGGGGAGTATTCAATTGGGACCGGATGCAGGATCCGTTATAGGAGGCGGTCAGGTAGGCCCAAACGCCGGATCCGCATCAAACACTCAAGGAGAGTTGAACGCAGGATCAGCGTCAGGCAGTATTCATTGGGGTCCAAGCGCTGGCTCGTCATCAGGTAACGTCCAGGTCGGATCGAATGCAGGATCAACCAGGTCAGGCAGTGGACAAGGCTCAACAAATGTCGGTGGAGGTCCAGACGCAGGAACAAGTAGTGTTCACAACTCTCCGAATGCGGGGTCAAGTTCGACAACCAACTCACGTAACGCAGGGTCTAGCTCGGCTGAGGTAACCTTCGACGATTTGCTGGTATAGGATCATTTTCAGACTCACATATTGAACAGAGACACTAGGCGGTTAGCTTTCAAATTGCTAGTCCACGTATTGCCTACTCTCGATAGTGTCCGCGCATTATCCTTTCAAGTTGACCAATTCGTGGCTTTCGTTCCCTACAGCAACAGATATCATCATTGGGTATGTACAAACGCCTACATAAAAACATTCAACAAATGGCGTAGTTCTTACAAGTATGTAGAGCTTGGGCACACCAAGGACACCAGACGCATTCATTTCGCAAGTGTTCTACTGTGGGAGAACCCGCTATCGTCACTCAAGACCCAAATGTGGGCTCGACATCACTTGGCAGAAGGGAACGAAAGCCACGAGTTGGTCAACTTTGCAAAGCATATCACTTTCGATAAGCGAAGCCTTTGCATCACTCGCTCACTCTCTTGCAGCATTACATCCGAATCGTGATTGCATTGGCTCGCACATCGATCCATACATTGGGCAAGGCAATTTCAATCAAGGTGGGTTGTGATGGCCACAGATGTAAGCCGGGCGGATCAAAAACCGCCACATCAAACCCTCTCGAACGGTAGGCAAGGCTGATCTTGATCGGGCATACACAGGGCTGTGCCTTGAGCTCGCATTGCGGCACCTCATTCTTCCCTCACTTCTCAATTCGCCTCCTCCGCCGCACTCGACAACCAGCAGTTGGCCGACAGACCAAGCAACACCAGACGTACCTGGCCAAGATGCACTCCAAGATCCTCGCCGTGCTGGGTCTGTGTGTGGCCACCTCGCTCCTGCAAGCGTCCGACGTGAGCGCCGATCCAGGTGTCGCTCCGCCCCGACGTCTAGACGGCCACGACGGCCACGAGCACCACGACGGCCACGAGCACCACGACCACCACAAGCACCACGACCGTCACCACGACCGCCATCGACATGATCACCACAATCGACACGATCACGATCACGACCGCCACGACAAGTACTACCGTCGTCGCCTAGGAGACGTCACCGAGTCTTCCGACTACAAGAAGGGCTCCAACGACTACGAGCACAAGGGCTACGGCGGCAAAGGTTACGACGCCTACAAGAGCTACGGCGACTACAAGAGCTACGGTGACTACAAGAGCTACGGTGACTACAAGAGCTACGGTGACTACAAGAGCTACGGTGACTACAAGAGCTACGGTGACCACGACTACAAGGTCTATGACAAGGGTTACGGCTATGGGGACTATGACGACCACAAGAGCTACGGCTACGGCTATGGCTTCCAGAAGTATGACGATGGCTACGGCGGCAAAGGCTACGGCTACGGCTACAAGAAGTATGATGATGGCTACGGCTACAAGAAGTATGATGATGGCTACGGCTACAAGAAATATGACGACGGCTACGGCTACAAGAAGTACGACGATGGCTACGGCTACTACCCCGACTACTACTCGTCCTACGGCTACTACCCAAGCTACTCGTACGGTGGAGGCTTCGACTACGGCTACGGCTACCCGTCCTTCGGCTATGGCTATGGCTATGGCTATCCTTACTTTGGCTATGAGGGCGCGACGGACGGAGCTGACCAGAAAGAGTCCGTGAACGCCGGGTCCACGGAGGCAACCTCCACGACGACGGAGAAGGAGAGCAAGAAGTCGTCGAAGGAGACCAAGGCGGAAAGCGCTCCCAAGCCCAAACCCAAGAGCAAGTGAAGAGGGGCCAAGAGTGTGAAGTGAACGACGGAGAAAACGATGTAACCAAGCGACGGATATGGAATGTGCAAGCGTAATGATAAAGGTGATTGTAGCAATACAAACCCAAGTGAATGTCTTTTGCGTTTTAGTTGAAGAATCTCTCACGCCTGCTTGATCTTTATGTTAAATAAGCCTGTTAGCAAGAACGACAACCTCATCCGTTAACCCGCGGGAATCTCTCCCTTCAGACAGTATGATACGTACATCCAGGAAGCGAGCGGACGTCCGAGACGTCGGCGTTGACGATGGCTGTGAGTCCGAGATTGGCGAGCGCTCCTCGGATCACTCCGCAGGGGAAGACCAGAAACAATAGCGCCATCTCTCTGGTCTCCTGCTCCGTGGCGGCGGAGATGCCCGCCAGCCAGCGGAAGTTGAAGTCCTGCACCACGAACACGCCCCTGTGGTTGGTCTGCAGCTTGTCGATCTGCTTCTTGAAGATGGCGATCCAGAAGTCTTTGCACACGAACTTGATCACATCCAGAGGCTCCAACATGCGCGGCCTGTCTCTCGTCACTCGCTCCGCGAAGCGGCAGCCGACGTCGTAGCCCATGGCTTCGAGCTTCATGATCGTCGCCTCTCGATGCGCTGCCTCGTCGTCTGTGGAGGCCTCTGCTGAGTCTTTTGCCTGCCAAGGGTAGCGCTGGAGCTGCGTAATACACAGAAGAGTGAGTCGAGAGCGCAGTGAGGGGTTAGCCGCCTGTGGGACGCACCATGGAGCGCACCACCTCGCCGTAGAGCTGCTGGAAGCAGCAATCCGCCACCTCCATCATGGCTTTCGTCTCAAAAGTCAAAATAGTCCCTTCTTACCCATAATGATGCATGTAGCTCATTTTGTTGCCAAAATGGGTGCTGTTTTGGGCCCCTTTTTCAGCACACCTCAATCAGCATCTGAGACTGAAAGGATGACGGCGGCCAAGAGCCCGGAGGTGGTGGACGGAATGATCGACGACAGTCTGCTGGGCATCCTCGTCATCCTGCTGGTCGTCATGCTCAGCACTGGCTACGTGTACGTGCAGCAGCTGCAGCAAGGGGACGGACAGCAGGCCGCCGCTGGTGCCCAATTGGCTCGGAGGGCTCCGTCCACAGCGGCGGCACTCGGTTCTTCTTCCCAGCAAGCAGCAATTTCGACCAATGGGCTCTCAGATCGACAGCTCAAGCTCCACTACACGTTGCCCATGCGCAATGGCGCCCGGACAGTCACAATCAGCGCGGAGGCGCTCCTGGAGACGGACGACGTGGACGCTCTCAAGTGGACGCACGAGGATGTTCCGACGCTGCTGGCGGACCTCTCGCGCGTCGCGGACGTATATTTGCTGTGTACAGTCAAGGGCGCAAAGGATACCGAGAGCATGCAGCGTATCAGGGAGTTTGTATCGACCCATCCGGACTTGAAGAGCAACGACACGACTCCCGGAGGAATCAAGACGCACAAGATTCTCTTCTGCACGACGGCCATTGGGAAAATCGCCTTTGTGCGGCAGATTGAACCTCATATTCACGTTGAAGGTGAGTGAGCACTGGTGGAGTGACCAAGTCGCGAGGAGACTGAGAAGTTTTGCTGTTGTTGTTGTTGTTGTAGTTGACGCTGGCGTCGTCCATGACCTGGAAAAGCACGTGCCGCGTGTTGTGCACATCTCGGCAACCCCTGTGGACGCTGCGGCGTCATCAGCCCCGAACGTTGTCCACGTGAGCGATAACTTCGTTGCCTATTTCTCGCTGGTCAGCACAAAAGAACGACTTTGAATAGTACTGCTGCTAATGCTGGTCTATATGAAGAAGTTACAGACTGTCCAGCTCTTAAGTTTTTGTTGCAACTCCTTTAGATGAGGTAGAGAATATCATATCGATCCGGAAAAGCTGCTCTAACGTTTGTAGCACGAGAAACAACAGTGTGTCGATGCGTCTCCACGGATGCACGAGCCCATAGTCAGCAGGGTCACCGAACGCGAGATCACGAATCTCGATTGGGCCAGCACTGGTACACAGGGTCCGTGTGCCAAGGATATACCCGAAGAATGGTTGCAGTTCCGTATTACTGTCCTGGGGGTTCAGACCATTAGCCGTGTCGAGAAGTACTCGTCTTCGACCAGTTTCTTCTTGGTTTGGCACACTATCGCTGGAGCAAGCTGAACTCAGGCTGTTTCGTAAAACCCCGACAACCTCGACAAGAGCATCAGCAAGTATTTTTCTCGATAACGAAGCCATGGTGGAATCTTGCGAGATATCAACCACTCTTTGGTTGTTCAATAGCCACAATGCGATGGCAAGCTCCGTCGCCCCTCCTCCCCGGCAGCTGTAGAGTAATATTGGTTGTTGGTCTTGCATTTTGTTAGAAGGTTTTGTTGCAACAGGTACGACATCGTGGGGTTCCAACCAACTTCTAAGTACCCGCAGACATTTGATGGTCGCGGAATAGTACTGCTTGTATACTCCTTTTGATGGCGCATGCAGTAGGAGCTGTGGGACCACAAGTCGTTGCTGGCTGTGCCTGTGTTGCTTTCCGTCGCCTTGATTGCAGACCCTTGCAAGTCCACGAAACCGTAAGCACGCCTGCTGCTGAAATCGGACCATAGATATTCCTTTGGTACACATGCCGACGTGCTCCATTGCTCTAATGTCGTCGAATACGCTGGTCAGTGACAGTATTCCAGCACTGACGCAGAGTGCCTCGATATCCTCAGGTTCGGCGAGCTGCACACAAGCGATACCATGGCGGGTGCAAGCCGCAATTACCCGTTCATCAAGAGCTTCAGTGGAGATGATCAGATGCACCTGATGATTGTCACGCAGGCTGCGCACGTATTTCGCGATGAACAGGCGTGCAGCATCTTGTGCGGTGAATAACTCTTGATTTGTGCCCGTGATAATTTCAATTGGATTGGATCCAGTTGACACTGAAATCGCGCACGAAAAGCACACGAAGCAAACATGGCCTTGAGTAAGCATGCCAGGAGGCTGTGATGACACCACTGATTTCTTTAGAATGAACTCGTCACGCGGCACTACGTACGAAGCGTAGACAGATGGAGCCGCCATGAAAATGATCGCTTCTGGTGCACACTTTAAAAATTGCTGAACGCGGCAGAACAAATGAACGCGTTCGTCTCCTTTTTCGGTCGCCTTGTGCAGCACTTTCTTGTCTTCAGATGCAGCTGTGAACACCCACTGAAGAACCAATTCCGCCACAAATTTCACAGCCTTTTCGCCAAGTACGCCGTTCAAAGCAGACGTCGAAATGTTTACTGCAGCCTGGTGGAACTGCGCAAACAAGGCGAAAGAATTGGTGTCAATACAAGCAACAAACTGCTGAACAACTCGATAGATACCTGTCGTGATGGCTGCAGCGCGTGCCAATCCATCTCAATCGGCGTGGTAAGTATCAGCTCTCTATTCTTCGCCAACAGCTCGCTCTGAATCTCCCACTTCAGCTCCCCAAACGCTCTTGACAATTGTGCTCTGTCCACTCCATTGCGATCTCCGCCCAAACAATCACTCGCGTGTCTCACAGCAGCATCTACCAGCAGAATAAACTCGCTGGATCCGTCTCCAAGCTGCTGGTGGAGACCGTCCACCGTATCAAGAAGAAACTTTTCCAGAGCGTGCTCCTTGCCCAGGCCTCGCCTCCACGCCGACAGAACTGCGTGGCCCTCGCCCGTGACGATCGGAGCGTCGGGCGGTCGGAACAGCAAAGTTTCCTCTCCGTTAGGCCCAAAGCAGCGGCGACAGAGCGCAGCGAGGCTTCCTGCTGCCTGCTCCATCGACGGCCGATTGGTATCTTTAACGAAAGGGTTTTGAAATGGCTACATTGCAGATGGCTACACAAACGCACAATGCTGGTCTAAGACTTATGTATTGAAAATTGCTAAACCTTTGGTCGAGTACTCAAACAACGTGAAGTGCTGTGGAATGTAGACAACAGAAGCCACGGGAGCGGCAGCCAGACGCAGGGGTCAAAGCCGCATCAAGCGTTCGATGCACCATGGCTGGACTGAGAGGAGGACCTAGTTCTCGCCGCCCTTCTTGCCCGTCTTGGACTTGATCGTCTCAATTCCAGCAGCTGCAGTATGTTTAGCCATCTCCAGACCAGATGAAGACGCCGCGCGTGCCTACCAAGCAGTCACCCTCAACATTAGCACTCATAAACAATAAAGTAGCAGTATCTTCTTGCAAACTCAGCATCTCCACCTTCTCATAAGCTCCCGATGCGACCAGGGACGTCCGCTCGTAGGCGCCACTAGCCATTGTGGACGACTTCTTGAAGGCCTCCGTCTCTTTGAGCTTGCCGTACTGCTCCTGACTGGCCGTGGCAGCTGTGCTCAGGCCTCCAGCGATTGTCTTGCCTGCGTTTGAAGCCTTGGCAGTCTCCAAAGCTGCCGCAGACTTTTCCTTAAACATGGAGAACGTCTGCCCCAAGACTCTGACGATAAAAAGCACAAGAACAATGTCAGCAGAAGATCTAAAGAGCGTCACGCCTCCACACTTTCAAGACTCACTTGGTGGCTGTATTGGCGCCGTTCTTGAGCTTGTCCACGGGCAGAACGTTGCCCAGAGACGAGCGGTCGGCCTTGGAAGACGCCGTCGACTTCTTCTCGTCGCTGTCCGAGTCGTCGTGCGTCTGCGGCTGGTTCTCCTTGGCCGCGGCCTCCTCCTTCCCGTCGAAGATGAGGTTGTCCAGGTCCTTGTCGTCCGTCTGCTTCTGCTTGAGAGAGACGTCGTCCATGGCTGCTGCTGTTGCTGCTATAGTAAAGAGCTAAAAGACGCTCTGGCTTTCGCTTGTGTCGATGGCTTCGGTTCTGAAGGGCGGAAAAGTGAGGGGAGAGGCGGGTGGTAAAAGCGACCGCTCATTGGACGAAACAACTCAGACCCAACAGCTGTTTGTGGTGGGCCACCTCATTAGTCGACTTGAGCAACTATCGCCTACAACTTGTAGCAGGTCTTGCCCAGGATTTCACCGACAATTTCCTCGTTTGATCCAAATCCCACGCAAGAAAAAACGATGAAGCCTTCGCCAGACTCCAAGCCCATTCCAGCTTTGCACGCGCGCCACTCAAGTCCACGCGACCACCGACCATGCAACGCGCGTTCCCGATCGTCGCTTTCCTCGCCGCAACGCTCGCGCTCTGCAGCGGATCTCACCTGACCTCGTCGGCTGGCGTTGGTACGACTGCAGTCTCGGTTAACGATGACGCAGGCCCGAAGACGGTGTCGTCTGTGCTTCTCCGTGTCCCGGGCATCCAGACAGTCAACTCCGCGGGCAACAACGTGGCAATCTCGCGCAGCAACATTTTCGTTATCAGCGACCAAGATAAGAAAATGCTGATGGACACGATCAAGAACTTGGTAATGCGCTACGACCGTACTTCGCAAGACGACCGCGCTCTGACCACGCAGATCGTCGCTCTCCTTGGAGCCGATAACGACGCGACTGCGGCGAACAAGATGCTCCCTCAAATCAAGACCGCTCTCCAGAACCGCGACAAGCCGGCGGAACTGCGTCAGACTGTCGAAAAGCTGGTGGAGATGTCACCCCGACTGGAAGCTAGCACCGTTGACAACCAGGCTGCGTAAATGGATGTGAAGGTCCTTGCAACTGTTACCCCAAAATGTTGCAACAGCTAACTGTGATGGAGTAGCGTACTGCACACAAGGCGACTGCCTCGTGTGGCACTTTTTATTAATGAATGTCTTCGCCCTGTTGGGCCCCATGATTTTTGGTAGCGCTACAGATTTTGGTGGTCATCACTTGCCATTGCAATTAAAGCTTCTCTAACAAAGGCAAACTATCTCGCTACAGTCGCGCGAGTCTCAGTGCAGCACAGCTACATCCGAGCGGTGAAGAAAGAAATGCAGGTGGAATCTCTTGGGAATCGGAACGAGTACTAGATCACTTCTAAAACAAATACACAAAAGTATATTTACAAATATTATTGGTTTGATGTCGTCTTTCGCAAGGACAATGTCGTTTTCCTGCGGATTCCAATGCCCGAAAGAAGCAGGAAAAGGAAGGCCTCATTGGCGATAGTATTGGCGTGTTCAGTGAGACCGGCGGCGACCATCGTCTAGTTCGTCAGATTCCAGCTCGTTTTCATTTTGCACCTCCTCCACAACTTGGGGCCGGTGCATGATAATATCTTCCTCTACAAGCCCAGTCATCGGCAAGGGCGAGAACGACACGGAGCGACGACGGCCCTCCTTCACAGACGAACCCGTCTGCGAGTCACTGTCGAACGACCATGCGCTGACTGAGGACTGTTCCGCCTTCTCTTCCTCGTGGTCGTCTCCCGGTTGGGCGACCCGAATCTTGGGGTAGTTGTCGCTCTCCTGCGCAGCTATGCCGACGTCCATGTCGATGTCGTCCTCTAGGTCATGCTCCAAGTCGCTCAAGTCGTAGTCGCTATGGCTGGCTCGACTGGACTCTTCGTCCCCGTCAAACTTGTCCTGCTCTTCGTCGTCAGCATCTTCGGACGAGACGAAGGTCGTCTTGGCGCAGGTGGACACCATGTTCTGGATCAGGTTGTTCTTGCAGTTAAAGATGGCCATGGACTTCTCCACCGCACGTTGCTCGTCCATGAGACTCTTCTTGACGCGGACACGAGACCGCACCGTGCGCTTGAGATTGCGCAGCAGGACGTTTTCCCGGTGGTCTTCCTCCTTCACGGCCTTGAGCTCGTCCGAGAGTTCCTTGGAGATCTCGGGATTGCCGAGCGTCTGCGCTCGCTCGATGTCCTCCTCAATGTCGGCCATCTGCTGCAGTCGCTGGCGCTGGTTCATGACGTTCTCGATGATGTCGGCGCGCAGCAGCTCTGTCTCGTCGGTCACAGCTTGCAGACGCTTCACCAGTCGCTCCCGTTTGCGCTTGATCATGTCGCTCACTTGCATACTGGAGAAGGCCACGCACTTGAGCGCCTTGAGTACCTGCTTGGAGTTCTCCGCCGGGTCGTCCGAGAGTTGCGGGATCGGCATGGCCGTCCAGGACATGGCGAGCGTCGACATGGAGAAGATACAAGTTAAATATTGTGGCGAGCTCTTTGGTGGAGCTAGTCAAATGGCGAATGAAAAGCTATTCGTCGTAGGCCTCGAGCGACGATTGCAATAAACACGCGCTTGAGCGGATGCTGCAGAAAAGCGGCGTTTGACGTTTTTCTCCGGCCTTGATTATATGCGGCCAGGAATCGTTTTACACCACGACAACCGCAGTGGCAGCAGCGGCGAATAACTATCTCGCGAGCCCAAGCAGTGCGACGCTCATTCGAAGGCTATGACTGTCGGCTAGTAGTCATCCACAAAGGGCGGCTCTTATCTTTCGAGGCAACTTGCCTTTCGCTCTGACGCTCTCCGACAACCAGTGCTTCGCAATGCGCAAACCCCACAAAGGGCTATGTCGGCTGTCGCCAGTGAAGAGGTCAGTGGCCAGAGCTGCTGATTCGTGGCGGATCTAGCGTCATTGGACTCGGTGACCAACTTGGTTGTCAATGAATAATTTGTTTTTGTTTTTGCAATTGGCAAGCTACAAGCTACAGGCTGCCTGCAGCCTGCAGTCCACAAGGCGATGCTAGACGACGGTGCAGTCAACACCATGCTTATGCTTCCAGACAGCAGCCATTTCGCGGGTCACCAATTGGTCATGACGCGTGCCGCTTCGCGTTTCTTTTGCGTCGCCTTCAGCTTCAAGTCCATACAATTCCTCATTTGCCCAATTTTGAGTCATCACACTTAGTTTCTGTATTGACTTACAAACGCCAAGTCCAACAATCCTGAATAGCTCCCGATCCGCTCCCATTCCGCCAACTTTTGACCGCAGCCATGAGCAAGCGGACGGTAGTGGAATGGTCTCCACACGACGCGTCGCTCTTCGCCGTGGGGGCGGACAATCTCCGTCTGTTTGAGATCACGACTTCCTCCGTCTCTGGCGACTACAGCGCGCCCAATTCGAGCCTCGAAGCGCCTCTCACGACGCAGCGCAAACGCTCGTTCCGAGTGGTCCGAATCAACGCCAAAGTGTCGCAGCTCAAGTGTTTGCAGTGGTATCCGTTCGAGTCCAAGCCGCTTCTGATCGCCACAGGCACCGGGTCCGGTAAAGTGCTCCTCTGCGACTTTGAGGACCCGCGGGCGCGGGTCAAGCGCGAGTTCCTGCCCAAGTACAGTCGTCCTTGTCATGCGGTGGCGTGGAACCCTTCGGTGCCCAACCAGCTGGCTGCGGGCTTTGAAAAGTGCGCAGCGACTTCTGCACATTAGTGTGGGACCTTAACACAACGAGTGGGGTGGCAGCTAGCTCTGGAGGCTTGTCAAGCAGTGGCAGCAGCGGCAACATCGAAGGACTGGCGGATCAAGACGACCGAGGGGTTAATGTGAGGAAAACAGGCAATAATAATGGAGCAGCTGGAGCCAGTGTTGGGGTGGGGGCTGGAGGCAACGGGTTCCCCGCTACAGACGCCAAACCAGTGCACGAACTCTCCAATTCAGAGGCGACGATGGCGCTGTCGTGGGTGCCGTCGCAGCCCACGTGCTTGGCCACTGGAACAGGCTTCAAGTGGCTGCGTGTGTACGATTTACGAGCGAAGGGCTCAGCGCCGATGAGTGTGGTGGCACATAATAAGACTGTGCTTGGCGTGGTCTTTGATCATCATCGACCACACATGCTGGCAACGTACAGCGATGCCCCGCAGGAACCTGTGAAAGTTTGGGACATTCGCCAGTTGGAGTCGTCGTCTGGACCATTGCTTTCGTTGTACCAGACAAGCAAAAACCTATCACAAGTGTCGTGGTGTCCATCGAAACCGGGGATTCTAGTGACAGCATCTACCGAGGAGAAATGGGTGTCGTTGTGGGATGTAAATAAGCAGGAGAGCGGCTCGACCACGCTCAAGAAACCGTTTCGTAGACGCTACACGTCCGAACCGCTCACATCGTTCTCGTGGCAGCATGTTGATTCACCTTCGCGAACGCAGCGAGCGACGAATACTGGCAAGAGTAGCAGCGCGCAAAAGCATCAACTCACGGCGGCAGCGTTCCCAAATCGGCTGTTAACTGCATCAATTACTGGCGAACTGGGGGATATCTCAGTTCATGATGCAATGCCGCTCTCACTGTCGTCTCACGGGGCTGTGACGTTCAGTTGTGGTAGACTTTTGTTTGGTGGATCGGTAAGTGGACCAGGAATGGGTACATCAGCTGCAACTCGTTTGACACTGGAAGAAGATATCACCGCCGGCTCTCGTGTGGAGGAGGACATTTCGAACGAAATGTACAAGTTAGCAAAACAAGGCTACTCTATCGGGCTATCCAAGAATTTGAAGTTGTTCAATGACGCTACCCCTCGTGGTCGTCAGCTGCGCAATTTGTGGTTGTGGGTAGACCAAGTTGAGGCACTTCGGCGAATCCGAGCTTCTCGTGTCGAACAATCGCGTTCTGCCGCCAATGGCCTCGGAAACAATGCTGCGAATGCTGTGGTGGCTGGTCCATTGCGCGGGTGGCCGGTTGATCCGAATACACTTGTCATTGCAGGTGTGAAAAACTTGTTGAGGACGACTGGGGAAACTCCTACAACTGCAAAAGTGAGTCTTCTTCGCTTACAGAAGGAGAAGCGAGGCAGGGAGGCACAGGAAGTATTATCTCTGTTATGAAGTGCGATCAAATTCTTGGATGCCAATACTTTGAAGGGCCTGGACGACGGTTGGGTTTGTTGGCATGCAATTGGGACCCGGACAGTGGCCAAGGAGGGTCTACAGGAGTTGGTGGCCCTGGTCTCGACAGTGCAGCGGGGAGGAATATGCACAGGAGCAGCTCGAGCATCTGGAATCCACAAAAGCAATACGACGAAAACGCGCATTTTGCCAACCGATCGTGGAACGAGAATGGTCGTCATGAATTGCACAACATTTTAAGTCGATGTGAATTGGACGGCAATTACGCTCGAGCAGCGGCTCTTGCAGTTTTTCACGGAGACTTAAATGCTGCAGTTGCCTTGTTGCAGAAAGGAGCGACATGGTTGACTCAGATGCAACATCTTAATGTCGGGGTCTCATCTCCCTACTCACCAGATCTGCTGCAACTCATTGCGATGTCTGTTGCAGGATATTCATCTTCCATTACAAGTGCAGGGGTTTGTCTTTGTGGTCGAACATGACCCAGCAACTATTGAAGCGAAGCGAGATCATGTCGCAAGCGAATCCACGGTATTTTCACGCGATGCTCTCATTCTTGTGCGCCGCAAGCTCTTCCTCGTCATCCAATTCCACGAATATGAATGCTGTACGAAGCAGTCAGCAACAACCGCGCCGTTCGAGTAACCGGAGGAACTGGGGAAGCGTGGATGGATTTTCTTCTTTTCTGGAGCACAACCTGCGAGTGCTGGTGTGTACTCGGCCATTCTAAACGATATCACTTTACCACTAAGTGATCGACTGGCATTTGCGTGTCGGTATCTCCAACCTGACGACCTGTTGGCGTTTGTTGCTCAACATGAAGAAGACAGTGAACAGTTTGGGCGTTTGGAAGGGTTGATTGTGACAGGGCTTAATAGTGACGGGATTCAGCTGCTTCAAAAATACTTGAATATGACGGGCGACATCCAGACATTAGCGCTGCTTGCTGCTCGACTTCCCTCTTCTTACGTGGCAAAGGCATCTCCTCTAGAGAAGTGGATTCAAATTTACAAGGATCTGCTGAATCAGTGGCAACTTTTTCATGAAAGAGCTCGTTTCGACGTGGGTCGTTCACAGCTGGAGGACTTGCTCAAAGGGTTTGCTAGCTTTTCCCGTGACAGCGGCGCGGAAGATCTTCAGGCAGAGCTTGCAGGGCCTTCTACGCTTTCCGTCCCACCGCAGTTGTTTGTGCGTTGCAATTACTGCAATGCATCGCTGTCTTTAGCTAGTTTACTTCGCCTTGGTGGATCGCACTCCTCGTGGTTGAATCGGGCCAAGCCGAAGTTGGCATGCTGTCCTACGTGCCGGAAGCCGTTACCACAGTGTGCGCTATGCTTACTTCCGTTTGGTTCATTGAACCCATATTTTGAACTAGCCCACCGCCGCTCGAGACAGACATCTGATGCTGTCAACAATTTGGTGAACAGCGCAGCAGCCGACAGTGGAGGCGTGCTGAAGGAGCCTAAAACGAGCAAAAATGAGTATGAGAACCTCGGGCAGCTGTCAAGCATCCCGTTCGTGGAGTGGTTTACATGGTGCCAGTCGTGCAAGCATGGCGGCCACGCTCATCATTTGGCGGACTGGTTTAAAGGGCACACAGTGTGCCCCGTTACCGACTGTAGTTGTCATTGCCAATATTTGGATCTGCCGATCGTGGGAAACGACGATCAGGCTGAGATCATCGAACACCAGCGAGCAACTGCGGCGGCAGCAGCTACGCAGCGCGCAGCAGCGTCGACAGGGAAGAAAAACAACAGCAGTACCAGCACCAGAAACAGCAAGACGCAAATGCGTCCATGCGCGGGGGCAAGAAATCCTTCGTAGAGAAGCAGGTGCCACAAGGGTCGCAAAGCTTGCAGCACAGTTTTTCGTCGTCTACTGTGGTAGGGACGGGTTCTACTTACCGTTCCTTCTCGTCGGCTCAACTGCGTCCTAGTGGACCAAACAGTGGATATCCGCCCCCATTCTCACTGTCAGCGAGTCAGTCTGTTGCAAACCTCTCGGGTGCAGCTGGGGCCAGCAGCAACGTCAGCAGCGGGACAGTTAGTGACGGAATCGCCCTCGGCAACAAACTCGACCAGTTGGAAAAGGACAAGAACAGCTTCCAGTACATGTAGCTGTGAACAACGTACAAGCGATCACGCGTCCTAGTGAATTGAGAAGTGAACCAGTTTTGATATTGTGTAACAGGATGCAACCTCACAGCTGCAGCGGGTTTGTGACGCCAAGACGGGAGACTCGGCGGCTGTAATCGTCCATGATCTCCTGCTCAGTGGTGCCCAGTCGTTTGATTGCCTTGTCGCGATGCAGCTGCTCATCCGTGAACCCGAACATGAATTCGACCTTGGAGTGTGGTGCATGCTGTGAAATTCCGGTGTAGCGGCGCAGCTCTTCGCTGCGGACGATGTCGACATCGCAGATGCCCAACTTCTTCATTCCCTTCTCCTTTTTCAAGATGTCGGCGTTCACACCCAAGCGGTCCAGCGCATGGTGACTGACTTCGCCCACAGAGCTGATGCGACGTTGCGGAGAGCCCGCCCCTGTAATACCCACGAGAGGCGGCAGTTTCTTTGACGGGATCGGATCCGAGTTTGCCCACGACACGTGCTCAATTTTCGGCTCGGTCCTTACGCGTTCACGTGGCGGTGCGTTCTCCGACTGTGGCGATTTGTCTTCGACTTCCAATATCTCATCGCTCTCCTCTTCAAGATGCAATTTTGGTGGCGATATTGGCGATTGAGCACGAAGCGATTGTTTTCTCGTACCAGCTCGGCCGTCCTCATCCTCGTCTGAGATTGACTGCGGCAGGCGCAAGCGTGGTGAGGACGCACCTTCGCCGTCGATCTCGGATAGCAGCTCGGCGAGGTCTGGGACTTCCATCGGGTGGAGCAGTGACGGCGGCGAGAGCTTCTTGACGCGACTAAAGAATTCACGAATGTGGAAAACCAAAGCGTCGCATGAATCAAGCGGCGTTGTGTCCGTTGCCAAGTTGATTGCAGTCTTATCAGCAATAATCCTGCAACAGCGTCGTCATTGTCTGATCTTCTCCTCCGAGATGATTGGTGCTCAACCGGAAAGCGTGCTTGATGCTGCCACAACGAATTCTTCAGCATATTCTTCATCCCCACACACTATTGCTCACGTGCAGAAGACACCGCTCGTTGGTATGTATGCTGACACCTACGTTGGAAAGGTCTCGAATACAAGCGTCTTCTCCAATCTCGTGAATATTGTGCCGCTTTACCGCTTCTTCTGTGCGCTATTTTCTTGTACTTAATGACCAGTAAGTTTGATAGCTGCAGAGCTTGATGGCTTCGCTACAAAGGACCTATAAAGGAGGTCAGTGGAGTCTGCTGCAGACGAAGTAAAGAAGCGAAGTTAAAGCGAGTGCTGCTGTATTTACATTAGTGCAGCCAGACAGGTCAATACGCCGGCCTGATAGATAGATACATAGGATAGATAGAGCAATCAACACCCAACGGAGACTACACGAAGCGGTCCAACGAAGTCCACGATAGCGCTGCGTAGGACTTAATTCGTCTTGTACCAGGATCCAAGCGTCAACGGCGCATTCGTGGGGGTGAAGACAGGCATTTCAGCCGCCGGATTAAGATCATGAAGAAATGCACAGCTCGCCGTCGCTGTCCGCACCATAAATTGAAGAGACCAGAAGGCTCAGGCGGTTGCGAAGACGATCGTTGCGCTCGCGTAGGTCATGAACCGCCTGTGGTAGCATCAAGCCAAAACGTGTGGGTTAGATGCGCGCTAAGTCAATACCAATAGTAGATACATGTGCAGCATACCTGTTGGCTTTTTTCCAGGACCAGTTTCTTGCGAAGTCGAGCTCTCCGAGCATGCAATCTGTTCCGCTCGCGGCGCACACGCTCCCGCTCCTCTTTCGAGCAGGTCAGCAAGTTGTTACTGTTGGGTGTGGGAGAAGAATACGGTCGCTTGCCGTTCTCATTCAGTTCCGCGCCCACACAAGTGCAGGCGTCGATCGCGCCGTCCTTGTCGTGGCACGCGCAGCCCTTCTCGTGTTCATTGGACTCGCCAAGTTCAGCGTCGATGTCCTCGCTCTCATTCAGGTCTTTGGGCTCTTCACAGAGCTGTCCATCCTGGTCCCTGTCCTCCGCCGCACTGACTCCCACTTGGTCCAGCTTCTGCACACACGGGACGTCAGTGACCTCCCCAGCGTCAGCAAAGACACCGCCGTGGCGTGGAAGTCGTAGGCCTGTTTCAAGAGCTCGTGCTCGTCCTGCAGCGCCTCGATGCGCTCCTTCAGACTCTCCAGCAGCTCCCGCTTGCGGATCCGCGTGCGCTGGGCGTGGAGTCGGTTGCGTTCGCGACTGACTCGGAGCTTCTCCTCCTCTCCAAGCGGCGAGTGGGTGGCGGGCGTCGCACCCGCATCCTGTGCTGCGCTGTCTGTCTGCGTGGGGAGTCCAGTTGTAGCAGCGACAGCGCCGTCTTCCCGCTGCTCTTGGCCAGCGGCGTGTCCTTCTTCACGGGGACGACGACGGCGGGAAGCTGGCGCTCAGGAGCCCTGGCTGGACGCTGGTGGGCGTGCGCAGACTGGGCGAGTCTTCCAGCGGCGGCTGGGCGCGAGGCTTGGGCACTGGGACGCCAAAGTACCGCGCCATGTCCTCCTCATAGCGCTCGCGCTGCTCCTCGCTCTCGTACGCGAAGTAGTTGGCGGCGGGGGACAAGCTGCTGCTGGCGAACAGCGGGCCGATGGGCGGCAGCACGATGGTGCGGCCGTACTCTGTCGACATCGATGGGCCGTTGACGTAACAAACGCTCTGGGCTCTTCGTTTGGGCGCTTGAGCTTGAGTGGCCTGGAAGGCAAATGGCGAGTCGCCGCTGACGTATGGACAGCGGGAAGGAGTGATGGTCTTTTTTTTCGAAGATCGCTCAATCCTGGGTTTACGGACATCGAGACGGCACACATATTGGTGTAAGTCAGATACTGGTGGACTGTAAATGGTGAACTTGGCTTCAGTGTATTTTGCAATAGTGACTACCATTGGCGAGAAAAGATCCCGCCGCGTTCCCCACGCCTCGGATTGGCTGAAAAAGAGTTCTAAAGAAACGCAGATCCCTGAGCCCTACCGCCCGGTACAAAGATTGGGACTGCGTCACTGGAGACGCGTCGGTCAGCCAGCCACGCCGCCCATACAAACACCAAGTGAAACGTCCTGTGGGCCTTGAAGTTCCGCTTAAGTGCGACGATACATGAAAAGAAGCCAGACGGCTGGTCGTTTTGGGCAAAGATCGATGCATGCAGCAAACGACGGCAAATATGCCGCCGCCACAACGTCTAGCAGTTGTGGAGACGCTACGTGTCTCCACTGCTGCTGATGGTCCGCCACGGCGCGATCTTTCTGTAAATAGCAGCTTCGATCGGCAATTATTGGGCCGCGACCTTTCACATTCAAGGTGATGGGTCCCGACGGTTACTTCAACGTGGCAGTTCCGACGCCTGACCAAGCTGCAGTCGGTCACTGTAGGCGACGACGAGCTTCGGCAGTCTCCGAGCGCTCGTAGCGATTTGGCTGAAGAATGCCGACTGATTAGGTAGCAACAACAATGCGGGAATGTTTGAGTTTCTGGACGACTAGCTGTGTAGCATTTCACTCACTATGGACCTCTCAATCTCTTTGCATCGCTGAATGCTTTGTGCAAGACAAATACTGCAGTCAAGACAGACCAGTGGGTTGCGATGGCCATTGACGACGGATGAACACATCAAAGCCTCATCAAGGCGTCTTGTATGGCAGGCAAGGCTGATCTTGACCAGAGCTGTGTCTTGAGCTCGCATTGCGGCGGCTCATTCTTCCCTCACTTCTCAATTCGCCTCCTCCGCCGCACTCGACAACCAGCAGTTGGCCGACAGACCAAGCAACACCAGACGTACCCGGCCAAGATGCACTCCAAGATCCTCGCCGTGCTGGGCCTGTGTGTGGCCACCTCGCTCCTGCAAGCGCCCGACGTGAGCGCCGATCCAGGTGTCGCTCCGCCCCGACGTCTAGACGGTAACGACGGCCACGAGCACCACGAGCACCACGACCGTCACCACGACCGCCATCGACATGATCACCACAATCGACACGATCACGATCACGACCGCCACGACAAGTACTACCGTCGTCGCCTAGGAGACGTCACCGAGTCTTCCGACTACAAGAAGGACTCCAACGACTACGAGCACAAGGGCTACGGCGGCAAAGGTTACGACGCCTACAAGAGCTACGGCGACTACAAGAGCTACGGTGACTACAAGAGCTACGGTGACTACAAGAGCTACGGTGACTACAAGAGCTACGGTGACCACGACTACAAGGTCTATGACAAGGGTTACGGCTATGAGGATTGTGACGACCACAAGAGCTACGGCTACGGCTACGGCTATGGCTTCCAGAAGTATGACGATGGCTACGGCTACAAGAAGTATGACGACTACGGCTACAAGAAGTACGACGATGGCTACGGCTACTACCCCGACTACTACTCGTCCTACGGCGGCTTCGGTGGCGGCTACGGCTACTACCCTGACTACTACTCGTCCTACGGCTACTACCCAAGCTACTCGTACGGTGGAGGCTTCGACTACGGCTACGGCTACCCGTCCTTCGGCTATGGTTATGGCTATGGCTATCCTTACTTTGGCTATGAGGGCGCGACGGACGGAGCTGACCAGAAAGAATCCGTGAACGCCGGGTCCACGGAGGCAACCTCCACGACGACGGAGAAGGAGAGCAAGAAGTCGTCGAAGGAGACCAAGGCGGAAAGCGCTCCCAAGCCCAAACCCAAGAGCAAGTGAAGAGGGGCCAAGAGTGTGAAGTGAACGACGGAGAAAACGATGTAACCAAGCGACGGATATGGAATGTGCAAGCGTAATGATAAAGGTGATTGTAGCAATACAAACCCAAGTGAATGTCTTTTGCGTTTTAGTTGGGTATCCATTTGCTGGCTAGGAAAATTATTTTGGCTAGACACGACCCTGGTGTTGCAGATATTAAGAGCTCATGCCATTCAGAGGCTCAGCCCAAAAACTCGACGCAAGTCACTGCTGTCGGCCATCGTGATAGTCCTATTAGCTCTAAGACCACCCCTGGCTGTCGCAGTGGGCCTCTTTCGTATCCCTCTTGGCAGCGACGATCACCTGCAATTCGTAGGAACTGCGATCTTGGGCCCGTCTCGTGAGGCCTTCCGTGTGGTCTTCGATACGGGTTCCAGCGACACGTGGGTGAACCGTGCCACACCGGCCGACTTCAACGCCAATTCTCGTTGTCTAAACGACAAATCACCTCAGTCCCCATTCCACGTTCGCTATGGCAGTGGCTTCGTATCGGGCTTTGCAGAGCTAACAGATCTTCGGGTAGAAGGCAACGACAATGTGGAGCTGCTCTTCCCCGACATTTGCGTGGGGTTTGCTGATAACAAGACACCGGGTGTCGAAAGACTTGACGTCCAAGGTATCGTCGGGCTCGGAATGGAAGCACTGGCTCGGATCAACAGCAGCCATATCCTTCTGACTCAGCTATCCCGCCATCAAGCACTGACTGAGCCCGTCACTTTCTCGGTGTATATCAGCAGTGCACGCGGGCTCTATCCTCCGTCGCAAGTCATTCTCGAAGGCGCCGATGCAGCATTAACCAAAGCCACTGCCACGTGGATCAATTTATCTATCTTACCTAGTAACGCACTCCACGAGCCTTCAAGGTTGTCTTCAGTTAGCACGAAAAGCTTTGGATACTGGGCACTACGGTTGCACGGCTTGGCGCTTGATGGTAGGGTCGTACCATTAGATGGTGCGGGCAGGCGAGACGGTGTCGCTCTGGTTGACTCTGGCACGTCGTTTGTATTGTTACCTCCGCACGTTTTCGATCTTGTATCCCAAGAGCTTATACACCGATTCAACACGCGTGCATTCGCCCGACGTACAGGATTGCTATCTTGCCGCTCATGTCAAGTGCACGAATTCCCGTCGCTTGCATTCGACTTTCGGACGGAAGGTACTCACTCGTCATGTGCAACGAGTCAGCGATTTGTGCTGCAGGGGAGCGACTACGTACGGTGTGATCGGGGCCGCCGCGAATGTACAGCGATGCTTGACTCGATCCAATCTTCGGAAGTGGGTGCTGACATCCCGATTGTGGTGCTGGGCTCAGTGTTTTTGCGTGCATATTACACGCTCTTCGACTATACTCACAAACAAGTCGCTCTTGCGTGCACATTGGACACAAGCGGATTCTGCTCTGGCGGTCTCAACCCAGCGTTGACTTACGACGGATATGAACATGGCCCACGTACTCCTAGTCAAATGCTGACCAGCTTGTGGCCTGTTGCTATTGCATTTGCATCGCTCGTAGGCCTTCAAATACTGCTCGGGATTAGCTTTAAATCTCTGGGGTTCTCGTAAAAAGCAACACAAATGATCCACAGTTATCACAGCGTTAGTATATTTTGACATGCGGCAACTCAGTCGATCAGCCAGGCATAGTTAGCCTAATGACGGTGATCCACCGTTATTTCCAGAAGTTGCAGTAGCAATAGCACTCTGAGGAGCATCTTTGACCCAAATTCTCAACGTGTCGAGTTCATCTGGAGCTCCATTGCCACGCAAAACAGGATTTCCAGCTCCAATAGCCCCGTGTTGGGCACCAGCTGCAGGCTCCCACTCCGTCTTAAGCTCAATATCAGGGCGATATCGAGCCAACAGCTCTCGCAACAGCCGTGCAAACTCGCTGCGAACAGTTGGGGGAATGTGTGCTATCTCCAGCGCTCTCGCTCGCAAGTCTGTGGTCCGTGTACATTGCAACAGATCTGCAATCCACGTGAGGCAAAAACTAAACTTCTTGAGATTGGCCTTGCAAATACCACCACGCAAGAGGCTCAAGAGATCAGTCTCGCTCGCCAATCGTGGGCATTTGCGCACAACTATAGCCTCCACTCGCGCAAATAATTCTTCCTCATGCTCCTTTCCGTGGAGTCCTTGACCATAACACTTTTCACAAAGCTCATGCTCTTCACCAGCAAGAAGACGACACGTCCTACACACCCACTTTATACCCACAAGTGGCCCTCGCCCGCAGCCATCGCATATTGATTCATCGTCGTCCCCGCCGGATTCAGAAGTCCCCCTAGCGGCACGGGCGATGCATGAGATGATGAGCTTGTAGCGGAGCTTGAGACCAACGACTGCTGAGACTTGTGTCGACTCAAACGGTCAAATACACTTCCCACGATCTTCTTGATCTTGCCATCTTTTCCCTCTTTCTCGCGGTGTGGCATGGGGACGGCTTCTCCATCGGACCCAAGGGGAATCATGCCCATGGATGATGGAGACTGCCCTGGGGAGGGCAGCGCGCCCATCGTCATGGTGTGGGTGCGCGTAGTCTCTACTGCAAACGTTGGAGCGGAGCGTTTGGGCGTGAGCGTATACCGACGCAAATTTTTGTCAATCTTCCCGTCTAGCGGTTTATCCCCTAGTTTGTCAAGCGACGGTGTCGCTGCTCGTGCTGCTGCCGATCCACTAAGAGGTCGTGAAATGTACATGGCCTTCGTTGGGTGCAGTTCCCGCACGCCATGTGGCACTACAGCACGGACGGCACCACGTCGATCCAGTTCCACACAGTCGAATAAATGTGGCGCCTCCGTCTCCTCGGCATCTGCAACTGCTTCATCTGGCGTTACTGTATCTGCACTGTTGTCGCAATTTGGCGTGGATGGTGCTGGAGGTGGCGAAGCTACTCTTGCTGCTGCTGTGTCTGTCATCGTTATTGCTCCGTCTTCTCCATTGCTTGTAGCTGCAGCATTCTCGGCAGCTTGACGCGTGCAGACTCTAAAGTCCATTGTCTGTTTGTGGTAAGTGCGACTGAAGCACTGCAGCTGCTGATTGCCCTCGACTGCGTCCATCAATGCAGGCAGCAGATACAGCAACAGGATCCTGCTGAGCTCTTCTGGGACGTCAGCGAACACCAGATCCTGCAGACTCTCCGCTGGCGAAGCTCCGGCCCGTTCAATAGCCGCCAGTAAAGGCTGCAGCTTGTTGCGGTCTGCCTGAGACAGTTTGTCCAGTTTGGCTGTGGCTTGAGCCAGCGCTTTGCTGGCGTTCACACTGCCAGCCTTGCACTTCCACGGCGTCCACTTGGCGTTGTCCTGCAGCGTCCTGTTGTCCTGCTCTGCTGTCTCCTGGTTGGAGCAGGCTGCCTGGGCATTCACCTGCTGCAGCCATCGGTCCTTCCAGTGCGCCACCGCCCCCTCCAGCTCCTCCAGTCGCCGCTGCATGACGCGGAACTGCTGGTCCTTCAGCTGGATGTAGTTCTCCTTCAAGCACAAGTCGCGCGTCAGCGCTGTTCTCCTGCTGCAGCGTGGCCAGCTGCCCTTGCAGCGCCGCCAAGTTGTGCTGCAGCGTCGCCGTCGCCAGCATCGTCGGCAAAAGAACACTCAATAGAAATGGTCATTAAAAATGCTATTTTTAAAATACCCATTTGTCTTAAAAAAATGAAGCCATTTCTAATTTGCACTTTTTGAATTTTGTCGTTTTTGGCGCCGATGGAGCTGGAGCAGGATCTGGTGCGTGCGCTGCGGCCTCTAGCGCTCGACAGCGTGCCTCAGAGCGCCATCACAACCCTCTTCGACACTGGAGGCACCGCTGCAGTGCGCGAGGAGTGCGCCGAGAGCGCGAGCCGCCGCCATTTGCGAGCTCTGGACCGAGTCTTGGCCAAGTATTTGCGACGGCAGAGCCACGAGACTGGAGACGCACAGATGGCCCATCTATGGACCTTCTTCGCCTCTCAGGAGGCGATTGAGGCGGTGGTGGGCGCTCAGGAGCAGCCGAACGCCGTCTATCGGTCTCTCTTCACGTTGCTGCAGTCGGTCATCAACATCCGCGACGTTTACGCGAGTCTCAGTGCAGAGGAGAAGAAGAAGGAGCTGCTGAAGGCTCTGGTGGCTGCGCGAGTCTATCTGTCGTGGCTGCAGCTGCCTGGAGGCTCAGCCTACGGCCTCTTCATGCCTTACGTGTATCGACAAGTGCTGGACGTGCTCAAGAAGTGGATCGTGTTGATGTCTGCGAAGGAGCAGGGAGCAACAGCAGCGAAGCAGACAGGAAGACGTGGCAGGCCCAGGAGAACATCCAGAAAGATCAGAGCAGCGGAGAAGAGAGTGATGAGGGCGTGACGCCGCACATGCTGACGCAGTACGGATTGGAGTTACTGGACATGTTGGTGACGTTCCTGGGCAATTTCTCATTGTCGGCGAGTCAAGAGTCGATCGTTCCTACGATTGAAACAGCAATTGCATTACAGACAGCAGCGCCACCGGAGAACGAGGGAACAGCGTCGGCTGTCACTGACAAAACGTTGCAGATGCTGGAAGTGCTGGTGAGGGTACTCATGGCGAACCACTGAAGATTGGGCGCGTGATTATCCACTGCTACATCCCTGGTATAACGTTCCAGGAGACTGTGGCCAAGGAAAACCGGTCATCGCTGCGCTTTCACAAGCTCTCCATCGATGTTACCACGCGAATTCAGCAATCAATTGCCAACGCATGCGAAGAAGACGATGCGGAAGGGTGTGCACACCGCGAAAATTCTTTGCTGCTATTGGGATTACTTCAAAATATTTGCTTGCAGGCACCAGGCCTCGCTGACGAGAGGCAGCGTGTGCTATCGTTTGTATTTTCGACCACTATGGCTGGGCGTCAAAGTAGCGGCGAATCAGCAGGCACGGGCACGTTTCGTGGCGAAGAGTGCGTGCGCTTCGCGCGCTTTCTCGCTAGTTACTCCCGCAACACTAAACTGAAGTATCGCCAGTTTGCGGTGGAACTAATTAGTCGTTTTGTGGTGGAAACCGCGTTCTGGAAGGTAAAAGAGAACGAGATTCCACCTGCGCTGGTTGCGTACTCAGGTGTTGGCCCGCTTCTGGAAGTGCTTATCGACCGAGCTCGTGATAAGATGTCCCAGGTTCGAACAAAGGCTATCGGCGGTATCTCAGCTATGCTTACTCTTGGCTTGTCTAATTTGGCGAGCGCTAGAAGTTCGGTTAGCGACGATGAGGACGACGACGAAGACATGAACGTGGGTGGATCAGAAGCTATTGCAGTATCATTGCAGAGACTTCTTTACGAGCCGTCAATTGATGGTGACGGTGAGAAGATTTTGGAGGAAACACCTTTGATGCAACGGCTTGTCGATCTTTTCCGTGAACGTCTGATAGACGACAAAACATTTGTGCGCAGGGCTGCTGTTCATGCCCTTGAGGCACTGTTGACAGCACATTCTGGCGATTCAGTCCACCCTTCAGCAAGGAAAGATCTATTTGACATCCACGCACGCTGCACAGATTCATCCGTTGTCGTGCGTGTGCAGGCCATCAAGTCGCTGTCGGCCATCCTGCTTAAATTTCCACGAGATGAAGAGGCTCAGAAACTGTGGAATTTAGGTGTTCTCCCGTTGTGCGTGGACCCCGAGACAAGTGTGCAATCTTGCGCATTAGATGCTGCTGGGAGAGCTGTGTTTGATCGGATATTAACGTGGTATGATAGTCGGCGTGATGAATCTCAGCGTGAGACTCTCGACTCTGTGTGGATGCTTGTGTCACACCTGGATGGTGTAATGGCTCGGTGTCTGCAAAAGGCTATGCGCATGCTTATCAAGAGCGATAAATTTGATGTGGGGAAAATTATCAAAGCATGCGTGTATGCTATCCAGGAGAGTGTTAGAGCATACCAGTCTGGAGGTGAGGTGGAAGAAGAAACGGAAGATGATGCAACTAGACAAATTTTGACGCGCTACTGGGGCTTCAGTTGGATCGTACTAGAAGAACTGGCGCATTCTGGTAATTTGATTGAGGCCGTGAGAGGCAAGCAGCAGAATCTTAGTATTGTTGTGGAATGCTGGAATAAGCTACAGGATCAAGCTTTACCAGTGGAATTCAACGACGGATCCAAGCGAATTTTGCGAGTGATCGCTGCTATCTCAACCGTTATTGACGCTCAAGATGCCAAGTCAATTGCTGATGGCATCCTGGCATCATTGCATTCATTTGCAATTCCTCTTAACGTGATTGCGGATGGTATCCTTGCACTCAACAGCATTTGCAAAGCCAAAGCGCCATCGACTGAGAAAAGCCTCGAGATCAGCTTTGCATGGGGTAAAAGTTGCTTGAGCTTTGCGAATCAAACCTCCGCAAGTGCTTTGAGATCAGCCCAGAGAGTATGATTGAGGAGACAGCGCTACTGCAGAAGCAACTAATATCAATCGGCGAGGTGGCTCTGCTTGAGTTTGACAAAGACGCTGACAAAAGTGGTGAAGCGGCCTTGCTTCCGGTGAGCTCAAGCCTTAAGTCACTTGTCCAGCTCTTTTTGCCTCCAAAGTTTGTTCCCAACAGTAATGCGATTAATCAGTCGATGTCGCAAACTGCGGGACAAAGTGAAGAAGAGGAGTTGGTAAGTGGTATCTCATCGGCTCCAATCCCGTTACCGACGCCTGTCCGTGTGTGTGCCTTTGTGACTCTGGGCAAACTGTGCTTGCGAGACCAAGAGTTGGCGAAGAAGTGTATGACAATGTTTATTCGCGAGCTGCGAACCTGTTCAGAACAGGACATTCGCTCGAACATCTTGTTGATCCTGGGCGACCTGTGTATTCGGTACACGTCACTGGTCGACGCGTACGTTCCTACTATTGCGTTGTCGCTGTTAGACGAAAGTCGGTTGCTGCGGCGCAGCGCATTGCTGCTGTTCTCGCAGTTAATTCTACAGGACTATATCAAATGGCGCGAGTCGCTGCTAAGATTCTTTCTTCGCGCTGCGGTGGATCAGGATGAGGAACTAGTGAACCTTGCCCGTCACGTCCTCTGCGGGCCATTGCTACAGAAGTCGCCCCACATCTTCACAAACAAGTTTATCGAGATGATTTTCGTGTTTAACGGGTTTGAAGGCGATAAACTTAAGTTCTCCGAGCCTTTCGAGAAAGAAGGCACGCGTGAGTTGGCGCTACTAGGAAATGCGCGCTACCCGCGGCGCGCTCGACTGTACAATTTCCTGCTGGAGAATATGTCGGACGAGCAGAAGTTGCAAATATCTATGAAACTCTGCAGCGAGGTGCTTGAGGAAGTCATGGACGGCACACTTCCACTGTGCGATAATCCGTCACAGATCACGGATCACTGCACGGAAGCGGTGCTCAAAGATACTTTCGCGATTCTGTGTTCGCCAGAAATTAAGCTTGCGACTACAAAGAGGATGAAGACGATGCTGACGGCGACGACACGGGCGGCGGAGCAAATGCTAATGTTGCCTCGCAAATAGCAGCGGCCAAGGGCAAGCTGTTGAACAAAATGTCCAAGAAGAACTTCCTGGAGAACGTCGTTCCGGTTCTTATCGGTCTGAAGCACACACTGGAAGCGAAGCACAGTCCACTCACACGCTACTTGCTGCACTACATCCGCGAATTGTTCAAGCTGTATCGTCAAGAGGTGAAGGACATTTTCATGAATACGGATCCGCAAATGGCCATGGAGGTTGAATACGACCTGCGGCAGTACGACTTGCAGCAACAACAGTCGCGCCGAATGACGAGTGCACCCGCGAACGCCAATCCTGCTCAGCCCCTGTCGCCACTTTCACAGGTTCGAGCCAACGAAAGTGTCGTTGCAGCACGTCCCGCACCGCAGACACCGCAGGAGCAGATGCTAGAGGCAAGTAGCACTCCTTTGCGCTTTCGCAACGACGAGAACTCAACCCCAGCCGGACGAAGACGGCAGAGTCTACCGGCAACGCCAACGCCATCGCGGAGTGGCGTCCGACCCCGCGAGGTGTCTAGCGAGGAGGCCCATCGGGATACGTCTGAGAGCTTGACATTGATTTTCTCCCCGAGTCAGGGTCGCTCAGCCAATGAGAACTGGAACGTGACAGTCAAGTCGCCTTCAGTGGATCAACCTCGAGGCAAAGGGAAAAAGGGGTTTTCGCAGAAGGACCTGGAAGGACGTATGAGGAAAGACTTGGCCGATGCTTTCGATTCTGCAGGCGATTCAGACGAGAACGATAATCAATATCCGACTGTAACTAGACGCAAGAAGAAGGCGAAAGACTCGAAGACTGCCCCGCAGCACGACCAAGACGAAGAGGCAAACGAAGCAGAAGAAGAGAAGGAAGCTGTGCTGCTCCCACTCAAGAAGAAGAAAAGACCAAGGGTTCCAAGAAACCCGCTGCCACTTCGCGACCAAAACGTAAGCGCAATTAGCAGACAAATACTAGTAGTTCATAGCTTTTTGGGCTGTGCATCGCCATGTGAAGTAAGGTGTCGTGCATATAGACAAACTAGACTTTTGTCTTGTTGGTTCATGCGCCTTTTGACTCCTCGCACGTGCGTTTATCTAATGAGGCCGTTGCACACCGGGGCCGTGCAGGGTCCAGCCGACGTGCCAAACACGTGCTCCTTCCACTTGGCGATTCCGTTCTCGTCCGTCTTCATGTCGTCACCGAGAGCCACCAGCACCTTCTTCTTCTCCACCTGCGCAGGGGTGAACGGCTCGCCCGTCAGCCCTTCGAACGTCACGCGCTCTCCGATCTTGGCGTCAGCAGGAGGGTCCACGAACGCGACCTTCTCCCTGCCGTCCTCTGCAGCCACAGCTGCGCACATG
This sequence comes from Phytophthora boehmeriae, assembly GCA_011947355.1. Taxonomy (NCBI): domain Eukaryota; phylum Oomycota; class Peronosporomycetes; order Peronosporales; family Peronosporaceae; genus Phytophthora; species Phytophthora boehmeriae. The sequence goes on along the minus strand of JAAVTJ010000194.1, from coordinate 407,023 downwards.
ACCATGCCGTGACTGCGGAAGCCCACGAGGTTGCGGGGCTTCAAGTTGCAGAGCACCAGCAGCCGGCGGTTCTGCATCTCCTCCAGAGAGTAATGGTGCACCAAGCCACTGGCGATCTGACGGGGTTCGTCCTCACCCACGTCGATCTCCTCGCAGTACAGTCTGGTCACAACAAAGTTCGGTTAAAGGCAAGAAAACTAGTTGGGTTGAAGGGATTTTGACCGAAGTACGCACTTGTCGGCCGTCTCGTGCTTCCAGACTTTGACGATTTGGCCCACGCGAATGTCCAGTTTGGTGATTTCCGGCTGGTTCGGGTCAGCGGCGGGGGCTTTGGCGGGCTTGGGGCCTTGGGCTTCTTGGCCTTGGGCTTCTGCTCCTTCTTCTGCTGCTGCTGCTCCTTCGGCTGCTGATTGCCCACGGGGGCGTTGGCTGCGATGCCCAAGTCCGTCTCCACGGAGCTGATGAGACTCTCGAGTTGCTCTGCGGCGCTGCTCATCGTGTCAATGGCTCGGTCTCTCTATGGGAAGTGATGGCCGAGTCTTTTTGTGGCAAAGACTGCAGCTGATTGGCTATTATTGCGTGGATCATGAAAGGTTGTATGGTGGACACTTGAGGACATTTGCGTCTTCATCAATACTTCGCATTACAATTAAGAACGTCCGTCTCTCTTCTTCTGCTGCGTTCTGCATGGTCGACGCACTCACTACTGGATGAGAACCATCCAACTGATGAAGAGGTAGAAGAGCAGAACGGGGTAGACGGTGAGTGCCTTCCGCTTCGGTGGCACCAGCGTCGACATGAACACGACCGACGCTACAGACAATAAGCAAAAACAAACAGCGGTAGGGACGACATGAGTGCGATTGAATCAATGACGGACAATAGACGGCCAGCAAATCGACACCCACCTCGAGTCGACCAGAGGAAGCCCACAGTCACGATGACCATGCGCAGCAGAATGTGCGAGACCACCACCTTCGCTACCATGCACACAAGCGTGGCGATGTTCAGCGGGAACACGCAGTATCCCAACACGCACACGCTCTGGAAGAAGGATCTGCTCAACATAACAAATCATAGCTGAGTCAGAACGAAATACCACAACTTGCATAGCGCATTCCTCCTATAAGGACGTACATGGAGCTGCCTAGTAGCTGCGCGTTGATCGTAACGACCGCAGCCCCCACCCAAATGACCACAAAGACGCCAGTAAACACCATGGCCGACTGATCCGCCGGCGCCGTCACACTCAACATACTACAAAAACAATGAAACCTCATCAGTCTACAGTCTTCCAGCCCACAAAGGCAACAGCGATTGCGAGTACATGGACAGCGTCAGGCAAAGCAGCAACGGGCCCCATAGATCCCCTACAGACGTCAAAATAGCAGCAACATATGAGCAAAGTCCGGAAATCTCATCAGTTTTTAGCCATCCGAAGCTAAGAGAGCCACGCACAGTCTCGCAGCGCCTTCAGCGTCTCCTCTGACGTGTTGCTGGGCATCAAAACCACGCGCAGCTTGCCCCCAACGAGCTTCAAGTCTCGCAGCTAGTTACAGCAGCGTCCACGAGTTAGTATAACTGAAAAGGGTTTATCTCACATAGATTGACTCTCGCTTGTCTGCTCGAGAGCTACTGCGCGTGTGACGTACGATGGTGGTGGACACTGGCTCGTCCAGCGTGTTCTCCTCTGCAGAAGGGAGGCTGATGCTGCCGGAGACCATCTCGACGCCCGGCGTCGGCTCGCTCGGCTTCTTGACCTCCGCCATCGTTATATGTTATTCCTATGACTCGATTTTGTAGATGTTGGTATAGGTTACGACTATAGGAGATGACCTACAGTTTACGATTGTAGGAGATGGCCTGGATTCCTACAGTTGAGACTGTAGACGACAATGATGAGCAGCTCATTAGCAGCTTGTTGATTACTGAGCCATGAGCAGTTGAGTGCAATGCATTTACTGCTTCTAGCACCATTGCCACTGCACCCACGCGGGCACATTTTGAACCCACGGCGCGGGCACAATCCGTTTACAGGGTTTTCTGCGACGCAAATGGGCCACAATCTGGCTTTCTAGGTCTTGAACCAGTTGCGTCGCCTGTCCGCCTTTGTCATTGCACCAAACTCCACTTGACCGCCGCAACTCTCGGAGGAAAACTCGCCATGGGCTGCGGATCAAGTCGCGACGCGTTCGAGCCAATCCCGGACAGCTACAGCTCCATCGGTGCGTCAACGCGTCAATGGGCAGCAACTCAGTGATACAAAGCAGGAAACTTATTTCTTCTTTCTTGTCTGGCAGAGGAAGTGCAGGAAGCTCTGAGGTGAGTCAGTTGCAGTGCAGACGATAAGGTTTGGTCTTGGTACTGACAATGGTGAGGGCTCCTGATGCAGGGAGGTGGGGCTGCAGTCGTCCGACCTGATCATCGCGGTACACTCAACGACGCTCTCCAATTGAGGTTTCGTCTCGGTGGCTTTACTGACTGGTTGTTGGCGTTTGTGTTTGCTGTAGGTGGACTTTACAGAGTCGAATCTGGTGCGTCCTTGCCGACCAAAGCAAAGCCACGCCGTTGGGAAGACAATACTCATGCCATTGTGATTTCTCTTGACCTGTTGCAATGCACAGTGGAAGGGCAAACAAACGTTTGAAGGCCGCTCGTTGCACTTTGTCGACCGGACAGGACGCGTGCGAAACCCTTACCAGGTGCAGCACTTTCGGGAGATTTTTACTGACTGTGGAGACGCAATTATTGACAATGGTGCTGTCTTGTGTAGACTGTGATCTCTGCCATTACCCGCGTGTTTGAGCTGTTTGACGACGATGACATGATCCCAGCCTACGGTTTTGGTGGACACCCAGAGCGCGCGATTTCGGAGCGGTATTTCCCGTTTGTGGAAGGCCGAGGCTGCGAGCTGGACGAAGTTCTCCAGCGTTATTTCGAGATAGCGTCCACAATGGAGCTGAACGCCACAGCCAGCTTCGTTCCGGTGATTCAGCAAGCCGTTAAAGTTGCCAAGAAGACCCACCGGTATCACATTTTGATCATCATTTCTAATGGACACATCGACGACCCGGAGATGGCCCGCCGGGCGATCGTGGAAGCATCGGAGTACCCGATATGTACGTGCAATACTGTGGTTCGTAGTCTTTGTCTACAAACTAACAGCGTCGCATTGCAAATTGTTCTACCTAGCTATCGTCATGGTTGGCGTGGGTGATGGTCCGTGGGGTATGATGAGAGAGTTTGACGACCAACTCCCTGAGCGCCAATTCGACAACTTCCAGTTCGTCAACTACAACACCGTGCCGAGGGGCAACCTTAACAATCCCGACGGAGGCTTCGCCATGCAGGCACTCATGGAGATCCCAGGTACGTCTTCGACAAACCGTTGGATAGACTGATGTTGCTGCCATTCACCCAACTGCGTTTATTGCTTCTGCAGAACAATACAACCGTATCCGGGAGCTTGGACTGATCAAAAACTAGCTGTAGTAGCCGCCCCCGCGTACATCTACTGAAGCGTAGCAGTAGTTTCCCGCACCCAACAACATGGTGCATACTAACCTACCGTTTTGTTTTACCGTTGTTGCTCGACCAGCACCCACACTTTCGCTTTTGGCCGCTTTGGTTCGTAAACAGCAGGCCCTTGCTCAATGCCAAAGCTAAACGGAGACTGATGGGGGTAAGTGGGAGTGTTGCCACCGACAGTCCATTGATGGTGCACGTTTCCGACCTGCTACAGACAACACAAATCAGGTCCTCATCAGATGGGAATTGCAGCGTAGCTTCATGACAGGAGCGCCATGTATAATAGGCCTTGTCCTTCCAACAGATCAATGCTGGCTCTTGCTTCAGCTTGTGTAGCTGTGACATGCGGGATGAGCTCAGTCGCTGATCTCCAAGCAGCGAAAGTCGTGGTCATGCGGGTGGCCATCCGTCTCGACACGTGACCTCTAGCCAGGTCTCTGCACAAGTGTTGCCTCAGCTCATGGCTGAAACTGAAGCAACATCCCGTCATCATACCAAGCAGCGCTGCTGCTCACCAACTGCCTACAGTATTCGGATGTGGCCCAAACTTTTCCTTCGCGCTTTCAAGCACTTTCCAATTGCAAGTTGCAAGCGGTGGCTGGTTTGTCTCCGTCGAGACGATCGACTACAGCTCGTCTGCTTCAAGCAGACTTTGCTTGAGCAATTTGCTGCAAACTGCTTGTCGCGTGCCATTCGTTCGCTGGCGCTAGTAAACACAAGTCTCGTCGCAATCAAGAGCGCCTTGCATCACGCCCACTGGTGCAATAGCATGGACACACCTACGGTCGTATCTGACGTCAGCTCTGCCCAGCAGCTAAATGATCATTCCTGAATTCGCCTTGTCCAGAGCACAAGTCCGACTCCTTCAACCACTCTTGCAACCATGTCTGCTGCTCCACGCACCGTGAACGCCTACGCCGCCTACGAGAAGGCTGGTGAGCTCAAGCCGTGGCAATACACGACCCGTCCTCTGGGCGACGAAGATGTGGAGATCAAGATCTCGCACTGCGGTATCTGCGGCTCTGACATCCACACGATGGACAGTGGCTGGGGCCCGACCCAATACCCTGTTGTTGTCGGCCATGAGATCGTCGGTGAGGTGACGGCTGCCGGTCCCAAGGTGGCGAATATGGCTGTGGGCGATCGTGTGGGTGTGGGCGCTCAGGTCTGGGCCTGCCGCAATAAGGACGCGGACAAACCCTGCGATGACTGCGCCGACAAGGCTGAATCTTACTGCAACCGCGGTGTGCTGACGTACAACTCCAAGTACGAGGACGGCGAAATGGCCTACGGTGGCTACGCAGACTATGTCCGCGTGTCGAGCGCCTTTGCCTTCAAAATCCCCGACAACATTCCGTCAGATGTTGCTGCTCCGCTTCTGTGCGCTGGCGCGACCGTCTTCTCGCCGCTCAAGCACGAAAACGTCAAGGCCGGCGACCGTGTCGGTGTCATCGGCATTGGTGGCCTTGGTCACTTGGCCATCCAGTTCATCCGTGCTCTTGGTGCTGTGCCCGTGGCGTTCTCGCGCTCAGCAAACAAGCGCCAGCAGATCCTCGACCTGGGCGCTGCTGAATTCTACAACCTAAGCGACCCTGAAGACGCCAAGAAGGCTACCAACTCGGTCCACACGCTGATCTTGACCGCCGACGCCAAGGGCATGCCGTACAACCAGTACCTGGGTCTGCTACGTAAGCGCGGTACGCTCGTGATGCTGGGCCTCCCGAATGACGAGATCAAGTTCCTGCCGATGTTCGTGGTGGGCCGTGGTATCCGCGTGGTGGGCAGCCTTATCGGTAGCATTGAAGACATCGAGGACATGTTGAAGCTTGCGTCCGAGAAGAATGTTCGCCCAATTATTCAGAAGCTTCCGATGGCCAAGGTCAACGAGGGCATCGAAATCATGCGTGAGGGTCGTGCTCGCTACCGCGTGGTGCTTGAGAACTAGACAGTGAATTGAGATCTAACTCGATAGGATGACCTCCGTAGACTAAATAAATCCTCCCGAGACGCTCGCTCCCTGATCGACTACTTCCGTCTCCATAGTCCACGCATATGAATGCTCGAGCGCGTCCGATGATCGATACGACTCATCCAAAAACTTCAAACGATCTCGGACCAAACTCACCAATTCCTCTATGTCGTCAACCTCCATGCCGTTTTTCGAGTTCACACTCGTGCCCATGTAAACCGAGTAGTCTTGTCCAAGTAAGCGCGCTTGTTCCCAAAAGCAAGGGACAAAAACTTGTCTGGGTCCGGGATGATCTCGATCAGGGCAGTTTGCGGTTGGGCAAAGCGAGAATTGTAAAACGCTGCCCCGTGGGGTCCAATCATCATTTTCACTTGATCTCTCATGAACGATGCGACTTCCATGAGCCCTTTAAAATCGCTGTGCCGGAAGTATTGCAGCTTTTCGCGGCGTTCTTCCGTCTTGATCATCGCTGATACAGCATCAAATAACTGGTCCTCATTCAGAAGTTTGCGCCCGTGATTGCGAGCGTCACCTCCGTTCGAACTTCTGGAAAGAAACAAGATCACGTTACGACTAACTTGTGTATCGGCGTTCGCTTCTGGCAGTGCTTGTAAAATATTCTCTGTGACGCGTTGCGTTGTGTAAGGATGAATCAACGGGGCGCGGCATGAGAAGACGAGGTGTTGTGCAGCCACGAACGCTGTATTGTGTACATGGCGGCCTGTCATCAGCTTGTAGACGTCGTTCACGATTCTATCGAGTGGCCACTTGCCTGAGACGACCACAGTGTCCGATTTTTTCTTCATGGGGATGGCCAATTGTGCCTGGCTCCAAACCACTCCAACCCGATCGAAAAAGTGCTGGAACGACCATGAATCTGGACTAGTGGCGATGATTAACGTATCGACGGCCGCTTTATCGTCAAAGCTGCTGTTGCTGTTGGCCTCCTGCATGAACGAGGAGTGAGATGCCGCTCGTCCCATGCAGCTTTCGTCCGACCACACGTCTGGAGGAGGGTCCCCACGGAATACTGCATTTTTGAACACCATATTCTGTCCTTGGAATGCCGGATAAGTCGCCCACGCGTTGTCCTTCGACAAGTGCATCCGATCAAGGTGCACGATCCTTGCCAACCATTTATCCTTCGTGGTCGTGTTGACGAAGTGGGGCAACCGGAGTCGAAACGAAGGATATAAAAGCTCTTGCCCCTCCACTAGATTCGTGTTTTGTGCTTCCTTGATGCAGGGTGCTGCCATTTTGTCCATTCCATGCATGCACTTGGATATGATCATGGGCGCCCACTGTTCGTACGAGTCGGAACGAGCCAAGTCATCTAGATGAAGCAATTCAGCATCGGGAGTTAACGTCTGTGTGCGCCTTTGCTGGACAAACTTGTACAGATCAAAAAGTGTGTCTCGAATAAAGGCGACGCTGAAAACTCATCCGCCATTCCCCGAAGAGGCTGGTGGGCAGGGAGCATCGTCCACAGTGAACAAAGCATTAGCACCGAAACTACAATGGGGCCTCTGATCAAGAGCAAAATCCAGCTAGGTGGTCGATACTGTTGCGGTTGTTTTATCAAACGTATGCCTCGCATCAAAATCCACGATACACTGATCACAAGTTGTCTCCGAGGCGGGGAGTTGCAAAGTGACTGGTGAGCTTTTCACTTTGAAATTGTGCTCGATTGATTTTGCTTTGGTAGGAACGCATGATGTTATTCGCAATCTGCGATGCCGTGGCGATACTGCATGAAGTCTTGAGCGTTGGACAGCATATTCATCGTGCATTGCGAATCATTCACTAAAAACAGTAATAGATAATTATTTCGCCCGAAAACTGCGTGGCCAGACTTACCATGCTGCTTGATCTGTAGTTAACTGCACCAGAAAGCCGACTCCAGTTGCTTGTAATACCCTGCACACGCGCAAAATATTGCACACTACAGAGTGAACAACAAATACGCACGAAAACACCAGTACCTCACCATTTTCGTCTTTCTCCTTCATAGCCAGTAGCTCCATGGATCTGGGATGGTCACTTCCCAACTCTTCGGCATCAGCGGCACTTGCATACGACTTTACAAGCTGATAGATGCCATCTTGCACGGTGGTTGCACCCTCCCCCTACTGGTGTTGATGTTCTTGATGAGGTTGCGATCGCATGAACTCTTCCACACTGTCAAGTGAGGGGTGTACGGCCGGCGAAATGTTTCCGTCGTGAGCCCCGACCGATCAAATTCGTGATGAATGTGCTCGGCCACGGCACTCAACCTAACATAACAACAGTCAATTGTCCAAACATCACACAAACAGGGATACCAACGCACCGTTTGCCGTCCATCGAGTCCATGTCCATCTTGGCATACAAAACGTCGTTATTGCCGAAGAAACCCCATCCATTGAAGTCGAAGGAGGGCGGCGAAACACCGGAGAACTCGTGAGTTGACGCCCGAGCACCTTCTGAGTGCAGCACTTGACAGGCTCGTTCGATGGCTGGCACAGCAAGTAAAAGTGATATTAGAATTAGAGAAAAGATCAAAACTCGACTAGTAGTTGGCCACCGTCGCCGTCAGGAAGACGCAGCACACAAAGTGTCACGTGGAGCGTCCTCGGGTCGATCAAACAGGACGCAGCTTCGGGACAAAAGTCGCGAATCGCGCTCTGGAGCCTTTCAACTTGAGTTATGAGACGAGGAGACGTGATACGGAAGGCCACAAAGTGAGTGGGTCGTCCTCTCCTACGACGTTGCGACTTGTTGACCCAGCGGGGACTGCGTGTGGACATCGACGCCGGCCGGAATCTTAGATGGTTCGTTCTTATATTTCGGTATGCTAGATAGTTTGTCGTAACACCACGACTTAAAAACAAAAGGATACTTCAATTTAGCACGTCTTCTTGTGAACAGACTCGGCATCAATTCGCCACCGATAAACCTAAGCGATCGAAAAACCCTCGCTCTATTTTGCCGATTTTCCAGCTTTCTCATATTGTCTCGATAAGCGAGATGCTTCATGTACTGGTAATTCACATGCTAGTCAAGCTGCGTTCACACGGAAGTGATGTTGAGCGCTCTAGGTGTTTGATATTCAACTTGTGCGAACTTGTTCGACAGTTGCACCTTTTGCCGCCAACCACTTCAACTGAAGCATTTACGAAGCACCCCGCTCTTCCTTGTCGATCTCCTCGCTGACAGTCTTGGCACCTCGCAGAAACCGGTGTCCTCCCTCAATGACCTGGATTGCGCGTGTCGATTAAACCGATTCTGAGGAGAGTACTTCGGACAGTTTGACTAGTTACGAAAGTGAAAATCAGCACTAGCTTCAAGCCATAGTTTTCGATGAACCTCTCTGTCCGCGTCATGAGCACTAGCTTCAAGCCATAGTTTGGTCAGTGATCACTGCCGATCCCGAGGATTCATCATCAAACGAGCAACTTGATGGCAAGGCCGTGCGACGGAATCAAAGACTGCGCGTCTGGATGGCTGTTACAGCACTCTACCAAACGTATATCACTTGGCTCCAGTTATTATGGCATTACCATAATGCTATCGTCCTGCGCTGGGGACGTCGACACTAGGACCGAAAGAAGTCTAATGATGCGACGAATGCTAACTCACAGATATCACCGTGATCAGATAACATGGAATGACGTTGCAACAGAGACCATTCAACGTGTTACCGATCATCATCATAATCGTGTTATGGTTGCCGTACACACTTGCATTATGTATACTGGTGATTGATTACTTGATTTTGAGTTGTCAAAAATCACGCGACCAGAATGCGGTCAAGTAATCCCTACTCATTTGCAGATAGCTCTGACCATCATCACATGCGTGGGGTGCATCTCGTTCTTGCTGCGGTCTGCGCGGCTGTGAGCATCCTGCTACGTGGTCACCTCTCACTTTATTTTAGCAAACCGAACCCACAAGTCGACTACCAGTTCAAACGAGAGATGGTAGCTCCGTCCAAACACGCGCTCGTCGTCGGCGCTTCTTCCGGCATTGGACTCGGTATCGCAAAGGAGCTGGCTCCGATCGTCGCCAAGCTGACGCTCTGCTCGCGGTCGTATCCGGCGGAGGTGATGGAGACCATCAAGACCATTAATCCGACAGTGGAGGTGGTTCACGAGAAGCTGGACGTGTCGCTGTTGCACGAAGTCCGCAAGTTCACAACAAAGCACGCTGCAACGCAGTTCGACTGGGTCGTGATGACCCCGGGGATCTTCACGCTGAATGGCCGTACGGAGACTGTGGAGGGGCTTGACGTCAAGATGGCCACACACTACTACGGGCGGTACGTTTTGCTCTTGCTTTCGTTCTGGCTGAGCTGTTGATCTTGCTCACGTGTCTCGTGTCGTTGACGAGCAGATTTATGCTAGTTCACGACTTGCTGCACGGACTGAACCGGCCTGGAGTCCGTGTTCTGAACGTACTTGCAGGCGGGATCGGCGGGGCGGTGGACGTGAATGATCTCGACCTGAAGCACACATTCTCGACCAAGCGCTGCGCGGACGCAACAACTCAGTATTCGTAAGTGATGCATGAGGTGCTACTCCGCTACACTATCTGTGCCAGTTAATGTTTGCTGTGGAGGATTTGTTTCATAGTCTTACTGGTTATTGTTGAACTGCAGAGATCTCATGGCCCAAGCACTCTCTGAGCACGCCCCGAACGCCTCCTTCTTGCACGCCTCGCCAGGGTTCGTGAACACGGGATTTGCTGACAAACTTCCTTGGTACTTGCGCGTTGCAGCCAAGGGGTTTGCAGCAATCGCAGCGCGCTCCCCGGAGACGTGCGCCAAGCACATGGTGTCCGGGCTTCTGAATGAAGACTACGCGAAGGGATGGTACCTACTCAACCAGAACGCAGAGGCGGTACCCAAGACGAAATATCACACGGAGGAGCTCAAGGATATAGTGTGGAAGCACACGCTCAAGACCATTGACGATGTCTTCAAGCAGTAAAGCTGATAATTAATCTCCAGCAACGTATATGAGATCATTTTCCTCGACTAAACTCGTGTGATGAGTTCCATGATCACGTCACTGCGAACTGAAGTCCCACGCAGCTTCTCGGTGCGTCAGCAAGCGCTCTCGCTCCTGCAAAGGTGCTCCCATTGCTGCAGTCGCTGCTCTCTCTCGCTCACAACTTGCTCTCGTTGCATCAACTGCAGTTGAGTCTGCAGTTGCTCTCTTTGCGTGTTGTCCAGTTGTGTCTGAGTCTCTTGTTGCTTTTGCTCCTGTATTTCTAGTTGCGCCTGTCTCAGCAGTTGCTCTCTCTGCGTCAACTCAAGCTGCAACTTTAGCTGTTGTTGCTCTGCGTCCCTTGGTCTGGTTGCAGCAACTTGGTCTCTTTTGCTTCGCTTCTTCACGGGCTCCACAGCCACAGCCTCGCTGTAAAAACCAACAAACTCGCTCTTGTTGTCACCGACGTCTTGAAGAAAAAGGTTGAGCGGCGTGACTTGAGCTGGGAGCGATGGCGTCTCCACCTTGGCATGGCTGCTTCGACCACGTCTGCTCATACTTGCGGTTTGTATGGAAATCTTCAACTGCGCCAAAAACCGTTTTGAACTTAAAATATAATATCTGTGGTACACACAAAACGTTGTTTAACTTTTTGTGGCCTCACATGGCAACGATGAGGGCGATCACTGTTCGACGTCACTTGCGGCCTCCGTCGCACATCGCTCAGCTGCATGTGGGACGAGCCACAGCCCCCGCCACCGAAGACTTCATCGAGCGGTCCCCTCTGCAGGCGAAGGCGTCCAATGCGCGTCTCCGAGTGAGCGAACGCGGCCCCAAGGCGTCGTATCTGACCGTCGGACAGAGAGGCATCGGGAGTCCGGCGCTGTGGGCCAAAGACATGCCCAGAGTGGACAACGCCAAGGAATTGCTGACTTCGTACACCAGCAACTTCATCCAGACGGCTGTGAACCCTTCGGTTCGAATGAAAATGGGCGAGAAACAGGCCTATGTGGAAGCTCTCGTGCTGCAGGAAGTGATGGAAGATCTGGACATCCCGAGGGAGTGTTTTGTGGTGTCGACGCTACTAGGAAGCAATGTATTGCATCCGTCCAATTTAGGTCGGTTTCAGCGATGTTTCAGGGCTATTAAGAGGCGAAATTGGTGGTGCTAACATGTGACTAATGATGCCGTGCAGATGCAGATGAGAGATTGAGCAAGGACTATGTGGAAAAGGGGTGGAGATTACAAGAACTGAGCTGGGATTAGAGTCGTTGGATCACGTGGTGTGTCAGATTCCAGAGGAGTTGGCATTACTGCCAAACAAACAGGATGAGCTGATGGACAAATTGCAAGCGGCGTGTGACGCGTTAGAGACGCTCTGCAGCGACGGAAAGACACAGAGCTACGGATTTGCTCTGCCAAATTTTAAGACATCGGCAGAACCGCTGGACAAGTTGGTGGAAGAAACTTTCCAGCCGTTGTCCGAGCAATTTGGTCGATTTTCATCTTTGCAGTTGCCGTATCACCTCGGTAGCGCGATCTTCCCATTGCCTGCATCACTGGCGCAATTCCGCAGTGATCGTGAGATGCTGCTTATTGGCGATCGACCACTCGAGACGATGCTGTCTAATGGGAATCCGTTCCACCTGAAAACATATCCTGAGGTTAGCGGGGAAGATGTAGCCATGATGCTCAAGACAGCATTCAACCTGGCTATCGCCGTGGAGAAGAAGTACAGGGAAACGATTCGTCCGGAACACGAGCATCTGGATCTGCCTCCGGCAGAAGAGGTGGCATGGGCGCACATTCTGGCGAACCAACACAGCCAGTTCGACAACCTTCAGGTGTGGTTGTACATACGCGAAACGCAGATTTATCCGCGTGTCGAGGCAGTAGTAAAAGAATTTGGCAAGCACAAGCAGACCGAGGAGCTGGCTGTTACCTACTCGATGGTGATGCGCGAGTTGCTCAAGTGTTTTACGGGATCAGTGGAGGTGAGTCGAGATTTACTTTGTGATTGGCTACGAGATATTGGACGCTTGACTGACAATACGTTTTTATTGTTTTCGACTCGAGTAGCTTGTGGACGCTGATCGGGAAGCAAACATGATGGCCGCATGGAAGAAGCACAAGTTGCTCCCATCGACCAATGCTACCATCGAGGAGATCGCTGTGATGGCATCCCTCAGCTCGGGCGTGGACGTCACTCTGCTCGAAGAGCAACTTCCGTCCACATCTTCGCTGCCGTTCACCCACAGATTCTCATCTGAGCAATTCCGAAAGCTCTCAAAGCTAGCTCAACCGTTTTTCGCTGTCGAGTAAATAGACAATAATTCACAGCAACAAAAATTTCTACCTGAAGATGGCTACATCAGGATTTTTGAACCCACACTTGCCTAGAAAGGACGGTTTCTCCAATCAAAATATCGCTGGCAGCGTCTCATTTAGCATTCCTCAATTGGCACGGACAATTGCGTCCTGCTTCCTCCTTCCTGGTCCTGCAGCAGCGTAACCGACCGACAGCGGAGTGGCAGTCACATCGCATTTCAGTGCAGGAACTTGAACTGACTGGTTGCATTGCGGGACTTGCCATCGGATAGGACACAAGGGTTTCAGTAGGAACAGGAGGCTTTCAGAATGGCACCGGCGGCTGCAGGGACAGCGTCGCTGACTCGCGACAATGTCAAGTTTCTGGCCATTGCACGCGCCACGGACAAAGTGGTGGTGGCCACCTACATGCACTCGTCGGACGGGAAACCGAACCGAGGTGGTGGAGAGGATCTGAACACGTTCAAGGAGATGCTCGGGAAGGTGATCCGAGCCCCGACGTGGAAGACACAAGTCACACCAAATGGTCGCCACTCGCTTGACTGCGACCCAAACAAGTTCCACTTCACCATGGACAACGACGAGTTGGTGTTCGCTGCAATCACCGCCAAGGATTACCCGATCCGTCTAGCGTTCCAGATGATCTCGGCGGTGCAGCAGGAGATCGTGCCGAAGTACGGCTCCAAGGCCCTCACCTGTAGAGAGGTAAGCTTGTCCATTACAAGTTGGAGTGGTGCAGCGACGCTAATTGAAATGTGGTTTGTTGGAGCAGGGTGGACTGGATAAGGACTGCGCGAAGGCGTTCACCAACATTGCCGGCACATACGACGATCGCACAAAGGTGGACAAGCTCTCGGAGGTCATGCATCACGTCGATGGTGTCAAAACTGTGATGCACAATAACATTCAGGTGGTGCTGTCAAACACGGAGAAGATGGAGGTCGTCGAACAAAAGACCAACGATCTGAACGAACAAGCAAAGGTCTTTCGCAATACCGGACGCAAGCTGCGTCGGCAAATGTGGTGGAAAAACGTGAAGCTGACGATCCTGCTGGGTGTGTGCGCCGTACTTGTTCTCTTGATTCTGCTAGCGGTCCTAGGCGTCTTCAAGAAGAGCTCGAGCGGCAAATCCACCGCCAGATTACTGCGCGCCTTCTAGACGGATCGACTGTTGTGATTTTTCATACAGCAGCGAGTCGTGACCCATAAACGCACTTATAAAAGCAGTTGGCGACATCGTCGCAGCGGAAACAGAGGACGCTGCTGCCCATGCTTGTGCTGCATAGTTCTACATGTAGTCGCCAGTCGAGGTGGTATCACGAAACTCCACCGACGTCTTTGGTGATGATAACTTCTTCGAGCACGTGTTGAAGGTTTTGGTTTCTTCTTTTATTCCTCGCTTGTCCTCGATGATCTCGTCGTTAGTGATCTCGTTGTTAGCGATCTCGTCGTTAGCGGTCTGCCGTTATGGAGACTCATGTGTCGAAAACGTTTAGTGCGACAGCAACTAGCAATACGATTAGCCGGCACAACGCTCTGACTGAGGCCGGCTTAAGGTTATATCGGATACCAGACAAGCCAAATGGCAACGAGAATAGGAATATATGGCTGTGTGAAAGCTTCGTACGAAAGGCATATCCGATGCTACTTCTTCACGTCTCCATGACATCGTCAATGGTCTTGAGCGTGTGCTTCCACACTATATCCTTGAGCTCCTCCGTGTGATATTTCGTCTTGGGTACCGCCTCTGCGTTCTGGTTGAGTAGGTACCATCCCTTCGCGTAGTCTTCATTCAGAAGCCCGGACACCATGTGCTTGGCGCACGTCTCCGAGGAGCGCGCTGCGATTGCTGCAAACCCCTTGGCTGCAACGCGCAAGTACCAAGGAAGTTTGTCAGCAAGCGCCGTGTTCACGAACCCTGGCGAGGCGTGCAAGAAGGAGGCGTTCGGGGCGTGCTCAGAGAGTGCTTGGGCCATGAGATCTCTGCAGTTCAACAATAACCAGTAAGACTATGAAACAAATCCTCCACAGCAAACGTTAACTGGCACAGATAGTGTAGCGGAGTAGCACCTCATGCATCACTTACGAATACTGAGTTGTTGCGTCCGCGCAGCGCTTGGTCGAGAATGTGTGCTTCAGGTCGAGATCATTCACGTCCACCGCCCCGCCGATCCCGCCTGCAAGTACGTTCAGAACACGGACTCCAGGCCGGTTCAGTCCGTGCAGCAAGTCGTGAACTAGCATAAATCTGCTCGTCAACGACACGAGACACGTGAGCAAGATCAACAGCTCAGCCAGAACGAAAGCAAGAGCAAAACGTACCGCCCGTAGTAGTGTGTGGCCATCTTGACGTCAAGCCCCTCCACAGTCTCCGTACGGCCATTCAGCGTGAAGATCCCCGGGGTCATCACGACCCAGTCGAACTGCGTTGCAGCGTGCTTTGTTGTGAACTTGCGGACTTCGTGCAACAGCGACACGTCCAGCTTCTCGTGAACCACCTCCACTGTCGGATTAATGGTCTTGATGGTCTCCATCACCTCCGCCGGATACGACCGCGAGCAGAGCGTCAGCTTGGCGACGATCGGAGCCAGCTCCTTTGCGATACCGAGTCCAATGCCGGAAGAAGCGCCGACGACGAGCGCGTGTTTGGACGGAGCTACCATCTCTCGTTTGAACTGGTAGTCGACTTGTGGGTTCGGTTTGCTAAAATAAAGTGAGAGGTGACCACGTAGCAGGATGCTCACAGCCGCGCAGACCGCAGCAAGAACGAGATGCACCCCACGCATGTGATGATGGTCAGAGCTATCTGCAAATGAGTAGGAAGTGTATGTCACCATGATTGATTACTTGACCACGTGCGGTGGATTACGTGGTCAGCACTAAAATGGCGACTTTTTTAAGTTTGTTTTTAAAACAAAGAACTACAGCTATTTAAAAAATAGCTCAACTTTCATTTTTAAAATTTGGTTATCTTGAAAAACGACGTTTTGGCGGGAAGTCTCCACAATCGAAACATTGATCAAGGGAGCCATGATGTCGACTGAAGAGCAGCTGACCAAGACGCTTACGGACCCTCGCTTCGAGCGCGGCATGACTCTGCTGAAGGAGAAGCGCCTGGAGGAGGCAGTGGTGGCTTTTGCGGACTTGCTGCGCACCATGTGCGAGACGGAGCAGCTCGGGGACTCGCTGTCTGTGGCGCCAGTGTATTATCAGTACGGCCACGCTCTCTTGTCTCTGGCTGAAGCCACCGCCAGTCTATTCGGCGGCGCTGTGGGCGGAGACGCCTCTGCAGGAGGCAGCGAAGACGCGGAACAGGACGCTCGGGAGGCTGCAGACGACCTGGAGGCGGCCTGGGAGATGTTGGAGCTCGCCAGAGTCATCTACACGAGGTTCCCAGGGGACTTGGCGGTCGAAGCGCAGCTGGCTCGCGTCTATACGCGACTGGGGGACTTGGGACTGGAGAGCGACCAGTTCGAACAGGCCCGAGCGGACTTTGAGAAGGCTTTAATGCTCCGGAAGAAGCTGCTGAAGGCCTCCAAGGCGGACGACACGACGCAGCTTGCAGACTTGTACTGCTCGCTGGCCATCGCCAGTATCTATAGAGACTCGACTGCGGAGGGGAGAAGAAACAGGATCAGGACGAAGCCAGTGCCAAGCGAGACGAGGAAGGACTGACCTACTACGTCCTGGCAGGACGAGTCATGGCTGAGAACATCCACCGTTGCGCGTCAAAGTGTGCGAAGCCATTGCAGGAGTTTGTGGACAAGAGAATCCCAAAGGTCTCAAGTGACGAGGACAGTGAAGCACCTGCTTCCAAGGGAAAAGGGAAGAGGAAGGCGACGGGAGCGACGGATTCGTCCAAGAGCTTATTATTCACTGGAGCAAAACCTGAGGCTATGAAGGAGGAATTCACAACTTGTGCCAAGGAAGAGAAGAATGAGGAGAAATTGACGAAGGAGGAAGAGCAGTTGCTGGAGTATCTTGAGATCTACTTGGAGCTCAAGGAGAAGGTAGATGGCATCAAGGAGACAGCAGCAGGAGCTGTACCAGATCAGAGCAAGACGGAGGAATCCGTGACGACGATTGGGTTCGGACAGGCTGACGCCAAGACTTCTGCCGCACCAGCAGTTAATGTGATCCCTGTGGTCAAGAAGCGGAAGACTGAGACATCAACGTCCGCAGAGAGCAAATAAATGCGAGCTACATTGGCTCAAGCGATGGTGAAAGCCAGCGAAACGAATATGCTTGTACTTCTTTTTGTGCTGTAAGAATTAGAAACGAAAGTCAGACTTTTCTTCATTTTCAGCTCTCTTTCTCTACTGGAAGTGGACATTTATCTGCTTGTCCTTAGGCACTGCGATAGGAGTCGCGCACAAATTGGAAGATCTTCGTCGCATCCGCATCGGCCGAGGCGCTAACACTGAAGATCTCGAGCTGCAGCTCATCCATTGCACCCTCGAGCGGTACACGGTAGCGGTGGCCCACCGCCTGCATTTGTGCCAGGGCACTACGGAACCAATTGTCTCGCGGGTCCGAGCCCTCGGCATCGCACTCGGTCTTGTGGTCTTTGATGACCCGATTAAATCCCCGGAAGAGCAGCACCAGCAGCTGTCGCAGCTCGTCCTGCAAACGCTTACGGCCGTCTTCAAGTGCTGCCACATCGGGCATCTCCTCGTTATCGTGATCGTCCGACGATTTAGGATTCGCAGCCTGCTCCAACTGCTTCGACTTCGCACGAATTGCGTCCTGCACGAAGTCCAGGGTAGCGTTCAAAATACCCCAGACATACGGCCAACTATACTGCTGGACGGCATCAGAGGTGAATACCCACGTCACGATTGTAGACGGTCGGAACAAACCTTGACGCAGCATGGCGTTTAAAATCAGACCGATATGCTGTGGTGACTTGAGCCACACCGAAGCGACAGTCTTTACTAGCATAAGTTCATCGGCTTCGATCTCTTCAGCAGACTGATCCTCACTGCCGAACAGCTCGTAACGCTTGCCGTATTTCTCTAGAAGCAACCGCATGTGTGTGAACGTCGCAGCACCAGCTTCCAATATGCATGTCCACACAACTTCTACAGCCTCAGCCCGAGAAATCTCAAGACGCGGGATTTCCTCAGTTAACCATGAACGTAGCGCTGAAGCAGGCGGATGGCCCTTCAGCTTTGTCGTCACAGACTTGTAGAACTCCGATGCAGCGCTGGCGTCCTCGGCAGTCACATCGGCCACGTCTCCTTCCTTCGCAGGCACAAAACGAATGCGAGGCTTGGGAGCAGGAGGCAATAGCACATGGAACTCAGCAGGCAAGGCGCTTTGCATATGCTGCAGGTACGAAAGACGCACGCAGCGTTCGATGACAGCACTCACAAAAAGGCGCTGAGGATCATCTTCAGAGGCTTCAAGCACGTATGACCACCCCGCCCAGCGCCACTTGAACTCAAAATTCGATAGAAAATGGCTGAAGAGCTGGACGAAAGCGTCAACAGCACCTGCACGCATGGTCGGGATCTCACGGAACAATAGTTCCACAACAACAGCCAGCGCTGGGGACATTACGCGCGCATCGTTTTTCACCAGGTGGTACAGGACCGAGCAGTAGTATGCCAGCTTAGCAGCACCACTCTCGCTGAGAGCTGCCACGAGCAGGGTCTCCACTAGCAAGTACTCGGACTTGACTGGCGTGGCCCCTTCATTTTGCGTCGAAGCAAATCGTTCGTTGTAGCTGCGGCACAGACCCAGCAGTAATTTGGCTGCAATAGCTGGCTTCGGATGCGATGTCTCGATCGCATCTACCAAATGGCTGCGGGTGATCAGGTACGAGGCTGGGTGCAAAGTTGCAATTGCAGCGCCCGCAGCTCCTGACTCATCCGACAGGATGCGGAACCACGTCGTGTACGCGGGGATCTTGTTCGCGTCGAGCTGTAAAACGTACATTAGCTACTGTGGACACTTTGAAAGCATAGATATAGATAAATGAATGCACACCTTGGTCAGATCGATCGACAGTGACACGGAAAGAGCGTGCGTCTCGGCTGTTTCAAAATCCGCTGCAAACAATTCCTGCGGGTGACTAACACCAGGAAGATTCCACTTGTTGGCAGCCTTCTCCTCATCTTGTCCGTCATTACGAATTGCGTTAAGTGCTCCCCAGAAGAGCGAGAGCATATCACTCGATGCACAAAGCGATGGCAGATCATCGTCGCTCTCAGGTGCCCACAGCAAATCCAATTGTAGGCGGCGTGTACGCCAGGACGAAGGACCCGAGTCAGCTCCACGAGGATTGCTCTCCTCTTCACGGTTCGAGACGTACTCACGACAGCGACTCAGCAAGCTCTCGTACATGTTCTCCGAGGCTCTCGCCAGCTCCTTCCCACTCTGCAATCAACACAGAATTACTACAATCATCCCATCAACCTCAAACTAAAGATGTGCTCATCTATAACGTACATGCAGCAGGGCGTCCAACACAACCAGTGCGAAAAATCCTTCCACGCAGCCGCATCTTCCCGCGCACGCAGCGACGCGTACGTGTCGTCGTCTCCCTCCCAGTCGTCAGGAGTGCACAGTCCTTGCAGTGAGTCCAGCATCGCCAGCACATCTTCAGCCTTGCACACCTTGGCAGCGCACAGTTCAGCCAAGAGCCGCACCGTCAGTCGCACTCTCGTGGCCACCGCTTGGACATCTCCATCCCGACGGAACGCGTCGGTGTCCGCCGTCTCCTCTGCCTCCTCCAGCTTCTCAGCGCTAAAGAACGCCACGTCCTTCTGCAGGGATCGAGTGGCTACTGCCACCACCTCCCGCCCAAACGCAGCCTTCCTGGCGTTTACGAGGCCCACCAGCGTCGCGTACAGCGCCGTCTTGGGCGCCAGTCGCGACGCGCCACGCAGCACCAGCGCCGCCAAGTGGCCGAGCTTCACGTCTTGCGCGTCCGGCTCCAGCTCCCGCAGCAGCAGCTCGCTGGCGCGCGTCAGTTGGTCGCGTTCGTGGCCGTCCCCAAGCTCCACGACCGCCTGCTTGGCCAAGCGCCAGGAGCGCGCGCGGTCGCTCTCGGCGAAGCGGTCGTGGCCGCGCCTCTCGTAGCGCCGTCCTCCGTAGCGGTCGTCCACGCGCGAGCGCTTGTAGCCGCCGTCGTCGTCGCCGTCGAACGAGCGCTTCCGACTCGGGCCGTACATCGTCAATTGGAGAGTACTGAGGTAAGTGGTTGGCTTTGACTGGTGTGGTGCACATCAAGTGTCAACGGAGCACCAAAGGACGCAATGGAGACTGTGGTCACCACATGGATATCTCTACTGCTGGTTGTGTGCAGTGCATCAACACCACTGACTGCCGATAGCATTGAGACAACACCAGAGTCGACGACGACTGGAAATGTGGATTTGCAGCCTGGACAGAAACCTCCAGTGGCGCCGACGTATCGCAATGCGTACGGGACGCACTTCGAGTGTTCGTCGACCTGTGTGTTGCTTTTGTGGGCGCATGTGGTGCTGGTGGTGGGCGCATTGCTGCTGCTGTCGCTGGTTCCGGTGCGCTTCGCCTCGGACGAGAAGCTCGAGACGCCATTCGTGCTCTGGTTCGGTTCGCCACAGAAGAAGAAACCCAAGGAGGAAGAAGTGACGCCAACCGAGAGTTTATGCAGTCGAGTGTCGACGTGGCTAGTGAGCAGTTTGTTTGGTGCATCCCCGACACCAGGCGCTGATGCACGCTATCAATTTCACGCCGACATGGCCCAGCAACTCGCTGCTGCCAAAACCTACGACAGTATCACAGTGGCAGCATCGCCTCCTCCATCGCCCAAGAAAGCGACGAGCCGCTCGAGCATTTTTGTAGGTGCGCCACCATCGCCACCACGATTGTCGAGAAGGCGACAGCCGAGCAGCAGACGTGCCAGCACCATGAATGTGAGAAGATCAGAACCGCCTGAGCAGCGCACGTCGAGAGCTGCCTTGGGGGAGAAGGCCCCGTGGAGACCAAAGAGGATTTGGTGCGACGTCGTCAGTCTCTGGAGGTCCGAGCGGAGAGGCGAGTTGCCAGAGTGCAGGAGGACGTGAGCTACGAAAATTTGGGGGATGACGAAATCCGCTCGTACGAATACCTAGAGTTTTTACGTGAACTGCTGGATGGGCTCTCACTGAAAAAGGTGTGCCAAAGAGCGGACGCGTAGTATCGCGGACGCTATACATCACACCAGACATGAAAGTGGTTTACTGGAACCCCGCCGGTGCCATCAAGTGGTTGTCTACGAAAAGCAGTTTACAAGCAGTGAAGATTGAGCTGGTGTTGAAAGGGCTCCACGGGAGCGCAAGTGTCACTTCCCGATCGTCACCCGAGCGAGATTCGCGTTGTGTGTCCATTAAGTGCAGCGATGGCAAGTGGCTGGTGCTTGAGGCTAAGACCGAGGCCATGAGACAGCGCTTGTACTTGGGCTTTTCACGTCTTGCTCACGAGAATCAGGGCCAGGAACAAGAGCAAGAAGCAGTGGCTGTCGCCGAACACCATTTGGCATCGCTAGCCGCTCAGCCTCGAGAATTAGCGGAGGAATTCCTTGCCGGAGCAAAGATGTTACCTAGTGGCAGTCGAGGTGGAAGGGTGGGGCGAGATCAAGTGTTTGGGGAGGAAGAGGAGGAAAAGATGGAAGGAGCATTGTCCCCGGTCGAAAACGATGGCGACGACATCAAGGATGACCCAGAAAGTAGTCGTCGGTGAGCATCGAGAAGCGTAGGAATTGGATGTGGAGTGCAAACAAGTATTCGTTGACCTTCCTGAATGTTTAAAGACCGACGCCAACGACTAGCTGCGATGTGGTTTGCCACCTGCTATGGGCGGGTGGTATAGGACTTGGTCGAACGGACCGAATCGAGAGGAGTTTCTGTCGGTTGGACCGCCGCACCGTTGGATCTCGCTCCTGTCGTGTCGTCTGTCCTGATTTTTTTGTCTTGGCACCGCAGTGCGTGCAATGTTCGCGACTCGAGTATCATGGCGAGAAAACTTGTATATCTCACCCCCAAGAGATGAAAACTACGTTTTCGAAGCTGTAGGTCATGAAAGTACTGCGGTGCTGCAGTTGAGAAGGCATTGGCTTCGAGTATGTAACTACGATTTACTTAATACTTGTAGAATGAGTTTCGTGAAGGAATCGATAGCATGACTTCTTGTCATGTACTTGTGTTTAACATTTTCAATATATGCATGTTTTTCAAACATGTATATTACTTCGGCCGATCCGATCCATGCCATTGAACTTGTGGGACAAGATGCCCAGCAACGAAGAAACCAGTCGCAGGAAAAGAAAAGATTGGCTGGCTAGCGAGTGTGGACGTGGCAGCGAACCGAGAGCTCTCACAGAAGCAGTGGGTTGGGTGGGTCTGACCATAAACCGGGTCTTTTTTGTGTCGGTTTTTATTTGGGCACATTTCCAATACAGCTGCGTCGTGAGCGAGCGAGCGAGCGCCCCACCGCCTTCAGCCTCGCCCCGCCGCTTCTCAGCAGCCAAGGAGCGACTCCCCAGGGGCTCGACGGCGCCTCAGACCTCCCCGTGCCGCGCTCTGTCGTCTCAGCAGTACGTTGTGGCGTTTTGGCGGGAAAAAAGCACTTAGCGCCAATTTAATTTTCACGGACAAGTAACTAAACTTAAAATGTGTTAAATCGTCTTGTTCCTACCAGGTTGTGCCTAAACGAACCGCTGCGGACTATTAAAAGGCCCCTAAAGCGACAAAATGAGTGACGGAGACAGCGATCTGGACGCCAGAGGCTTCCTGCTGGTGCCTCCTCCACCACCAATGCCTCCTCCACCGCCGCCTCCAGAGCCTTACCCCACAAAAGCCAGATTAGCGCCTCCTGCGGCGTTAAATCGCAGCTCTGGCAAGCCCAAAGCGCGTGCCAAACCTAGAAAAAGACGGACAATTGGGCCAGATCTGGAGTGTCGAAAGCGAAACCTTTCGCTCTGGAGCCGCCAGTGATTCTCAACCGCCGTCCAAGCCACATGTTGAGTGTCGTGGAGCTCTGCAACAGCGAAGAAGATGCAAGCAGCGCCACTACCACTGGAGACGTGGCAATCGACACGCCGCTACACTCTGCGGACGAAGACAATGAAAGCACAGGAACAGCCAATGAGTTAGACGACGGATGGTCCGACCACAATCGGTGGTACTGCAACATCTGCAAGGACGGAGGAGAACTGTTGTGCTGTGATCGCTGTCCACGAGCGTTTCACATGAGTTGGTACGCTATTCATTTTTTTAAAGTTTTGATTACGTTTACTTAACGTTTTTGAGCAGTTTGGGTATGAGCGACGACTGCATTCCCGACAGGGAGTGGTTCTGCAAAATGTGCAGGTAAAGGACTTTTTTTTGCTTTGTGGTTGAAATTGAGGATATAAATGGGTTGTGTGTGGCTGAACAGAGAATGCTTGGATCGTCGCCGTATGAAGAAGGAGTCAAAAGAAAAGGCGCGTGTGATGCGTGAAACAGAGAAGCTGGAGCGCGATGCGAAGAGACGCAAAGCTGAGCAGATGAAGGAGGACATGCTGACGAAGAAGTCAGTTGAGGCAATTGAACACAAGGCCAAGCGTGTTCTTGAGATGCAGGATCGTATCCTAAGTCGCAGGAAGGTCAAGTACAAAGATAAAGAAGAAGAGAAACTCGGCAAGCTGGCGGAAAACCTAGCGCAGACTGTGCGCACGGCGAAGGAGAAGCTAGAGAAGCTCGAGAAAGAGGATGCGTCACTTCGAAGAAAGGAGGAGACGCTCAACAAGAAAAAGCGCGGCATTGACGATGTTCCACCTGAGGTAATGGAGGATACCTCACGTCCAGACAAGCCTACGTACGTGTTTTCTATATTTGCACTTGATTAATCCTTTAGGATGTTATGACATGATTTCTGTTGTGGAACATAGCCCAATCTTGTGCGATTTTTCAAATATCCCCGAGAAATGCGTCGGCAAGATGCTTGCTGTATGGGACTGTATTCACGCGTTCCGCGGTGTGTTGGAGCTTGCGGACATCTCGGTAGACCAGTTTAGCCAAGCGCTAACATATCCCAAATATTCTCCGATGCTCACGGAGATCCACCTGTGTTTGCTGGAGCGAATTCTTGAGGACAGGTATGAGGTCGTGGCGTTGTTACAAAAACAAAAAACTGTCCAATGGAGATATAGTAACGGTTCATAACTTTGGTTATGCTGCATGTAGGGATGACGAGGACTACGTATCCGATGAAGAAGCTGCGATGGATGACGGTGAACGATATCGCTACGAAATTCAGCATGCTCCATTGACCGTCGGCGTGCCGACGTTGTCAATGCTTAACGCGCTTTCATGGCCATCTATTTTATGCAGCTTGATCGCTGCTGTGCCTCGCTACACAACCCAGGCGACGTCCACATTTGTGACCGCGTTCAAAGCCCTACAAAGAACGGATTATCCAGCCTTAGAAGTGCACCACAAGCTGGCGTTATTGCAATTTCTGGTCGGCCGCGTGATTGGTACGCACAAAGTCCGTGCGATGCTGGGCAAAAATCTGAACGAAACCATTCAAGGTACGAAGGAGTACAATCGAGCCATCATGCAAGACCGAAAAGTTATGCTTGAGGACGAGAAAAACTGCGCGAAAAGCAGCGCGCTGAGCTAGCAAATGTTCACCAGTTGAGCAAAACATCGGTGAAGTCATGGGTGGGTAATGACAAGAAAGGAACATCTTTTGTCCGAACCAATGGAGACGGAGGGATGGATGATAACGGCGCAACTAAAAACGATATCGATGAGGCAGCAGGCTCTGCAAGCGAGTCTGAACTTGACGATCTTGCTTACAGCGAGGAGGCCCTGTCGAAAAACGAAGAAGAACTGGAGCGACTGCAGGTGGAGGAATTTATTTCCCGACACGAGTACTTGTCGAGAAAGAAAAAGCTTGATAAACAACGCGAAAGACTTCGTCATAAGGCAGAGGAAAATCTGCGCAAGCAGAAGCAGCACGAGCAATTGGAACGAAAACGAGCTGCAGCGAAGAAGGGAATTACAGACGGGCTGACGTCTAAGGACGCGACTCTTTTGCGCACTGCAATCGATAAAGGCAAAGAGTGCGGCCTACCAGATCGCATTATTGTGTCTGCATCCCACGTATTGGAAATTCTAGATGCCGAAGCTATTCGAGAGGAAGAAGCTGCTGTGAAGAAGCGAAAGTTCGCTGCCCTTCTCCGTCAGTCATTTGTACGCTCTGAGCCCATTGGGCGGGATCGGGATCAGTTGAGGTACTGGATTCTTCGTGGGGACTTACAGCGGCTTTATGTGGAGAAACCTGGTCCAACTGACAAACTCAAACGGAAATACGCGGCTTTAACTAGAAGTGGTTCTCCCAGAGACGCCCCGCTACCAGATAATGACGATACCAACTCGATATGGTACTGCTACTCGTCACAAACGGAAGTGAATTCACTCATGGAAGCTCTTGATGCACGGGTGCCTCGTGAAGCGCAGCTTCGCTCAGCTTTGATAGACTACATGGAGGAGCTCACAAATGAGATGCCTGTTTCCAAGCCTGGTTTATTGATCTCTGATCTACTAAACGAGGACAGCGCCAACAAGAAGCGTGCTTCTCGTGCACCGGGTATGGTAAACAATGATGGGGCAGAATTCCTCGAGTGGAAAAATGACAAGCATTCGAAGCGCAAGGATATTCTACACACACTGCCTAGCGTCGAGTCATTCCGTGATAATTTGATCAAAACTCAGGAATGGATCTGCAGGTGTCTTCGCACTCTGGGTTCTAACTGGCCAGATCGCCCCGAAAATGGCTTGTCAGTATGGTTGGCAGCTGTGCGATCCATTGACAAAATTGAAGACTTCGCTGGACCCCTGTTGGAGCTAGAAAATGAAGTGATGTCGGCCCAGAGCAAACCACAGAATGCTTCAGCTGTAACTGTAACTTCAAGTGCCGCTCCAAGTACCGCTGTCTCGGATGCAGAAAAGAGCATCAGCACCTCTGATGACCATGAGAAGAGTGATGACGAAGATGACGATGAAGAGGATGAGATAGTCGACAGTTTGGTTGACGATGGAACGCGGTTTTGGCCCTCCAAACATTGCCGCGAACGCTGGATTCACAGCGTTAAGCACGGAAATACGGTCGCAATCATGGCAACAGCATTAGCCTCGCTAGTACACCGTCTGGAGATGCTAGGTTTCTTGAGTGGATCGAAAGAAGATGCTGCTAACATGAAGACGCGCGCAAAAAGCGAAAGAGAGAAACGTTCACGGAAGGAACGCGCAGCCAAGAAAAACAAATCGAAGAAGAAGCTTCGGACGACGAAAATGGCAGCAGACGCGAGTCTGTGGATGAATGGGAAGAGGACTGCTACATATGTACTGAAGGAGGTGAGCTGTTGTGCTGCGACGGCTGCCCTCACGTCTTCCATTACTCCTGTATCGGCCTGCGTCGTATTCCACGCGGAAAGATATTCTGCCACGAGTGCGACACTTCAGTCAAGCCTGCTTTCCCGGTGCAGGGTAACGCGAAATCCAAGAATGGGAGTTCTCGTGCAAAAGCATCATCGAAGCGTCCAAGACGGTCAAGTTCACCGTCTGCTCAACCTAAGCGACGAAAACGTGCAAAGCCCGAAGAAGCAAAATCCGATGACTCTGAGTCAGGCGGAAGTGATGCTGACTCCGAGCCCATTGTTTCAACGACCTCCTCCACTGTCCCTGCTTCTGTAAAATCGTCTCCTGTGCGGCAAGCCCATGTAGAGAAGCACAATGGGATTAAGAATCCTGATGACCAATGGGATGTCGACTGCAGCGTATGCGGCCTAGGGGGCGAGCTTCTCTGCTGCGATGGATGTCCCCGTGCTTTCCACGTCGCGTGTATTGGCCTTCTGGAGATTCCTGACACAGAATGGTTTTGCAACGAGTGCAATTTGCAAACGTGTGGCTCCTGCAAGAAGAACAAAATCCGGCTTGATTCCCATGTTATCTGTGGCTCTGAAGACGGCTCTAAGGGCTGTGACCGAGTCTTTCACCTGGTACGTCCTTCGCATTTTTTATATATATTTATCTGAAGAGTTCTTAACATTTGATTTGTCACACTCAGAAATGTGCAAAACTTGATACTGTTCCCGCTGACGACTGGTACTGCAAGAAGTGCCGAGCGACTTTGAGCCTGTAAGGTACGGACGAAAGATCAATATACGAAGATTGAGATGAAAAAATGGCAGTGTTGTATTTGAATTTTAAGATGCGTAGGAAGTGTCACGGAAAACGTGGCTTGGAGATGACTCGGTGCCATTGCAGTGCAATATGCTCCCAGCGATAGGTTTTGCGTGCAAACCGTTTCATCCGGTGGCGCAAAGTGGTCGCTTGCTGTTCGTCCCGAACAGCGTCAATGATACAGCGTATCCAGAGCTCATACCACTCAGGGTCTTCGGCTACACATTGAAAATTCACATCAGCATGTTAGAACAGTCAAGAAGAGAAGCGTACACCAGTATTGGCGAGGACTTGCGACGTACGTATGGAATGCGCTTGTAAGGCTCGCGGGCCGAGGTCATAGTCGCCTACGGTCTCAGGGAGTGCCGAGTTGGGATACCGACTGGTGATCGGAATTGCACCACTCGCCATGGCTTTCATGAGAGAAATGCAGCTTGTCTCCGAGAACGTAGTCGGGTATAAATAGAAACCCGCATACGAATACTCTTCTGCTAGACGTGCGTGGTCAACGAGGCCTACATTGCGAACGCCCGGCGTTTCGGAGAGGAGTCGATCGATCTCTGTCTTCCAATCGGTGAAATTGCTCATGTGCTTACGGCCCCACTCTAGAAACGCAGGTCTGAAACCATAAAACACGGATAACTCGGCTGTCGGTATGCTTTCCCGGATTCGTGGCCAAGCCTTCAGCAATGCGTAAAGCCCACGTGTCGGTGCACTGCCATAGACGAACCGGTCCGCGTGATTTGGCCCATTCTTGAAGAATGATGGATCAAGAGCATTGGTGCTAACAGTGATTTTAGGCTGAAGGAGTTCGGGGAACTTGGACTTTTGGTACTCGCTAACACAAAAATCCCGTCTGCATCGTGCAGCAAAGGCGAGCGCTTTGCATCTTCGTGAGGAACGTCGTGCATCCACAGGTATTTCTTTCGAACGGCTTTCCCCATCGCTAGCGAAATGTGATACCTCCAAGCCACAAAGATGTCTACGCCTGCATCGTCGATGTCGTACGCATATAGGGGGTACCAGCGAACTACATCGTTACTCGCTTGATCTGGCCTAGAAATGTCTCCAGGGGTGGATCACCGTACACCTCGACCCAGTAGCCGAGTTTCTGCAGTTCGCGAGCAAGAAACACAACTGCTTCTTCGGACCCTCCCAACCCCGTCTTCAGCGACGATGGACCCCATGGCTCCCACCACGCCTGCCCGTACTCGTGGCAGTAGATGGCGATGACTATTTTGTATTCGGGACGTGGAATTTTTGTGAAATGCTTACCATCTTTCTCGTATCGATAGCGTCCCTCAGCAATCACTGCCGCGATTTGTTGTTCGTTCCCTTCGTCATATCTCTCGTGGTCGTTAAAGAGCACAGCCAAGTTATAGCGGAGGCGAAAGAGCGTGGGGTGGAGTGGAATTGCACTTTGTAATAGCTGAATGGCATCCAGAGATCGTCCAATTTCGGTTAGTGCTTCCGTGTACTCCAGGTAAGCGTCCTCGATCTGTTTTGCACTTGGATTCGCTTGTTGATTTAAATCAACGTCGAAATATGCCGCGTTTCCAAACGAAGTGTAGACATCGATGACTTTATCAAATGCTTTCTTGTTGACGTACACGCGTGCGAGCTGGGAGATCGCCATAAGATTGGTTGCATCCAGTTGCAGGGCCGCGAGGAATTCCTTTTCCGCCAACTGGAGACTACCAAGTGCCACGTACGCCACGCCCAAGTTGGAGTGATACCAAGACACATGTGGACTTGCGTCCACGGCTTGCGTTAGACATTTGACCGCACGCTCGAATTGTCCCGCCTGATAGAAGAGAGTGCCCAGCAACTGAACGGCGTGCACATTTTTCGGATCCGTACGCAGCACGCGCGAGTATACATGCTGTGCGCTGAAGTCCCCAGTCTCCTGAAGAAAAATTCCTTGCTTCATTGCGTC
Organism: Phytophthora boehmeriae; assembly: GCA_011947355.1. Taxonomy (NCBI): domain Eukaryota; phylum Oomycota; class Peronosporomycetes; order Peronosporales; family Peronosporaceae; genus Phytophthora; species Phytophthora boehmeriae. The sequence goes on along the minus strand of JAAVTJ010000194.1, from coordinate 378,097 downwards.
AGATAAACGAGCATCTCGTTTCCCTCTGTCCTTGAAAGCATCGGCTGTACGCGCAGGGTGGATTATGAGTTGGAAGTGCGCATGGTGACTCTTTTGTGAAGGGATGGAGACGATTAGTGACGTCATGCATGGCTTCATATGCCACCTCGACACTTTTTGTGGTTTCTCTCGTGTCGAACAAGGGAGACGCCAGCGTGTGAGCTGCAAGCTCTCTTCGGATACGGCGCAGGACCTTGGGGGTAGTCGCCAGATATACCGCAACTTGTTCGTAGTCTTTCACACTGTACGACACGAGTTCTGGGAATGGCATGGCGTTCAGAATCAACGAGGCAGCTACACGTGATGGGAACGTGTCTCCCCAGAAGGTGACGATAGGGACATTAGCCCAGAGAGCATCCGCGGCCGTAGAATGCGCATTGTAGATGAAAGAGTCAAGAAACAAATCTGCAATCGAAACTCGAGCGAGATGAGTGAGTTTGTCGACTCGTTTGGCGAATACCAATCTCGACGGACGAACACCATGTGCCTTAGCCTGTTCACGAAGCGAGTCCATGACGTGATTTGCATCGCGACCTTGAGGAGCAAGCAGCCAGAGCACACTGTCGGGTACTTGCCGTAAGATTCCCATCCAGACCGCAAACGACTTACTCTCCATTTTGTTAATGGTGTTAAAGTTACAAAACACGAAACCAGTCTGGGGCAAACCTTCCTGTGTACGATTTGCTCGCTGACATTCCACTCCAGCGATATCAGCTCCGCATGCTTCAATTGAAACTTCGTATCGGTTTGCTTGATAAGTGTGAGGAAGGTAGACGACCTGCTCAGTCATGGTGGCTGCCGCAACTTCAGGTGGCACTACCATTCGATCAACCATCACAAAGTCTATGAAACTTGAACCCATAGTACCTGGAAAGCCCAAGTAGTTGACAGCAATTTTACTCGGACGTAGCGCAGGAATGCCCAGTCGCGCCCCTTTCGTGTGCGCCATGAGATCCACCAACAGGTCGATGCCATCCAGACCAATCGTCTGAGCAGCTTCAAGGTCTGACAAACCGATGAGGTCACGGAAGACACTGCATTTTCTTCAAAATGTCTGCGCCAATACACTGAGGCTGCCGTGCTGCTCGGGCCATACGAGTAGCAGTAGGTATCAACACCACTAGCCAATGAGGCATGCTGCTCGACAAGTCCCAGCGTGAGGTGGCCCATTGGGTGATCTCTGAAGTCGAAGCTCAAATAGCCGATTTTCATGCGTTGAGGCATCAACGGCCGGTCCCAAGACGGATCGTTCTCTGTCCAAGGCGATGGCAGCAGTTCCAGTGTGCTTGGTTGTTCGTACACTTTAGACGCAGCAATTGCCAGTTCCTTGCGGAATGTACCCGACACTTCGACGAGTGTCGAGTCGTATGGGAGAAATGACGCATTATCCCTGCGCGAATCATGATCTAGCTCCGGCAGAACAGCAATGAGAGCGCGATTCTCCAGTGCCTCCATATCTCTCCAGTCACAAAGTAATCTTTTACAAGTCATCGCGTTGACAAGGACATATGCTTCGTGTGAATTGATCGCCAACATATCATCGTACACTTTCACGGCCTCTACAAGAAAACCGGTTTCCTTGAGAAAAGTCCCTTTGTTGTGCATTCCGTGCAGCTTCTGATGCATCGTCGGAGCTGCAGCAACCGCACTATCCTCATGCATCAGCGCCTTCTCCAGATTTCCTTGTTCAAAATATATTCTCCCCAGATCCAAATGAGCTTGCAGTTCGTTGGGGTTCTGCTCTAGCACCTTCAGAAAAAGCTCTTGGGCTTCTCGGTCGTGACGCAACGCCAACAAAGCCGACGCTTTGTTGTACAACGCGTCAATATGATTTGGGGCCGCCTGCAATGCCAAATCAAAGTGTCGGATTGCTTCAAAGTGTGTGACACGCTCAGCCTTCCGTTGCAGCGCGCAATAAACCCGAGGTTGTTGTGGATGTTGCCGATGTTGTCCACGTCGTTCGTGGCTTCAGCAGCCTGCAAACCTCGCTCCAGCAGCTGCACAGCTTGCTCTTGGTCCCCATGGCGTTCAAAGACCAGCATTGCTAAGTTGTTGTACGCCGCTGCAAGGTCTGGATACGCGTCAATGCTCTTCTGGAACAGGCGCATCTTGTCAGCCACTTGGTCTGCCTGTTGTGCAGCCTTGTAGAGCTCCGCTGCCTGATAGATCGACGCCTCATTCTCAGGAGTCACTCGCAAGACACTATCGGCATTGGTGAACCAACACAGGGCCTGGAACAACAGAGTTAGTGCCACGAAGACGCACCGCAGCATTTGGACAGAATGATACAAAGTGTGACGGAAGGTCACTAACCTTTGACAGAAGATCGCAATGATTGACAAGCATTAGTGGGTCGTTCCATACATTGATCCAGATTGGAATGTGGAGCGATCTACATTGGTTCTAATCGTTCGGTGGACGTTGGTGGACATGCAAATTACTCTGCTACCTCAGCGTCACGCAGCTCTTTGAAAAACGCTCGGAATGCGTCCTTGGGCTCCTTGTTGGTCGGAATGTAGTGTCCTCCGGGGTGCATCAGCAGCGTAGGATTCACAAAAATGTCCATCAGCTTACGACTTCTGTCGTTGCCCACCACAGCATCCGTTTCGCCAATGATGTGGAGAGATGGCAGGTCCACCTTCTGGTCGCTGATGTACTTTGGGTCTCCGATTGCACCTGCCGACACGAAGATGGCAAAGCGAAACGAGAACGGCGAGTCCACAGTACTCACTGACACAACAGCAACAAAGAAGAGTGTGAGACGCAATCCAAAGCCTCCTACTGCTAGCAATTGCAACTGTAAGGCCACTACTGCACATTGTCGCTGCATGATCATGGACGCCATGGAGCCGCCTTGGCTGAAGCCGAAGATCCCGTCAAAGGGGCCTTCAGTCTTCACAAAGCTCGCAATGTACTCCAGCGACTCCTCCACCCGCTCCAATAGAAACTCGCCCGTCTCTTCGTCGCGTTTGAAGTCGCACCACTTGAGCTGCTTGACGTTCTCGCCAGTCTCGCCACTGGCAAGAAACAATTAGACTGAGCGAATCTTCATCAAGGACGATTTACACACAGCGCCGCACCTGTTGGCGTGCTCTTCAGTTGTGGGTTCGTACGGCACTTCGAACGGCGCATCCAGACACACTGCAACAGGTTCAACAGCACCGAAACACTCAGGGTCAGCCCGTCTGCGGTCAACCAGAGAACGGAGCGCTCTCTTCTGCTGACCAAATTCAACGCTGGACTTGAACGTCCGACGCAGAGCAGCGATGCGCCCGCGGAGTTTGAGCGCGTCTTGGCGGTAGCCGTGCAGACACAAGACGCGGCACTTGCTCATGGCTGGAGGTAGAGAGGTCTGCTCCGACGAATGCAGACTGACGCATGTCAGCAAAAAGTGGTGAAATATTCGTACTTAAGGGAGATACGTCTTCATGTGACGTGTGAGAATTGCCAGCGCTGTATTGATTCATCTACTTGGCAGCGGTCAATCCCTTGGCAAAGTCCCGGAACGCATCCTTTGCCTCCTTGTTGGTAGGGATAAAGTGGCCGCCGGGGTGCACAAACACCTTGTGATTCGGATACAATTCCAGTAGTTTTTGACTTCTGTCCATTGTCACCACTGCGTCCGTCTCGCCCATGATGTGCAGCGTCGGCACGTCAACCTTCTGCTCGCTCATGAACACTGGATCGCCCATGTCAGCAGACGACACGAAGATACCGAATTTGAACGCAAATGGCGAGTTATTGGGGTCAGCAACTATTGCAATATGACAAACACAACGGCACACGTTCAGGGTCGGCAGTTGGAGCAACGAAGCATCTCAACCCCACAACGTACATTGTCGCTGGAGAAGCAGCGATGCCATCATCCCGCCTTGGCTGAACCCGAAGATACCATCGAACGGGCCTTCCTTACGCACAAATTCCGCTAAGTATTCCACAGCTTCCTCCACACGTCCATATTCGTGCGTATTGGTTTTCTCGTCAACAACTTCGAAGTCCCACCACTTGTAGGTAGGCTCGGCCTCAGCACTACTCCGCACGCAAAGTATTGGTAAGCCTCTCTCTGTCATGAGCCCAACAACCCACAGTGCATGCACTTACATTTTGGCAATCTCTTCAGGCGTCGAGCCTGGGTAGCTGGTCACCACAAACGGGGCTTGCGGAATCTCTGTCAAGCAGAAGACAAGACGATAAGGAGCTAGCAGGATCGAAATTGCAATCCAGTTGCCGCTTTACCAAAGTCGAAGCTGGACTTGAGCGCCCGACGGAGAGACGAGATGCGATTGCGAAACTTTGATGCATCCTGGCCGAAGCCGTGGAGACACAACACGCGGAAAGTAGCCATGCTTGGTGGTGGAATTAAGAGTAAGCAAAAGCGAGTGCAAATTGCTTAGTGGAAGCAGAAACGTTAAGAATGGTGTGCGAAAGTCGTCGTCTTCGACGGCAAATCGCCATCGCCTTTTGAAACGTGTGCGCTCATGTTTACACATAGCTCTGTCTGCAGTCGAAAGCCAATCAGCGTCACCGGCATACGTCAGACTACAGCCACATTATTTCAAATTAGGTATGAAGTCGGTGACGTACACTTCACACCACCGAATCGCCCAGGACCACAGCTCCTCTACAGACGCGTATCCACTTCACCACCGGACAAGTCCCCAATTGTATCGGCCTGAACTTGCGTACGAATGCGTGCGCTCCAACTGACGCTGCTGCTTGTAGCAGTCTTGCTGCAGCTTTCCACTGCTGTGCTGGCCGACAAGAAGGCGGAAACTTCTTCGAAGAGGTAGACAAAGTATTGCAAAAACACTTATGACACAAGTCTCTGACAGGAAATGGACTGTTGCTTGTCGGCTGCAGTGTTGAGGTGCAGTTCCCCCACGTGTCTGACGCACTGCTGGAGCAGCTCGGCTACGAGAAGAAGAACCGGTACTCATCCTCCGCCTTCAAAGTGACGCCTCGCAAACCTGCGCCGTCCTTCAGCAACGTGAACGCCGTTGTGAACGAGAAGTTCGAGAAGGTGTCGCTGAGCGACTACAAGGGCAAGTGGCTGATCCTTTTCTTCTACCCATTCGACTTCACCTTCGTGTGCCCCACGGAGATTGTGAGCTTCAGCGACAGTGTCGACGTCTTCCGCAGCATCAACGCAGAGGTCGTGGCCATCTCCACGGACTCCCACCACACGCACTTGGCTTGGGTCAAGACGCCGCGCAACGAAGGCGGTCTGGGCAAGATGAACATCCCGTTGATCGCTGACATCAGTAAACGCATCTCCGAGGACTACGGCGTGCTGGTCACGGACGAGGAGGACGAGATGTACGGCGCTGCGCTGCGCGGACTATTCATCATCGACCCGGAAGGCACGATCCGCTCCATTCAGATCAATGACGATGCCGTGGGTCGCAGTGTGGACGAGACGCTGCGGATTCTCAAGGCCTTCCAGTATGCTAGCGAGCACCCGCATGAGGTGTGCCCTGCCAACTGGAAGCCTGGAGGCGAAACGATCAAGACGGACCACGTCGAGAAGATGGACTTCTTCCAGCACCTCTACGGCGACGACAAGAAGCAGGAGCTCTAAATCTGCTCTGCCAAGCAAGTCTCTGTCCACCATGTAGACTCGTAACACTCTTTAACATGGCCACAACAAGTGCAGACAAGAACAACCCCTTCTTTTTCATTTTTTTCTGTCATTTTCTTGATTATTCACGTTGGCTCTGTCCTTTTCACTTTCTCACTCTTCCTACCGTCCAGGAACACGTTATGAAGAATGAGACGATGGTCCAGTAGAGCCAAAAATACTTTTCTTGTCCAAACGCACGTCGACATTAGGCGACGAAAGCGGTCTCTTCAGTTGCTAAAGACGTCAAGTGATCTCCTTGTCTCCTCTGTCGTCGCGGCCCGTAGTGCTACTCCTCCTAAGAGGCGCATTTAGCTCTCCTGCGGGAAGCCGTGCTTCCAGTTCTGGTACTTTGCGGCGATCACGGGGACGCCCACGCCGCCCAGAGTCACGAAGAGGGTCAGGCCCAGCACGACGCTCTTGGAGAAGTCGCCCTCGAACACGTAGTGCTGGTGGTGCTCGCCGTCGGCGGACATGCGCTTGGCCGAGGCGGAGATGCCGCGGCGGCCGGCCACGCTCATCTTGTTGGCGGTCTGCTTCACGATCTGGCCGAGCATCTTCGTCTGTGCTTGAGCTGCTTTGGGCTTGTGTTTAGGACGGAGGGAGGCTCTGTGTGTGAGGCCGAAAAGCTGGGGTCAGCACCACCCGCACAATTTGTCGATATTTGGACGGTTTTAGTAAAAGCGGCCATACAAAGAGGAAGACGTAGAGGAAACGTAGAGATTGTTTTATGGTGAGTGTTTGAGACGCAAAAAATGCATTTCGACAAGAGGTTGTCCAGCCCAAACAGGCTCATGTTGGCTTTTTAATCGCAGGAGGTGACAGTTTTAGTCGGACATATGCCAAGAGACGTGTCTTTGTTGATCGCATCAGACGTCTGATTCTGAAATCTGTGACTTGTGTAAGTCGCTTCAACATCGCATTCCGTTCAACCAATATATGTTCAAGCACAATCAGACCAAAGAAAGCGATACTGCATCGCTAAATATCAAATACCGAAGCCCAGCACAACTACGTGGCGCCAACCGCTCTGCAATCAACCGCTCGAAGCAAGAGGACTCCGTACCCAACCCATGACACTTGCCACGCAGACTTGTCCGCCTCCATGTCAATTCACATCGCGTGGGATATTGACTGCAGCAGTGCAGCCTCTGCCAGTATGTCCAGCGGAGGGTCATCCTTGAGCTTCTTCGCGTTCGGAGGAGACGGTGATTGCTTGTCCTCATGATCGCACGAGTCGTCAATCAGGCGCTTGCGGCTCAAAAATGGAGCTCGATCCAATGATACTTTCGTGCTTGCAGGCTCGATAGTATTGGGAGGGAGGTCGATTGCCGTTGCGATCCAGCCTGGCATCTGCATTGCGTTTGCGTTCCAGGCTGTATTAAGCCGATTGCCGTCGGTCGGAGTCCAGCACAAAGCATTTTGTGGACTGCAATTCGCAACCTGATTGGCATGAATTGCCAGTGGGGATTGCACGAACGCGTTTGCATATAATGCCGTGAAGTTCATAGCGTCAGTGGCGAGAAGTGAGTTAATAGCAGTCCCACACGAGTACTGATTGTTTCCTGCACCGGGCATTGGAAAAGGAGTATCACGTGGAAAGATACTCGATGACTCATCAGATATAATACTGTCTCGACGCTTGCGTTGCGACGCTGCTGCAGGAGCAGCTCCGCGCTTCAGACGCCGCTTGCTGGAGTTCCAGTGGTTCTTTATAGCATTGTCCGTTCGACCGGGCAGCAGCTTGGCGATCTCGGCCCACTTGTTCCCGAACTTGTCGTGGAGCTCCTTGAGGATGCTCTCTTCTTCAGCTGACCACGGCTCCTTGCGGATCGCCGGGTCCAGTTGGTTATGCCATCTACACAAAAGTATGATCACAACCCAGGAACTTGTCGTTAGTCCTCAAACTTTGCCCAGGTCGCACAGTGCCAATTGACGATTGTCGCACCGTTCACGACACTGTTTGCCGTTGCGGCCTGGCAGCTTCGTGCCGATGATGGTCCAGTGCCTGGTGCCGTACTTTTGCACCAGTTTGATCATCATGAGATCCTCCTTCTCCGTCCACTTGCACACGGGCTTCCGTTCCTTCCGGTGATTGAGCATTTGCTGCTCGCATTGAATGGTGGACTGGTGTTGCATCACGCTCACCCGTTTGGATTTGTTGCGATTTGGTTGCTATTGGCAGTGATGCTGTTGCTGTTAGCTGCTCTTGTGGATGCAAGCCGGCAGATCGTGCAGTGGCGAAAGAGTCTCCAACTGCCAAATCTTTTCACTGGCGTTGAATATGCCTGGAAACGTTATCGGTGGAAAGATCGAAACAACCGTCGAGCGTCCTATTGGTGGAAACAGCAGAGACTAACCGTCGCCCATACAAACTTCAAGACCTGAGATTTGCACCCTAAGTTGAAGGCTTCTATGGAAACTATACACTAGTAGTATGTCGGAAATGGACACCAAGCGAGGAACGTGAACACCTAGCTGAAAAAGTAGATATTCACCACGCCTTTGACATACCCAGTCACACCTCTTGCAGTGCAGTGCACTTCCTCTTATTATGGCCGAGCGTCTTGCAAACCGAACACCGCTTCGTTGCAGGAAGCTTCATTTGAATGGCGTCATTGCGAACGAGTTCCTCGTCCACTGGGATCTGCACCGACGCCGTCTGAGGACCGTACGCCTGCGTGTAGCTTGCCACCGTGTACACAGAACGGCAGAACTGCGCGAGGTCCCACGAGCCTCCGCTCTTGTTGAAGAACGCCACAGCAGCGCACATGTGCTTACACGGCAGGCCAAACTGTTCAGGATATGAGCACGAACACGACTTCACCATCAAGTTCACGCGGCGCTTCCTCGCCACAGAACTCCGAGTGTCCCAAATGTACGCTGTGCCAGTGTCGCCATCACTGGGGCACACACAGCAAGCAGAAGCCTCCAGCTGCTGCCTCTCCATAGCTTCCTCTGCATACGAGGTGAGAATGCGGCCAGCGCTCACCCATGTCTTGGCTTCGCATTTCCGTTCGTACAATGCGCTCATACTTCGCTCCATGTACCCTTGGAAAAAGTCAAACGGCGGCAGCATTCGAATTCGTGAAACTGTGGGGTTGTCTGCCTCAACCAGGTTCGTTGTCTGCCATCCGTAGAATGCATGTCGCTTCAGAAAGCAGTGCTTGGCCCAGGTTTGCGGGTCCCTGGCACGAAGAAACTCCGCCGCGCGCGAGTCCACAAGGCCTAGTTCATGAAGAATAGCGTCAAACTCCTCTCTTGTGTCTGCGTTTTGCGCACGCCGAACGAACTGGTACAGCTCTTTTCGCCCACAAGTAATCTTGAACGATTCCTCCATCGTCTTCGTGAGGTGCGCAGTGCACTGAATCAAAATGGGTGTTGCCCCTGAAAGCGACTCAGCACCACTCACCAATGCTGACGAGCGGTCACACATCACAGGTACATCCAAGGACAAGCCTCCATCGAGACAACATTGGAAGAACCACGTATAATTCTCGACAGTCCTGCCGTCACAAAGCGCTACTGCCAAAGTGCAGTTGTCATTGTTGCCGTTTTTGGTCATCAACTCAATGAATACGCCGTGGTAACTGCTCGTCTGAGCCATATCAAGGCCATCTAAACCCAGGATGCGCAAGCTCTGTCGCTGTTGCAGTGCAGCGTGCGGCATCATGAGGAACGCTCGCTTGAACACATGCGACGCGTTTTCGGCCTCGATCTCCAAATTCAGTTTGACGGACGGGTTCAGAGCCTGGAACTGCACCAACAACGACTCCAGCTTCTGTATCCCCACCACGACATCTCGTATAAGAGTGCCAGCCACAGCCTGTCTGGCGCGATACGCCATGCGGGTCGGCACTGTAGGGCCATCTTGATTTTGCACAATAGTTCGTGCATTGGGGGCTGACAGCGGGGGCACAGCACCGACCCCCGCATTGACGTTCATGAGGTGGATGACCACCTGACGTGTCGTCACCGCTTCGGTTCCCGTGCACTCTGGGCCATGATCAGCATGGAAGGAACTGATGTAGAAGAAGTCGCTGAGGTTGCTGCTCTTGCACTTGCACACGCGCACCACGAAGCTGCAGGGCGTCTGGCTGTTGCACACGAAAGTGAAGTTCTTGCCGCCACTCGTGCCTGGATCCAGTCGCGCTCTTTTGCCCTGCGCTAGAGCAAAGTCCTGGATGAATTCCTTGGCCTGGATGCGACTCGGAAACTGTTGCCGCACTTGGAGTATCAGCTCAGCGCCATTCTTAAGCTTCACGCTCGCTCGCTGCAGCTGCTGCGATGAGCTGTCGACTCTACGAGGAGCTTTACGCCGTTTCTTCAGTGGCGGGTCATCACAGGAATTGATCAGTGGTGTACCCTCCATAATTCCTTCGATACCAGTACCCACATGTGGCAAAGCCTGCAGGTATGAATATTTTTAGGTATACTGAAACCAAATCAACTATGGTACCCCCGCACTGTTACATATCTGTACTGAATCACTCATCTGCATGAAAAAATGAAAATGTCGAGAGTGAAATAGCGGCGTTCAAGGTCACGTCGGTCATCGATAAGAACCCCTCCTCACTAACCCCACAAGATACGCATATGCCAATGCCATAGAGGTTGAATTCAACGGGAGTTCATGCCTTTTTCGTTTATTTCATTTTTTGAAGTGATTAACATAGATAAGACTATCTTTATTAACTTAAACAGACATCTAGAGTACGTTCGTTACAATTGACAACAGCAGGTAAGAACTCTGGGAAAAAGCCTCGTTACACACTAGACTTGGTTTCTCTATACCGTTCGCTACCGTTTTTCTATCAAAACCAAGCACAAGCAGTTTGTCGGTCTCACAATTCCACCTTTTTGTCCCCAGAAATTCCACCGTCGACTTTGGAGCTTAAATTTGCTGATTATTTCGTCACTGTTTTGTCATGGCGAGCAAATCCAAGTATCACGTGGCTGCGCGCTCTCGCTCCGAGTCTTCGCCTCCGTCATCTCCGCAGATCAATAGTCGCGGCTCCTCTCCTCCAGGCTCGCTCTTGCGGCGACATGCAGAAAGTCAGCGGAATCGCCATGGTACCAGTTCGAGCGGTACATCTCGGCGCAGCTCCCGTGTGCCAAAAAGAGACATGCCGATGTGGACTTCGAAAGAGTGACGGGTCACTTTCGCGAGGAAAGATGTTGAAGTTGGCGTTGGCCAACTCGATGGTGGAGACCAAGCTGGTGCGCGCCACTTCGCTGCCTCAGGGCGCAGTCTTCTACCCGACGCGCGAGCAGTTCGCTGACCCCATCAAGTACATCGCCAGCATCGAGAAGGAGGCAGCGCGCACTGGAATCTGCAAGATTGTGCCTCCCAGCGGCTGGAGTCCGCCGTTTGCGATCGATTTGGAGGACGACCAAGTGACGTTTGACACGCGCAAGCAGAAGATCCACGAGCTGGAGGAAGGCCATGCCTATGAGGACGGACGGACGCACACCTTCAGGTCCTACAGAGCCAGCGCGGACAAGTTCCGACGTCGCTGGCTGCGGTCGAGAGGACTGGACCCGGACCAAGTGACGTCCGATGAGATCGAGCAGGAATACTGGCGGATCGTTGAGACGGGCGGACCAACCGTCGAGGTATTGAATTAATACTATTGGTGCAGATGCACTTGTGAAAGAAGCTGCAGACTTAACGTGGATTTTGTGCCTTGTGCAGGTGGAATATGCCAATGACCTTGATATCACTGCGGTTGGCAGTGGCTTCCCGCGCTCGACGAGGCGCTTTGCCTCTCTGGCGAATAAAGGTGGGATTAGTGCAAGCTGGTGGTGTATTTGCATCAACGTTGTCTGATAGAAGTGACGTGACGATGAACAGGAAAGGAAAAGGTGGACTTCGGTGATGAAGAATACTACCGGAACACAGCTTGGAACCTGAACAACCTTCCTGACGCGCATGGCTCGCTACTTAGACATTTTGGCGCACCGATCAATGGCATTAACGTGCCATGGCTATATTGCGGTATGCTGTTTGCGTCGTTCTGCTGGCATGCAGAAGACAACTACATGTCCAGTATCAACTACCAGCATCTTGGCGCGAAGAAGCGGTGGTATGGAATCCCTTCCTCAGATGCTGAGAAGTTTGAAGCAGCTATGCGGACTCAAGTACCTGAGCGATTCCGTGAGGAGCCGGACTTGTTGCTTCACTTGACGACCATGATACCACCTTCAGTGCTGCAGGCAAAAGGCGTAGAAGTCTTTACGCTTGTGCAAGAACCTGGTGAGATCGTCCTAACGTTTCCCAAGGCGTACCATGGCGGCTTCAGCGAAGGTTTCAACTGCAACGAAGCAGTCAATTTTGTACTCCCCAACTGGATCGATTATGGGCGAGAGTGCGTGGAGATGTATCGTATGTATGGGCGACTGTCAATATTCTCGCACGATCGATTCATCTTTCACTTTGGATCAACACAAAATCTGGATGAGTATTCTGTCACGGACTGCGAGATGCTGCTGAAAGAGTTGCGGCGTTTGTTCCACGAGGAGCGAGACTACAAGAAAACATTTATTGCCCATGGTTTGGAGAGTGTCGAAGAGCTAAGTGGGGATGTCATGCTGGACGAACAGTCTATGCAGGTGGATGACGTACGGCAATGCTTTTGTGCAAGCATAACGTGTTTTTCTCGGGGTTATCTGCGCGTGCAATCCGAACCAGCTGTCTTGCCTGCGGCACACAAAGGCAATGTGCAATTGTGCAATGCAGAATCGTACCCTACTGCAATGGGTAAGCACTGCAGAGCTGCGATATGCGATTCGGCGAGTACAGACGAAGATGCGAGCTCTGAAATTACTCGCGAGCGTTCAGGATATTGAACACGAGCAAATCAACAATCAGTTCGAGCCTGGTCGGAGCAACAGCAACTACGATAGTGATGAGGCGCATTCAACTTCGCGCAGCCCGTACTTCATTTCAGAGACATCAATACGGGCGTAGGATATTACTGAGCATGCTGCAGTTTTTAATCTCTTTCGTGAACGCAGCAAGATTCTGACATCGACAAAGGGATGGCGATGATGGTCGCGACAGATTTTCCACAGACAACCTGTACCTATCTACTGTAGCCACACGAGATATACAATACACGTTTTGACGGGAGTGGCCTAAAAGAGAGAGAGAGAGTCAATGAATTCACTCACTTTCTAGTTCTGGAGCTGCGTAGACGGAGTAGAATTCTTGTGATCGCGATGCTCCAGAAAGCGGTCAAAGCCCAAGATATCGTAAAATGTTCGTCCAGCAAACGTAGTCGCCTTGCCTGAAGGTTCATGGGCATAAGTCTCGATCTCCAGAGTGTTGAACAGCCATTCCAGCTCGTCATCAGGGATCTGTGTGGCAGCCCACCACAGCGTAAAGCCGTAGTTTGGCGGATTGAGAAGGGGACATAGTGCAGGCCACGACTTGCGCACACTCGTCGCGCGCAGTGGGAACGTCACCGTGAAATTGTCTTGGAACGGACGCAACACATTCAGCATCTCCTTGACCATTTCTGAGGAATACGGACGATGAATCTCTTCGTCGGTGGCATTGGCAGTGGTCCATCCGACCGATAGCACGAGTTTGTGACGATGTGTGCCGTCGTCTTGCTCACTAAGAGCATTGACCTGTTGCAAAAACGTTACCGCTTCGAAGGCTACGTGATCGGAGTTGGCAGGGCCTGGTAAGATGTCGGCGTTGATGAAGACGCTCTTGGTGAACGGGAAGTTCGCAATGAAATTGGTCAGCAGCTCCGAAGACGCCTCAAAGGCCCGACTGCTTTTGAAGTCGAGTTTGACGATCAAAGGCGTCTCGGTTTGCTTCCATAAGCTCAGGATCTTTGCAGAAAGCTCTTGCATCGCATCTAAGAAGCTGGAGAGTGTCAAATCTCCGTCGGTAGCTGGTGGATGGCCCATGACGGCGGTCTGCTGCGCTTCTCCCCAGATGATGTCGGCTTCGATGGCATTGACAAAGTTGGCGAGTGCGAATTGGGTCTTCTCGGCTTCGTCGATCTGCCGCTGGACAGCGGAGAGCTTGGCGATGGAGTTGACGGCGTGGGCCCAGCGGTAGTCGAGGGGCGCCATGGCGAGCGATCGGTCGGAGTGATATTTTTCAACGAATCAAACAGACACTATCCGATGGGGATTTGCTGCCATTGAGCTTCAACACTGAGAGCGTCAAACGCCACTTGTGGTATCCATGGCGAAATGCCATTGAGCTCGACGGAGTCGTCACTTGTTTCACCAGTCGAGGGCGTTGGAGGCAACAATGTGCATAGGGTGCAGTTCCGACTGAACTGAGTTCACACGCAAGAGTTACTGCAGCATCCTCCGGCGAGGGTTCTTTTCGCGCGTGCGTGACCCCCTCCTGGCGTCCGCTCGTCTTCCAGTGGTACAAGAGCGTCTTGCTGTTGTGAGCAGCACATTCGACCCAGTCGTCGAGTCTCAAGACGTCATGGCGCCAATCACCACCTTCCAGCCCTGCTGTCTGATTCGCCTGAACTTGAAGTGACGGGATGGAGGACATCTCTCCAGCTCCTCATGATCTGTCTAACATGACGCAAACAGGCTCGAAGACTTGAAGGTCTCCACCATCGGCGGTACATTCTCGGCTGTACACCTTCACTATCAATCTGCCGCTCTTCGAGTCAAGTCCGTTGGGGGATCAGCGATGACGGGAAGTGCTAACGACTCCGTTCCAAGCACGCGATACGCCAAGGCGCCGCATCTGTGGGCTCTTGGGGTCGGTGCCGTCGTCAGCGGCGACTTCTTCGGGTGGCAGTCGGGACTCGTGGCCGGTTTCGATGGTCTCCTCATCATCCTGGCCTTCGTCACGACGCTCTACGTGCTGCTCTCCTTCTCCATCGCCGAGCTCTCCACGACGGTGCCCTCGGGTGGAGGCCCCTACGTCTTCGCGCTTCACGCCATCGGACCTCGCGCCGCCTTCTTCGCCGGTCTGGCCGAGAGCCTCAAGGTCGTCATCACATGCGCCGTCATCGTCACGGGCATCAGCTCGTACTTGAACCAACTGCTGAGTCTCAGCGACGACTACGGCCCGATCTGGTGGGCAGTCTTCTACGCCTTCTTTGCAGGCCTCAACGTCGTGGGCGTCGAAATGACCTTCCGGGTGCAGGCCTTCACGACCGTCGTGTCGGTGCTCATCCTGCTGGTGTTTTACATCGGAGCTGCCACCAAGATCTCGTACAGTGAGTGGGTGGCGGACCGCAACTGGAAGTACCCGGAAGGCTGGGACGGCGCTGTGAAGGGCTACTCGTTCGCGCTGTGGTTCTATCTGGGCATCGAGGAGCTGCCACTGGCGGTGGAGGTGACCATCAACCCGGAGCGCAATATGCCCATCGGCTTGATGACGTCCATCGCTACTCTGGTCGTTATGGCCTTCTGCACCGTCATCTTCAACTCGATGATTTACCCTGGTGCTGATGAAATGTACAACAGCACGTCGCCGTTGCTGACTGGGTTCCAGAGTGTCTTCGGTGATAACAGTACTACGTCGGGCTTCTCGTGGATGCTCATTCTCGGTCTCATTGCGAGCTTCCACTCGTTCGTGTTCTGCATGGGCCAACTGCTTTACGCTATCGCTCGAGACGGGTTCATGCCACAAATTCTGACCAGACTCCACCCGACTCGGGGGACGATGTATGTGGCGCTGATCTCTGGCAGCTCTATTGGCTTTATGGTTGTGCTAGTGCTGCACTACATCATCGGTGACACTCGCCTTGCGTCTGTGCTGATCAACCTCGCGTTGATCGGAGCTGTGACGTCTTACAGCTTCCAGCTGACGTCGTTCATCCGACTGCGCATCAACGAGCCGGATCGACCTCGACCATATCGCAGTCCGTTTGGTGTCGTTGGCGCTGTAGTGTCTTTCGCACTGTGCGTTGCAGGAATGGTATCGATCATCTACAGCGGCACATCGAGCTACGAGTTCCTGGCATCCATCATCGTGGCTGTCCTCTACTTCGGTATCGGCGCGGTGTACTTCTTCATGCGCGTCCAGCCTCGCATTGAAGCAGCGCCGAACACGAAAACCATGCGCGAAAACTTGCTGAGCAACGCATCGTCCAAGGTTTGAGAGTATCTTTAAGAAATTCGCTATTGTCTATGGTTCTTTCATTCCTGCAAGCGCATGCCCGACGTGGGCATCGTACAGTATCATTTCAGCACTAAATTTTATCCTGCACTTGTCCTATTATCACCGCGGCTTGCTTTTGCCAATTGAAGCTGCAGCAGACGGTTATGAACATCCCGAGTGCAACACACATTGCTGCACCCAGCGCATTCACCACAGATACCGCTCACTGATGAAGGAAGGCACAATTGTGGCAGTGATGGGGACACGATGGAGACACTGGTGTGGCCGTAGCGATTAGGACATGTTACAAGATTAAAATATCGTGTTGTGTGTGTTGTTTGATAGCAGTAATCTTAGCTGACCTTGCCGCGCGCTTACGTACTAATACCACAAAGATTTTTCTGAAGACGTTGAGCGGCATTCATGAACGGCGTAACAACGAGTGCACTCGGAGTTCGAACAACGTGGTGTATCCTCGAATGTACCACATGACAGACATAGCCTACAACGCTAGAAATTCTGCTTTAAGAGCACTCTGCCGATTGCCAGCGATTGAGCGAACGTCCAATCATCCGGATTGGATTGTGGTGCTCGTCTAACAAACGCCTTCAATGTGGACCCGTGCGTACGCTCGCACATAAAGTTTCGGCTCTGGGATGGTCTAGATGCTGTGGTTGACGCTCGTAGGCTGGATCCAAGATAGCGAATTCGCCAACCGCGGTTTAGCGGGTCAGCGCACATTGGCGCAGCCACATCTGCACCGGTATCGTCGTGGTACATCCATAGCATAATCGAACTGAGCCTCTTGTAGCTCACACACGCTTGTTGTTTAGTTTCTCTCGATTACCGAGCCTCCCATCTCCGAAGCCGGTGCCATACGGACGAATGGGCTTCGCAGCAAATCATGCACACATGGCTGCAAGTTGAAGCCTACGACTGTAAAAGCTCGATATGCACTGTGAAACGTGGAGGTGCTCTTGCTAAACAAATGAAAGGAGTCACCAACTGAGCTATGTCAACAGTCTTTTGAGTGTGCCGTGCGCTAGCCAGACTTTTAGTAAGGGCACGAGACTCACGGGCTAATTTGTTTGACGTATACAGCTAGAGCATCTCCGGAAGACGGATCTCTGTTCAACACTTGGGTCCACAAAGTGCACGCGCGAGGTCCACGACGAGATTGATGATGTGCTGCACCGTCCACGAGAGCATCACTGCCTTCAGTTTTAGCCGTGAGGAGCACGAGAGGAGCCCCACATGAGCACAGCCACTGCACGAGTTCGGATCTTGCGCCGGAATGAACATGGTCCGTCTCAGAATCATATCCATAGCTAACCAGTAGCGAAATAATGCTGACGAAGTCGCCCCGATTGATCGCTGCATTGGCGGACTATCGGCCAGCTGACAAAGAAAACCGGGCTCCAGAGCTGCATCACCGGCAGACCGAGCACTTGAAATTAATTTCGCGCGTTTTCTGACCGCCCACTGATCTGCCTGCCAATTGCAGTCCGCCGACGCGTTCACGCGGCCAATTAGACCGCTGCCAATCTCTGCAGGGCGAGCCAGGAGCTCCTTTTGACACGCCCCGTACGCTCGCACATTGTGCTTTTGCGCTCAAGGACACGAAGGAAGCCATCTGCTCTAGCTGTCCTGCCGCTGTGCGAACGCCGGAGGCCATGAGAGTACTACCGGTAGTCTTCGAAATGTTTCATTGCGCTTCTAGAAAAATGTTGTCGGGGCCGAGACCGAGACCTCACTTTCCAATTTACTACGTCCTGCAACCGACTCCCCACCAAACCACCTCCGTCGACTGCCGATTCCAACGTTCCAGATGATGAATCGGATATCAAACTTGAGTGTGAACGGCCCCGCCATTGAGAACGAGAGCGGTATCAAGCGCTACGCCAAGACACCTCACCTTTGGGCTCTGGGTGTGGGTACCGTCATCAGTGGCAACTTTTACGGGTGGCAATCGTCGCTTGTCGCCGGTGTTGACGGCCTGCTCATCTTGCTTGCCATCGTCACGGTGCAGTACGTACTGCTATCCTTTTCAATCGCCGAGCTGTCGGCGGCGGTGCCCCATGGCGGTGGACCATACGTGTTCGCTCTGCACGGTATCGGAAAGATGGCTGCGTTTTTCGCCGGTCTTGCGGAATGCCTCAAGGTGGTGGTCACAACGGCCGTGGCGGCCACGGGTATCGCTTCATATTTCGCGGAGCTTATCGGTGTAGGCTCCGAGTTCGGCCCGATCTGGTGGGTCATCTGCTACATTGTCTTCGTGACGTTGAACGTCGTTGGCGTGGAGATGACGTTCCGTGTACAAGTGGTGGTGACCATCGTGTCGGTGTTGCTGTTGCTGATTTTCTACGTCGGTGCGGCTACCAAGATTTCGTACCAGGACTGGGTTGTCGACCGTGACTGGAAATACAACGGTTGGGGTGGCTTCCTGGAGGGTGCTTCGTTCACACTGTGGTTCTACCTGGGCATTGAGGAACTGCCACTCGCCATCGATGAGACCATCAACCCCACCAAAAACATGCCGCGCGGCCTTATGGCATCCATTGTGACCCTCATTGGTATCTCTGTCTGCACGGTGGTATTTCAATCCATGATCAGTCCCGGTGCTGATCAAATGTACGTCGATGCATCGCCTCTGCTTACGGGCTACAAGACTGTGTTCGGCGACAACGGCTTCACTACGACCTTTTCGTGGATCCTTCTTGTGGGTCTGATTTCGAGCTTTCACTCGTTTGTGTTCTGCATGGGCAAGTTGCTATACGCCATTGCCTGCGACGGATACCTACCACAGATCCTGACTAAGCTTCACCCGACCAGGGGCACGACGCATGTGGCTTTGATCGTGGGCAGTGTGATCGCTCTGGTTGTTGCAATTGTGCTGCACTATGCCATCGGTGACGCACGTCTAGGTTCGGTGATGATCAATCTGTCGCTGATTGGTGCTATCGTGTCGTACGTTTTCCAGCTCGTTGCCTTTATTATGCTGCGCGTTCGGGAACCAGACCGTGAGCGTCCGTACCGCAGCCCGTTCGGCGTCCCTGGGGCAGTGGTGAGTCTGGTCCTGTGCGTCTTCTCGATGGTGTCCATCATCTACAGTGGAGCCTCAAGCTACGTCTTCCTGGCATCCGTGTTAGTCGCCATCGGCTACTTCGCGCTAGGTGGCGTCTATTTTGTATACCGCGTGAAACCGCGTTTGGAGATCGGCAACGGCCCGGTATCCGCCAAGGAGTTCCGTGAGAACCTGATGAGCTCTCGCGTTTCCAATAAGGTGTAGGCAGTGCGTCTGCGCCTGAAGCAGAAGTCGTGTCCTGCACGTCGTAGAACTGAGCCCATATCCATTTCACGTATTTCTTAACTACGACACCATATTGAACGTTTAGCATCGTTTCTTGTAGCTGCTGCTACACTTTTCACAAACAAATCTTGGTCGTAGATTTTACTATGATAGTTATCGGACCGCACCCCATTCACCACGGGCAGCTCCAGGATATCAGTAATTGATGTTGAAGGCACTCGACGCAAAGCTCAAAAATGCGCACCGTCTCACCGTCGGTAGAAAGTGATGCCGTGCGCGCTACGTGTGCAGTCCTGCTCGCTGCATTTGACTCGTCGCGCTCATATCGAACGAGCTTGACAGTCACGATCGACGTATCGATATCCAGCGGGAGCATTCGGCACCCTTGTGGCTGCAACGCAGCATGCATCACCGGTTTGGTAGACAACTCTACTGCTGAGGCAGATGGGTTGCACGCTCTGTACATTTGTACTGTACCAAGGCTTCAGCCTGAAAGAGGAGTGTAACGAGATTGCCGCAAGCTTTTCAAATCGACTGAGAGTTAACAAATGCAACATGCAGCGCAGAGATCGATCAGTGACGAGCTAATTGGCTGAAGTAAATGCGTAGCTGGCCTGCAATTGGTCTCTGCTGGGGTCTTCCTAATACCGTCACCAGAAGGTATCAGCTATCCGGACTTGGTCGGGCAGAAAACATGCTGTAAACTCAACCTACAGCCGACAACGACGTCGGTTGATGTCGTCGAGAAACTCCTGATGGTCTCGACCCTCACTTTGTATTTTGCCTCGACCTGCCAACTACTGGAATACTGTACAAGGAAGATGAACCGCACCTCGAGTCTGAGTGTGAACGGACCAGCCGTAGAAGTCGAAGGGCCCCAGCGTTATGCCAAGACCCCGCACCTCTGGGCACTCGGCGTTGGTGCAGTCATCAGTGGGGACTTCTTCGGCTGGCAAGCGGCGTTGGTCGCCGGTTTCGACGGTCTCCTCATCCTTCTTGCTGTCGTGACAGTGCAGTACGTGCTGTTGTCGTTCTCGATTGCTGAATTGTCTGCAACAGTGCCCCATGGTGGCGGCCCATACGTTTTCGCTCTCCACGGCATCGGCAAGACCGCCGCTTTCTTCGCCGGTATTGCCGAATGTCTCAAGGTCGTGGTGACCACGGGCGTGGCTGCTACAGGCATCGGTTCTTATTTCTCTGAGATCATCGGTCTCAGCACGGACTACGCTCCAATCTGGTGGATTGCGTGCTACGTCATCTTCGTGACTCTCAATGTTATGGGTGTGGAGATGACCTTCCGGGTACAAGCGGCGGCGACTGTGCTTTCAGTACTGGTGCTGTTGGTGTTTTACATCGGAGCAGCAACCAAGATTTCGTACCAGGACTGGGTTGTCGACCGAGACTGGAACTACAAGGGATGGGATGGAGTTCTTCAGGGTGCATCGTTTACTCTGTGGTTCTACCTCGGCATTGAAGAACTGCCTCTAGCTATTGATGAAACCATTGAACCGACCAAGAACATGCCGCGCGGACTTGTGGCTTCTATTACCACGCTCATTGTCATCTCCTTCTGCACAGTGATCTTCAACTCGATGATCAGCCCTGGTGCCGACGAGATATACATCAACTCTTCGCCACTTCTTGCGGGCTACCAAACGGTATTTGGAGACAACAGCACCACCTCAGCGTTCACGTGGATCCTGATCGTTGGTCTCATTTCGAGCTTTCACTCGTTCGTGTTTTGCATGGGCAAGTTGCTGTACGCTATTGCTTGTGATGGGTACCTGCCGCACTTCCTGACCAAGCTGCACCCGACTCGTGGCACGACGTACATGTCGCTCATTACTGGCAGTGTTATTGCTCTAGTGGTGGTGATCTCACTTCATTTTGCTATCGGTGATACACGTCTGGGCTCAGTGATGATCAACCTGTCCTTGATCGGCGCCATTGTGTCGTACCTCTTCCAGCTAACAGCCTTCATCATGCTGCGCATTCGGGAACCGGATCGCAAACGTCCATACCGGAGCCCGTTCGGCATCCCTGGAGCTGTGCTGTGCATCATCTTGTGCATCTTCTCGCTGGTGTCCATTATCTACAGCGGCACGTCAAGCTACGTGTTCCTGGCATCCGTGCTGGTGGCCATCGGCTACTTTGCGATTGGTGGAGTGTACTTCATCTACAGAATCAAGCCGCGGCTGGAGGTTGGAAATGGTCCTGTGTCCGCCAAAGAGTTTCGCGAAAACCTAATGAGCTCGCGGGTTTCCAACAAAGCGTGAATACGGACAGCACGTCCGACTTCAAAGCAACTAAACAAATGATAGTAGTGGGTAGAATTAATCTGTTCGTTGCGTAACCAGTACGTACAGGAGCACAACAGATCATCAATTCGTCGTTGCAGGATTGCTCAACTAGATATTGAAAACAGTCAACAGCGCTTAGGAT
This sequence comes from Phytophthora boehmeriae, assembly GCA_011947355.1. Taxonomy (NCBI): domain Eukaryota; phylum Oomycota; class Peronosporomycetes; order Peronosporales; family Peronosporaceae; genus Phytophthora; species Phytophthora boehmeriae. Next base: position 356,590 of record JAAVTJ010000194.1, on the reverse strand, counting down.
CTATAATAAATTCGATCAATCACTACTCGCAAGATCAACGGGATTGCCAATCTCAAGGCTTGGACGATGCGTTGCTCAGCAAGTTTTCGCGCATGGTTTTCGTGTTCGGCGCTGCTTCAATGCGAGGCTGGACGCGCATGAAGAAGTACACCGCGCCGATACCGAAGTAGAGGACAGCCACGATGATGGATGCCAGGAACTCGTAGCTCGATGTGCCGCTGTAGATGATCGATACCATTCCTGCAACGCACAGTGCGAAAGACACTACAGCGCCAACGACACCAAACGGACTGCGATATGGTCGAGGTCGATCCGGCTCGTTGATGCGCAGTCGGATGAACGACGTCAGCTGGAAGCTGTAAGACGTCACAGCTCCGATCAACGCGAGGTTGATCAGCACAGACGCAAGGCGAGTGTCACCGATGATGTAGTGCAGCACTAGCACAACCATAAAGCCAATAGAGCTGCCAGAGATCAGCGCCACATACATCGTCCCCGAGTCGGGTGGAGTCTGGTCAGAATTTGTGGCATGAACCCGTCTCGAGCGATAGCGTAAAGCAGTTGGCCCATGCAGAACACGAACGAGTGGAAGCTCGCAATGAGACCGAGAATGAGCATCCACGAGAAGCCCGACGTAGTACTGTTATCACCGAAGACACTCTGGAACCCAGTCAGCAACGGCGACGTGCTGTTGTACATTTCATCAGCACCAGGGTAAATCATCGAGTTGAAGATGACGGTGCAGAAGGCCATAACGACCAGAGTAGCGATGGACGTCATCAAGCCGATGGGCATATTGCGCTCCGGGTTGATGGTCACCTCCACCGCCAGTGGCAGCTCCTCGATGCCCAGATAGAACCACAGCGCGAACGAGTAGCCCTTCACAGCGCCGTCCCAGCCTTCCGGGTACTTCCAGTTGCGGTCCGCCACCCACTCACTGTACGAGATCTTGGTGGCAGCTCCGATGTAAAACACCAGCAGGATGAGCACCGACACGACGGTCGTGAAGGCCTGCACCCGGAAGGTCATTTCGACGCCCACGACGTTGAGGCCTGCAAAGAAGGCGTAGAAGACTGCCCACCAGATCGGGCCGTAGTCGTCGCTGAGACTCAGCAGTTGGTTCAAGTACGAGCTGATGCCCGTGACGATGACGGCGCATGTGATGACGACCTTGAGGCTCTCGGCCAGACCGGCGAAGAAGGCGGCGCGAGGTCCGATGGCGTGAAGCGCGAAGACGTAGGGGCCTCCACCCGAGGGCACCGTCGTGGAGAGCTCGGCGATGGAGAAGGAGAGCAGCACGTAGAGCGTCGTGACGAAGGCCAGGATGATGAGGAGACCATCGAAACCGGCCACGAGTCCCGACTGCCACCCGAAGAAGTCGCCGCTGACGACGGCACCGACCCCAAGAGCCCACAGATGCGGCGCCTTGGCGTAGCGAGTCGAGTCCGTCATGGTGTCAATTCGACGAGAGCTTTCGAACGACGAGCTCCAAAATGTCGACTCGAGGTATTTTTGTGCAGGTTGGTGGCGCGATTTGACTGGCGGGGCGGGCAGAAAACGGATGCTTGTATCTCGGTGAGGTTCCGTCTGTCTGCCGATGCACACGCGCTCCAAACGTCCATTACAAAACATCATGCTATCCTGTATCCAACCTCTTCTTGGTCGCCGTCCTCGTTAAACATAGCGAGAATCGAATTGTTCGACAAGGCCGTAGTCGCCACGACACCAGCCAGTGGCTTGACAAGCATGACCATGATACTGTGGATGCCAACGTCGAGTGTAGCAACGCAAAAGCTGGAAGAAGTTTAGTGCAACGCAGTAGTGTCGTTAGGTTACCTTTCTCAGTTCTTAGTTTTAGCTTTGGCTTGTAGCCAACCTACCAAACAATATCACTTCTACATTTTACCTCTGGACGACGCCCCTCTGCGAGCCAAGGGCACGTCAGGCTACTAACGCACAGTAATAGTATCCGAATAGGCATTTGAATACGTGTCGGTGATACTCGACGCCGTGACATGAGCATGGAATCCGACACGCCATGCAATAGTCCTCCGCACTATAAAGAGTAGAAGCCACTCTGCTCTTGGCCACCATCGCTCGTTTGTTTCCGTTTCCGATCTGCAGGAGTCCGCATGTCCTCGCTTCAACACATTTGTTTTTACAATATGAATCTCTACCAGTGCGCTGCGTTTTGACTACAGACAGACAGCAACCTCCTTTTGTGAAGAGGAACGGGAATCAATCGCGAGCCAGCTTCCGATCTTTCATTCGACAGGTCGATCCTCTAAGTACTGAGGCCGCATTTTGATTCTTGTAAAAACGTTTTTTCTGCGTTCCCACTCCCCTCACTTTAGAATGGGCGAAGTAATCCGCGTGCTGCTGCTGAACCCGCTGACGGGCGTCACGTCACTCGTGTGTCTGCAGCGGCCGCTGGAATGGGACAGCGTGCTGGGCGACTTCTACCAGGTCATCACCAACTCGGACGACGACCCAGCGCCCAGCATTCTGGCCAACTGCAAAGTGTTGCTGCACCCGACCAAGTCCAAAGGCGAAAAGGGCGTCGTGGTACGGCATTACTCTGTTTAAGGCTCCTATTTTAAAAATAATTTGGTTTTATTGCTGGCACTTGTAGATCCGTAAGAATGCGCTGGATCGGTCCATTCGAGACGGAGACCTGCTGTCTCTGGAGGGATTCCAGCTGGACGAAGCCACGGGGCCGCCCCCAGAGCTGCTGGACATCATGGACACGCTCGATTTCGACGTCCCCGTGGACTTTGGCGCCGGTTTGACGCCCTCAGACACTCTAAACTCGGCCGCAAAGCCCCGGAGCCCATAACCAAACCCATTGTCAAGCCTGTGACCAGTCAGACGCAGCCTCCTGCGGCAGCTGCAGGAGCAGCACGAGGGAATCCACGCAAGTCGAAGCGTGGACGAAGTCTGTCGTCCAAGTTCTGGCTCGTGAACAAACTGGCGGCCAGTGGCAAGATCAGCAAAGAGCAGAAGGACTCCCTTAAGATGCTGCTCATTGCGTCGGACGACTCGGCGCTGCACAAAGCTTTCGAGCATTACGAGGAGACAGGGGACCTGGACACGCTGCTGAACCTGCAGATCAACTCGAAGAAATCGTTCGCTGGCTTGCCGCCCATGTCGACGGAAGGATTTGACTTTCAGCTCACACAGAATATCGAGAACGAGCTGGATCTGCTGTCCATGCGGAGTTTTAACATCGGAGCTGCGTGTTCTCCTGTTAATGAAGTAGCGTCTCCTGCTGCGGCACCCGTAACCAGCACGAGCACAAGCACTTCGAACACCAGCGTCGCGGGTGAGCCGATCCCATTCTCGGACACGAGTGGAGACCTATTGGACCCGTTAGATGTCTTGTTAGAGCCATCACTGGACTCGCTGCCGATGCCTATAGGTCACGGCGGCGAGGACCAGAATCTGCCGTCAGCATTGCCTGGGGACCTGCACGGCATGGAAGAGTGGCTTAAGGATTAGATAAAAATGTGAAGGTGCAGCAGTCAGACAAATAAACATAGCAAACAGACGGCACCGAAGGTAGGTGACGATGCACAGGAGGACACAGGGAAAAGCTGAGCATATGCACAAGATTTTTAAAAAGCTGAAGAAGACCTGCGTGCAGTCAGTAGTGTAGTGGAGTTCGAGCGACACCATCCACAAGCCAGGTCTTCAGTTCAGCAGACGTATCTACCAGCTAGGAGTCTCCTTCTGCTCCCACACAGCAGCAACGTGCGGAGGCTTGGAGGTGTCCAGGGGCGTGTCCTTGAGGAACTCTTCGCGCTTGTCCTCGTTCATCATACTGGCGCGGTAGCACAGATACATGTTCTTCCACGTAGTTTTGCACTCGTCCACTCGGCCGTGTCGGTAGAAATGCGTCATCTGGTTGCCAGGCGCTACAGCAGCAGCGAAACAAAACAAAGCCAATTATTGTCAATTCTCGACCACACACTCGAATGCAATAATTGTTTCTAAGGCTAAGCGGTCAGGTCAGACAACAACGTACTGACGCAGTAGAAAGACCGATCCAGGAACCACCGACACGACATTTTCTTGGAGCTTTCACCATCCTCCTCCTGCAGGAATCGCGCGGCGCGCTCAACGTTCGAGTCCGTCATGACGTCCAGCACCAAGAGCTCCAAAATGTGAAAGAAAAATGGTTTTGAAACGACCATACGAAATTACAGTATAACAAACTGAAAAAACATTTTTTGTTGAAGTACGTCAGCAGCGCGTTGTGACGTTCCAGCCTTTGAGTTTGAGCTCGTGCAGTTGTTCCTGCAGGACTTTAGTGAGTTCAATGGTGCTTTCCAGCACGCCGCGCAGCTCTTCCTGCACTTGAGTGCGGTCGGCAGGTTTGATTTTGACTCGAGAGCGCTGTGTCTCTGGTTCCCACTGCGAGTCGCGCGTGGTGGCACTGGACGGTCGAGAGCTCAATCGACCGCTTCGAGGGCGTTGCGATGGGGTTTTAGAGTGAAAGACGGAGCTGCTGATGTGTTTGCTTGGTGCGTTGTTGCCGGCTGGTGACGAGGCGAAGTGACCCAAAGGGACGCTGGCTAGATGCTCAAACTCGCGGAGTGAAAACACGCGAGACGACAAGTTAAGGAGTTCTACAGCAAAAGCGAACAATAAAATGCAGAAGATAAAAGTGGAGAGGATATGAAAAACTTCGACGGAAATGACGCGACTGCCGCTTGCGGGATCCTGGACGCGGATCATGTGTGCGCCATCCCGGTCCTATAGACACAAAAACCGGTGAGACGAAATGGCAAGAACTTGTCGAACTAAAACTGCAGCCGTACTGGGGCCGAACTGTAGGACTTGGCACTGCCCAACGCAGTCATCATCTTATTCGCCTGCTCAATCTTGACAGTAATTTTCTTGCGAAACTCTGTTTCCTCGCGAAAAAGCTCGCGCTGCGTATAATGGAAGGACAGCACAGTGACTATGCAGTGAGTGCGTCGTCACAAAGTTGGCACATAGAAGACATCGTTACGTACAGCAAATTCTCGATCGCGGGCCTTCTTCTTCTCAGCAGCAGCTCGCAAGTACGCTATTGACATGGCTGCCGCGGACCGCTGTTTGCGTTTGTCCTCGTTACTGAGTTTGTCACGAGCAGATCGCGTAGTTGTCGCTGACTTCGGCCGTCCAGCAGGCGCTGACGCCGGTCGGAACGTTGGCTTCGAGCTGGACCTGTGCACTGTAAAATAAGCGGTTAGTAGTACACCAGAAAAGTGTGCAGCTTGAACGGTGGTGGGTCAACGTACTGCTGGTAGACACGGTTTGCTTTCCGGACCAGTATCGCCGCCGCGGTTGTTGTGAATGTGCCTGCTGCAATTGCTGCTGCTGTCGTTTGTGTTCCTGTTCAGCAGCAGCACCAAATTCTGCTTCATCGTCATCGCCATCGTCGTCTTCAACGACTTCCTCCTCTTCGTCCTCGCTACTAACTTCGTAGGACGCGAAGTCCGGTCGCGCAGACATCAATGCTGTCCTGGAGTACGTCGTCGAAGACGCAGAGAGCTTGGCACTCGTCGGCCGTGGCCGAGGCGGCCGAGCAGCTGCAGTTGACCACTTGGAAGAGCCCAACATCGTTGCAATCGCGAAACTGAACCAAACCTGCTAAAGATGTCAGAAAGAGACGACGATTCGAGTCATTAAATCGTTTTTTTGTCATTTTTGCATAGTGGTCTGCTGCAACGCTCTTCATCGACACAGGCGTCGACACCTGTCCTTCTAAAAGCAGTGCACGGGGCATTGCTTTCTGTCTGGGCGTTGCATTCTGTCCCACGGGCGATTACCACCGCGTGAGGTCGGCGCGCTCCTCCGCGAGCTTCTCGGCCTCCACGACCTTGTCGCTCATGTAGAAGTCGAGCGGGCGCTGGATGGCCTGGATCTCGTCCGGCAGGTAGCTGCGCTTGAGCGAGCAGTCGGCGGCGCGGGCGATGCGCTTGGTGCGCGACTGGTAGTCCTCGCCCGTGACCCAGTGGAGCGCCGTCTGCACGGCGGCCGTGTCCACGAGGGCGTCGTCGTACTTGAGGCCGTACATGCCGAAGGACTTGCTCACCGACTTCTGGTAGAGTCCCGCGACCTTGGAGATGAGGCTCATGGCTGTGTCTTCTGGTGGTCTCTTGTCGACTGGAAGGTGTTTTTTGTGGCTGGGTTTGGTGAAGGGAGAACCGCACAGGTGACATTATAGTGATATCAAGTGAAGTGCGTTTCTATGACTGCGACTACAGTACTGGAATTGACATTTTATATCGCCCACCAAAAAGCGCTTCTTGGTCCGTAGCACGAGACTCTTGAGTATCTGACTTGGCGCAATGTTTCTTTCTTTATCGCGGCGCTTCACCTCAGGATGGACGACCGACTGACCCCAAGCGTTCGCCGCCCCAGAACGAGAGGCGCTCGCCGTCGTCCGCCGACTCCACTAGCGCCTGCATCGCCCTTTGCTTACAGTCCGAGAGATGCCGCTTTCTTCCCGACACTGTCGACGTCTCAGCGGCCAGCGACGCCTCAGACGGTAGCAGGAGACGGCCACACCCACTACAACGCACTCGAGGAGAGACTGCACGCCTCCGGACTGAAGCGCAGCGTCGTGCAGGCGCAACTTTTCCCTCAAGCGGCTGCCAGTCGAGCAGGCAACGCGAGGTTTCTATCGAGAAAGCGCCACGAAGCGGCGACAGCTCTGCAGGACAACCAGGCGGTGGCGGAGATGGAGGAGAGCTTGAAGCACAAGCCGCTGGTGGCGTCGCTCAACGTCCGACCCACTGGGAGCGCGTTGATTCCGTCCCGACCGGCGTCGTCGTCCGCAACAGCGTTGACGAGGGAGCGGCAGAAGCTGAAGTCTGCAGGGGCGAAAACTGCACGAGGGTATTCCTCCTTTGCAGAGGCCGGACGAGGAGTAGCAAAGGAGCCCATGACTGCGAGAGATCGATACTACATAGAGCAGCGAGCGTCAACTGTGCCGGGTGGAGAGCGACAGACCAGCCGTCTCAGACCCGTGTCTCGGGAATTTGTCGGTGACGTAAAAATCCCTACGGACGACCAGGATAAGCGGCAGAACATCGTCGACAGTGGAAATAACATCCGTAGCCAAAAGCCTGTTGAGGGGGATTCACTTGCACTGATGCTCCTGACGTTCCACGAAGAAGCGACCTTCTTGCCCGTCGCAACGAGGTCCGGACTCTTACAGACAGACTGGTGGAGAATCTTACCCAACAAACTACTGAGGAAAGCGCTTCTGCGTATGGCCTGTCGACTCCGAACGGGGCAGTCTCGCGCGACTCGTTCTTTTATTTAAGGCGTGTGGACTCCAACCCATACAATCTGGAGGTAACAACACACTCATACATTAATCCCAAAAACTACTATACCGTCAGCCGACTGGGTATAACGCATTTTTCCCAAGACGGCGTCGAGTTCCAGCCGTTAGAAAAGTTCGAGCGTGAAAACTACATTTATTCCCTCCTTGTCAAGGTAAGCTTGCAGTGCTGGTTGTTATCCCCTGAAGGTTGCTTACGCTCGGTATTTGTTTGTACTGATGCTATTCTATAGCTGCCGTTCTTCAAAAAATACCGCACGTGGAAAAGATTTACAATTTGGAAACGAGCTGTCAACGCCAGGAAACGCATGAACGCCTTCGTGTCGCTGAACAACAGCCTGTTCATTCTTCTCCCACACCTCCATGATGCACTCTTTCAACTGCGTCATGCATGTCTTGATTTGCAGAAAGTCAACTTATTTGACTTTGAACACCCCACAGGGGTAACAGACACCACAGTCTGGGCGGCTGATGGACAGCAACAGCAGCAAAAGACGTATACGTTATCTGAATTCTCACTTCGCCTGAAGGCCCAGAAGATCCGGGTGGAGCGGCTCGTTGACCAATTTATCTCAAACTCCGAAATGACAGCGAAAACTGCGTGCGAGAACCATCTCTATTCATTTCTCCAAAACACGGGCTTCAATGATATCAAGTCGACTGGAACCAAGGATGGGCGGAAGCGGTCGGCTGTAGGAACCCAGCGGAAGGAGAGTGCAGGGAGTACTGGTGTAAACATCTGCTTGGATCAGCAGAAAGCGATGACTTATACCGAGCGTGCCACCATGAAAACGCAGTGCCGTCGGCTCACGAAGTTTCTTCGGGTTGTTGAGTTCTTAATTTCAGATGCACTTTTGCGAATGGCGATCTTGTCTACGGTACTTCTCAAGGACACATTGGCAACCTTTATGAAAGACCAGGATGACAAGGACTCTTCCGGAGATGATGAACCGAAGAAAAATGTAAGACATCAGCACTTCCTCGGGCAAGGCATTCACCTCTTTTTCGTGTAGAGGTAGTGCTGAAGGACTCTATTCTACCTGTATCTAGTAACCAAAACGGATCAGTGCGAACACGAGCGAGGAGATCAAGTACGCAATCCGGAGCAATATCGAACTATTCTGGAGGAAGCAACAACAACTACCCGATTTCTGCTCGAGACCGTGAGGCGATACACGAAATGGAAGGGCCGATGGATTACGTAGAATTTGTTCCGACTATAGACACCCTACGTTCACAACTCGAAACGTTGGTGTTCAATGGCCTGATGGCTGTCACGAAGCGTGACAGAATTATTCGAAGCCCGATGTTTAGGATCTATGTGGAGGCAAGTGTGGATGACGGAGATCTTGGTGGCGATGGAGATAATGACGGCACTGAAGTATCAGGAGAAGGAATGGATCTAGATATATTGATCATGGAAGATTCCCTGTTCGTGGAAACCCTGCATAGCCTACATTCCATCGTACTCGATGGGTATGAGAGTGCAGAGGAAAGCTGTAGCGAACTCTCTGTCTTTTAAAACGATATCAAGAGGATGAACAATTTTGCAAGCTGGCGCTAGACCCATTTCGCTACCTGCGCACTGATGTACACGATTTTCGAGGATACCTCGACAAGTATATGCAAGAAGCACATGATGTAGATGGAGTTGCAGACAGCGCGTCATGCGGTCTCATATTAACGGATCGGGTTAAGTTAAACGCGTTGCTGAAACCTTCGCCGCGGAAATGCCTGGATGCGCTCCATTCGCTAATCCCATTCGTTTTTCGGCAGCTTAACGATACCTTGATGAACGAACTGACTATTATGAACGATAGAATCAGCATAATCCCGACAACAGTGGAGGAATTCTCGGTGTCATTAGAGTTTTTGCGAGAGCTTCAAACCAGCCAAGGTGATATCGAAGACAGATATCAATGTGTCCGCAGTTTGTATCACTTGCTTGACGAGTATCGAGTAAAGATCACTGATACGGATCAAATGAACGCGTTTATGCTCACGCAGAAGAGGTCACAACTTAAAACTTCAATGGACCTCTTTGAAAATAGCTGCGAGCAGTACACAGCGAAGTTTGGCATTGAGCTCGAGGCCCGTCTTCCAAATCTCGTCTCCAAATTGACAAATGTGTCGGAAGCGCTTTCTAGCTCAGTTCTCTTTGACTTGAAGTCCAATATTAGCGACACGATCGAGTATCTCTCGTGCGTTGAGGAGGAGATGACCCAACTAGAGAAATCTGTAAAATTACATTTCTCGTACGAGAAAACACTAGGCCTACCGCTTAGCACTACATTTGACGAAGTGGATAATCTGAAAGTGGATTTAAAACTGAAAATTGACATGTGGAAAACACTTAAGGAATGGAGAGCCGTAAAGTCCGAGTGGGAACGGCAGCAATTTCCAGAAGATGTTGACATTCCCTCGATCGTGGGGCACGTGGAACATTTTTGTAGTAAACTCACTAAGTGGGAAGACCAACAATTGAGGGGATGGATGCCTTGCGCATACAATTGAAATCTGACGTCGAGGAATATCGCGTTACTATGCCGATATTAACCGATTTACGATGCCCGAACTTTGAAGAACGTCACTTTTCTAAGTTACATGAGTTGCTTGGATTTGGCATGCGGCACCTGGGCAATAACCGCGGGTCTGGAAGCCCCTCTACTGTTACACTTGGGGAGTTAGTGCAAATGCACCTATCGCCATTTGGCCCGAACATTAATCGAATCGCAACAGAGGCTACGCAGGAGCGATTACTGAAGGATATGCTGTCAAAAATAATTGTTCTGTGGGAGCGTCTTGAGTTCGAGGTCAAGCCACACAAAGAAAGCAGGGACTACTATGTTCTCGCTTCTCTCGAGCATGTATATGCGACTCTGGAGGAGTCGTTGATAAGTATGACTGCGGTACTGAGCTCTAAATTTCTTACTCCATTGAAAGATCTTGCTGTCATGTGGCATAAGCGACTGCTCTTGTTTCAAGAGACATTTGACGCCTGGATTGAGTGCCAGCGAAAATGGTTGCATCTCGAGACAATATTCTCGGCCCCGGATATTCAGAAGCAGCTCCCGAACGAGGGTAGTATGTTTTTAGCTATAAATCAATTTTGGAAGGATTTAATGCGCAGGACAAGAGACCAAAAAGCTGTTTAAAGGTGACAGGGGCAATTCTCATCGGTGCGTCCAGTAATTCTAAGACTTCCAAGGATGGTGTGGGTAGTGGCGGTGGTGTCGGACAAGCTCTGCTAGATAGCCTTTTGAAGCATAATGCCTCGCTCGAGCGGATAGAGAAGTCGTTGGAAGACTATCTGGAAACGAAGCGACGGTCGTTTCCGCGCTTTTTTCATTTCGAGTGACGAGTTATTGGAAATGTTAGCACACGCAAAGGAGCCTCAGGTGGTCCAACGGCACTTGCCAAAGTGTTTCGACGCTTTGGCAAAGCTGGACATTAGTGATGACGCCGGATCAACCTCGACGACAGTAAACTCGCAGGACATTGTAGCGATGATCAGCCCCGAAGGAGAGCGCGTTGCATTTGGCCGAACATTGAAAGCGCGTGGGAATATCGAAGACTGGCTGAATGCTGTCCTCGTTAATATGAAAGCTTCGCTGCATCGACATCTGAAGACCTGCCTGTCGGATTACCAACATGCCTCGAGAGAAATGTGGCTTTTTCGGCACCCTGCTCAAGCGGTTGCCGTAGTATCTTACATCATCTGGGCCAGGGAATGTGAGGTTTGCTTTAAATCACCTTCGCAAGACCCTGTACGGGAGCTGTCCCTCTGGCATCAAACTATATGCACGCAGCTGAGCAATCTAACGCGGCTTGTGCGAACTCCGCTCACACAAGTTCAGCGTCGAGTTGTAGTATCACTAGTGACGACTGATGTGCACTTTCGCGATGTTGTAGAATCCTTGGTGATTAAACGAGTGATCGATGCCACCGATTTTTGTGGGAGCAACAACTTCGATACCGCTGGTACGCGGAACATGACGAATGTGAGATTCGCCAGGCAAATTGTCGAATCAAGTACGGCTACGAGTATATGGGCGCTTGTAGCCGTCTTGTAATTACCCCGCTAACAGACCGTTGTTGGATGACAATAACAGGAGCTCTTGAGTTGCGGTACGGTGCGGCCCTCGGGTCCTGCTGGAACGGGGAAAACAGAAACCTCAAAGGATCTTGCGAAGGCACTTGGCATTTTGTGCATCGTGATTAATTGTAGCAACCAGATGAGTTACAAAATGATGGGAAACATATTTAACGGTGTGATTCAAGCGGGAGCGTGGGTGTGCTTGGACGAATTTAATCGCATCGATATTGAGGTGCTGTCGGTTGTGGGGCAGCAAATGTCGGTTTTGCGGAATGCGCGGCTAATAAATTCACCTACAGTAATTCTAGACGGCAACTGTGTTCCTATACGGGACCACCATGTCATTATTACCATGAACCCTGGTTATACCGGGCGTACAGAGCTTCCAGACAACTTGAAAGTGTCTTTTCGCCCAGTAGCTATGATGGTACCGGACTACGCGTTGATTGCTGAAATTTTGCTTTTTGCTGAGGGTTTTCAGCTAGCAAAGTCTCTCTCAAGAAAAGTGACAAAGATGTATAAACTTTGTGGCGAGCAGCTATCTCAACAAGCGCACTACGATTTTGGTATGCGAGCTGTAAGATCTGTTCTTACGATGGCAGGCTCCTTAAAGCGTACCTCTGCCACAATTTCACGTTCATCTTCTGGAGCCATCGACCCAGCTTCAGCCAGTGGTTTCGATGAGAGCGTCGTTCTTATCAAGGCAATGGTCGGGGCAAACGTCCCAAAACTTACAGATGAAGATGCTCAGCTGTTTCAAGGGATACTGAAAGATCTCTTCCCCGACATTATTTCGTCCATGAGCACTGTCGAAATTGATGGACTTCTCCAAGGTGTAGGGACGCCGTCTTCATTATCTGCATCGGATAGCGCAAATTGGCTCGCTGACTTGGAAGAAGAGATTGATCAGCAGTTGCGGCAACATGGTCTGCAAGGGCCACACCGGTGGAAGAAGAAGCTGCTGCATTTATTCTCCACGCTAGAAGTGCGAGTCGGGGTCGTTCAGACCGGGACAAGTGGTAGTGGAAAAAGTACCGCGCTACGTATACTGATATCTGCCGTGAGTGCACTGCGAGAGCGAGCTGCCCACCCCGACGCACGGTTTCAGCGAGTGGTTTCGTTCACTCTTAACCCAAAAGCCATTTCGATGGCCGAACTCTACGGCTTTTTCACCCAGCCACGCGTGAGTGGACTGATGGTCTGGCGTCCAAGTTGCTTCGCTCATGTATTATGGAGAAGAATGAGGAAATACTGGCAAGGCACAACGCCCACCGCGATCCTTCCGCATGGCATTTACCATTCTACTGGATAACATTTGATGGGCCTATTGATGCTAACTGGATCGAAAGTATGAATACAGTCCTGGATGATAATATGACGCTTTGCTTAGCGAATGGCGAGCGCATCAAGCTCCTACCACGAATTCAGCTGCTTTTTGAAGTGGCTGACACTGCTGCTGCTTCGCCTGCAACTGTCAGTCGGTTGGGCGTGGTTTATTACCATCCCGACTACCTCGGCTGGCATGCTTTTGTTGACACTTGGGTATCAACACTAATGGTCCCATCAGTCCTACCACCATCACCAACCCATGATTCAACCTCCAAAGAACCTCCAATACTAACGCCACTGGGCGCCAAGGTGAAAGCTAGAATCCTCAAGTACTTCGACCTGTTTGTGGAGCCAGGCTTGGCATTTCTTCGCTCAGCAGCGACGTCATCAAGTTCAGTTTTACGAGTACCCATCTTAACCTGTGACTTGTCATTCGTCGCGACGATTTGCCACATATTTCAGGCTTTAATGGCGCAGAAAGCACCTCCGGAGCTTTTTGCATCGACTCCTCCTTCTGCTCGAGGTACTACATTTCACGTTGACGAGGCATCCACGCGTAGTGTGCCATTTTCAGAAGAAGATCGCCACAGATGTATGGATCTCATGTTTATCTTCAGCTTTACGTGGTCTATTGGAGGCAACCTAAATCTCGACCAACTGAAGATGGAATTTCAAGACTTCCTTTTAAGTTAATTTCGTCGCTAGAGCATACTTTGAGCTTCGACATACTAGCAGTTGATGGGAAAATCCCAACACCTGCAGGACTTTCACAGGCTACGGGCGATATCCAGGACTTCTTCATTAACTTCCAGTACTTAAGCTTCTCGCCGTGGGCTAACATCTTCCTGGAACAAACACAGCAATTACCGCAGCACAATCGCATTACAGGTGGTCATCTTTTGGTACCAACGTTAGATATCCTCAAGTACCGTTATTTGGTGGAGTTAATGGTTGTCGATGCTAGACAGCCGGTTCTTCTAACAGGCGCTACCGGTTCGGGTAAATCAACGATGATTCATCACGTTCTAGACATACACGCGCGAATAGCGGCTGATCTTGACCCGTCCGAATCAGACACCGACTCACCACTGTCTCTTGTTGCACATGGAAAAGTGTTACCTCTCATCCTGTATTTGTCTGCTCGAACAACGAGTGCTGGTGTCCAACTCAGTATCGAGAGTAAGTTTTCTAGAAAACGCAGGACCTTGCTTGGAGCACCGGCGAATAAACAGCTTGTTGTCGTTTTTGTGGACGATGTAAACATGCCAATTGCCGAGAACCACGGCGCACAGCCAGTCATTGAACTCTTGAGGCAGTATCTAGAATTCAGGGGTTTTATGATCGCGAGAAATTCTTTTGGAAGGATGTCGAAGACTCTGTTTTAGTTGCAGCAGGCGGATTGCCAGGTGGAGGTCGCCAGACACTTTGTCCACGTTTTGTACGACATTTCTCTGCGGTATTTTGCCTTCCAAGTTGTGATGAATCGGCGATGAAGGCGATATTCAACTCAATCCTAACTTTACATTTAGCAGGATGTGGATCTGTATTCACAAAAACCGTGAAAGATGCGCTGATGCAAACGGTAAACGCGACCTGTGAGCTTTTCCAGAAAATTGTGCAAGGGTTGCTGCCAACACCTTCGAAATGTCACTATAAGTTTAATTTGCGTGATGTGACTAAGCTGATGCAAGGTATTGTATTGGGCACTCGGAGTTTTGGTTCCAATCCAAACAAAAATGCTAAAGTACAACCAACAACAAGCACGCTTACTGCGAATACAGTAGTCAGCTTGTGGGCACACGAAGGCATTCGTGTTTTTCGGGACCGTTTGATTGACAACCTTGACAGAAAATGGTTTTCTGAGCAACTAGTGGCTACAGCAAACAGAGCTTTCGGTCTTTCCTGGGGCCTAAATATGGTATTTGAGCCCGAATATGCTGTGGAACAGCGACGTAAGCTACTCACCACTAAGAATGGAAGCCCGCCAAAGCAGGAGCATAATATTTTGTTCTTTTCTCCGATGCGAGTTAAAGAAGAGAGCAAGCAAACGTCAAGCCGCACCACTATCCGATACTATCAAGTGGGGGATTTAGCGCGTTATGAAGTATTTCTCAATGGTCAAATTGCAGAATATAATGCCAGCCCGATAGTACAAGCTTCGTGCCGCGAACCGCTTGAACTTGTACTCTTTGAAGATGCTATGGTGCACACCGCATCAATCGCGAGGATTTTGATGCAGCCTCGAGGCCATGTGTTGCTTCTGGGCATGGGAGGTTGCGGCAAGCGCTCACTTGCGAGATTGGCTGCGTTTATGATAGGGTACCGATGTTTTGAGATCGAAATGAAGAAAGATTACGGCTTGATAGATTTTCGAGATGACCTGAAGGCGATGATGAAATTAGCCGCGCTGGGCCAGAGTGCCGATGGGTTTACAGAGGGAAGCCACCGTTCTTGCAGTATGAACAATGACACTAGCGGCGAAAGCGTGACGGTGGGTTGTGCGACACCAACAGTTTTCTTATTAAACGACTCCCAACTGACATCCGATGATTTTCTGGAGGATATCAATACTGTTCTGAATGGCGGTGATATCCCCAAGCTTTTTCCACCAGAGGAACACGAGATAATTATTAGCAATGTTCGCACCTTTCTAGAGCGCATGGCTGCTGATGCGAAGTCCCATCCGACGCCAGATGACCAAGCTGACTCGACTTCGATAGTGAGCACCTTCACTCGGAAGGACTGTGAAGATTACTTCCATACGATGGTCCAGAACTCATTTCACTTTGTGCTTTGCATGAACCCTTTTGGAGAAGTGTTTCGTGGACGGGTACGACAATTTCCAGCACTTATTAACTGCACCACCATTGATTACTTCGACGAGTGGCCCAAAACTGCTCTAGAATATGTTGCTGAGTTTTATTTGTCGCGAGACGATGCCAACACCCTTAGTCAGAAATGCGCTAACAGCCCACCCGTGACCAGCATCACGGACACAACAAGCTCCCCAGAAATCAGATCGG
Organism: Phytophthora boehmeriae; assembly: GCA_011947355.1. Classification (NCBI taxonomy): domain Eukaryota; phylum Oomycota; class Peronosporomycetes; order Peronosporales; family Peronosporaceae; genus Phytophthora; species Phytophthora boehmeriae. Next base: position 340,803 of record JAAVTJ010000194.1, on the reverse strand, counting down.
CTGTGGGAGCACTTTGTGCAAGTGTGCATCAATCGATTAGTGCACTGCTTCCAACATTTCTCGCTACATGCCGAAGGCACGTGTATATTACGTCACAGCACTACCTGGATTTGATTTCGTTGTTTAAACGCATCTTTCAAGAAAAGAAAGCGCGTTGGGAAACCAAACTGCATCGACTAATGATTGGAGTCGTCAAACTAGACGAGACTAATACGCTGGTGACCACTCTTCAAGATGAGTTGGTCGCCCTTCAGCCAGTCCTATCGAGCAAGACGAAAGAAGCGGAGGAGCTGCTAGCGCAAGTCGGCATAGACCAGGCAGAGGCGCAGCAAGTAGCAAAACGAGTGGGGTCGGACGAAGCTCAAGTCAAGCAACAGCAACAAGAAGTTGCAGTGTGCCAAGCAGATGCACAGCGCGACGTTGACCAGGCGCTACCGGCACTAAATGCCGCTGTCGCAGCACTTGATTCCTTGGACAAAAGGATATTACGGAGGTAAAGGTTTCGTGAAACCTCCCCAGGCCGTGCAGATGGTGATGGAGGCTGTATGTATCATGCTAGGGGAGAAAGCGGATTGGGACACTAGCAAGCGTATTTTGTCGCGCAGTACCTTTATGATTGAGCTCAAGGAGTACGACAAGGATAATATTCCTGCTGCAACTCTTAAAAGGATCCGCAAGTACATCGAGAACCCGGATTTTGCGGTCGACGAGGTCAAAAAGGTATCGCACGCGGCGATGTCACTGTGCATGTGGGTGCATGCCATTGATACTTACGCACGCGTTTTTAAAGAAGTAGCTCGAAGCGCCAGCGACTAGTGGAAATGAACTCTGTGCTCGCGGGCGCTAACTCAAAGCTTGCAGCTAAACAGCACGAGCTAGCAATGGTGATGGAAAAAGTACGCAGACTGAAAAAGAAGTGCGAGCTAACACTGGCAGAAAAGCAACGAATTCTCGATGAATCAGAGCTAACGCAAAGAAGACTGCAGAACGCCGAGAAGCTAACGGTTGGTCTGGATGATGAACGGATACGATGGAAAGATAGTATTGAACTGTTGAAGGAGCAGGGCAAGGCCATGCTAGGGGATTCATTTCTTGCAGCTGCATACATGTCATACCTGGGACCGTTTGACGGGTTGTTTCGAGACAAGATGTTGCGTCGCTGGCAAAACATAGCTAAGAGTTCAGTTGGGTCATCAGAGCCATTTACACTCGTTAATGCTTACGGTGACTCTCAAGAGCTTCGTGAGTGGCAGCTACTCGGCTTACCAAACGATATTTTATCTGCTGACAACGCGCTTTGTGCTTTGAAGAGCAAACAGCGTTGGCCTTTGATGATTGATCCGCAGCAACAAGCCACCCTATGGATAAAACGACTTGAGACTTATAATAACCTGGAAACAGTAAAAAGTGACGTCGGCAATTTGATGCAGATTGTGGAAGACTGCCTTAGAGGAGGAAAACCGCTTTTGATTGAAGAGGTGACTGAGTCATTAGATCCGTTGCTGGATCCTGTTTTGGCAATAAAAACATATCAACATCTGCACGGTATAAGCAATATGCACGTGAAACTTGGAGATCTACAGGTAGAGACAGATATGGAGCGTTTCCGCTTGTACCTCACGACTAAACTACCCAATCCGCATTTTGCGCCCGACGTCTTCATCCGAGTGAACGTAGTGAACTTTACTGTGACTTGTGACGGTTTGGAAGAACAATTGCTGAGTGATGTTGTGAAGCGAGAGCGTATGGAAGTTGAGGAACGGAGACATTCACTTCTGGCCAGTATTTCTCGAGATCAAAAGCAGTTGCATGACATCGAAATCAAGATATTGAATCTGCTTTCAAGTGCTACAGGTAACATTTTGGACGATGTTGAGCTCATTAAAGTTCTAGAAACGTCCAAGAAAACATCAATGATGGTAGCCCATCGACTGGCAGAGTCCGAGGCCACAAAACAAGAAGTACTAGAGATCCGCAACCAGTACCACACTGTAGCAGTCCGTGGGGCTTTGCTTTTCTTCATCATTGCTGATTTGGCGGACATCGACCCGATGTATCAATACTCATTAGAGTATTTTACTCGGCTCTTCAACAAAAGCTTGGACGCGGCACCCCGAAACGAGCACTTTCGGATCGACTGGAGAGCCTCAAACACTGTGTGACACTCTCTGTCTACCGCAATATCTGCCGCGGGCTCTTTCAGGCACACGAACCACTATTCGCTTTTGTGATTTGTCTTAGGATCATGATCAAGGCTGGCGAGCTGAACCAACAAGACATCTGCCTTCTTGACCAAAAGGCAGTATTTGCTGATACACCTTCAACCACCCCAAAGACAACGGATGATGTTGACCCTCAGGCCCCAACTCAATGCAACATTGACATGCATGACAGTGTGAAAGAACCTCGACATGGTGGTATCGATGATATTTTTCGTGCGCTTAGTCAAAGCCTGCCGGCTTTCAGCAACGTGCTGGAGTCATATTATCGAGAAAAAGACAGCTGGGATGACTGGATGGCAAGTGACAACCCGTATATGTCACGGCTTCCAGGGGACTTGGACGCTGATATGCCCTCGTTCCTTCGTCTGGTGATCGTGAAGTGGTTGCGTGAAGATGCTTTTACTGCAGCAGTTCAGGTTTTCATTGATCAAACTCTGGGTGCAGAATTTTGGAAGCTGAGAACGGTGGTGTGGCGATGGATGAAGTCTACCGCGATAGCGACATATCTACGCCATGCTTATTTATCTTATCACCAGGTGCAGACCCCATCTCAACCTTACAGAATTGCGCTAATAAAATTGGGATGGGTGAGGACAGGTATCACGTTATCTCGCTTGGGCAAGGTCAGGGCCTGATCGCTGAAGTGAAGCTTAAAGAGTGCAAGGCTGAGGGCCACTGGCTCATTCTCCAAAATGTGCACTTATTCAAGTCGTGGCTGCCAAGACTCCAGTCACTTGTGGCTGGTCTTAAAGAGGAGGCTCTCAGTGGAGAAATTCACAAGGACTTTCGCCTATTCCTTGCGGCATACCCAGTGGCCTATTTTCCCATATCAATTCTTCAAAATAGTGTGAAGGTGATGACTGAACCACCGAAGGGAATCAAAGCAAATCTGCAGCGATCCATGATGTTGATCAAGCAAATTGGCACGGTAGAAAACGGTTCAGCCAGAACAGTAAGCATGAACACATCCATGAAGCTTCGACTAGCGTTTGGCCTCAGTTTTTTCATGCTGTGGTACGAGAGCGCGTCAAGTTTGGGCCTCTTGGCTGGAATCTGACGTACGATTTTAGCGACGCCGATTTCGTTAGTGTCGTCACCCTTCAACGGCGACTTGTCGATGCCGCAGCAAGTGTGTTACTTGACAGAGAAACTCTGCTGGATTCTACAAAGAACGCTGACTGCAACGAGGAAACCGACGACAACGGTGGTCGGGTACCGTTGTCGGGATCCGATCCATTACAGCAGCTTATTATCCCATGGGATGCACTTTTGTTTTTGGCAGGGGAGATATACTACGGTGGACGTGTTACCGATGAGTTTGATCGTCGATGTCTAATGGCTGTTTTAAGACGCTTTTGCTCCGCGAAAAGCCGCACCACCAAGCTGCACTCACTACAGCGCAGGTCATCTGCAACACGAGGATCACTAAAGCCGTTGGTTAAGCTGAAGAGTACGTCACGACTGCATAGTTGTTTATTTTCCGCAGATAGCGACATCTTTTGCACGCCCGAATTTCAAAGCGAAGACGAAATGATGCGGTTTGTTGATGCATTACCAGATATGGACGGTCCTCAAGTCTTTGGGATGCATCCAAATGCACATATATCTTTCCAACGACAACAAAGTCGATACTTTATGAAGTTGGTCATGCATATGCAACCGCTAAACTCGAGCGGTGGTAACACAGATAACAATTTGTCGGAAAATATGGAGCTACCAACAAGTGAAGCACTGGAAAACACAATACCTACGCCAGAAATTAATCGACCCGATCTCCCCGTATTACAACTATCTGAGGACATCCAGGCCAAGCTTCCTTCTGTAAGTGCGCTCGACAAAGCTGAAGCTTTCCTGCTGAGGAAACGTCACGAGAAAATGCACGACCCACTCACCGTTGTGTTGCAGCAAGAACTATCTGCATGCCATAACATTGTACGGTACGTTGATGCAAATCTTAGTGAGCTGCAGCTCACTATCCGAGTGTCGCCGTCATGTCTGTGAAGATGGAGAAAACACTTCACAGTCTTACATTGCAGCAGGTGCCACTTGACTGGACTTGCAATGATGCCCACTCGATACCGTCGACACAATCTCTATCACAGTGGATCACACAGCTACTTTTCCGCTGCGACTATCTCCACCAGTGGGCTGAACGTGGCAAAGCACCATGCAATGCATTCCCACTTGCGGTTTTTTCATTTCCTCAAGGCTTATTTACTGCAATTCAGCAGCGGTATGCACGGAGATACGCCACACCGATCCACTTCTTGGATTTTCGGTTTCGCGTACTAAATGGAACTGAATCCGACGCTATTTTGTCCGCAGATGCAGCGTTAGAGGGACAAGACCGAGGCGACAGTGGAGGGAGTCAATTCGAGATGCGAACGATAGCGCCTATTTGACAGGGCTGGTACTTGAGGGCGCGCGATGGAATAGTGAGATCAAATGTCTTTGTTGTTCGCTTCCAGGTGTGATGCGACAGACCATGCCTGCTATTCAGGTGATCCCGTATCGTAGCCAGAACCTAGTTAACCTTTAACTATCCCAGCGACAGCATCGAACGCATCAGGTGGTTCGGTGCGAGGTGCAACTAAGGCAGGCTTTGCAGCGAAAGAACCTTTTCAGAATACGGGTGGGCATGCCAAAAGCATGCATGGAGCTTCAAGAATGATTGACCAAAATCGGACAGAGGTTGAAATGCCTGAAACCCTACCTACAAGAAGCACTTATTCGTGTCCTCTGTATCGAACAGCCATGAGGAAAGGAACGTTGTCGACGACTGGAATATCTACAAATTTGGTGTTGGCGATGGAGCTCCCGTGCGATGGTGATCCTGACTATTTTGTGCTCAATGGAGCGGCTCTTGTGTGCAGTGCCGCCACGGAATGATCGCAACAATTAGGACTTGCGCGAAGGGCAGTACTTCATTTATCACTCCAGCTCCAGCAATCATTTCAACTTTTGCCATGAGATATTTCATGCGAGCCGCCCAACTGGACGGTGACGGTGTGTATCGACACGTGTTCATGCGCGCAGAAGGTTTGTTTCACTTGCCATCATTGAACCCATGAACCGAATGAGCTGGGCAGTTTTCACATCGCACCGCGAGCTTACAGTTGATTGTACCGTTTTAAATCCAGACCAGCGTTGCCCCAGCGTTGCCGGCTGTGTATGGTTGATCTGGCAGCGACTGAGTTGTGTCGGACTTGTCGCCGTTGCGCAAGCTACTTTCAGGATCCTGGGTGTGCGATGTATCGGCTCCGGTTGAATTGAAAGCCTGGTGAACAAACAAAGTGTAGCCGGTTTCCATTCACACCAGTTCGCCAAGACGTAAATTCTTGTGCGTCCTTCAATCGGACAATGTCCTCACGGTGGCTGCTTGAATGCTCGTATTATCGTCTGAAAAAGTGTTCTTGCAACTCTTGCGCAAACCCGGCCACTGTTACTTACCGTTCGTTCGTCTTCGTTCTCTACGCCAGTGTCGTCGAGGTTTGCGCCAATGCACTTTGGGGAGACTCGATTGTGCCGACTTCAACTTGTCGTTGCTAATTCAGGCTGCAATCTTGAAATCGTCGACGAGGAAGAGGAAAATGAATTGCATGATATTGCTAAGTTTTGAGGCATAGGCCAACCGACAGATTCCTAGGGAATCTGCTAGTTGATCACTTTCAGCATGTAGGTTGAATTCAACCATCGGGCAAATGGATATGATTGGTGAACGTGGAAGGCTTTTCGATGAGCAGTGATTGAACGATGCTTCAGAAGTTGTGAGTGCTGCTAAACGAACTCATGCTTCTCGTACGGAAAGTCCATCCTCGCGTAAGTGTTTGTCCACTCGATCCAAGAGCGTCCGTTCGCAATCGAGATGCAAATCACAACCCAACAATGCACATACTTTGGCCCCCCGCTCGTTATAATCAGAGACTTTTTCGTCTGCAGCCAAAGAGCGACCCCAGAGCCGACCAGAGTGACTCCAATAGCCAGAAATCGCGATCTGGTGACCCAGCCTCTACAGGTTGATTGTGTTCGTATCAGCGCAGTAAAACATCCAACAAACGCAACCTCACTCTTGTAATGAACTGCTTTCGGATCCACGAGCACGTGGATATCACCTTGTTCTGACTTGAAGTTCTTGCCAAAGTATGCATCGCTATTGAGCTTCCAAGTTTCATCCAGTAGCGGTTGCTCTTGCATGAGACTCTTGATTCGATCTGGAACTTCTTTCCTCTTGAGCGCCATGGTGTCGTTGTCTTGCGAGTTCAGCCACGCGCCTCCAGCACGTGTGAGATACCGTTTCAGCGTCAAATCGAACCAAGTTGGGATTTTTCTCCTTCTTGTCCTTCAGATCTCCAACCCATGTCGATATCCGTTGACTATGCTTCTTTTTCCGTGTTGCAATTCATTTGGCTTTACAATCCCGACCACCGTTCATTCTCTTCGTTCCCTGTACCAGTGTCGTCAAGGTGCATTAATTCACCTTGGGCGTTGCTTGGACTGAAATCTGAGACGAGACTTTGTCCTTTGCATTCTGGCTCGATTTGACATTCGACTCGATTGTGCCGCATCGCATGGCCACTTCAACTACGAGCACCACGAGCAGCTTCTGCCTGATTTTCTTCTCTCAGGATTCTTCCGACCGTATCCATGGTGCTGTCCGATGCGACTGACACGAGGGGCGACGACACCAGAACTTTTTGAAGCGGTGCAGAAGAAAGCAGGAGAGACACGCACATGTGCATGGCGTACTCGATTCTGGCTCTGCTAATGTGAGACAACGGCAACAGCGGACAATCCTAAAAAGCGCGGGATGCAATGAGGACAAACGTTTGACTTCATGGCTTTTGAAATGAACATGATTGACTTGCTCACTTCCATTGCTGCTGTCTCAAGCGCACCTCGTCCTCACACTCTTTGCCGTCGAAGATGTTCCAGCTCTCCAGCAGTATTGCCTCCCGCCCGGTCGTAGAAGGCGCCACTCGACTGAAAATCGGCAGCATCGCTGTCCGCAAGACTCCGGCGCCAACTTTCAAACTCAAGCTCTCGGTTCAGACAGACTTCGACGAGCGCGGCGACTGCAAAGAAACCGATAAACCAACAAGTCTCTGGGACGACGAAGTGATCGCGTCGAAGCGCATTCCGCGCGATGACATTCGGATCGACCAGTTGCTCGGCCGTACCACAATTGGTGCAGTCTACTCGGGCCTTTACAGAGGTGAATGCATCGCAGTGAAGAAAATCCTTCCTGAGAACGCCGAGCATGTGGACGCCTTCCTTGCCGAGGTGAAACTCACTGCGACCCTCGACCACCCGCACATTGTACGACTTATCGGTGTGGCTTGGAACTCGGTGACGGACTTATGCGTCGTGGAAGAATACATGGGAGGGGTGACCTGCAGTCGTTGTTGGACAGGTACGAAGAAGCTCGTCATGCGGCGGGCTTTGACCGGGAAAAGACCAAGATCGCGATGCAAGTGTGTCAGGCGCTGGTCTACATGCACTCGCTGTCGCCCCCTGTAATCCACTGCAGCTTCACGTCGCGCAGCGTCCTCTTGAACGAGCAAATGGAAGCTAAGGTGACGAATTTTGGCTCGTCTCCGAAACAAGTGTACGAGGTGCAGACAGAATGCACAACCACTACATTGTGGACGGCTCCGGAGGTGATTCGTGGCGAAATGCATGGCACGGGCGCCGACATGTTTGCGTTTGGAGTGGTGTTGTCAGAGTTGGATATGCTCTCGGCTCCGTACACTCAGGCGCGTCAACAAATCCGAGGCATGGAGGGTCGTCCATTGCGCGACGCAGAGATCCTGGAGAAGGTAATGAAAGGAAGTCTTCGAGCGAACTTCTCAGAATCTGGTCCGATGGCGTTGGCAGAACTCGGACGTGCTTGTACATCGAGGGATCCTCTCAATCGCCCAAGAGCGTCCGAAGCTCTGTACAGACTTCAATCGATTTTGGCGCATGAACTCGCATAGATTCACTACTGTCGTTGAGACTGTAGAACTATCTGCATTACTTCCATGTATATGTACTCTTCCAATTCACTTCTTCATTGCATGGTTACACATTATGAAAGCTGAATAATATCTGCACTAGTCTTACAAGATACCTCGATGATGCCTGCAAAATTTCTCGACCCACAGACTGTGCAAAGTCAATCATCTACATCGCCATAATCGATCGTAAACTTAGGTTTGGCACGTGCGTTTATGGTGTCCAAAGCTCATACTTTTAAGCCACGAGAGTTGCGCAATGTTGCTCCCGTCTTCTTTACGAGTGTTCATTCGCCTCGAAAATCGTTCACTCGACTTTGAAATGGCAAATTTAAATAAAAAGCGGGAAGCAAGTTGTCGAACTTCAGACAACTTGCTCTGAAGCGGAGGTCGAATACTGTACGAAATCTTAGCCTGTCGGACAGGCCCCTGTCTGTTCATATCCAAAACCGGTTGAAAGCCCCCGAGGATCTCGGCTTCACTCGGAAATTTGACGTCATCTGCGAAACACAGCACGGAAGCACTTGACGTCATGCCGTGCATTGTGTCAGCAGCTTTTCTTTTCACAATATCAAGTCTGTATGGGTTGGCTAGCGCTTACAGCGTTTTCTCGTACCACGCGCAAGATTCCTGTGCGGGTAGTCCGACTCGAGTTGATGTCGCGATACAGTCGGATTGCGCTGCTGGATGTCACGCCGACAATAGAGATTGGGCTTCAAAGGATGTCAAATGCGACCAAGACTACAAGAAAGCTGTGTGGAAATCGTTTCGAGGCGCCAGTTTTATTCTGCAGGAGGCTCTCACCGTTGACTGTGGAGCGTTCCTTGGTGCCTCTGCGTTTCTTGCCTCGGGAGAGTGCGAAAAAGTCATTTCGGACTTTGGTTTGGCAGCATATGCGATCGTTAGTCTAGAGACCGACAGCTCTGCATCGATCCGGTATTTCAGCAACGACAAGTGCACGACGCCGTTACGTGGCCCCGTTCGGTTGACCGAGAATATTGAGATTCAAGACGCTGTGATCGACGCATCAGCTCTAGATAACACTAACGTCAGCTGTGATGCGAACGGTTATCGTTGGAGCTCCTACAAATCCTCTAGTCGCGTGGACACTCGCAAGCTCTTGAGTTTTGGTAGTTGTGGGAGTCCGGCTGACAAAGTCGACTGTAATGCTCCCACGGGTGGCAACACAGAGAGCAAAACAAGCGACAGAGACGACTCGAAATCGATTGCAAACACCTCGACAGCGTCGTCCGATGCAACTAGAGGCACTGTGAAGCTCATTCTGGGCACAATTGTGGCCGTGATGGCTGTTGTGGCTCTTGCGTTGGCATTCATCTACCGCAGATTCAGAGCCAGCACCGACAGCGAGGAAGACTCGACGGAGCCGCGGCTCTGCGCCAGGAGTGTCAGCGCCTTCATGGATCAAAACTCGCCCACGACGCAACACCAACAGGTGGCACAAACTCCTCGGAAGCAAACTGAGACGCGGAAGGCGAGGCTCCAAGGACACCGCTAAGATGGCTACATTGTTTCTAAAATAGCAGCGTCTAAAATTAGCTCGTCTGATGGGGCAGATTCCCCGCCCTTTGCCCGAATTCGAATTGCCCTCAAACTTAGTCCGCACTTAAGATATATTACACCGAATGAACACTATTTGCCACTGAATTACACCTTGCGAAGCCAATCACCTCGCTGGAAATGACTATCGGCCCACAACGCGCTCTTCTGATCAACGGCTTAGTCTCCATTTAGCTTTGGTGACGGCAGCGCGCCATTCCTGATTCTTTTTCGCGCCGATGTGACCTTCGCCGACGGTTTAGTCGCTCAGTAGTGGAAACACTCGCTCTCTTTGAGCGGCTAATTCAGGATGAAGCGATCGGCGCAGACTGTGAAGCGCCAGATGCGATCGATGGCGACGTCGTTGGCGCTGGTGGCGACGCTGGGCGCTATGTATCGTCGCTCGGACATTATGGAAGGCCTCGCCTCATGGGTCACAGGGCTAGTTTTTCCGTCGGGTGACATAACGCTGAGCAAGTTGCTGTGGCTGGCGGTGGGGCTGACGTTAGCATGCGTCCATCTCCAAGACTTTGTGTGCAATACAATTGCGATTGTCCACCTCTGGCAGACGTCATCATTGCGTCATCAGCTGTTTCTGGTGGACGAATACAGTCGAAGAACGAACGCAATTGCATTACTGACAGACAAGCAGCAGCGACTGGAGGTGGAGACGCAGCAGTTCCAGGGCCAAGTGGCCATTGCAACAACTGGAGAAAGCATCGGAGTGCAAGTGCAGGGGAGATTCACTCGGCCCGTTCCAGTCAACAGCAAGCTCTTCGTAGCTCTGGAGCTTCCAGTGGAAGCGAGAGATGTCGGGGTCGGTATGCGGGTGCTGCTTGCGCTGTTTCGATTGCTGCGCAGATGCAATGACGTCCACATTTCATCAGGAGAAAATAAAACAAGTGACGCTGACGACCTGGAATTGCCTCACTTTGCAGTCGCGATGCGGTCGGACAACCACGTTGAATTGTCTTTAAGGGGACCCCACCATATGCGTAAATCGTTGCCACCGGATCCGGGCCGACTGGACAAGATCTGCGCGGAAGGGAAGATCTACTCGTTTCACTCAACAGTTCGTGACTGGAAATGGAGATGGCTCGCGAGGCTAGTACTGACTGTGGTGTCGTGGTTTTCATTCGGCTGGGTCAACTCTCATCCAGTTCATTTCACAGCTTACTTGGTGGCCCCGCCATTCAAGAACGCGAAATTACTAAACAAAGGCAGGCGGCACACGACGGCATACAAGCGCCACATCTTCTGCTTTTCTGTGCATCGACAAGAAAAATCACTTCCATCTTCAGACCCTCGCGGCCTACGAATCATTCTTCCTCATGATCTCTATCTCGACGAGCTGGACGCGGGCTCTCCTATCTCTCTATGGAACAGCAAAAATCAACGCCGTGGTGGTGTACCACTGGCACACGCAGAAGCCTGTAGACGCATTGCAGAAGATGCTCGAGCACTGAGTCGATTGGCCTTTTCCCTTGATGTATGGGTGGAATTTGTCGATCGCGTGGCTGGACGGCGGAAGGTAGGATATCTTTTGACGTCGTGGATACGGTACAACAACGACAGCGCACGGTGCTGCGCAGTGCTACTACGTTGAAGAATACTGTGTTGTTGCTGCGACTTGAGCATCAGCTCGACAGGAAGGAGAACCAAAATGAGCGAGACCTCCTCGAAGGTGAAGAATTGGTGGAGACCGACAACGAAGCTGTGGACTTCCAACATCTTGTTGTTGAGTCGCGCGAATACCGCTACGAACAGATCGAGCACGAGGCATCTGCTGTCGCTCGCACACTTAATCAAGTAGCAGCGAAACCTTCGCAGGGCAGGCGAAGGTGGTGGCAGCCTCAGAGTTGCTATCAGCATCAACTGGAGAAGGCGGCACTATTCAGATGTCTGTCGGGGCCTTCACATTTGCCGTCAGTGTCCAGTCACAAAATGATGGGCGTCCAAATTAGTGAGGCACAACATGCAGCCATGGATGTTGTGCATGAGACTGGTATTTATCGTTTGCATGGTGCCGGGGATGGCACGATACAACTGCTTCGCCAGGAATGGTTTATCGTCACCGCAAGTCAGCTTCAATTTTTCCGTTCATACTCGGTAGCGCCGGCTTTGAATGTTCCTATTACGCACGTGCTCAACATTTGCAGCATAGATAATGTTCGACTACTCAATGATGCTGGAACTCGTCAAGATAAAGGCGAAATATCCCGCTGGTACTGTGTGGAAATACACCTGGCACTCGAGATTATCACGCTCTTTGTGGAAACGTCGGAAGCTCGTGATCAACTCGTCGCATCATTGAAGCCCCTCACAAACGATGAGTGCGACCTAAAAGTTATGTCACCGGCGGCGAAAGTGGTTGGGTGTGAAGCCGTTGCCACTGCGCCACTCTTTACTCCAATGATTCTCAACTCACAGACCCATCCTGTGTGTCTGAATCAGAGGTCTTCGCGATTTATAAGTGACTATAGAACGGACGCATGTTCGGCATTGGATTTGGTGCAGGAGACCGCGGAATCGGGACTAGAAGTTTTTCTCTCGGGGACGTAGCAGCAAGGTGTCGCATCAATCGAGCAGCGGTGCTTCGCTTTCTCGATAAAGTCGAACTGCTCAATGGACTTGACCTCGACGTAACAGCTGCGCAGATATCTCACGAACATCGCTTTGCTCTGGCACTCAATCTGTATCACACACTCTTTATTCACGCTACACTGGTATTTGGGTATCCGCAGTCGCACGAGCAATGGAAACTGATTCAGATTGTACCATGCTACCTCGTGCGTACGAAGGAACGTAATTGTGTGCGCTTCACATTGTCAGATATCCAGCACGTGATGCTACGCTGCCCAGTACCAGTAAGCTTGAGGCGTCGGGAATCAAGCGGAGCTTGTCCCAAAACGCACTAATGGATCTCGCCATTGGCGGCGGTGATGCCATTAATGGTTTATGTCGAACGGTGTTGGGTGTGACTTGGACGCCGATTTTACCGAATAGTAGCTCTTACGCTGCTGTCAAGAACACACCTCTCCCAATTCCAGCTCATCTATCGATTGATCATGCCGACTTCCGCTCCAGTCTTGTGCTGCAGATTAACAGTTCGCCTCCACACCCAAAGACGACAGGAATCATGTGTGTGTACGACGGTGGACGGGATCTTGACGAACAGCTGACAGCAACGTGCACGGCATTTTTGCGCCGCGAGCTGCGTCTGGACGAAACTAGTCGAGTGATCTATTTGCCTAGAGTATGCGAGTGGTATCACATTAGCCACCGCGAAGACAAAGCGAGTGATCACAACGATGCTGTTAACAGACGAATGGGGCCACTCACTCAGCGTCGACGCCGTAGCAGCAGCGGTAGTGTCAGTGGTGTGGCTGCGTTGTCTACGTCACGAAGCTTTTTCTGTCTCCAGCGCTTGTTGGGTTTTATGGACGTGGAGCAACATCATCGGGCGATGCATCTTCTCCTCGGTGCAGGTGAGGAGTGCCGTTTTGTTTTCGACGAATTCTGGACGAGACCAAGTCGATCAGCTGCTGCGAATCTGCTAAGTAGCGCCGGTGTTGCCGCACTCGAAGCTTTCACGGGATCTAGCAGCAAGAAATTTACTGGTGTGAAGACACGTAAGTCTTTGGGAAGTGGAGCTGGTTGTATTGACGATGGCAAACGTGGCCTGCGTTCATACTTTTGACGCGAAGCATGAGATCCCTACATCTCTATTGGAAGATTATTTACACTGGTCTGTTCATGATGTTATCTGTCATGAAGCACCCCGAACGTCCATTACGGACGAAGCCACTGCATGATCGACGTGAGATTGTGCGAAAGTGTATGGCGATGCATATATTGGGAGAGATGCCAAACATCTCGTTCTCATCGCAAACAATCTACTGCATGGTACCAAAGTTCTGGTTGAAGAGGGAGCTAAAGGGAAGTGCATAGCCACTTTGAGTTCGTGCTCACGCGTGGGAACAACAGAATCGCGATTGTGGAGGAGAATGCCATCGGTCTCAAAGTATTATGAATTGCGTTCGTAAGAACATCCATTACTTTTTCCACCATTCGTTCCACCAAGAATACCACGTGCCGTTGGAGCAAACTTCAACATGAACTCTGGAATTAACTCGCTCGTCATGGGTTCACTTGTACTTGCCACAAGTTCTTGGTAATTGCGTTGAGCGGCTCACTACTCGTTAAAACCGGTTCTTCTCGTCGCTTGGCCTCCTGCTCTGCCGAAATGGGACACAACGCAGTCGTTCTGCTACTCGTAGCCACCACTCTTGCTATGCACACGGCAAATGCAGCTTTGTTTAAGCTGTGGGTCTTCTACGCAGGAAATACTTGCGATGGCACGCCTTACAACACGTACGCTCAAAGCAACAGCAGCTGCTACACTGAATCATGCGCCTGGGACGGAAACCTGACTACTACCGAGATCGGGGTGATGTCGATTGACTGCACTTCGGACTACAAAACCAGCATGAACGATTTCTTCGGCAGCTCTCCATACATCCTGGTCGAAACGTTCTCAGACAGCCACTGCACGACGCTCTCGTACGCACAAGGATTCTTTGCATCCGGGAATTGTGAAGGAGCTCCAAATCAGAATTCAAGTGAAGTACCTCACATCATTGCGCGGCTGGAATATGATGGATCTGCTTCGCTGGAGTACTATTACGATGGCACGTGCGATTACAGCAATCTCAATGCTACCTACACAGCAAGCAAATACTATGTGAACAGTGGCAAGTGCACTTCGGGCTGGAGCAAGTGGTACTACATGAATGGCGACGATACTGCCAATCCCAGCACCACAGATGCACCTAGAAGCAAGGACGGTACTATGGACAACAACAACGGAATCAGCGCGTCAGTGATAGGCGCCATCGCTGGAGGATGCTTTGTAGGCGTCCTCGTCGTTTGCGGAATGTGTTGTTGTTGTAAACGACGCTCTCGCTCAAAACCTACTGAGACTCAACAACAGCCCACTGTCAGCGTTCAACATGATAATACAGCTTCACTGGAGAGTGCGATGCACGGCCAGATCGGCTTATGGAACGACGATGTGATCACGGCTAACCGTATCCCGCGCGACAAAATACGCGAAAAGAAACTCATTAGCCGCGGGGCATTTGGTGAAGTGTATGACGGTATCTTCAATGGGAAGAGGGTCGCGGTTAAAATGCTACTCCCAGAAACTCGTGGACATCTCCAACATGTTAGCGATTTTCTTAGTGAGGCAAAGCTGATGGCCACTATGGACCACCCACATATTGTGAGTTTTGTTGGAGTCGCATGGGATTCTCTCTCGAACGTCTGCGTTGTGCTTGAGTTCATGGGCGGTGGTGATCTCCGAACACTGCTCGACAAGTTCAAGGCTTCAAACCGACCAGTGGGGTTAGATCAGCAGAAAACGACGATTGCCCTTCATGTGTGTCATGCCCTCACATATTTACACTCGTTAATGCCTCCGGTGATCCACCGTGACTTGAAGTCTCGCAATATCTTGCTGAATGACTCCTTAAATGCGAAACTAACAGACTTCGGTATCTCTCGAGAGCGCCTTGACCGTACAATGACTGCTGGTGTTGGAACTTCATTATGGATGGCGCCTGAAGTTATGCTGGGCGAGCGTTACGACGATAAAGCTGACATGTTTTCGTTCGGCGTGGTGCTATCCGAACTTGACTTGCACACTCTACCGTACACGCAGACCAAGGACAAGGTTCGAGACTCACTGGGCCGGCAGCTTCCGGATGCTGCAATTCTGCAGCAAGTAGCAATGGGAACTCTGCACGTCGATTTCTCGCACGCCAGTCCCCAGTCGATCGTCGAGCTCGGGCGTGCATGCGTGTCGGTGGATGCAAGAGAGCGCCCGAGTGCAGCTGAGGCGCTGTACAGGTTGCAGAAGATTCTTTCTCGAGAAATGGCATAATCGTAATAACACAGCACCTGAACAGCGGACTTAGAAAACGCCATTACGCATTAGTTCTATCGGTACATATTGTTTTATCCTGAATACTCTCGCTCAAGCCTTGCAGCGTGATCCAAAAACAAATCAACAGCGTTGAGGAGGCCATGGCTTTCCAAAACTTTCGCGACATGGCGTAGCTTCGGGATGTGATAACGCTCTTTAGAGGCTATTAGTCCTGCCTTCAGTTGCGCTTCTGCTTCCTGGGGATTATCAAGTTCCAGCAGGATCAGAGCAGTGTTCACGTGGAGATCCGTTTCTTCGGGGTGTTTGGAAATCCCTGTCCGCAGAATTTCCAGAGCTTCGTTCAATTGCTTTTTCTTGCTGTAACAAGCCCCCAGCATGTTGTAGATGACGGCAGGTTCGATTAAAAGCTCAGGGTCCACCTGCCGATCACGGATCACGGCGTTCGCCAACTCCGTCATGCGGAAAAACTTAATAGCCTCATCATAGTCTCCACTTTCATAGGCAATAATGGCTCGATGGTAGAAATGAGTTGGAAAGACACTGTTCTGACGTAGCGCATGATCCAGAAATCGTGTGGCGCTTGCAATAGTGTCACTCGCTAGAAATTCCTCAAGCGAAATCTTGTCCTCATCTTTCTGTCGCAACATCCAGTATTTAAAGAGTTCGGTACCCAGAAAGCCGGGGACGGATACAGCTTCGGTGCGAGCATGGCAGACTTGTGCAGATGGCGTACTCCATTGAGAAAATGCTCCTCGTTGTCATCGTTATTGGTGGCTAGGTTGACATATGAGAGTCCAGCATTTAAGTGACTCTCGATATGCTTTGGTATCATTCCCAACGAAACGCGCAAATATTCAAGAGCCTGTTCCGGATCGGGATTGAGCAGATTCTTGGCTTGGTTAGAGAGAACCTTGACGTTTGTAGGGACCACCTCGACTGCAGCCTTGAATAGCGTTTCCTCACTGAACCACTCAGCATTTCTCACATGACTGCGATAGCATCCAGTCGCGAGCAAAAGCGGACCACAAGTTAGAAGTAATGATCTTGTTGTCCCAAAGAAGCGTGCAGTCACGTGTTTACTTGGCGGATTAACCAACTCTGAGCCGGTATCGATCTCAACCCTTTCAGGAACCGGATCTCCGTAGTACTTTCCTGTAATTGACGATGTTCGATCAACAACGCACCCAAGTAAAAGGCAGAAGCCGACACTCGGGAAATACAGCAACCGCTCTGCGACCACTGTCCCCACGGGGAACAATATGTTCGCGGCCGGAACAAACGGGATCACTCCGAACGCGATACTCATCATCAATAGTGAAGAAGATCGGGACTGATAAATTCTACTATTTGTCAGCTGAAGAATCGCAGCACGAGCACCTACCCATACCACAATATATGCCAGCAGAGTGTACAGGTTGCGGAAGTCAGTTATGGTTTCAATCACGGGAACTGTGTTGTATCCGTAGTCGAAGCAGAACCATCGTGGCCAAACTAATTTCCAGAGGTACCATGCGTGTACGTGTGCATACGACAGAATCCGCGTCAATCTGCTTTCTTGCACAACGATATTATTTGCCAGGATATTCCACTCCATCTGGCGGTGCTCGCCATTAATCCACACTCTGGTAGCTGCCGCTACAATCCCCACAATCGCAGTAACCATTAATCGAAACTTCATCGCCCGCAGCTTTGAGCCTTCATGCTTTTCAGAGCAAAATCCCAAGACGTCATACACCACTAGCAAGGCAAAGGTTGTGAATCCCAGCTCCTTGCACAAGCCAGACGCAATTGTCAGCGTCAACGCCAACGCCACACACGACCACGATGTCACCCCATAACCCGTTGTAGCAGCTCCTCGTACATACGCCAAAAATGCCATCAATGAGAGACAAGTACACAACAAATCCGCACGCCCGACGATGCTCGCAACAGCATCGCAGTGGATTGGATGCACTGCAAACAGCAGTCCAGCACTCAGAGCTCCAATTGAAACGCCTTTCTCACTTCGTTCTGCATCATCCAGTGCTGGGTTTTTAAGAGAATCGTCCTGCGGGTTCTCCGTATCATTTGCTGTTGGTCCTGACGACCGACCCCTCTCTCTGTCGTGATGCTGCCTGAACAGGACGCATGCTACGCAGTAACAGAGCAGAGCGCAGCCAGCATGCACCGCTGCGTTGGTGACGTGGTAGAGCCAAGCGCTGTGGCCTCCTGCCATCATGAAGTTAAGTCGGAAGCTCAGAATCGTGAGTGGGCGGTAGCTCTTGTGGCTGTGGACGGAACGGATGTCCATTCCCCAAAAGTCGTGCGTGAAGATCTCGTACAGTGAGCTGCTCTGAGTGTCGAGATTGCTCAGCACAGCAGAGCGGTCGTCCCACACGAAGCCATTGAGGTTGGCGTTCCATGCCGTGAGCAGCGCCGCCAGAAACACGCAGAGCGGAGCCAACACGGAGGCTTCGGCAGGAGTGAGATCCACCAGCATTGCTGCAAGATCTTCAATGGTCGTCACAAGTCGCAGACCGGCGCTGTTTCTACCAATGAGCATTGAGAACAGCTCAGCGAGTAGAAATGGTACCAGTCGCCGCGTTTTTATAGGCGCTGATTGAGGGCCTCAGACACGAATCTCATTGGATTTCACCGGACATTATATACTACAGGTCATTATAGATAATAAATCGTTTTGAAGTAGCATTTATAGCTGTGGGTAATTAGGTACAGAAGGTGTGTCTCGAGATTTTACATGTGAAGGGGTGTCGTCCTCATGTTTCGTGTCTATTGAAGTGTTCTACAATCACTTACCACCGAATTAGTTGGTCGTAGTTTGATGCCCTCCGTCCTCTCCAGCCAGCTATTCTGACGGTCCACAGACCGTTCACTCAGTCAGTAACCTGCCTTTGAACCCCCAGTATACACGACCGACCGAGATGATCTCCCCTTGAAGGATATTGTGGTCGCCACGGCGCTCGGCCTCGGCGCCGCCATGGTCTGGGACAACTTTAAGAACGAGGAGATGGACCGCATCAGCCGATTCTACAAGTGGTACGACGCCCAGCAGCTCAAGAAGACGTCGGTGCACGACGACGACGAGTAAAGCGGCGCCTGCGAGCGAGAAGACTGCAATTGGGGCCTCTAGAGCAGCAGACAGGAGCCTTTAGTGAGAGCTCTCTCCGTCCGGTGGATGCTTCTACAGTGAAGAAGCAGATCGGAGTCTTCGAAGAGACCGAAGCAGATGAATGCTAATAAAACACGAGAAAAAGATGGAAACATCGTGGCGGGTCACAGCGCAGTGTTTTGCAGTCGTCAGAGTGCACTTTGTTCATCTTTCTTGTGCAGGAAGAGCTCACATCCGCAGCCTACTACCGGTAGTCTTTTGTGGCTTTGTGTGTATACACGAGTCTCGGGCAATAGACAGTCGATGTATACCTACTATACACTTACCATTGCGCCCTTTCAAACTTGAGCATGCGGCTGTACGTGCACTTGGAGGCTGCAGATGAGGCCGAATCGTGGACGAAAAGGCTGAAGCTGCCGCCTGTGGACGACCCAGACGCCTCTCCATCCATCCGCTCTGTCTTACTGCGCTTTATCTCCGCGCACACTGCCAAATTCCGTCCCAATCGGCCTCTGAACCTCTCGGATCTCGATGTGTATGTGGAATTCCAGCAGAATGCTGCGTCCCGACGGCTCCTTCCGTCTCTGGACGCTTCTATGGCGTTAATTAAAGACTCACGAGACGGAGTGATGGTCCAGGAGGAAGAAACCTGCAGTTTTGAGCTCGTGGTGATCCCTAGAACTCCTCAGAGGAAGGTCCTGGGGCCTCCTCCTCCTCTTCCAGTACAAAAGACAAGCAGCAAGTGCCCAATTCAAGCAGAAAACAGGAGAGATGGACGAGACCCCAATCTCCAAGCGGTGCTGGAACTGGCAGCTGCAAACATGAAGAACAAGAAGTTCCGACTGGCCAGAGAACTCTACAGAACTGTGGTGCTACCTGCAGATCCAGAGAACCCTGAGGCGCTGTTGGCTCTGGGAGATATTTTAATGGCTAATGGTCAATTTGAAGCTGCTGCTAACGAGTATTTTCTAAAGTGCTGGATCGTACATGGCCCAACTGCTGCTGCTGCTACAGCTGAGAGAGAGGTAGGCGTGATAGAGCCAATTACCGCCTCGAAAGAAGATGCAAAGTTGGCGTCTTCTAGTGCTCTACGATTAGCAGAGTGTTACATTGAGATGCAGAATCACCAACAAGCACTGGGGATTCTGGACGAGCTTCATGCTTTTTACATGGCAACGATGCTTTAGGTCGAGGGAAAGCAAAAAACGAGATTAATTCGTTTCCACTTGGTACCGAGGAACGCTTACTGACGGAGGCGCAGATGGATGTACTGAAGGCACGCGCACTGTACAATACCAATATCCCAGACAATCAGGAGAAGGCCATATCGCTCATCACGCATTTGCTGCCAAACCTGCAAGCTCCCGTGTTGAATCTGGATGCATTGTTGGTATACGCTAGGATCGCTGATGACCGTGGCAAGAAAAGCGAAGCGTTGGTTATGGTATTGCAAGTCCTCGTTGGCAAATCCAAAGACCGAGCTGTGAAGGAGACACTTGTATCGATGTTGAAAGATGTTGGGTCGATGGAGAGGTTGCAGCAAACAATCCCTCCAACCAGCCCGTCGGCGGGAGCAGCATACGCCTATATTGCTACAATCTTGAAGGATTTTGGCGCCATCGACAATAGTATCGTGTGCTTTCAACAGGCTCAAGTCAGCGATCCACATAGTGCTTCTTATGCTCTCAACCACGCGCACACGCTGGAGGTAAATGCGCAATATCGTGAGGCCTACAATGTATTGATTTCTTTCCTTCGACACAACCGCGTACTTACCGTTGGCAATGGTGCTGATGGAACAACCCAGTTATCGGCTGGGTCTTTTGTCAAGATCCTTGATCGCTCTAAGAATGCACGGCTTGTAAAATATGATGACACCTCGACCAGCCTGGAAGAAGCGGTACCCACAGATGACAGAGCACCCCAGTGGCAGAAAGTCGTGACGATGCCATCATCTATCCCTCCTGGGACGTTGCTAGAAAGTGTAAATGCAGCTTCAGTTGTTCCGAAGAGTGCGAAAGGCAGGAAAATACTCTTGACTACTCTACCAGAGACGGAACTAGATCTGCTGGCATGTTTCTTTACTATCGTCAAGATACTTTTCATCAATGGCCACTTATCAGCATTACTGCCATTGATTCACGTGCTAGAGCCTCTTCGGATAGGACGAGATCTTCACAGCACAACGATTCGCAACGAGCAGGCTTATTATTCCTGCATTGCACAGCTACTCTCGATTGATGAACGGCTGGTGGAGCACCCTTTATCAGCGCCATTTGATTATCCTGAGAACACAGTTTATGTGTGCGGGGACTCGCACACTTTAGCCACTTCGTGGCGCGAAATTAACATTCACGGTCAACGCACATTATTGCGCCCTGCTTTGGTGACAGGACTGAAACATTGGCACCTCCGAAAGGAATCAGTGTTTTACCCAAAGGTGAACTTTTGGCGTGTCATTTCTAGTATTCCGATGAAAGCTCGTGTAATTTTCTTGTTTGGAGAAATTGACTGCCGAGAAGGTATCTTGGAAGCCGTGGAGAAGTGTAAATATGAGGTGAGTACTTTGAGGTTTTGCCAGGTCGATGACATTTGTACTAGCTTAAAACTTATCGGGCTGCGCTATTCGTGTCACAGTCCATTGAGGAAGGCATGAAGCATACTATCGCCATTTTCATGGATACGCTTGCAGCTGTGGTGGAGAAGTACGAATTTGAAGCATGTATTCACCCAGTGGTGCCTGTTCTCGATGAAACACGAGGAATGGTGGTTCAATACAACAAGTTATTTCAGAAACAAGTTGCGAGCAGCAGGATATGCAAGTAAGTAAACGGTGCTATTTTGCCACACCATGGTCGTCTGACGTACGGTGGTGTTGGTATTGAACAGATGGCTAGATTTCTTCGATGACTTGGTCTACCAAAGTCCTTACAAGGTACTTCGAAGTACTATGGAGAACTCGATTTTTGTCGAAATGTGTTATCCCACATTCTAACAATTCATTCAATTTCTAACTATGCAGCTACGACCAGAATTCCGTCTAGATGGCACGCACTTACATCCATCGTACTTGGTACACCTTGAGGATGCACTCAGCAAGCTATAGACCTGTTATAATGCGATGACAGAGCTGACCACTTCGCTGGGTAGGTGCATTTCTACATGAGTTTTGAATTATGACATTTACCGTGAAAATGAGGAGTTACTAATTGGTGCATTAGGGCTGCATTTCGATTCCGACATTGGAAACCACATACAGGGGTTCGCGACAGCTCGTATTAGACATTAAAGGAATAAGAGTTCCACATTAAAAGCGGGCACAAATCGACTGCAACGAGAAATAAATAATGGACTGGACTACTGACAGCGATGCCGGAAGAGAGATGCAGCAGACGGAGTTTTTACAATTTCGATGAAATGACTTGGAGCCGATATAGTGCCTCTGCTGCCGTTGGGCGATCACTCGGATCCACCGCCACGCAGGCCAGGCCTAACTCCACCAAATCTTCAGGGTTAGTCTCCGAAAACTCCACACGGATCTCGCCCATAGTGATTTTCTGCAGTAGATTCGCATCTGACATACGGCGGCCATGAGTATCTAGGCTCCTCTGCTTCGCCTGCGCATACGGCACAGCGTGCACGTCCAGTTCGGACATCACCACTCCGAATGAAAACATGTCGGCCTTCACGTCGTACTTCTCACCCAGCATCACCTCTGGAGCCATCCACAGCGACGTTCCCACACCAGCAGTCATGGTCTGGTCCAATCGTTCGCGTGAGATACCAAAGTCAGTCAGTTTGGCTTCCAGGGCCTTGTTGAGCAAGATGTTCCGCGACTTGAGATCTCGGTGGATCACAGGAGGCAGGAGTGAGTGTAAATACGTGAGTGCGTGGCATACGTGCAGCGCAATGATCACTTTTTGTGGTCAAAACCTACAGGGTGGTTGGAAGTCTTGTATTTGTCGAGTAATGCCCGCAGGTCACCGCCATCAAGAAACTCTAACACGACGCAGAGATCCGAAAGTGAGTCCCAGGCGACACCGACAAACGTCACAACATGCGGGTGATCCATCATAGCGGTCAGTTTAACTTCGGTCAGAAACTCGTTAACGTGCCTGAGGTCTGTGCGAGTTTGGGGAAGCAACATTTTGACGGCAACTTTTTGTCGATTGAAGACGCCACTGTAAACCTCACCGAAAGCGCCACGACTGATAAGTTTTTTGTCCGCACCTTGTCTCTTGGGATCCTCTTGGCCGTGATGACGTCGTCGTTCCAAAGGCCATGCTGTCCACTCATGGCTGCTTCCAGTGAAAGCGTATCAGCAGTTGTTGAGAAATGCTTGTCCCCAGCGTGGGCGCGTAATCGGTAGAAAATGATGCCCATCATGATTATGATGACGATAACGCCCATGATGATGGCGATGATAACGCCAGTGCTGATGCTACTGTTGCTGTCATTGCCAACGCTGCCATTGCCGTCGTTGTTGCTGTTGCTATCGCTGCTGGTATCACTGCTGCTGTACCATTTACCGTAGTTAAACGTTTCCTCGGTGGTAGCGACGCAAGAATGAGCTGTGAGCTCAGCCTTATCTGCAGTATCCGATCCATTCGGTTTTAAGCACAGGTTATCGTTGAAATACTTGATCGATGCACCGCTATCGGCGTCGAGCGTGCTCTTGATGTATAGGGAACTGTTATACGCTCCCACACAAGCCGCCACAGGAAATCCGTAGGCAATCAGGAACGTGAAGCACTGTACATCCCAATAGGACTCCACTATGATGTATGGCGTACTTGTGTGGTCGAAGGTCTCTCGCATCGTCCCCATGTAGCCCAGTTCGGAGCATACAAATGTCGTCTTGTCGAAAGATTCGTCCGCCATTGAGCCTTCCATGGAAAACACGAACGATTCCGTGTCGGTGCATGTTACGTTCTTGCAGCTTGCGCCTTCAGTAATAGGGCCACCAACCACCATGTATGGAAAAGTATCACACAAGTCCCCTTTGTAGAAACTCTGGACCCCGTACGTCATCGTGGAGACCTGGCAACTTGGCCGCTAAATGCTCTGGAAAGAAGCCTTTAAAGACAGCGAGGGAAAACAATAATGAGGCCGGATTGTTTAACGTTGTTGGCACGATGAAAATGCTCGATGGGTTCATTGGGACAGGCCGGGGTCAGACAAAATCTGCCTGCATTCAAGCTCTTTCCACAAAGCTTATTGAAGGTAAAGCGTACGTTGTAAATTCCACTGTGGATTATGTCCGTTGCCGTCACCAGATTTCCTTAGTCACCAGCGTTATCCGCTCGAATATTGAAGGTCTGTTTATTTATTGACATACCACAGTAACCTACAGAGTTTTCAGTATGCGAATCTTTCGACAGCCTGCTATTGCCGTGCTACCAGAATTGCAAGAAATGGTTTGGCAAGAATGAAGTAGCTCCTAGCGAGCAATGATTCTAGTAATAAAAGATTGTCCACCGTGCGTTTTAAGCACTCAGTTGCCGCCATAAGCCTTCCTCCACACGTTCAACCCGAAAAAACACTACGCCTAACTAGGTGATTCTCGCAACGAAGCACTACTGGATTCACGACGTGGGTGTAGCGGCTCGCTGATTTAACATGGGTACGCTCGTTACTGTCATGAATCTACAACAATGAAACTCATTCCGTAAAATTACATGCTAATTCCATTACAGTTTGGTCAGGATGACCTGAAGTCGGTAGAGCGCCTCTGCTGCCGTCGGACGTTCGATCGGATCCACTGCCACACAAGCCAAGCCCAACTCCACCAACGACTCAGGATTGGCCTCTGAAAACTCCACACGAATCTCGCCCATCGTCACCTTTTGCAACAGCGTTGCGTCTGCCAGCTGACGACCATCGGTGTCCAAGCTCCTCTGCTTCGCCTGCGCATACGGCAACGTGTGCACGTCCAGCTCCGACAGCACCACTCCGAATGAAAACATGTCGGCCTTCACGCCGTACTTCTCACCCAGCATCACCTCTGGAGCCATCCACAGCGACGTTCCCACACCAGCAGTCATGGTCTGGTCCAATCGTTCGCGTGAGATACCAAAGTCAGTCAGTTTGGCTTCCAGGGCCTTGTTGAGCAAGATGTTCCGTGACTTGAGGTCTCGGTGGATCACGGGAGGCAGGAGCGAGTGCAAGTATGTGAGTGCGTGGCACACGTGCAACGCAATGGTCGCTTTCTCGTGGTCGAATCCGATAGGGTGGTTGGAAGTCTTGTACTTGTCGAGTAACGTCCGAAGGTCGCCTCCATCCATGAACTCGAGCACCACGCACAAGTCCGAGAGCGAGTCCCAGGCCACGCCAATGAACGTCACGATGTGCGGGTGGTCCATTGTGGCAGTCATTTTGGCCTCTGCAAGAAAGTCGTTAACGTGGTCCAGATTACCACGCGTGGATGGGAGCAACAGCTTGATGGCGACTTGATGGCCGTTGTATAGACCATGGTAGACCTCACCAAAGGCGCCTCGACTGATGAGTTTCTTGGTTTGCACCTTGTCTCGCGGGATCCTCTTGGCCGTGATGACATTGTCGTTCCAGAGACCTTGCTGTCCGGTCAATGCTGCTTCAAGTGTGCTCAAATCACCTGTCTGAATTGTGGTAGTCAAAGTCTTGCTATGCTTCATCTTGGCACGTCGTCGGTAGACAATGAATCCGATAATGAAGAGGATGGCGATAACACACCCTGCTGCGATACCAACGATCGCTCCTGTGCCTAGGCCCCCGCTGCCACCCTCTTCAGTGCTGCGGCTGGTGTACCATTGCCAATAGTCTCCTGCTGCGTACACCACCGAGTTGTAGTCAGCTGCGGTGCATGCGGTTGAGTCGATCATACTTTTAGTTGCGGAAACTGACACGATGCCATCGGCTTCGGAAGACGAGCAGTCTGCAGTCGTGAAAAAGTGAATGGAAGCAGCTCCAGTGTCGTCCACAGTCGCTTTGAAAAATGTTTTGGCTCCTTCACCGCTTCCGCTACCGGTCGTACCGAGCGTACTGTAGAATCCAACTCGGCAAATGCCATCGGCACGAAAGCCAAGTGCATAGTCAATCAATGAACAATCTTGGTTGTAGAACATTTTCTGGATAATGTACTGAGATCCGCTAAAGACTTGCTCCATGTACGCCATGTAGTCGGAGGTACAATCTGCGGAGATGCCTCCGCTCGACTGGTCGGTCAAGCAAGATTGGGACGAGCAGTTCTCGTTGGTTGCGTTGAACATGTATACCATGGCTGGTGCGTCGGAGCAGATGTCGTCAGGATAGTATGTCTCGACTGAGTACGATGTTGGGACAACAGGCTTTAGAGCGACCAACAGCAGCACTGCGAAAAGAGAGACTGCTAAGTGATGCATTCGTTCGTATCGTTGCAAGGTCGAGCTAGTGGAGTCGCCGAGAGAAACGAAGAGTGAGATCGCAGCCGTACGGACCTTCAAGCCCGATGGGTTCATGTCGTAACGGCACCTAAGGGCCGACCTTCCGGACTGATTCCTGGTCGACACAGCGAGCACATCACTACATTCGTCTCAATTTATATCTGCAACGAATTCCATTCCCTATCAACACATCCCTGCACTTTCAACTTCAGGATGAAAAACTCTTACTCAATATGACCTGAAGTCGGTAGAGCGCCTCTGCTGCCGTCGGACGTTCGATCGGATCCACTGCCACACAAGCCAAGCCCAACTCCACCAACGACTCAGGATTGGCCTCTGAAAACTCCACACGAATCTCGCCCATCGTCACCTTTTGCAACAGCGTTGCGTCTGCCAGCTGACGACCATCGGTGTCCAAGCTCCTCTGCTTCGCCTGTGCATACGGCAACGTGTGCACGTCCAGCTCCGACAGCACCACTCCGAATGAAAACATGTCGGCCTTCACGTCGTACTTCTCACCCAGCATCACCTCTGGAGCCATCCACAGCGACGTTCCCACTCCGGCAGTCATGGTCTGGTCCAATCGTTCGCGTGAGATACCAAAGTCAGTCAGTTTGGCTTCCAGGGCCTTGTTGAGCAAGATGTTCCGTGACTTGAGGTCTCGGTGGATCACGGGAGGCAGGAGCGAGTGCAAGTATGTGAGTGCGTGGCACACGTGCAACGCAATGGTCGCTTTCTCGTGGTCGAATCCGATAGGGTGGTTGGAAGTCTTGTACTTGTCGAGTAACGTCCGAAGGTCGCCTCCGTCCATGAACTCGAGCACCACGCACAAGTCCGAGAGCGAGTCCCAGGCAACGCCAATAAAAGTTACGATACGTGGGTGGTCCATTGTGGCAGTCATTTTGGCTTCAGCAAGGAAGTCGTTCACTTGTTCGAGATTACCACGCGTGGATGGCAGCAGCATCTTGATGGCAACAGGCTGCCCATTATAAACACCATGGTAGACTTCACCAAATGCGCCTCGACTGATGAGTTTCTTGGTTTGCACCTTGTCTCGTGGGATCCTCTTGGCCGTGATGACATCGTCGTTCCAAAGACCTTGCTTTCCACTCAGTGCTGCCTCTAGTGTAGCCGTCTGGTTGGTCGTCGTCGTCAGCGTTTTGTTCTGCTTGGCCTTGCGCCGTCTGCATAACAAAATGACCCCGACAATCATCAACAGGGCGACAACGCCGCCCGCTGCGATGCCAATAATGGCTCCGGAGCTGAGGCCGCCGCCACCGCTTCCACTGCCGCTGTCGTCTCCGCTGCTGCTGCTAAACCATTGCCAATAGAGTCCAGTGGCGTAAACGAAAGAGTTATAGTCGGCTGCGCTGCACGTGTCCGAGTTGATCATGCTTTCAGCTGCAGAGACCGACGCGATGTCGTAGCCGCCAGACGAGCAGTCGGACGTCGTGAAGTAGTTGATGGAGGCGCCTCCAGAGTCGTCCAGAGCCGCCTGGTAGTAGATTTTAGCGTAGACTGTGTCCCCAGAGCTGTTCGCTCCAATCGCAGTGTAGTAGCCAGCATTGCACACCTGGTCAGCCCGAAAGCCGAGCGCGTAGAACAGCGAGCCGCAGCTTTGGCTCTTGGACAGCGTCTGGATGATGTACTCGGAGCCACTCAGGGCGTTCTGGATGTACCCCACGTAGTCCGTTGTGCACTCGGTGGACACGACGCCAGTCAAGTCGTTGGCGTAGCAAGAGTTGGTCGTGCAGTTGCCGTCGCTCGGCTCGTAGACGTAGACGGAGCTCGGGTCGCCGGAGCAGTCGACGCCGTTGTAGTAACTCGCGACCTCGTACGTGATGGAGGAGACTTTGGCTACTGCAGTTAGCAGAAGCGCTGCCGGTAGAACTACTTGACCACGCATTGGCTCTCAGTCTGAGAAGAGAATCGAACAGTGAGACCGACGCCGCAACTTGCGGTAGCGGCGCTTTAATCTCCATATGCCATCGAGATGGGGCCAGATGTACCCATCGAGCGATGACTGATTTCCCGCTAGAGTTCAGATGGCCGCCAAACCACTGGCACAAATGACTTCAACGAAAAGCTACGCTGGTCTCAATCGAGACGTTGCAACAACTTTCTCTCTTGCAATCGAGTTTATTCATGTATTTATTTACAAGACTTAGTCGGAAAACTCTTTGCTCAATATGACCTGAAGTCGGTAGAGCGCCTCTGCTGCCGTCGGACGTTCGATCGGATCCACTGCCACACAAGCCAAGCCCAACTCCACCAACGACTCAGGATTGGCCTCTGAAAACTCCACACGAATCTCGCCCATCGTCACCTTTTGCAACAGCGTTGCGTCTGCCAGCTGACGACCATCGGTGTCCAAGCTCCTCTGCTTCGCCTGCGCATACGGCAACGTGTGCACGTCCAGCTCCGACAGCACCACTCCGAATGAAAACATGTCGGCCTTCACGTCGTACTTCTCACCCAGCATCACCTCTGGAGCCATCCACAGCGACGTTCCCACTCCGGCAGTCATGGTCTGGTCCAATCGTTCGCGTGAGATACCAAAGTCAGTCAGTTTGGCTTCCAGGGCCTTGTTGAGCAAGATGTTCCGTGACTTGAGGTCTCGGTGGATCACGGGAGGCAGGAGCGAGTGCAAGTATGTGAGTGCGTGGCACACGTGCAACGCAATGGTCGCTTTCTCGTGGTCGAATCCGATAGGGTGGTTGGAAGTCTTGTACTTGTCGAGTAACGTCCGAAGGTCGCCTCCGTCCATGAACTCGAGCACCACGCACAAGTCCGAGAGCGAGTCCCAGGCCACGCCAATGAACGTCACGATGTGCGGGTGGTCCATTGTGGCAGTCATTTTGGCCTCTGCAAGAAAGTCGTTAACGTGGTCCAGATTACCACGCGTGGATGGGAGCAACAGCTTGATGGCGACTTGATGGCCGTTGTATAGACCATGGTAGACCTCACCAAAGGCGCCTCGACTGATGAGTTTCTTGGTTTGCACCTTGTCTCGCGGGATCCTCTTGGCCGTGATGACATTGTCGTTCCAGAGACCTTGCTGTCCGGTCAATGCTGCTTCAAGTGTGCTCAAATCACCTGTCTGAATTGTGGTAGTCAAAGTCTTGCTATGCTTCATCTTGGCACGTCGTCGGTAGACAATGAATCCGATAATGAAGAGGATGGCGATAACACACCCTGCTGCGATACCAACGATCGCTCCTGTGCCTAGGCCCCGCTGCCACCCTCTTCAGTGCTGCGGCTGGTGTACCATTGCCAGTAGTACCCTGCAGGGTAGATATACGAATTTGCATCGGCGGGAATACAGGCAGCGCTGTCGATGATGGTTTTGGATGCCGTGACGGGATTGATGCTCTCCGAGTCGGAGCAGTCGGCTGTCGTGAAAAACTCAACGTCGACAGATTCGTCTTCGGCTAGAGTGGCAACATAGTAAAACTGTGCGCCAACGTCGTTGGTATCGTTGTACCCCATTTCGCAAGTCCCAGAAGCGTAAAACCCCAGCGCAAACGAAAACGTGGAGCAGTCCTGGTCTTCAAACACTGGTTGGAGGATGTACTCCGAGTCGCCGAAAGTCTCTTCCATGTATTCTCTGTAGTCAGTCGTGCAAGCTACAGACACAACGTTTTCATTGATGTCGGTGAAGCAAGCGTCACTGGAGCAGTCGTCATCGTCCCATTCCCGAGCGTACAAGATACTTGGTGCAGCGCTGCAGTCGTCGGTCGGATGATATTTCACGACCGTGTAATTCGCGGCTTCGACCATGGCCAAACCGGCTTTGGTTGCCAGGAGCACAGCCATCAGAAGCAAGCGGAACATCAGTTCGGAACAGAGAGCCTCTTGTCGATGCAAGGCGGAACTGCAAGTGAGGAGCAAAGGGTCGTTGTCATCGCGCGCTCTGCGATGGCTACAGGTCGACTGATATCGCTGATCGGCCGGATCCGGAATGTCCCGACAGTGGGCTTTGCTTCCAACTCTATTGCAAAATGCATCACTTTAGGTCGACAATCGAAATCTCGAGCTGCTCTGCTCGGAATGCCGAAACAGTCTCGATCGGGACAGCTTCTGTCAGCACTTTGAAGAGAAACGTATTGCTCTCTGTGTCATAGGCTGATCGGTAAATTCTTGCTCAATATCAGTTGGAGGCGATAAAGGGCCTCTGCTGCTGTTGGTCGTTCATTTGGATCCACCGCCACACAAGCCAAGCCCAACTCCACCAACGACTCAGGATTGGCCTCTGAAAACTCCACACGAATCTCGCCCATCGTCACCTTTTGCAACAGCGTTGCGTCTGCCAGCTGACGACCATCGGTGTCCAAGCTCCTCTGCTTCGCCTGCGCATACGGCAACGTGTGCACGTCCAGCTCCGACAGCACCACTCCGAATGAAAACATGTCGGCCTTCACGCCGTACTTCTCACCCAGCATCACCTCTGGAGCCATCCACAGCGACGTTCCCACTCCGGCAGTCATGGTCTGGTCCAATCGTTCGCGTGAGATACCAAAGTCAGTCAGTTTGGCTTCCAGGGCCTTGTTGAGCAAGATGTTCCGTGACTTGAGGTCTCGGTGGATCACGGGAGGCAGGAGCGAGTGCAAGTATGTGAGTGCGTGGCACACGTGCATCGCAATGATAGTTTTTCCTTGGTCGAAGCCAACCGGGTGATTGACCGTGTTGTATCTGTCGAGTAGGGTCCTTAGATCGCCTCCGTCCATGAACTCGAGCACCACGCACAAATCCGAGAGCGAGTCCCAGGCCACGCCAATGAACGTCACGATGTGCAAGTGATCCATCGTGGCAGACATCTTAGCTTCAGCAAGGAAGTCGTTCACTTGTTCGAGGCTGCCGCGTGTAGGACGCAGCAGCATCTTAATGGCAACGTTTTGGCCATTATAAACGCCACTGTAGACTTCACCGAATGCACCCCGACTGATGAGCTTCTCGGTCCGCACCTTGTCTCGAGGTATTCTCTTGGCCGTGATGACATCGTCGTTCCAGAGACCTTGCTGTCCTACTGGCGCTACTTCTATCATGCTCAAGTCACCTGTCTGGAAAGTACTCGGCAGCATTTTGTTCCGTCTGACCTGTGTACATCGTCGGTAGAAAATGACCAAGATAACAAGCAGCACCACAATGCTGCTTAGCACGATACAAACTATAGCACCGATGCTGACTCCACCACCGTGGTCGTCGCTATTTCTTGTGTACCATTCCCAGTAAACTCCTGTCGGGTAGATAAAAGAGTTGTAGTCGGCTGCTGCACACATATGCGAGTCGATTACGCTTTTAATCGCTGAGACTGAAGCGATTTCGTAGCCTCCAGATGAGCAGTCGGCAGTCGTGAAAAACTCAATGGATGCAGTCCCGTTCTCGTCAAGCGTAGCATTATAGTAAAACTTGTCGAAAATGGTTTCCCCATCGCTGTCGGCTGCAACCGAAGTATTGTATCCAGCTTCACAGGTGCCTCCAGCGCGAAAACCCATCGCAGACGAAAATGTAGCGCAATCTCGACCCGTGAATTCGACCTGGATAATGTATTTGGTGTCGCCGAAAAACTCCTCCATGTACTGCATGTAGTCCGGCGTGCAGTCTGCGGATATTACATCGTTGTTTGTACCTGAGTAGCACGTTTCGTAGGAACAATCTTCAGATTCCTCAGCGAACAGCAGGCCAGGCTCAGTGGAGCAGTTGTTGTCGGGGTAAATTTTCCATATCGTGTATGTTGTTTCTGCGATCGGAGTCCAGATTTCGTTCGTGATGAGGACCCATGCAAACAACAGCGGCCGAAGCATGTCCGAGCAGTCGAAACTAAGAGTGGTGGGTCGGGTTGTTGCCAACGGCTTTTTTGCGGTTATCGATGCACAAGTTGGATACTTTATCTCGTCCACGAGGAAATGTCTTCCATTGCGTCGGTCGCTGTAGACAGTTCTTGGCTACGATTAATTGACACGTTTCGTGGCCATTTCCCTCGTCGCGAATGGAGTTCTACGTGATTTATTCAGTTCTGCTCTCTGTTGATTGAATGAACTCTCTTGACGCCTCAATCCATATACATGACGCAATTGTCGATGGTACGATTGCTGTAAATCTCACTTGAGGTTTGTAGCATTTACTCGCCTTAAAGAACAATGCAAAGGTCCTCCTCAACGTCATGCCAGATCTTTTGTCAAAGCTGTATGCAATCTGTGCAGTGCTTCGGAAGCACTCGGACGGTTGCTTGGATCCACAGACACACACGCACAACCGAGCTCCACTAATCCCCGGGGACTTGTACTTGAAAACTTGACTCGGATTTCTCCTGAGGTCACTTTCTGCAAGAGAGCTGTGTCTGATACTTGATTGCCCCCATTGCCTCTTATACTATTGTGTGCATACGGCAAAGTGTGCACATCCAGCTCTGACAGCACCACTCCAAACGAAAACATATCGGCCTTAGTGTCGTATTTCTCGCCCAGCATCACCTCGGGGGCCATCCACAAAGACGTTCCGACGCCAGCGGTCAAAGTTCGGTCGCTATACTCACGCGAAATGCCAAAATCTGTCACTTTAGCTTCCATGGCTTTGTTCAGCAGGACATTCCGAGATTTAAGATCCCGATGGACGACAGGTGGTTCAAGTGAGTGCAAATACGTGAGTGCGTGGCACACGTGCAGCGCGATCGTGATTTTATGTCGATCGAAGCCGACTGAGCGATTGGAGGATTTGTACTTGTCGAGAAGTGACCTTAAGTCGCCACCATCCATGAACTCCAGCAACACACAGAGATCTGAAAGCGAATCCCACGCGACGCCGACAAAGTTCACGATATGTGGATGGTCCATGGTCGCGGTCAACTTGGCTTCGGCGAGGAAATCATTCACGTGCTGGAGACTGCCGCGTGTTGTGGGGAGTAACATCTTGATAGCTACTTTTTGGCGATTGAAGACTCCGATGTATACCGCTCCAGACGCTCCTCGAGTAATGAGCTTTTACACGAATTTTGTCTCGAGGAATCCTTCGCGTAGTGATGACTTCGTCCTCCCAAAGCCCGTGTCTGCCACGAACGATGGCCTCAGACGTGTCTGTATCGATCGGCTCCAACATAGCAGTTGTAAGGGGCAAACTGTGCTGGCTCTGTTTCTTCTTGAACCGCTGCCTCCGTAAAATGAATACTCCAACGACCACAAGGACAATTAAGCAGGCAGCAACAACCCCAACGACGGCGCCAACGCTTAGATCACTGCCAGCGGTGCTAACGTCAAGGCTGCTGTACCATCGATGTCTGCTGGCTTCGCACGAATGTTTGGCCAAGGCTTCCGAGTCCACGCTCTCAGTCAAAAACCACTGGCTGCTGATGCACGGGGAGCCTGAAAAGTATTGCATGGTCGCCGACCCGTTTGGCTCTAGTGTGCCGACCAAATGGACTCCCATGGAGTCGTTTGCGTCGAAGGAGCCTTCGCAATTCCCTGTTGCTGGGAATCCTGATGCGGTACCGAACGTGGCGCAACCGCTGTCTGGAGATAGCACTTGGATGATGTAGGGCGAACTGCCGAACTTCTTGCGTAGAGCTGCCAGGTAGTCCGTCGTGCACTCGACCGACACCATCCCCACGCTCTGAGGAGTTGAGTTGGTGCGAGAGTAATCGCTGCTCTTGCACGCTACGGCGGCACAGTCCGGGGCTTCGTTTGCATTCACGAGGTACGGCGTGCCACCGCAAGCAGCGCCGCCGAAGTACGTTTCGATCGCGAACGTCGTCGCTGAAACCCTGAGCGGAACTTTGGCCGCGAAGCTCAGCGCTGCGAACATCAAAAATGGTAAGCGATGCATGGCTGAAAGCGGAAGTGAATGGGGAGCACGACGCGGTGCCACTCCGTCGTCCAGCCGCTTCGAGCATCGCGGCTCAAGAAACTCTGAGGCACAAGAGTGGCTCATGAAGGGAATCCCGACGATTTGCAGCTGATATGTGATCCGCTGTCCGAAAAACTCCGATGCGGTAACGAAAACGTTTAAGGACAGGTCGTAGCGGTGGTTAATGAGCACTGTAGTAGTCTATTCATTGAGGTTTGAGTGGTGGTGTGTTGATAATATTTCTCATGTATCGTCTAGATATCACCGTGTCTTCCGTGGCGACAAGATGAGCTGCAGCTTGTACAATGCTTCCGCTGCGGTCGGACGCTTCGTCGGATCTACTGACACACACGCCCGCCCGAGCTCCGCGATCGACTGCGAACTCGCATCGGAAAACTCGACCTTGACAACTCCTAGCACCACCTTCGCCAGCAGCATCGAGTCCGTCATCTCACGGCCATTCGGATCCAGCATCTCCTTCTTCACTCGCGTGTATGGCATTGTGTGCACGTCCAGCTCTGAGAGTACCACTCCGAACGAGAACATGTCGGCCTTGTCGTCGTATCTCTCACCTAACATCACTTCCGGGGCCATCCACAGCGACGTCCCCACGCCGGCGGTCATGGTTCGGTCGTGGCGTTCGCGCGAAATGCCGAAGTCCGACAGCTTCGCCTCCATGTCGCTGTTCAGCAGAATGTTGCGAGACTTGAGATCGCGGTGGATAACTGACGGTTTGAGCGAGTGCAAATACGTCAGCGCGTGGCAAACTTGCAGCGCAATGGTAGCCTTTGCTGATCAAAGCCTACGGGGCGCTTGGTTTTCTCGAACTTGTCGAGAAGCGTGCGAAGTTCACCGCCGTCCATAAATTCGAGGACGACACAGAGATCAGAGAGCGAGTCCCACGCAACCCCGACGAAATAGACAATGTGTGGGTGCTCCATGGTGGCGGTCATTTTTGCCTCTAGAAGGAAGTCGGTCACCTGTTCGAGCTTGCCGCAAGTAGCAGCAGGTAGCATCTTGACAGCGACCTTCTTGTTGTTGTAAACGCCACTGTAAACCTCACCGAACGAGCCGCGATTGATAAGTTTATCTGTGAGAACTTTGTCACGCGGGATACGCTTGGCCGTGATGATATCGTCGTTCCAGAGTCCGGATTGTCCGCGCATTGCTGCTTCCAAAGAGGCTAGGCTAGTTGCCTGCAAGCTCTCATTCAGTTGTTTCTGCAGCTCCGTTTCGTGAGCGTGAGCTCGACGAGTGCGAAGGGCGAACGCTGCCAAGAACACCACAACTAGGAGGCTACCGATGACAGCACCAAAGATGGCTCCGGCGTTCGTCTCATTACCAGCATCGTCTGAAGGAGTCGGCTCGCTGGCGTTTGACGTCTTACCGTCGTTGCTGCTGTACCACCGGAACATATTGATATCGCACGAATGGCTCGCAAGCGTGTCCTTGTCAGCGCTGACCAACGAAAACGAACTGTTGGATATGCACGAGCGATCTATGAAAATCTCGATCGATGCTGAGCCGTTAGCGTTAAGGTTGGCGATGACATAGTAGCTCGTTGTGTCGCTGTAAGCGCCTTCGCAGGTGCCCGAGGCAGGATACGCGAAACCAATTCCGAGCTCTGTGCAGTTTTCGTCGGTATGAATGATCTGGATGATGTACGGGGCGTTGCCAAACTTGGACCTCATAAGTTCTATGTAGTCGCCCGACGTGCATTCGACCGAAACCATGTCAGCTGTGGTGTTGACGCTTGTTGAGCATGTTGAGGCCGAGCAATTATTGTCTTCTGCGATCCATACTGCGTAGGGAGTACCGGAGCACTTGTCGCCAAGGTAGGAAGACGAAATCGAGTATATTTTCCCCTCCATTGAGCTCCAGGTCGCTTGAATCAGCACCACCACCAGCAACACTTGACGGAGCAGACCCATCGTCTTGTTGATTGAATGCTGCAGACAAACTCTGAAGTGGGCTCTGCCATACCCAGGACCTGAGCACGTGGGACGTACAGCTGGTGAGGAAAGCGCTAAACTTGGCATAGATGTTCACTGACCGCACTGGTAAACTCCCAACATGCGCTACGAATACACATGTGGATAAGATTTCATTTTGTATCGGGCAGCAGCTGGAATGATGGCATTATATGTGACCAGATGCCGAGGACGGAGCGTTGAATAGCTCAGCACGAAGTAGAAGTGCAGCTTGATGTAGCACTCGAAATAAATGTCTATATGCAAGACATACATCCAATTATAACGTTAACTATTATCGCCACTTTCTTGCCAGTATCACCTGAAGCTTGTACAATGCCTCCGCTGCGCTTGGTCGTTCGGTAGGATCGATCGACACGCACGCGCGCCCGAGTTCCGATATCGAACGTGCACTTTTAGCTGAAAACTCGACCTTCACAGTCCCGAGCGCAACCTTTTGCAAAAGCATCGAGTCCGCCATCTCTCGACCATTCGAGTCGAGCATCTCTTTCTCACTCGAGCGTACGGCAAAGTATGCACGTCCAGCTCGGATAACACCACGCCAAACGAAAATATATCCACCTTGTCATCGTATCTCTCGCCAAGCATCACTTCCGGCGCCATCCACAGAGATGTACCGACGCCAGCAGTCATTGTTCGGTCGAGGCGCTCTCGGGAAATACCAAAGTCCGATAATTTCGCCTGCATGTCGTTGTTGAGAAGGATATTTCTCGACTTCAAGTCGCGGTGAATCACCGATGGTGTGAGGGAGTGAAGGTAAGTGAGCGCGTGGCAAACTTGCAGCGCTATTGTCGCTTTCTGGCGATTGAACCCCACGGGATGGTTTGACGACAGATATCCATCAAGCAACGCGCGGAGTTCTCCGCCATCCATAAACTCGAGCACAACGCAAAGATCCGTTAGTGCGTCCCACGCGACACCAATGAAAGACACGATGTGTGGGTGCTCCATAGTTGCGTTCATTTTCGCTTCAGTGAGGAAGTCGGCCACGTACTTGAGATTTCCTCGAGTTGCTGGCAGCAACATCTTGACGGCAACGTTTCGGTCGTTGAAAACTCCGGTGTAGACCTCTCCAAATGAGCCGTGGCTGATAAGTTCTTTTGTGAAGACCTTGTCACGAGAAATTCTTTTGGCGGTGATGATGTCGTCGTTCCAGATTCCACTTTGTCCATGGATAGCAGCTTCTAACGAGGCCACATCTTCTGAGAGCAAGCTTGACTTGAGCTGGTTGCGAGCTCGAGCAGCTTGCCGACGAACGCAAATGACAGCCACAACTAACATGAACAATGCACAGCCAGCCACGATCCCAACGATGGCTCCAGTGTCCATGCCACCACCTAAATCGCTAGTCGAACTTGCCTGGCTGCTACTGGAGCCGCTTGGAGCCTCTTTGTCCTTACTGCTGTACCATCGAAACCAGTTGGCATCGCACGAATGAGTCGCAAGAGTGTTCGCATCTGCACTGTACTCCAAGTACTTGTTTTTGGTTAAACACGATCGCTGCTCGAATATTTCTAGCGAGGCCGAGTTGTCCTGATTGATGCTTGCGATGACGTAGTAGCTTTGAGTATCGTTGTAGCCTCCTGCGCACGATCCCGACGCAGGATATCCGAATCCCATCGCGACGTCTGTGCACTTCTCGTCCCCATAGCTCAAGTATATCACGTACGGAAAGTTGCCGAATTGGGAGCGCATGACACCGAGGTAGTCCGTCGAACAATCAACCGATATCATGTCGCTTCTGGACGAATTGGTAATATCTGAGCACACCTGTGGAGTACACGTTTGGTTGTCTACCATTTCTGCAATAGAAACGACGTAGGGAGTTCCGGTGCACTGGTCACCAAGGTAGGAAGCCGATATTGAAAAAAGTTTCTCCGCGACTGAGATTGAGGCCGCCTGGAGTACTAAGGCGAATACTGACACTACCGCTAGGTGGGTTTTGGTCCATCGCATCGCGGAGAATCAGCGCTCGAAAGACGAAGGCGAACTCAAAACTGAACCATAATCGGCACTCAATAAACTCCACAGCTGCTGCACTGACTTGGTGCGAGGGTTCAGGCTCTCGGTGTGGATAGGATGCGTTCCAATGGAAAAGGGAACAACTATCCTTATGTCATATCCTTCCACGTTGTTTGCCAAAGCGATGGATTGCCATCGTCATCGTGATTATAGTGTTTCTCCCACCTCAATCACACGAGTCAAAAGTACTTCCTGGATTAAATAAAAATTATGCAGTAACTCATGGTAGCATTCGCGATAAGATGAGCTGCAGCTTGTACAGCGCTTCCGCTGCTGTCGGACGCTTGGACGGATCCACCGACACACAAGATCGCCCTAGTTCAGCAATCGACTGCGAGCTCGAATCGGAAAACTCGACCTTGACAACACCTACAATTACCTTGGCCAGGAGCATCGAGTCTGCCATCTCACGGCCATTAGAGTCCAGCATTTCCTTCTTCGCCCGCGTGTAGGGAAAAGTGTGCACGTCCAGCTCTGAGAGCACCACTCCGAACGAGAACATGTCGGCTTTGTCACCATATCTCTCTCCTAGCATCACCTCCGGGGCCATCCACAGCGATGTGCCGACACCGGCAGTCATCGTTCTGTCGAGGCGCTCGCGTGAAATACCAAAGTCTGACAGCTTAGCAATCATGTCACTGTCGAGCAACACGTTGCGAGACTTGAGATCACGATGAATCACAGGTGGCTTGAGTGAGTGAAGATAAGCTAGAGCGTGGCAAACTTGTAGAGCAATCGTCGCTTTTTGCCGATCAAAACCCACGGGATGGTTAGAGGCCTCGAAACCATCAAGTAACGTTCGCAATTCTCCACCTTCCATGAACTCTAGCACGACACAAAGATCGGTGAGCGATTCCCAAGCAACTCCAACGAAAGAGACAATATGCGGGTGCTCCATCGTGGCGGTCATCTTCGCTTCCATCAGGAAGTCGGTCACGTGCTGGAGATTCCCGTTCATAGTTGGTAGAAGCATCTTGACAGCTACTTTCTGGTTGTTGAAAACTCCGCTATAGACTTCACCGAACGAGCCACGACTAATCAGTTTTGTTGTGATAACCTTGTCCCTCGAAATTCTCTTCGCAGTGATGACATCGTCGTTCCACAGCCCGGTCTGTCCGCGTATAGCTTCTTCCAACGACGCAAGGTTGGTCGACTGCAGACTTTCCTGGAGCTGCTTCCGTATCTCCGATTTGTGAGAGTTGGTACGTCGTTTACGGATGACAAGTGCCACGATTATTGCGAGCGCGAAGACCAGACCACCACCAACGATCCCGACGATGGCAGCTGGAGTAACACTGCCACTGGATTCGTCTGCTGATGTTGATGTGCCACTACTGGAGCTCTCGTCGTGGTCGTTGCTACTGTACCATTTGAACCAGTAAAAGTCACATGAATGACTCGCGAAGGTGTCCTTGTCTGCTTCTTCCGTCATGTACACTGTGTCGGAAAAACACGGGCTATCTGAGAAGAATTGGACGGATGCGGAGCCGTTTTTGTTGAGACTGGCGATGACATAATAGCTCTCTGTGTAGTTGAATGCGCCAACGCACGCACCCGACGCAGGATAACCATAGGCCATCGCGACTTCGGTGCACTCTTGATTGGAATGCACAACTTCGATGATGTACGGAAGTCCCCGAACTTTGACCGCATGGTCCCCACAAGGTCCGACGAGCACTCGACTGACAGCATATCGGTACTAGAGGCGTTGGAGTTGCCGGTACTGGAAGAGCATTCCTTGGCGACGCAATTGTCGTTTGGTTCTGCGTACACAGTGTACGGGGTGCCGCTACACAGATCGCCCAGAAATGAAGACGAGATCGAGTACATCTTCTCCGCGGCTGCAAACTGGACCGTTTGGGCTACCACCGCCGTCAACAACACTCGACCAAGCATATCTCGTCGCAACGAAGCTCGTCAATCGAGTCAAACGCCAAAGTGAGACTGTGAACGGAGGCCACAGCCGTAAACACCTGACGCACGGTCTTGCACGGCGAATCGACCAGGGTTGAGGCTTGATTCGGTATGGATGGCTTCGAGTCGGACAGCTTCAAGACTGGGCTCTGGTACAGTAAAGGCACAGATGTCGAGAACCACATGCTTCCACCCTACAGAGGGGCTGTCAGATGGATGTCTCGACAGCGCAGTCCGGGTGACTGTGGCGGTTGTTCTTCAAGAAGCGAGCGCCCACAAACGAAGGGATAGACTCTGTAACAATCGAGCTTTGAACCGTTGATAGGGAAGAGCTCACACCGAGAGATCGTCGTTGGTAGCTTGTGAAAAAGGAGCTGATGATAACTTTAGTGAGCGAGAGATTGTCATTTCAACTGTGCGAGCATGACTTGCAGTCTATACAACGCCTCGGCAGCACTTGGTCGTTCGGCGGGCTGAACAGAAGTGCAGGCACGGCCGAGCTCTCGAAGCGACCGTGGGCTAACGTCTGAAAAGCTCACGCGAATTGTTCCCATCGCCACTCCTTGGAACAAAGTGGCTTCTGGCAAGTCACGCCCCTCAACCTCATAATGCTCCCCTTTCACTCGAGCATACGGCATTGAATGAACGTCCAGCTCTGAGAGCACCACACCGAACGAAAACATGTCGGCTTTGTCGTCGTATTTTTCGCCAAGCATCACCTCCGGAGCCATCCACATCGATGTGCCCACAGCTGCTGTCATGGAACGATTGAGCTGCTCTCGCGAGATCCCGAAATCCGTCAATTTGGCTGTCACTGCTCGATCCAGTAGAATGTTACGGGACTTTAAGTCGCGATGAATCACTGGCGGAGAGAGTGAGTGCAAGTAGGCCAATACGTGGCAGACTTGCAGTGCGATGGAGGCCTTGTGTCGATCGAAGCCGATGGGGTGGCCGGAGGATTCGAGCTCGTCAAGATGAGAGCGCAGGTCTCCAGCATCCATAAACTCAAGCACGACGCAGAGATCGGATAGTGCGTCCCACGCAACACCCACGAAGCGAACGATGTGCGGGTGGTCCATGGTGGCGGTCATCTTGGCTTCACCGAGAAACGCGTTGACGGCCTGGAGGTTTCCGCGCGTGGAGGGAAGCAGCATTTTCACGGCAACTTTCTGGCGGTTGAAGGCACCGATGTAAACCTCTCCAAATGCCCCTCGACTGATGCATTTCTCGACGTGAACCTTCTCTCGAGGGATTCGTTTAGCAACAATGACCTCATCGCGCCACAATTCGGCGTATCCGCTATCCCTCGCCTGGAAACTGCTAGTCTCACTCTTCGCTCGCTTGGTCTTGGTCTTACGGCGGCAGATGAACACAGTCACGACAATTGCAATGGCAATGAAAGCACCAACAATGATTGCTGCGATGGCAAACCCACTCAGCCCTCCAGCCGATTCGTCACCCGTAGCGCTGGAATTTCTCGCGCTGTCATCCTTGCTGCTGTACCACCGACTCCATTCATTGGCAGTGCCCGACGGAACGCACGCGTGGCTCCCAAGGGCGTCGTGGTCAACTTTGTACGTCACTGTGAGATTACTGGACAGACACGATCTCTCGTCAAAGATACTGACCGACGCCGACCCATTTCCGTGCAGAGTCCCTTTGTAGTGGTAACTTTCACTTTCATTGTAGGCGCCAACGCACGCGCCTGTGGCTGGGAATCCGTACGAGTTTTGGAACGTAGTGCAGTTTTCGTCTGCAAACGCCGAGCGTATCACGTACGACGACCCGCTGAACATCTCGCGCATTGCAGGCAGATAGTCACCGTCGCTTGCGCACTCGAGAGCCGTCATGTCCGACGTGAAAACGTTGGAGCCCAAGGTCGTAACTGAACACGAGTCGCCAATGCACTCAGCATTTTCCCTCACGTAAACTTGGTACGGAATGTTGTCGACGCAGGAATCGCCAAGATGGAAACCGACGACTGCGTATAGCGTTCCGGCCGCAACGTCAAAGGCACTCGTCACTGTGACCAACGTGAGCACGGATAGTAGGCAGGTGCCCATGGCTTAAACTGTAGGAGGGAGATTGCAAAATGGAGAGGACAAACACTTTATACAACGGTGTTTGTTTTGCTTTAGGTGTCTATTGTGATTGAACCTTTAGTCACTGCCGTGCAGTGAAGAGTGTTGCACCACTAGTGCATTGTCACCACACAAGAAAAAGTCTCGACACTTGAATTATGTAGCCATTTGACAGATCTGTAGCCATTCGTACTTAACTGCACTCCGTTAAGTGCGATTCGGTCTGCTCCAACCAAACCGCTGCGGACCAAGAGCCGCTGCCAGTCAAAGTTTGGAAATGGCACGTCGGACGTCGTCGCGGAAGGTGAAGCAGGCGGCAGCGGACGTCAAGACCAGCGGCAAGCGCCGCAGTAGCTCCAGACGCTCTAAGAGCAACGCCAATAAGAGCAAGGACGTGTTCAGTGACGATGACGACGAGGCGCAGCAGCAGGAGCGTCAGATGAACGAACGGGCGGACGTGGACCAAGTGTTCGAGTACGAAGAGCCTACATTTGAAGAGCAAGACTCGGAAGTGGACGAAGACGAAGCGTTCAATTCGGACGATGAAGAGCAGTACGGACTGTTCTTCAATAAGAGCACTACAGTTGAAGAGCAAGAGGACGACGACGATGAAGACGAAGAGGATGTCACTCAGTCGGGGGACTTGCTGTCCGATCTACTGGGCTCAGGACCAGCCTCCAGACTGTCCACTGCCAGCGACAATGAAAACGAAGAGGACCAAGAGAAGCTGAACAACCTCAGTAAACTGGTGGACGGACTGGTGGAGAAGCCCAAGACAACGCAGAAGCTCCAGGAGATCGACTCGCAGTTCGCCACTGCAGCCGACAGTTGTGGAGAGCTCACTCTTGGCAGTCTGCTTGGCGCTTCGACTGCCAAACCAGGAGCTGAAGCGGCTGAGGAGGAAGAGGCAGAGACCAAAACCAAGACGGGACTCGATCTCCGACGGATGCGGCAGCAGGTTCGAGAGCTGGAAGGAGACGGCACGACACTCACTCTGCAGGCCAATAGGGAGCCGGTGCATGACGCCCGCGCGGCTCGGAAGCTTGCCTATGTGGAGAAGACCAAGGACGTGGA
Organism: Phytophthora boehmeriae; assembly: GCA_011947355.1. Lineage (NCBI taxonomy): Eukaryota > Oomycota > Peronosporomycetes > Peronosporales > Peronosporaceae > Phytophthora > Phytophthora boehmeriae. The sequence continues at coordinate 297,654 of JAAVTJ010000194.1, read as the reverse complement.
CGTGTTTGAGCCGGTGGTGCGTCGCAACCGACAGAAGGAGACGCTGGATCTGCGTGGACAGGCTCCAAAGCTGGAGAAACTCACGCCTGCCACGCTTTCCAGCAAATTCACGCCGCAGACCGACATGGAGAAGAGCGTTGCTGCATTGCTCCAGGCTGGTGACTTAAGCGACAAGAAACTAGCGAAGGATGAGGAAGAGGAGCTGGCGCGCAAGCGTGTCTCGACAGAGGAGGTAGCAGCTCGCCAGAAAGAGCTGGCCAAATTGCGTTCGCTGCTTTTCTACGAGGAGCAGAAGCAACGCCGTGTGAAGAAGATTAAAAGCAAGCTTTACCACAAGATCCGCAACGCGCAGGACAAGAAAGCGATGGCCAAGCAGAAGGAGGAGCTGCGTAGTTTAGACCCGGAGATGGCACGTAAGCTGGATGAAGAACTCGCTGAAAAGCGAGCTGAGGAACGTCTTACTCTCAAGCATCGCAACACCAGCAAGTGGGTGAAGCACCAGCTGCGTCGCGGTATTAACGCTGATGATGCCACGCGCAGTGCCATTGCTGACCAACTGCGTCGTGGCGAAGAGTTGCGCCGTAAAATGAATGCTGTGGATAGTGATGACGAGGATATGGACGACGATGACGACGATGACGACGATGACGACGAGGGCGATGCTGCCTCGCGCCTGCAAAAGCGTTTGGAGAAACAGGCCAGTGCGCTAGTGACTGAGATTGACGATGATGCTACGGAAGCCGGTAAGAAGCGTGGCTTACAGGGCATGAAGTTTATGCAGCGCGCAGCCGAAAAGCAGCGAGAGAAGTCTCGCGTGGAAGCCGAGAAACTGCTTCGTGAGATTCGCAGTGGTGCTGACGATGACCGTGTTCTCTCTGAGGGTGAGGATTACCTCAGTTCTGGCGAGGAAGGATCTGGTGGAAAGAGTAAAAAGGCTAAGAAGGTTAAGAAGAACGTGGTGGTTACGGCAGAGGACAAGGATGCCGTTGACCGTGCGTTGGCCAAGGGTGCTTTGCAGACCTCGAGTGTTAGCATGAGTGGTGGCGTGTCTGCTCGTGCATCAGGTACAATTGCTGTGGACCTTGGTGAAGGTGGCGGCAGCGTGGCACTGGCAAATGGTAAAAAGGAACAGGGCAAGGATTTGGAGCTTGGTGCTAAGAATTCGGGTAAGGAGGCTGTTGCGACCTCAGCTTCTACTGAAGCGCCGTCCAACGCTAACAAGAAAGCTACGAATGATGATGATGACATGCAACCGACAGTTGAAGGAGAGGAGAATCCTTGGTTATCAAGCACCGCCACGAAAAGCAAGTCCCGCAACAGCAAAAAGAACAAAAAGAAAGCGCAGCAACAGAAGACGGCCGCTGCTCAAGTGAATGGCGTTGCAGCGGCTATCGAGTCTTTGGAACAAGATACGAAGGAAACGAGCAAGGAAGAGTCGTCGGTTGCAGCGCTGACCGGTGCGTCTTCGAAAACCAGCAAGAAGAGGAAGCTGGACCAGGCAAAAACTTCGACCAAGGAGGAGTTTGAAGAGGCAGCACCCAGTAACCAGAAGAAGAGCAAAAGAATGCCAACAAGCAGAAAGGAGGCAAGACCGCCGGCCAAGACGAGTTGGTACGACGTGCCTTTGAATTTGTGGCAGACGAAGAGGACGAGTTGGCTCTGGAGAAGGACAGATTGGCTGGGCAAGATGCTGATGCCAAAAAGGGTGCTGAGATCGCTAAGCTGGTTGGCATGAGCGGATGGGGCAGCTGGGCAGGCGAGGGCGTCCGAGTTTCGAAGCGGCAGCTGGCTCGCGAAAAGCAGGCTAAGGAGGTGGCTCGCGAAGCCAAGCAGAAGGCTTTGGCTGGACGCAAGGATGCTCGCCTCGAGAAGGTGCTAATTAATGAAAAGAAGGATAAGCGCGCTGCGAAGTTCACGGTTCAGGACGTGCCGTACCCGTTTACATCTCGCCAGGAGTACGAGGCCGCCATGCGCAACCCTCTGGGAAGCGACTGGAACACTGCCCAAGTCACAAACGTGTTGACAGCTCCGAAGATCATGAAGCGCCAGGGTACCGCCATTGCGCCGCTTGTGCTTTCAAAGGAGGACCGCAAGCAGGCGATAAAGGAGCTGAGCTTGAAGCGCAAGGCCAAGTTTTAGGACCATGTCGCTATGCAGATTGGAATAGAGTGTTTGGATTTTGTTACATAAGTATCTGGCCATCTTATTCCAGTCTAGATGTACGTGGCTGCTACCGCCAATACTACTGCGAGTGCTGTTGAGGCGATCGATGCAGTTGACGCATCCGAGGTTCGCGTTGTCACAAGCTTTGCAGTTGTTGTGTCGGGTGTTGCTTCAGATTTTTCCGATCCCGCTCCCGCTGGTATGACTTTGCCCACAAAGAAGTCCATTGACGAGTTCGTGGAGACAAAGGAAGGCTGTTTTCCGTCCTTCATTTCGATCGAGGTCCCTTCAGAGTCATCGAGTACAATGGTGTAGTTGTTCATGACGGTAACCGTGCTCGATATCAGCGCCGCCCTTAAGTTCTTGGTGAAGGTGGCGTACGTCTCCGAGTCGCCATCGAAAGGTGCTCCAGCTGCTTTAGCGAGGTTCGAGTCACGGCGCCACGCCATCAGTTCGCCACACTGTGCTGCTGTTGGGGCACTTGCACCGTTGCCCATTACCGTGGAGAAGTACAGCAGCGTCTCGCACGAAGCACGCATTGGCAGCGTGTCGATGATGCACGGCGGCATGTTGAGCAGCACGACGGCGGTGATGATGCCCATGCAGTCTGCCGAATGGACGAGTTCCGTAATGATTTTCGCGTCCGGAAGGACCCCGTGTACGGATAGAGTTGGTATCCGCTGTCAGCTTTGCACTTGTCGAACATGGCACTGTTCGCGGTTGCGACGGTCTTGACTGTTTTGACGACATCACTGTCACAGTCGTAGCTGTCCACGACGGCGAAAGTCTCAGAGCCCACTTTTGCCGTGGCGATGTTTCCAGCCGCTGCTAGTGAGATGTCGAAAGATGAAAACAGTTGGAGTGCTGCCAAAAGCAAGAGAGAGAAGTTTGGAGCACGCATGGGCGTTGAAAAGGAAAGTTGGCGAATGAAAGGCGATAAACAGAGCTCTTCCTGGGATCGGGGACCGGGGAAGGTCGATCAGGATGGGGTCAGGGATTTTGCACAGCGTAAAGTCGAGGCATCGGACCATGAATCACCGAGTCAGCCAGAGCCAGAGCAGTCAAACCCGCATAGAGTTTGACTGAGATCCAGCAGCACATTGGCGTAACGGAGACTGCAACGTTGTGCTGTTCGCACAGATGCACTCCGAGTGTAGTGAGTTCAGCATCCTATCTGCATTGGAGTATGAGTCAATGCTGCATGAGTAGAGGTCAACACTGAGTCGGTCTTGATGAAGCATACTGGACAAGAACTGAATTGCATGGAATTAATCACACCGAGATCGATCTCACCGAGACGTCACATCGCAAATCCGAGCACTACAACAGCAGCTATAGCCGTAGCAGCTCGTGCAGCGCTTGATGGCGAATCCCCATCGGATGTGACTGCTTTCTCGATCTCTTGAGTATTAGTGCTCTGCCTGGCAGTAGAAGTCGTGATACCGTCAGACCCGGCTGGTTTCACAGTAGTCTCCGCGGAGTAGACGGCAGTGATCTCCGAATCATTGCCGGAGCTGGAACCTTGAAGGGTGGGTATATTAGACAGAGACGCGATATGTTCTTGGCTGAACGATCCATTTACAGTCACACGATATTGCACCTCCTTGTCCGCTGTCAATCGCACCAAACCATTCGTCGTGATCGCGTAGAGGTTACTTGAATACTCGGCATACAACTTTGACTTGGAGTCGTTCGGGACGCCAGCAGCAGCCGCCAGGTTCACATCACGACGCCACTGCATCATTTGCACGAATCGCTCGGTGGAAGGCACAGCGTCCATAGCCTCCGGGTGTCTGTCGACATCGACGGCAATCTTCAGTAGCGTTTCGGCGGCAGCGCGCATCGGGAAACTTGAAATCTCGCACTCAGGAATTCCGGCAAGCAGAATCGAGGTGAAGATGGCTCGACATGCGAGTGATCTTGACATTGCATTAATTTGTTGTTTTGTCGGGTGCTTGCCGGAGAACGGGAAGATCTTGTAGTTGCCATCGGATACGCACGTCTGGAAGACCATGGTGTTGCGGGCGTATAGTTCGTAGACAACCGTGACCACCGAGTCGTCGCATTTTGTGTCGTTGACGAGTTCAAAAGAGTCGGATTGCGGCGCTGCAGACGCGATGGCAGCCAGCGTGAACGGCGTGTGCTGTGAGTCTTGTGCAGTCGTAAGCGATGCTAAATATCCAACCATCAGTACGTTCAGTACACAGCAGAGAGGGCTCATTGTATTCACTACGCGCAAGAATCCTCCTCAAGAGTGGCAAACAAACCCCCAGAGCTGCTCGTCGGTATTGCTCATGACTGCCTCTCCCGACGATAAAGACGCGATTGAAGTTGTTGGCAAACCATTGCTACGGACAGATGGGGTGACTTCTACCTCTCTCCCTATGCATTATCATGCACAACGTGTACTTCGAACAACAGCATGTATATTTTGGCTGGACCTTTTAGCGAGTGTTGAGACTCTCGACCAAGACCACCCGGTGTGATTCAAACCACCATCAACCACTGTAGAAATGCGGTCGGCTCTTGCGTATTCCTATTATAAGCTGTATTCCTGGCTGGTTTGAACAAATATCAATCATAGTCTACATGAAATTATCTACACTTTGGCAACTGCAAGTATAGCGACGACGGAAGCGATGACAAGCATGTCAAACTTGCCCCAGCATATTAAACGAGTAGTGCCAGAAATTGAAGCGGGCCTGGCAGGAATGTCGGCTGCTGTTCGTTGCCGTTTTGTGAAACTCGTGTCGCCGGACCCTGGTGCCGAAGAGAATATCGGGGATTCGCCACCAACAAAAATAATTCCAGGAGCACTGCCGGAACCACTTTGGCCTGGGACCTGCGGGGGCAATGCGATCTCGTCTTGACTAAAGGACCCGTCGACTGTTGGCCGATATTCAATTTTCATCTCGGCCGTCAGACGAAATAGCCCGTTTGTCGTAAGCGAATAAAGATTGCCAGCAAATTCCGAGTAAAGCTTGGAATTTGAATCGCACGGAAGACCAGCAGCACTTGCGAGGTTAACGTTGCGTCGCCACATCATCAAATGGACGAACCGATCTGTCGATGGGATGACATTCAATGCCATGGGATATTTATCCATATCCAAGCTAATCTTCAGTTCCGTCTCCGCAGCAGCTCGAAGCGGATAGCCAGAGAAATTGCACTCTGGAATCCCCGCCAGCACAATGGCCAGGAAAATAGCGCGGCAAGCAAGTGATCGCCCCATATCGCCAAGCTGTTTACTTGTCGGGTACGCCCCTGAAAATGGAAAAATGCCGAATTGTCCTTGGACCACACACGTCTGGAAAACCATGGCGTTCTTCGAGTAAATTTCATAGATTTTCGAGGTCACCGAGTCGTCACATGCCGTAGAATTGACCAAGGCGAACGAACTTGAGTTACGCGTCGCAGAGTTGATGGCGGTCAGAGCGAAATCGTCGTGCTGGGTATCTTGAGCATTTGTCCAGGATGTACATATCGCAAACGCGATGAATAGTAGAGTGTGGAGCATCGAGTGAGGTAAGTACACCTTGGTGCGGCAAGTAAAAAGCAAAACTGATGTCAAATGCAGAATGACCACGGTGTTTGTCTTCCGGAGTGACCCGAACAGCTGCAACGCGAGCTGTCAATCAAAGGCAGAAGTTCGAGGCCACGGAGCGTTCCAGACGTCTGTATAAGAACGCCATGACGGATAAGTAACTTCGTGCTGCGCGTAGAAGATGGTCATGAATGAAGCCGATCGCAATCATTGGGGTGGGGCGGGGGGCACCCTGAATTGATTTATGAGCTACGAAGGGTTAATTTATCGCCATAGAGACGCTAGCTAACAGGATTGCAATAGCCCGCAGCAATGAGGTTCCATTACAGCACAAAAGCAAACCGATAGTTTCAAGTAAGCATTGTAATACCATTGACTAGACAAATTCACGTTAACATACATGGACGTCAATACCGTGCAGGTGAGCTGCTTCATGATGCAGCTGTAAGAACTACGGTAACAAAAGCAACCACAGTCGCTGCGATCCGGCTCCAGCAAATTTGTCCAGCAACGTTCGCTGCTGCTGTATCTGATGAGCTACTTCGATCGGCAGACCCTGAGTGGGTGATGGTATCATTGGACCTGGAAGCGGAAGATTCAAATGACGGTGGAAGTGTTCTTTCGCCCACGTTGCCGACAAAGTCTTCATTGCTGCCGGAACCGCGTAAATCTGGCATGTCGGGCATCGAAATGATCTCGTCTTGGCTAAATGACCCGTCAAGGGCAGACCGGTACTCAATCTTCTGGTCTGTCGTCAAGCGGATCAATCCATTGCTGGTGACCGTGTACAGATTACCCGCAAACTCCGAGTACAGTTGAGAACCGGAGTCGTATGGCAGACCTGCAGCCTTTGCGAGGTTAACGTTTCGTCTCCAATGCATCATGTCGACAAATCGCTCGGTTGACGGGATGACTTTCGATGCGTTGGGATAATTGTCCATATTCACAGCAATCTTCAGCTCTGTTTCACCTGCAGCACGAAGTGGGAATCCCCCAATATTGCATTCAGGAATTCCAGCCAGCAGAGCAGATAGGAAAATAGCTCGACAGGCGAGTGATCGTCCCATGTCGCCAATCTGCTGGGTGGTTGGAAATTCTCCCGAAAAGGGGAAGATGCGGAAATTCCCTCAGCCACGCACGTCTGGAAGACCATGGTGTTGCGCGAATATAGCTGGTAGATTGTTGCGGTCACGGATTTATCGCATTCTGTCGTGTTTATCAAAGCAAACGAATCCGATTGAGGGGCCGCAGTGTTGATGGGAGCTGCTACGAACGTCGCATCTTGGTGGTCCTGGGCATTTATCGGGGGAGAAGTAGGCCGACGAGGAGTAGCGCTTGAAGAGCATGCACAAGTAGCTGCATGATTATTTTTCTCAGCGACTGATAAGCCAGTACGTGGTGTCAGGAGAAAGCTCTAATGAGCGCTTGCGGCCAACTTCCGAACCAACCGCCTGAAGTGCTCTCTTACTGTCAGCTGCATTTTCAGTCTGTTTATCGCGGCAGATGACATTAATTGCCGATAAGATCGACAAATTTACTATACCATGGACCACGTGTACGCATACCACACCAAACGGTGTATTGACACTGAAGTTGATCTGGTCATTTAATGATCATTGACTGGTGCAAACCTGGAATTTATAAAGTGCTTAAACATAATAAAATGCAATCATCGAACTAACAGAGACTACGCTACGAGCAGTGCACTCAGAAACAAACCAGCTACAGTGACGGCTGAGTGAATGCCAACTGTGGTTGCGACGTTGCCTGTCGTGGCAGTCGGGTTTTTAATTACACTACTTGTTGCTTCATCGCTCACTTGAGACTCGTCACCGGCAGAGACCGTGCCGATGCCGCTTCCGACAGTCGCTTCGTCGTCACCTCCACCGACCCAGGACCCACTGGCCAGCTGATACTGCACCGTGTAATCCGACAAGACGCGGATGGACGTGTTGCTGAGGACCTCCGCCAAGTTCTGTTCGTACTCCTTGTACATCTCGGAATCCCCATCATACGGCACCTCCGCCTCCTTGGCCAAATTCACATTTTTCCTCCAGGCCATCATCTCCTGGAATCTCGCAGCGGATGGGGGTGCCGCCAGGTTCTGCAGCAGATCGACGTGGATTTTCAGCAGCGTTTCCACCGCCGCTTTCAGCGGGAAGCCCGAGATCGTGCACTGTGGGAAGTCGGCCAGCTCGACTCCAGTGAGGACATACGTGCACGCTGTGGAGGTGGCGATGGCTTTGATCTGAGCTGCGGACGGCTGCGTGCCTAGGAAGGGGAAGATCTGGTACTGGGCGTCGTTCACGCACGTGTCGAAGAGGTCGCGGTTCTTGTTGTAGATGACGTAGATCTTACTGGAGACTGTGCTGTTGCAATTGACGTTGTCCACGAGCTGGAAGGTGGCGGAGGTGGAGGACGCTGTGTCTATTGGCGTCAATGCGTTAGCCGACGATGATACAGATGAGGAGGAGGAACTGGTGAGCTCAATGGTATCATCGGAGCCTGCAATACTGGAACCGGAGCTGGAGGAGGACGCTTGCACTGTCAACAACGCCAACAGCAACGCGACAAAAGCCGCCAACGTCATGGACGACATGTCCAGTTGAGGCACAACGACCAAGTGCGTTCAAAGCTCCACGTTGCGAAATGCGGGCGATCAGAAGTTTTGAGTCGGTGCCAAGGAGAGACAGGAACGGCCATCAGTGACCAGCAATGCTCATGCCATTCAGTCCCACTGAAGTCGGAAAAACCTGGCGGTTCTTATAACTCTGTATGTAAACATATATATGTTATCGAGAATCAAAAGCAGTTCAGTTAATTAGCATACCCGTTTATTTTATAGTCCAACTGAGGATAATACTCTCATACACAGGGATCCCTCCAGATTAGCATGTCCTTTCTATGGTGTCATTGAAGCTGATCTTACTGTCAACTCTGCCTGAGCAACAACTGCTGTCCAGCACTGAGTCCATTGGCCATTGCTCATTGTGCGCTCTCCTCACTGCGTCTTCGGTTCCATCGAGTCCTTCACACCAACGTCTCGTTCCATCTTCAGTTGGAGCTTTTCGGTCCTGACGCTAACGGAGACTTGTCACTCAACGATTCCAAGCGTATCCTCCATCGCCAGCCACTGGCTGGCAATCAGTGGCACGTCCGAGAGTTCAGACTTGCAGTGACGATGACCAAGACGCTACATTGACTAGCTTATACGTGTCCACTCTTCAAGCGGCGGCGACAACAACAACTACTACAACGGCTACTATACTCCATACTGCTGAGGTGCAACCTCGTAATGCGTTGGACGTCTCAGATACGATCCCTTCCGCACTTTGGCTCGACGACGACTCGGTGTCAACTTCGGCGCTGCTGGCCTTGACGTAGCCAGGGGCTGCATCTATGCTGGCGTCCGTGATGACGACATCAAGTGCGTCTTCAAAGGACTCGTACGACCCGTTCGATAGTCGAACGTCCACCGAGAGATCCTCATTCACGCGAATAGCTGTCTCCACCAGTACTGAATTCAAGTTGGCCTCGAAGTCTGCGAAGAGCTCCGAATCGCTGTCGTAAGGCGCACCTGCAGCTTTTGCTAGATCGACTTCGTATCGCCAACTCACGAGTTTCCGGAACCCATCGGCGGATGGAGCTTCGCTGCCATTCTCCAGGTCTACGCTGATCTTCAGCAACGTTTCAACAGCACTGACAAGCGGCATGCCGCCTATTGTGCATGCTGGGAGGTTCGCCTTAAGGACGATGATGAACATAGCGACACAGGCATCAGACTCCGCCATGCTCTGGATCTCTGATTGTGTTGGGTGCTCTCCTGCGAATGGGAAGATTTGGTAGTTTGATGCGGACACGCACATATCGAAGGCCGATCGGCAGTTGGCATAGAGCGTATACACGTTCTCCACAACTGTTTCGCTGCAAACCTCGCTCCCAACTAACTGGAACGTCGACGAGTCCGGCTCAGCCGACGCGATGGGCGGCTCGCCGGCAAGTTTTGCACTGTCAGCGCTAGGATCAGTTGATGTAACAGAGCTAGCACCACTAGACTGGGATGCTCCACTTGCGGTGATGATCGGGGCATCTGTCGGTGCTGTCGACTGGTTTGGAGTTTCTGTAGCTACACCGTGGTTGGTGGATTGGGTACCTGTGTCGCCTTCGCTCGTGATTTCGTTTGGCGCGTTCATCGGATCAATCGGTGCTGATGGCACCGCTGTCGTCGGAGTCTCTGTCATTGGTGGAGCCGTAATAGCCGAGATCGCTGGTGCTACCGTCGGGGAATCAGTGCTCCATTTGTTTACATCCGAAGACGTCGTTCCTTCTGGGAAAGTAATAGTAGCGTTTGAATCGCTTGAGTTCGAGCCACCAGCCTCCTCACCGATGTCTGCCGATAGTCCGTTGTCAATGGTTTGCTTTAGCATACCGGTAAGCGAACCATCTTTAATCGCGGGTGACGAGTGAACGTGTCCGTGAAGGCTCGACTCATCGCAGTCTGCTACAGCGATACCGATATGATCCGCCACCTCCAGCAGTAACAGTAGCGTCCAGGGTGCAATAAGCTGCTTGACCCACATTGCGCTTCCGCTGAAGCAGCGACGACCAATCTACTCGCTTGCTGGGGCAATAGAGAATGCGCATAGCTGATCGTCGCACAGAGAGGCACAATGGTGGAGACGTTCCGAACGCCGTTCGGACGTCGAGCGTCCCATGTGTTCGGCGCTTGCACTCCGCGCCAAGACGGGACATGACCAGGTTCATGATGGCATACATGCATTGCATGGCCACCATTCTTGCCGATGCCCTAAATCGCCAACTGAACGCGCCAACGGATTCGGAGCCAGTGGTTCCAGCTGTGACGAAGAACGCGTAGCGCACACCTTGCCGTGCAAGGGAATACCTCACGCGCTACGCATGAACCTCGTGCCACTCGAAGCGACACTGGTCGAGCGTCGAGATCAAATTGATGCGGGATGCAAGAGGCATCATGTTGGTTAGAGGTGCACGGGCGATTGGGAGCGGCGAAGCTGGTCGCGACCGGCTCGCTGATGCATGCATAGCCAAATCCAATGTCGACTTCAAGCAGTTCGGCAACGAGATAAAATCGAGGATTGTCGGCGACTACAGATGGCAATGGCTGTGCGATACGTGTTGGATGGATACATGCAGGATTCACGAAGGTGGTAAACCGGTGCATGCTCTGAAGGTTGCTGAGCTACGCTACGGCTGGTATTCAGCGGAAAGCACCTCAGCAAGAGAACAGTACCGTGCTGGGCTAGCATTGTGGACAGACTTGACGTGCCACTTCAACGTGTTGAAGTACTTGATCCTTGGCGCCACTACTTCTGCACATGCACACGCCAGCTTCCTTCTCGAGGCGACTTATCATCAAGGCAGCAGACGAGCATCGCAAGCACTCGCAGAGGCTTCTTCCATCAGCTCGTTGACTAGCCCGCATGTTCTCGTTCTACTGTATCAACAGCAAGGTCACTACTTGACGATGATCCTCCAGCAAAGTCCTCGCTAATAGTTCCGATGCTAGTCTTCCCGACAATTCTTTCATCACCTAAAGATCGAGTTTGCTCTGGAGAAGGACAGATTGGCTGGGCAAGATGCTGATGCCAAAAAGGGTGCTGAGATCGCTAAGCTGGTTGGCATGAGCGGATGGGGCAGCTGGGCAGGCGAGGGCGTCCGAGTTTCGAAGCGGCAGCTGGCTCGCGAAAAGCAGGCTAAGGAGGTGGCTCGCGAAGCCAAGCAGAAGGCTTTGGCTGGACGCAAGGATGCTCGCCTCGAGAAGGTGCTAATTAATGAAAAGAAGGATAAGCGCGCTGCGAAGTTCACGGTTCAGGACGTGCCGTACCCGTTTACATCTCGCCAGGAGTACGAGGCCGCCATGCGCAACCCTCTGGGAAGCGACTGGAACACTGCCCAAGTCACAAACGTGTTGACAGCTCCGAAGATCATGAAGCGCCAGGGTACCGCCATTGCGCCGCTTGTGCTTTCAAAGGAGGACCGCAAGCAGGCGATAAAGGAGCTGAGCTTGAAGCGCAAGGCCAAGTTTTAGGACCATGTCGCTATGCAGATTGGAATAGTGTTTGGACACTGATGTTTCTCTGATATTGCTTCAACAATCACCGCCAATGGATACCAAAGCAAGCGGCATTCCGGTTCACGTCGTTCGCGTTGTCTTGCTCACATCTTGCGACAATTTCGATCATCTACCGCCGTAATACGTCTTCAAAGCTTGCAATTTAAACGTCATCGGTGCTCTACCAAACCTCCCTCATTCAGAATTCCATTCCTTCGAATCTCATTCCATTGCATGCACTTCAGAAATCCCACGTGATCTCTCGATCCATTTTACCTTCTTGGTGTTATTGGAACCATAGAACTCCGTATTTCTCAAGAGCTCATCGGTAATTTGAATGCACGTTGCCAACAGGTCCTTACGACTGCGCGTTCTATTTAACGTCATCAACTTGCACCTTGATGGTCCGATAAGTCATTCGTGTTGTTTATTGTTCAAATAATAATCGCTATCGGAGTCAACACGCTTTCGTTCTCCCGCTAAGTTTTTGTAGGCTCTCATGTCAAGTCTGCCATCACGTTTCTCCACTTTGCAGAACATTTAGACTCCCAGGTTATACTTGAACTCAATGCAGTACTACATATACTACAGCAATGGTCCCTTTGTCGCAAATGTCTTGCTAACGTGTTTGTGACGTGGTGCAATCAGCAACGACATATGATGAAAGCATGTGCCAGTATCATTTCAGCGATACAGTATTATTGTGTGGAATGACTTGACACATGGATTCAAAAATCGCATACTGTAGCATGTATCACCACTTGGAAGTTGTTGGTTGAGCGGTAAACAGGTGCTCACAATAACTATGAGCACATGAATACTCAAACCTTCGTAAGTCGTATTGTAATCAGCGGCAACACAAGTGATTCAGGTTATACGGGAGTTGCTTTTGCTTTCGCAGTTGTGTGCTTAGGCTCCTCTATCAACTCCATAGCCAACCTGCAAACAGCTTCGTTGGACCTCAACAGATCCACACACAGCATTTGCCGCTGAACTTCCAACCGAGAAAGTGCGGATATTTCAACTTCCATCCTGTTTTTAAGCTCTTGCAGTTCCTCGAATTGTGCATCTCTGCCAGTGTCTCCACCATTAAGCCAACCTAACCGACTCTTGAGCTTGGCTTGTAAAGCCAACATTTCATCTCCTTTCTTTTCCAGCTTGCCGTAAATTGACACCAGTTTCTCGTGCGACCCGCTTGGATTTCTGCCACGATCACGACGATGGAGGTGCGAATTGAGTTCCTCGTGTCTGTCAGACCAGTCGTGGGCGATCAAAGTAGCAAGCACCGTATCACGCCGTCGCTTCTCCTTATTAATCGATATCGTCAACTTCTTGATCTGGTTCAGGTGGTCTGCTGTCCCCGCCTTATCAATATTGACGATCAAGTTGACATATGCCAGCGAGTCTTCTATCGATGTCTCATTTGAAGCGATCTGGTCAGTTAATCGGGTGTAGTCTTGGGTTAAACGTTTCTTCACAAGGTCCTCGTTCATCCGCACCGATTTCTCGAGAGTCGCCGTTGCTTCTTGGAAGATGACGGCACTACGAGACTGCTCAGTTTTTATAAAGACAACATCGGCGAGTTGATTATCGGTAACTTCAGCGACTGATTGCGCGTGGCTGGTGTGTTGCCCAGCATGGCGACTTTGAACAGCGGAGTCAGTCGCCGAAAACTGATTGTCGTGTGAAGATATTCGAGAACGATTCCGTGAGGGTTGTGCAGAGAACATGTCATCTGAGTGTGGGGGCTCGTTGCACTCTGGCGCTTCGATTTGATTTGAGCTCACAGGAGAGGATCGATAGACTTTCCCTCGTGGAGTTGGCGGCTTCTGCGGTATTTGCTCGGGTGTCTGGAAATGGTTCACTTGAGTTTCTAGCTGCTTCACACGTTGAGTCATTCCTTCTGCCCAATCGCGAATACACTGTGGTAAGCTGGCTTCTGAATAGAGGGCATCAAGAGTGACCGGGTGCTTGTTTTCAAGTGCTGGATGACCAACCTCAGACAGTAACGGAACCAGACTTTGCTCTTCAGAATTAAGTCGTGGTCGCTTCGCGGTTCGCTCACTGTCGTGATCAAGTCCAGCATCGCTCACTTTCCTGGTTGGACTGCGAATACTATGATTTGATGCCGATTGCTGAGCCGGAAACTGTTGTCTCCGGGTATGTTCTCTTAGCCTCGCGTACGCGAAGCACTGTCGATAGCGCCGTTCTTCCTCTGGGTCATCCTGCAGCATATTCAGTGATACCTTCTTCATCGCCAGCCACCGCTTGAAATTTAGTTCGAACTCTGCCAAGGTCTCGTAGGGTCTCAGCACCACTGCAATTGGACTGAGCCTGCTCCCAGCAAACATATCCCCGTTAGGCCCAAAGTACTCCATCCTGGCCGAGAACTGGTCGACGTTCATGACACTTTTGGCCAACAGTTCTTTGCGGCTGCGGATCCCCTGGTACGGGTGTCGTCCTGCGGGCTTTGCCTTGCCACCACCTTCAGATCTTGAAGCAGAAGTTCCGTCCGCTATAACTTCGTGGTGATCAGGATTGGAGACTGCAGACTTGTGCGACGTTGAAGCGACGCTTGCGATGTTTCGACGTCGCAGTTCCCAGGCCCGCGAGTCTGCGAAATCCAGTCGGAATCGCCGCTCGACGATCGGCTCATCTTGCAGCGACGGTACAGTCACATTCCGCCTCCCTAGCCAGAGGATGAAGCTCTCTTCGTACTGCTCCAAGGTCTCATTAGGCAGCAAAAGGGCCGGAATTGGTCGCGCCGACGAGTCGCAGGTCTGGTCCTTCGCCATCTGCTCTTCCTCCTGGAGAAAAGCTTCCAAAGTCATCGGTTGCATGGCCAGAAGCTTCCTGTCAGACTGACTGCGACGCAGCGGAGACGACGGAGGCAACAGATTCTTGAGCCAGTGAATCTTGTCGTGCATGGTTGGTGGCGCCTTTAAAGGCTCCTTGTGAGACTTTCCAAGATCGCAATGTGAGGCTAGGGGCTCAGAACGGAGCCAGCCAATCATGGTAGCAAATCAAACTTCAACATGAAAAGTATCTTTTGGGCGACACTGGTGGTCGCTGGTGGTCACTAACATGGGCTCATTGCAGCAGCTGGAGAACCATCTTGTGAATACTCTTGTCCGACTTCAAGAATCTCACGCAGGCTCGTTGGCGTTGGCTCTCCAGCTCCGACAGCGCATCCAATTCAGCTTTCAACTGTTCTACCAGCTCTTCCAGCTCGTGGAATTTGTCGTCCCTGCCCGTATCCTCAGCATTCAGCCAGTCGAGTTGGCTTTGGAGCTTGGATCGTAGAGTTGCTACGTTATTTCCTTTCTGCTCCAACTTGCCATACATTACCATCATTTGCTCGTGAGAAGGGCTCAGCGTCTGGGTTTGAGTATTGTCCTGTACGAGAATGTCGAGCTCCTCTTGTCTTCCGATCCAGTCGTGTGCAATCACAGCAGCAAGCACGGAATCTCGGCGTCGCTTCTCCTTGTTAATCGACACCATCAGCTCTTTAATTTGACTCAGGTGCTCTGTCGTCGACGCTTTGTCGATGTCAGCAGTCAAATTGACGTAGCTCAGCGTGTCCTGGATGGCAGTTTCGTTGGTGGATATCTGATCGTTTAGGCGAGTGTAATCTTCGATCAAGTGCTTCTTCTCGGTATTATCGTTCACTCGCACGGATTCAGCGAAAGCCTCTTCCGCTGCAGCAAAAGTAGCTGCATTTCTAGACGGCTCGACACCTTTCTCAGCCTTGATCAAGATCTCGCCAGCATCCGGTCCAGCAGGGAAAAGCCGTTCCTCCGGTTCAAGGTTGCATTCTCCGTCTTCCAGCTCCTCTGAAGTGGTCGCTCTATCGTTGACTTCCGTCGAAGTTGACTCATTTGCAATCATACATTGATGCTGTTGTGAGCTGGAAGAGGGTATTTCACCTGGTTCAAGCATGCCTGTGTTCCCTAGCATGCCTGGTTTTTCGAGCGAAGCAGTGGGAGGTTCGTTCACGCCAGCATTGTCTCCAGCAGAATCCCGCAGAATCTTCACTTGGTGCTCAACTTCTTGGAGCCTATCGAGCACTTGATCCTCTAGCTTCTGCAGAGTGTCATTCTTTGCTCCGCCCAGTTACGAATGCACCGCGGCAAGTTAGGGCAATCCAAGCTGGACAGTTTGCAGTCATGGCTACATTGCTGACTCCTCCTTGAGGTATGTGAATGCCGTTCCTTGTCGTTTGAATCAAGCCGATGTCGCTTCTGGCTGCGGCGATCAGAGTCACTCGAGAAGCTTCTTTTGCGACTTCGACTCCATGAACAACCTCGCAATGGGCTCGGTGCACGCCGTGATATCGACTTGTGACTTTGCCCTTCTTGTCGCTTAGCTAGCAGGTATCGCACCCTGGCGTACGCGTAGCACTGCCGAAAGCGACGCTCTTCCTCTGGGTCATCCCGGAGCATGCTCAACGTCACATGCTTGGCGTTTAGCCACTTCTTGAAGTTGACCTCGAACTCTGCCGGCGACTCGTGAGGTTTCAAGACGATTGCAATCCGTTTTAATTTCTTGGTGGCAAAATACATGTCGCCATTGGGACCATAGAACTCCATACTCCTCAAGAACTCATCGGTACTTTGAATGCACGTCGCTAACAGCTCCTCACGACTGCGCATTCTATAGTACTGGCGTCTCTCGAACCCATCGCTTCGTTGCAGTTCCCAAGCTCTTAGCACCGCAAAGTCCAGCCAAAGCTGTCGTTCAATGCTTGGGTCGTTCGGTGTCACATCTCTCTTGTCCAGCCACCACTTGAAACTCTGCTCGTATTCTTGAAGTGTCTCGTTAGAGCTCAGCAGTGCTGGTATGGGCCTTGACGAGGAATTCCAAAATTCTTCTCCTTGGTCTCCAACTTGGTTGAATTCTTCCAGCGTCATTGCTTGCATTGCCGGCATTTTGACAAGTGAGCTTTTCTGGAATGCAATAGCTTTTGTCACTGTGCGCAACGGCTCGAGTAGCTGTTGCAAATGGTCACAGGATCGTGACAAACAACCATATCTGGCGACCAGTGAGGCGTATATAAAGAACCTTCTTCGGACGGTATCAACCAGTCAGCACTCTGCTGGTTCTCCAATCGTGACAATGTAGAGGCCTCGGTCGCCAGTTCACCTGCCACCTCTTCATCATCCCTGGCAGCGCCCTCAGCATTCCTCCAGCTCAGTCGGTTCTTAAAAACAACTTTTTCAAACGACAGCTTCCCATGCGTACGATCTGGCGTAGATGCCCGTCATCATCAGCATTCAAAGTCAACTCGCACCAGTTTTGCGCTAGCGTCTCAGCCAACTATTAATTGATTGCAATGATGGTCTTGATCTGCCTGGAGGCATGACACGCCCTTGGACGTGTCAAAGCACTAGAGAGCTCTTTCTTGTGTCTTTAGGTATCTTACAGTTGGTCGTCGCTGGTTTCGTGGCTATTCAATTCCCGCAACATGTCTGGTGGCGGGGAAGCCGTTGTCGAGGATGAGTACCCATCAGCCGCGTTCGTGCTGAGCTTTGCGTGCTCTCTTCTTCTCCTTGGATTCTATATGGCCTTCTAGCCATTTCTTGAGCCCGACTTTGGATATTCTGGGGCAGAATGCTGGCATATCGATCTGAAAGGCTTGGGCAACAAGCGTCAGATGAAGAGGATGGAAGCACCGCCAGATCGTGCCGTTTTCGATTTCGAATTCTGCCATCATCGTGGCTGATGTGTGTTTGTTCGATGGACACTCCGCGATCTACTGCGGGAACAGCTCGCGAACGACGGCGTGACGGTCTTCGTCAATGCCGATGCAATGAGCTTCGTGGTGGCGATCGGGGCTGGCTACCCCATCACTCCGCTCTAAAGCTCTAGCTCTACGATACGCAAAGCATGGTCTATAACGCCGTCTTTCCCTCCGGGTTGTCTTGCGGCATTTCCATCGATATTTGTATCAGGCTCGTAGTCCAGACGCTCAACGGCTGAGTTTGTTTGCAACGATGCAAAGTGTGTCCAGCTGTCGCTTGCCAAAGCTTTCCTCGGCCTCAAGAGCGCTGGCATCGTGGATCTCATTGCGTCGTATCGACCAGTTTGCCACTTTGGATACTTTACGCCAATCAAATGGATTGCGCTAAAAGTCTATGTGGGCCGTTTCAGAATATAAAGTGAAACGCCTTCTGGAGCGGGTTACATTGAAAAAGAGCTGCTCACTCCACCAGCCAAGTCACTGGCCATTCAACAACGTTCCTATCTGTCGGCAGGAGAGCACCATGCCGCGCAAGGGAGGCAAACGCGTACGTATCCACATCACCCGCACTCTCTTCTGTCTCTGCCCATGCAGTTTGCTAACATTGGGTTCGCTCTGTGCAGAGGAAGACACGCACGCACGTGGTGGAAGCGCCTGGCAATGAGAAGGACGACACGCCCATGAGTTTCGTCTTTAAAATGGGCAAAGTGCCTAGCGTGGTGGGCACTCTGGTGCAAGATATGCGTCGTGTTATGGCCCCATACACGGCCGACAAGCTGCGGGAGAAGCGCAAGAACACGCTCAAGGACTTTGTGCACGTGGGAGCCCCCATGGGCGTCACGCACTTCATCTTCTTCACCAACACGGAGGCAGGTACCAACCTCAAGATTGCGCGCATCCCTCGCGGTCCGACACTGAGCTTCAAGGTGGTCAAATACTCACTCATGAAGCACATGCACTTGGTGCTGAAACGTCCAGTCGACGCGTCGCTTGCCATGAAGTCGAAGCCTCTTGTGGTGCTGAACAACTTCACAGCGCCAGACGACCACATTAAACTCATGAATGTGACGTTCCAGAACATGTTCCCAGCAATTGACGTGCAGACAGTCGCGCTCTCGGAGTGCAGACGGGTGGTGCTGTTCAACTACGAGAAGGAGACGGACACGGTCGAGTTCCGGCAGTATGTGATCCGTGCAGCACCTCTAGGACTTTCACGCAGTGTCAAGACTATTGTCAAGGCGAAGGTGCCCAATTTGAACAAGCTGGAGGATATTAGCGAGTACGTGCTGGGTAACGGTGCTGGTATCGGATCGGCTTCGGACAGTGAAGTGGATGACGAAGCGGCCCATGTGACGCTGCCGGACTCGTTCCGTGGTCGTGGTAACCGTAAGGCGGAGAAAAGTGCAGTACGACTGACAGAGATTGGCCCACGGCTTACTCTAAGCTTGACGAAAGTCGAGCGCGGAATTTGTGAGGGAGACGTTTTGTATCATGCATACAAGACGAAGACGCCTGAGGAGGCAGCAAAGGCCAAGGCTAAGCACGAAGCTGCTGTGGCACTTAAGCGTCAGCGCCGCGAGGAACAAGAGGCAAACGTTGCGAAGAAACAAGAAGCAAAGGATGCTAAAAAGGAGCGCAAACTCGAGCGGAAGCGGAAGCGTGAGGCAGGCCAAGGAGATGACGATGAGCTGGACGAAACAACAGCTCATACTGGCGGCAATGATGACGACTCGGAGCTGGATGATGCCGAATACTACCGCAAAGAGGTGGGCGAGGAGCCGGATACTTACATGTTTCCAGACAAGGACACGAAAGGCCCGAAGGGAAAAAAGCAAAAGATCACGAAGCCTGCCTCACGTCCAGTGCAGAAACCCTCGGAGATGGCAGCCTCGGACAAGAAGAACCGGTTTGTGAAACCTGGTGGTAAAGCACCCAAGGGTCAAGTGATTCGCCAGCGTCAGCCTAAGAAGAAGTAGAGCAGTTCGTTCCATGCATGCGCGTCAGTCACACTGATCCGCCTTGCTAATAGATTCCATTGCCATCTTTTCATCCATGTATGCCTTTGCTCTTAGATTCAAACAACAATCCACAGTACAAAGAACAACTTTTTCGTGTTCCTTTTCCATGATCACTCGTATTCTTTTCAGGTTCGGTGCCTTGATAACCATTTCTCCAACACACACGCTATACTAAACTAGCCTACCTTAGCCTACTTATCGAGCTCACTGGTCAAACACGCAAAGATGAAGAAGAGGCGCCCGGCGAAGACCAGCACTAGTGCACGCTTCACCGTCTGCCAGGAGGCGGTTGCAGTGACGGATGCTGCTGGTGTTGCTGCTTCGGGTCGCTCATCGGGATCGGAAAACGATCACGTCGGCCTCCTTGCGGGACGCCGCCAGGACCACCCAAGTTCTTCGGGTTCAATCCAGCAAGGCGTTGAGGGGGCGCCTGCAATTTGCGATCACCCCGTCCATGGCGTAGCGCATACCTCCCACCTTGCTCTCCTCCTTAATAGGCCGACCAGGCATCCCCCGACGGCCGTCCTGCTGCATATGAACTGCCTGTGCATGGTGCTGAGCTTGCATTTGAGCTTGCATTTGGGCGTGGTGGTGCGCCTGAGCTGCCTGAGCTTGTGCCTGTGCATGGGCTTGTGCCTGAGCTTGGGCGTGGGCTTGCGCCTGCGGGTGCTGTGATTGCATCGGTTGAGCTTGTTGCGGATGCTGCATACCGGGGACCATGCCGCCCATGACTCCACGAGGCATCATGCTGCCACCGTTCATTCCGGCGCTGCGACCCATGCCTCGCATCATATTCATACCTGCGCTGCCTACAGGCATTCCACGCGCCATTCCGGAGCTGGTCTCTGGACCGCTAACACTCATTGCGCCTGACGTCGGAGCGCTGCCCATACTCATGCTCATGGGGGCTTCCGGGTTGCCTCCACGCAACATGTGTGCCATTGGCACACCCTGGCTCACAGGCGCGGCACCATTAGGTTGGGGAGCAGCGCCACCTTGAGCGGGTGCGGCTTGCTGCTGCTGTTGCTGCGCCTGGTACTGCGTCTCAGCTGTAGGTCTCGACGAAAACGTCGGCATTGGGGATGTCGTGGGCGGCTCCGACGGGCCCGGAGCAGAGTTAGCGCCAGCCATACCGATAGTAGATTGACCAGTTTCCCGAACACGCAACAGCTCCAATCGTTCACGAATAAACTGTGCATCCGCCCCGAGTTCAGCTGCCTTCTGGTATGCATCGCGAGCATCACTGGTCTGATTGCACGTGTCATATAGCGTGCCGACGTTGTACCACACTTCACAAATGTTGGGGTTGATGTTGATAGCGCGTGAGTACGCGTCCAGCGCATCCAAGTGCTGGTTCAACTGGTAGAAGAGCACACCAAGTGAGCACCACACGTTCGGGTTTTGCGAGTCTGTAGTCACAGCATGCTTGTAGGAGTCATATGCCTCCTCAAACTCCTGAACAGCCATATAGCATCTGCCCAGAAGATACCATCCTTTGCCATCCTGTGGGTCGATAGTAACAGCCTTCTTCAAATAATCAATAGCAGGAGGGTGCTCGCTGTGCTTGAGGCAGAGCCAGCCGAGCTGCTGCAGCGGCTTGGCGTTGTTTGGGTTGAGTTCTGCCACTTTCAAATAGCTGGACTTGGCCAACTGGATCTCGTCCTTGAGTTCGTACACGTGTCCAATCTGCGTCCAAATATCACTGGCCATCTCCGTCGTCTGCACATTGGCTTGGACATCATGTAGAACCGACTTGAGTCGCTCCAAAGCGCCTTCATAGTCTCCACGCTGCTTGGCGATTATTCCTAGACGGAACTTCACTTCCAGAGCCATGTTAAAGTTGGGCTCAAAACGCAAGACGGCCTCGAACGACTCCTGCGCGTGCTCCAGAGATCCCAGACGTTCGTAGAGCTGGCCAATGCCGTACCACATGTTGGGATCCTTCTGACTCATGGGGTTGTTGTACATAGCGTACTGGTAGGCCGTGTGGGCGCTCGTGAGGTCGTTCATCATGAGGCAGCAGTAGCCCAAGTGGCCCCAGGCGTCCGAGTTCTGCTCATTGAGCGACACAAGGCCGCGGAAGCAGTCGGCGGCCTTCGTGTAGTCCTCCACCTTCTCGTAGCAGCAGCCGATGGCGAACAACGCTGTGGCGTTCAGGCGGTTGTGAGACAGCACCTTCTCGTAGGCCAGCATCGTATTCTCGTCGTCGCCCATCATCTCCGCGATGCGGCCGAGCGATAGCCAGGCCTCTTCATTCGCTGCCGAAAGCTGTCGGCCAAGCTGCGTCATATAGTAAAATCAGTCATAGGAATAAGATAGGAGGTACCCATGACGTCCACGTGTCCCCTGCAGAGGCTGCGTACCGTGCTGTTCTCTTCCATTTTGGGGGTGGCCATGCGTGTGTCACCAGCTTCGTCACTAAGTTTTTTTCTGCGTATCGAGAGCGCTTTCTGTCTGCGGTTCTCTCTTTGTGTCCTTCCTAGACCCGCTCCTGTCGACTTGTGCGCGAGCCGTCTGTTTGTCTACTGCTGATTTGATGGTGGGCGGAGCTAGGGAGAGAGGGGGCACGACGGCGCCGAGCGACAGGGGGATTGGCAAAGAAGCTTGGCTTTTGTATGGAAACTTTCCATACAAAACGCAAGACAGCGGCGCAGAAACGGGCGGTGCCACACGCAGCGTGACGAGCGTGACGGACGAACATGACGCATTTTCAGCCAATCAGTGACGTAGCATTGTGATTGCAGGAAGTCCATCGCACTGCAACCGTGCGACCAAAGTCGGAGAAGACGCCGACGGTTCCCAACTGGTGGATTGCAGTAGAGCCTCTATGCAGTAGAGCCTCTATGCTGGCAAAAAGGTTGTTACGTTTTTGCTTGTGGAAGTGCGGCACCTTATAAATAGTGTGAGTAGAGTACTGTAGTACAAACTGCTTTGGTGTGTTTCTCATCTTTCGAAAGCATCTTGGGCACGTGCCCGCCCGCCAGATCACCACGAACTCTGCTCTGCTGTTACTATGATGACTTCGAGACCAACGGCACGAGCGTTTTTGGAAGGTCTATATCGGCATGGGATGCCGTTCGATAAGAGCCGAATATACAGCACTGGTACCCTCCACATCAGCACTCGAGTTAGCCAATCCGTCTGGTAATCAAATCGCCAATTGTATCCACGCCTGCCTAATATAGCCAGCCATGTGTAACAAGTGTACGTTGCAGTGGCCATCCGTCCACAGCAGCTGATTGCACGCAGAACACCACCTCACGCGTTTCGCTGAGCCACTTGTTGAGAATGCAGTGGGGTTTTATTAATGCAATTTCACTGGAAGCAACGCTGGATTTCTTCAAGCCATTTTCATACTGCACGCGCCACACAAATTCTACACCAATAACCTCTTTATAGGGTCGCTTCATCAGTGTTCTCTTATAGAGAGGATTGCTGAGCGTCGAATCTCGATGTCCGTCTCTCCTTGACAATCATTCCTCGTTTGACAATTGACACCGCAGAATCATGTGGCGCGGCAGCGTGTTCGCGTCGCTCAAGCCTCGCGCTGTCAATCGACGCCCCGTCGCACGCGATTTCCTGCTGCTGTGCGGCCACCGCAGCGTCAATGGCGCGACTTCGGACTCTCCAAGCACGTGGCTGGAGCGCAAGCGGAGCCATCGGATCAAGTTCAAGCTGGGGCTGCAGACGCGAAGCCGCCGCGCTTCAGCCAGGGCGACGAGGCCATGAAGATCACGCGAGTGGGGATGTACGTGAACGTGGCGATGGCCGCGACGAAGGTGCGAGTCTCGTGTTGGTTGGGATGGGAGTCCAGGGATCTGAGCTGAGGTGCTGCTGCAGGGCATTGTTGGTGTGGGGATCCACTCGAGTGCGCTGGTCGCCGATGCTGCTCACTCGCTGTCTGACTTGCTCTCGGACGTGGTGACGCTGTGGAGCGTGCGAGTGGCGCGGCTTCCGTCTGATCCGAAGCATCCGTACGGTACGAAGGAGAGATGGTTGGATGTGCGGATGGCAAGAAGATTCTAAAGATCACGGAACGTTTGGGGGATATTGTGCAGGTTACGGCAAGTACGAAGCTGTGGGATCGCTTTCTGTTGGAGCAATTCTGGTGCTCTGTGGCTTTGGAATTGGTGCAGACGGTCTCCAGGTTCTGCAAGAAATCTGGAGCGGTGCTGCAGCCGCCGAGATCACCGATTTTAGTCTCCCATTACTGCCAGGTGCGTAGACTATTAGAAAAGGAAAATGTAAAATGTGTGACTCGCCTCATGCGAATTGCGACTACAGAGCTCGATCATAACATGAAATGGGCGCTTGCAATCGGTGCTGCTGGAGCGTCCATTGCTGCGAAAGAGGCACTTTTTCATGCAACCGTGAAGATCGGGAAGCAGGCGAACAGTAAGGTGCTGATTGCGAATGCGTGGCACCATCGGACCGATGCGATATCCTCGGTTGTTGCACTTGGTGGTATTGTCGGTTCGATGGCAGGGGTCCCATTCCTTGATCCAGGTGCGCTATGATTGACCACAGTATCGTAGATGCTGGAAATTGCAGGGGTTAATGTTAGCTAATATTCTCTCCCTTGGAACAGTGGCTGGCATGGCTGTGGCTGCGATGATTGTCAAAACAGGGGTGAAATCTGCCTGGACAGGTAAGAGTTCATTAATTTTGGTTTCATGCTCATGAACAAACACGAGCGATACTGACCGTACTGTCGTGGAATGAACAGTGTACAAGAACTAACCGACAATACTGTGGAGGCAGAAGTGCTAGAAACGCTTAAAAAGTGGTGAGTGCATTGCTAAGACTAGAACACTATCGAGCACAATAACTGACGTAATCTTTGCGTGCATGCTTGGCTTGCATGTGCAGTCCCGTAATGTCGATGATGTGTTGCATGTATCTCAAGTCCGAGCTAGGCGTATGGGGCCCTATACGCTGGTAGATCTCCGAGTTCACGTATGTACACGTCTTTTACGAATGGTACCAGCCTCATCTTCTTGCAACTAATGGTTTCTGCCACCCGTGGTTCCAGTTAGACGCCCGAACAAGCATTTCGATGGCTCAACAGGTAGCATTGCGAGTAATAATGTCTGTTCCTTTGAATTGCGCTCTTACAGCAAAATGGAGATACTTGCAGATCTCGGAGCGTGTACGAGCTCATATCTTGCAGGAAGTGCCAGACGTTTCCGAGGTGCTAGTCCACATTGACGTACAGTTTGGTACGGATGTTTGGTTTGTGGTGATGTAATTGTTACATGCTGATGTGTAGTGCATTGCTGTGGCAGGTCAATCGGGCTGCATTGGCGTGAACGCAGGAAATGCGACCAAGAAGGATATTCGTCCGTACAGAGAAGTCAGGAACGATATTTACAAAGCACTAGCTACCATTCCTGAGATCACGGGAACAACGCATATCAACACACACTGGTTGCCTCATCTTAACGGCCAGGGGACTGTCGTCGATGTCGCGATTATCGTTCAGCCAGACTTGAAAGTTGGCGGAGCCCATGCAGTCGCGAAGAGAGCGAGGAGGTACGTTATCCGAAACTGCAGTTAGAGAGAACTTATTTATTCTGACGTGTGTTGCATCTTGGTGTGTTCCTGCTTGGTAGAGCTATTGAGGAAATCCCGTATATCGCCGAGGCAGACATCCACCTAGAGCTACAGGATGACGATGGTGAGCACGATATGCTGGTGTAGATTCCACTGCAGGTGCATGTCCTGTGACGTGTGCGAAATACAAACCTAGCATAAGGAATGTATCCATCTGTAAACATCTTCAAAGTAAGTTACGTTGTTTTCTCCACAGCATACGTACTTCCAGTGTAATCGTCACTTATACAGATGCATAAGAAACTTACTCTGCATCTCTGATGAACATTTGGTTTCCGTTTGCGCAACCCCAAGGCGCCCACACTTTCCAACAGCTCGTGCAGTCAACAGCAACGATGGCGGAGCGAGGTATCGGCATGGACTTCTTGCTGGCCAGCGTGGCGACCAGCGGCGCCTGCGTGGTGTCCAACCCCATGGAAGTCATCAAGACGCGGATGCAGCTGCAGGGCGAGCTGGCGCACAACGTGACGCGTGGGGCGGCGCCAGTGGTGCAGTACCGGAACTTCGCCCACGCTTTCTACACCATCGGCCGCACTGAGGGACTGCGCGGCATCCAGCGCGGACTTGGGCCAGGCATTTCGTACCAGGTCTTCATGAATGGTCCTAGACTAGGCCTCTTCGAGCCGCTGCAGAAGGTCTTTGGCGCGACAGACCCCACCGCCTATTCCTTCCCAGTACGGAACGTCTGCGCTGCGGCGACGTCAGGAATGATTGGCGCGTTCATCGGCAGTCCGTTTTTCCTGGTGAAAGCGCGGATTCAAGCGGCCAGTTCGGCTGGCAAAATCAACGCGCAGTATTCGTACAATGGCATGGTACGCAAGGAACGGACGGTGCTTTCTCTTAAGTTGCTGTGTGTGCTGACTGTTTGTTGTTGTTGCAGTGGGACGGATTCCGACAGATTGTCAAGACTGACGGACTTCTAGGACTCTATCGTGGCGCGACGGCGTCGATTCCTCGTGTTGCAGTACGTTGATTTCAGCGATCTGGGAAGGAGGTGGTAGATGCTGACGGGCTATTTGCTGTGTGTAGATTGGCTCAGGGACGCAGCTTGCTACGTACACACAAGCCAAGACGTTGGTGATTGCAGCAGGTTTTGAGGATGGCGTGCAGCTCCATTTGGGTGGTACGTGTTGCCATGCAGTTTTGCTGTTGCGATTGTAGACGACTGATCGTTGTGACTACATGTGCAGCCAGTATTTTGACGGGATTGGTGGTGACGACGGCGATGAACCCGATGGACGTGGTGTCGACACGGATCTACAGTCAGAAGGTGGTGAACGGCAAGGGCAAACTCTACTCTGGCGTCATGGACTGCATCGTCAAGACCATGAAGAGTGAAGGCATTCGCGGCTTCTACAAGGGCTGGGCAGCTCACTACATGCGGCTAGGCCCACACACGATTTTCACGTTCCTCTTCTGGGAGGAGGCCAAGCGCCTTGCTGCCGAGTTTGGGTACTAGACACTGTAGATAGAGACATACATACGTTAATCGATGCACTTGTCTTCTGTGTAGCGTACACTAAATATTGGTATTGACGATGGCAAGCGATCGACCAGCGGACGAAGTCGTTGAGCGCATTGTGAGCCCTCCAGAGGGAGACACGGATGAAGCGCTTCGGTCTTTCCTCCGTTCCTTCAACTCCAAGGACCTCCGCACCGCGTGCCGTACGCTCCACATCCGAGTGCGCTCGAAAAGCGCCAATCTGGACAACAAAGCAGGCTATACTTCGATGCTCGTGCTTCTTGCTCGTTCGAGACGAGAGCAGCAGCCGAAACAAGAAGACCAAGGCGAGCAGAAACTGCCAGACCCAAGGACTCTTGGGCCGTGGATCTCTGCGCCAGAGAACCAACTGGACCAACTCCTGAGCAGCACACGCAGAACGATCCACTGCAGCTTCCGCCTCGTCAACGTCCTCTTCAGCGACAGGTTCTATCAGCGTCTCGCTGGGATGGGGGCACGTCTTACCAAGTACAAACATCCCGAAGCGGAAGAAGCTGCGAGGCGCGAGCGGTTCTGGCAGGAAGTGGCGAGCGAGTTCGTTGTGAGCAGAGATGCCTACGCACGTCTTGCGTCGTCCGACACACGGTTTGCAGAGGTGGACCCTGGCCATATTGTGGCGCACTCTAATGACAAACTCATGAATATGTGGAAGGAGTTGTCGACAGACTACGCGGCTGCTTATGAACGTTCTTTGGAAGCTAGCAGTGCCAATACTGAGGAGCCAAGCAACGATTTCTTCCGCTACTGTGCAGGAAAATTGGAGACGCTTTATGTAAGTACTTGGATAACGATTCGACCAGAGGCGTTCTTAGCTGTCATGAATAGGGTACCGAAGCAGACACAAGTTGTGACTATGGATGATGAATCGAGTGGAGACGAACATGATATTATAGCTGCAGCGCCTCCCAAAAAGCGACGGAGGCGTGCTAGTCAAGTCAATACGTCAGTCGATGGAAATGTTGGGGACAGGCAAGAGAGAGAACGAGCGAGGCTCTTCAGTGAGCTGGAGGCGCTAACCAACGCTCTGTGCGCAGCTAAGCAAGCTGGCATGAAAATTGAAACTACCAGGCGTCTTGAGGCCAAGATTGAGCAATACGTGGACAAGGTGGTGAAATTCACGCCATAGGAAATATACCCGTGATGGCTCAATGGAGTTCCCTGACCAGCGTGGAGTATCGTTCATTTACAGCTTTTCGTCAATGACACTGCTAGGAGTGAGCATTAATTATGAGAGGAATGGTGCCTCAGGTGTCTTCGATACGTGATCACACGCAGATGTCAAGCGCAACGAGGAATTGATGCGCATCTTATACTTTTAAGCCGTGCAAACGACCTGATGCGGGCGAGATTACACTGTGATGATCAAGTGGTCATTCCTATCGTTTTGCGAAAGCAGTAATTTTCATGGACAGCAATTGGCCGAACCCGGAGTGATCTAACATGACGCAATGCGGAGAAGATGCTGCTCAAGATATTGTTCCCTTTCGATAGACGACGTCAAGATCGTCTTGCCGACCAAGAGAGGCAAACGTAACGTGGTTGTTGAGAGAACCAACACACTCAGCCTTGGATATGATGACTGGCATTTGTTATGGGGTAAGACGTATGAACTACGAATTATGAACGCTATGATGAAGATGACACATTAAATCTATGGCGTATGAAGTGGCAGGTGACGTACACAGCCGAGCTCGGATCGACTACACTCTATTGCTGCTGCGCTTGCAGATCAGTGAGTACGACCGGTTGGCCAGCGTTTTGCATTAGCGGTTGAGCCCTTCGTTACTGCCACGCGACGCTGCTTCCCCTCTGCCACTTTCCTTGGACTGCTATCGAGGTCATCCACGCGGAAGCGCACCACTTCCAGACGGGCTCGATGTCCCACCTGACCATTGTGACTATGTTGTCCACGGCTTGATTCAGTGGCAGATGACACTTGCTTTGTGATCGCAGTGGGCTCGATACTGTCAACACGAGCTTCGACTGGCTGGAGCCTGACTCTGCGAAGCCGCGGTAGTTGCATTCGGCTCGAGGGTTGCTGAGACGGTAGCTCCGGTGTTTGGATATCACGAGAAGATGCAATTGTCGGTAGCCGGGTGGTGACGATCCACTTTGGAAGCGGCGCATTGTCATCGCCATTGCAAGTTGGGATGTCCAGCACACACTGAGCTCGAGTAGGGCCTTGGACGGCGGCGACGTTGGTCCGATCTACTTGCAATTGTTGGCACCGGACGCCGCATTACAGATAACGCGGATCGCTGTAGCACGTTCGTTGCACACCATCGTTGAAACTGGAGGTTTCTCGTTTGCAGCCGTGACGGAAGCCTCGTACTCGTCGGTTGTGGTGTGTGAATGAGCAGTCCATAGCGAGTTGCGCGTCTGCGACGCCACCAGCAGGACCACACCGGCGACGGCAAGGACAATGACAACGAAGCCCCTTGCGGAGACGAGGACGACTGTAGCGGTTGAGACGACTGAAGCAGCAACCATCTCAAAGCAATCGACGATGCACAGCTCATTGCTGGGCACCACAAAGAAAATCGCGACAATGGCGAGTGCTGCAGCACCGCGGCCAACAGAAGTATTGATACAGGTGTCGAAGAAATACTTGTTGTCTTGGAAGAAGTGGCTGCAGTCTTGTAGAAAAAACGGCTGCAGGTGTGGGAGAACTGACTGCAGTCTAGTTCAACCGACTTGCTCATGTCTGCCACCACGCCCACTGCAAAAGTGCCAAACAGTGCGGCGATAGCTACGGCGGCGACGATAGCAATGGCCGTAGCAAAGTCGACCGCCTCGAGGCATTCGACGACGGCGAGCACGTTGAAGGGGAGCACCAGCAAAGTCATGACAACGATGAAGGCTGTCGCACCGTCGAGAAAAGCAGCACCGATCCTGGTCGCAAAAACTTGATTGCAGGTTTGGACGAACTGGCTGCAGGGTTGGTCTTGGACAGCCGCCTTGCTCATTACTGCCGCCACGACCACGGCGACGGCACCAAACAGTACAGCGATGGCAACGACGAGGACGATGGTAATAGCTGTATCAAAGTCGATCGCCACGAAACATTCGAGAATGGCGAGCTCGTTGATGGGTAGCACCAGCAAAGTCATGACAGCGATGAAGGCTGCGGCAGCGTCGACAACAGCAGAGCCGATCGAGGTCGTAAAGAACTGATCGCAGGCTTTGAAGAACTGGCTGCAGTCTTGGACAGCCGTCTTGCTCATGACTGCGACCAACACCACGGCGA
Organism: Phytophthora boehmeriae; assembly: GCA_011947355.1. NCBI lineage: Eukaryota > Oomycota > Peronosporomycetes > Peronosporales > Peronosporaceae > Phytophthora > Phytophthora boehmeriae. The sequence continues at coordinate 267,737 of JAAVTJ010000194.1, read as the reverse complement.
CGGCGCTAAACAGTACTGCGATGGCGACGGCGGCACCGATGGTGATCGCCGTATTGACATCGATCGCCTCGAAGCAATCGACAGTGACGAACAACGTGCTGGGGACCACAATGAAGACGGCGACAGCAGTGACGACAGCAATACCGAATGCGGCAGTGCTGGCGGTGTAGGCCTCGAACAAGCTGATGGCATCTTGGAGTTGCATCATCTTTGAGGCAAAAAGGCGGGGAGAGAAGGAATCTTGAGAAAGGTGGATCGCTTTGGGCTTGGGCGCGAAAGCGAAAGTGAAGACTTGGTTTTGTGGGCTCAAGACGTTCAAAATTATGGCGGGAAATTCAAACGCGATTGAGGCGGGAAATTCAAACGCGATTAAGGCGGGAAGTTCAAACGCTGAGAGACTGACGGGCAGACGTCAGGCGATTTTTCTCAGTCGAAAGGCAGCAAGGTTCGGAACGAGCGAAATCCGCAAAACTGGACGACGAGTTGGAGTAGTACTCCATGTTACTCTAGGAGTGCATGTACGACCAACATCCGAGCCAGGGAAAGTGTGCTGCCTTTTTGGAGAACGCTTCTCAGATCTTATTCAAGCAGCAGTGCTACCCAAGCAGTCGAAGGCGATGCGAGTCAGCGACAAGCAGCAGCACTACGTACAGCGATCAAGCGGAGTGGCTGCCATTATCCCTGCGGCTAGGTGGTTGACGATGTCAACAGATGCACGAGAACGAAACCGAGTCGAACTGCCGTGCTTTTGACTCTCAACGACTTCGTGTGTCAAACCATCAATCATTCTGAAGTTGGCACGTATGGCACTGCCTCTTTAGGTATCTGTCACTTAATGTTAGGCTGAAAAATGTCACCCCTAGCATTCCAATGATTTGATTAAAAAAAAATGCCTTCCTACCATATTATGCTCTGCCGTCGATGGCTTTCACAGCAAGGCTGCTTCTTCGTTTACGACAACAACATTTTGTGCGCATTTATCAGTCGACTTAAGTAATGCGATCCACTTCGAAGCATAATGCTGTGTTCTATTTAACGGGAACATGGGAATCGATCTGGGTGTGGATCTACACGCGTTTACATGAGGACACTACGCCTTGCCTCCGTTGTAGATTCGCGTCACACGGATGCACGAAAGTTTTTAACACGTCGCGCATCTATGATCTTCCAAGGCTAAAACCAGGACGGCCAATCGCCACTTGTGTTTTCTTCTGGGCTGTGATTATCTTACGCGAATCGGTTTGCCCTGGTTTCCTTGCTTGAAAATTCGCTGAACCCGCCCGAGAGTTACTGCCGAGCGAATTTGCAACCGATGAGCCACTTATACTCTTTCCTGAAGCTGACGGCGCATCGATATTAACCGTGTCAGAGCTAGCTGTCTGCCAGTGCACATGCGCGCTGCTGCTCTGCTTCATCAACTCGCGTACAGCAATCATTGCGTCCGAGCCGTAGTCCAAGTCGAATTCAAGCACCAACGCGCGGTATTTAGGCTTCTCCTGCTCTTGGTTCGGCTGAATCGATTCGACCATAACGTTTTTGTGACGAGTGCGCGAGCAATTGGTCCACATCATTTGGAATCAGCGGCTTGGTCGGGTCTTCGTATCGCTGGAGTCGGAATGATACACGTCGAGGCTTCTTCACTAGGTGGCGATACGACCCATCCAGCGGGAACGGCTGACTACCATCGGGCGCAAATTGAGCATTCAAGTCGATCCCATCCGTTGTAATCATTTTCCGATATGCGGCACCAATTGCGTTCGCAGGATATTCGACAGCATGTCCTGGCAGGGGCAATACCACGTCATCGATCGAGTACTGATCTACATTCTCCTCTGTCAAAGCCATAACCTGCTGCGTTGGCAACCGTTTTCCTTTCTTCCCTGTCTTCTGCCGCTTTTTCGGCGGCTCATTGCCTTCATTTTCTTTGCCAGGCACCGATACTGTCTTCACTTCGCAATCCGGAACGAGTACTAGATCCCCACGACAGCTGACGTAGACGAAAGCTTAGCGATTCTCATACTGGCCATCTCATTCCAAACAAAATCTTGGTACGCCTCGATATATGATGCCCGAAGTGGTTTTGGCACATTGCTGAACGCCAGCTCATGCGCATCGATGCCGTGCTGCTGAAGGCCCTCGAGTATCGCACGTTCCGGTATAAGGAAAGGTGGGAGCATACGGAGTGCTGCTGCCACATCTTTGTGCTGGCGGAAGTGCTCTCTTGCGGCACGAATTTTGCTAGCTTCACCGTCCTGTGGCCGAAGTAACAGCAATGTAGCTAGCTTATAGTCTTTGCGCAGCATTGCACGACCAAGCAGGTGGTATGAGGTACTCGTGTTCCCAAACCGCTGAAGCCCGAAAAATTGATGAATCCATGCGTCTCCCAGCTCCGGACAGCCTTGCGAACTGCACTTTCCGGTACTGTCTTCTCATCCTCAGGTAGCGAACGCACTACCATAGCAATACGATTACCAGCACAGTCGCCAAGCTCCAGTTTCCGAGACGCGTAACGCAAGTCACCAACGAGATATTGCTGGTCTTCAAGTCGCCGCGATCCACCCGGACGGAACACGACCTGCGCACGGTCTTTTGGCACGCGGTAGACTGTACAAAGTTGAGTAGTGATGCCGCGCTTTTCTTTGACATCTGCATACGAGAACAGCGCTGGCGAAATCTTAAGCATCGACGCAAGTTGATTAATCACCGCCGACGTATCCTTGTTGCGCTTATATAACGTGAACTGGAGGTAGTCAGCTGCACAAACAAAAAACAAAAGCAAGACTGTTACAAACCTACCACAATAGTAAGATGGACACAAAGCAGTCTGGACACTTACGTTGACCTACAGGCCAGTCGCGTCGACTGTCACGTTCGCCTGGCATCAACTTGACCGCAAAGGTCGGTCGTACACGAATCACCGACGTGTCGCTTCCGATGTTCAGCGTATCTGCCACAATCCTCGTCTTGCCATACCTTCTCATGGTCTCATGAATGAACACTCGGTCGCTCTTTTCATTCAGGCCTCCCAGATAAAGGTAAGTCCGTCTGCGGCTGCTGCTGCTGCTGAGGCAGCATTTTGACCTTTTCTTCTCCTTTGTCCTTTTCTTCTTTCCTCCTGGCTTCAAATTCGGCGCGTGCCTGCTCCACTTTGTCCAAGAACTGCTCGAACTCCTTGCCCTTCTTGTCTCCAATCTCTCTGGTCACGAGCAGCACCAACTGCCGCAAGTGGTAGGCTTCTTGAGCCTCCAGCCCCAGTCTGCTCTGCTCGGTGGCCACTTTCTGCATCTTGTGGGCCAACTGCCTCACGACTGGCAGCATCTCGTCCTTGCGCTTCTTCTCAGCTGCTGATTGGCTGTCGTTGGCCTTCTTGTGATCGTCCTTGGGGCCCACAGCGCCCAGAACAAAGTCCAGAACCCGCTCCTGGAACGTCAACTGGACGCTCTTCGTCTTCTTGGCGGGCCTTCGCAGCACCACAGGCGCCTGCGAGTGGAGCTCCAGCTCGTGGACCACGCAGTCCGCGTATCTCTGCTTCAAGGAGCCTGCGAATCCCTTCTCTTGGCCGCGTAAGAAGCCGCTGATGCCTGCGACTTCCTCTGCGATCTGCACGCTCTCGTGGTCGTTGTATCCCTCGCCCTTGAACCAGACGGAGCCGCCGCTGCCGCGTCCTCCGCCTCGACGGAACCGCCGCCCGCCGTTGTGCTCGGAGCTGCGCCGTCCGCCGTGTCCGTGACGTCGCGACTCCATCGCTTAAAGTGGCTGGTCGTCGACTACTGTTCCAATGTATGTCACTGCAGCGAGGGAGTGATGTCACTATTCACTTTAGTGACTAAAGCGTGAAGACCATTGAACCACAAAGCATCAAACCCATACAAAGTCTTCGTAGATCATGAGCGTGGAAGCCGACAAGCAGCGCGCTGAGGCGTTGCTGCTGCAGACCATCGACGCCGACGGCTCCGTGGGGGACACCTACGACTTCTCGTTGGCGCACAATCTGTCGCACGAGCTGGTGGTGGGCGTGATGAAGTCGCTCTTGGTGGACGCTTTCGTGGCGGACACGGAGCGCTCGACGTCCTTCTACGTCCTCAAGGACGAGGCCAAAGCCTTCTTGGCCCAGGGGTCCCCGGAGATTCAGGTGTTCCACGCCATCCCAGAGAGCGGCGTGGACCGCAAGACGCTGGAGGACGCTGTGGGGTCCTCCGTGCTCAAGGTCGGACAGGGCGCGTGCATGAAGAACAAGTGGATCAAGCTGGATAAGAGCGATGGAAAATTCTACCGCAATGTGGACCACGTCGAGGACGACGTCACGCAGATGCTGCGGCGGCTCGAACAGGCGGACGGAGCGCTGTCTGCGGTGAACAAGGACGAGGCCAACACTCTCAAGCGCCGGAAGCTCGCGGAAGTGAGGACGCGCAAGTCCTACGCGCTCACCAAGGGCGCGAACTTTGCACTGCAAAGAAAGAGACAGGCGGCTGGACTGACCAAAGAGATGCTGGATGGAGAGGCGTGGAAGAAGGAGACGTTCAAGCCCTACAACTTCAAGACCATGGGACTGAATGTTGGAGGAGGACACCTGCACCCACTCATGAAGGTCCGCGCGGAGTTCCGTCGGGTGTTGATGGACATGGGGTAAGTCTTGATTGAGTTGCTATCTCATTGTAGAATTTTCAATGACATTTGTACTCGATGCTTGACCTGCATAGATTCCAGGAGATGCCCACGAACCGCTACGTGGAAAGCAGCTTTTGGAACTTCGACTCGCTGTTCCAGCCGCAATCGCACCCGGCTCGTGACGCCCACGACACGTTCTTCCTCACCCGTACGTATTGATTATCATCACCCATAGCGAATAGTTCCTAGTTTGTGGACACTAACATTTTCTCGACGATGCAGAGCCCAAGCACTGTCTTTCGGTACCGGAGGAATACTACCAGCGTGTTCACGACATGCACGAGAACGGTGGTTTTGGCTCAATTGGGTGCGTGGTCTGATATACGTGTATCAATGCTGCGAGCTTACATGTATACAATTGTTGTTATTATACAGCCACGGGCGCGGAGCTTTCAAGCGTGAGACGTCCATGACGAACATCCTGCGCACCCACACGACAGCCATCTCTGCCCAAATGCTGTACAAGCTGGCGAATCAGCCTGGTGGTTTCACGCCGCAGAAGTACTTCTCCATTGACCGAGTGTTCCGTAACGAGAGTATGGACGCGACTCACTTGGCTGAATTCCACCAGGTTGAGGGCGTGGTTGCTGACTATGACCTGTCGCTGGGTGACCTGATCGGCATCATCAAAGCCTTCTTCCTCAAGATTGGTATCACGCAGATGCGTTTCAAGCCGGCCTACAACCCGTACACTGAACCCAGTATGGAAATCTTCGCATTCCATCCGGACCTGAAGAAGTGGACGGAAATTGGTAACTCGGGTGTTTTCCGACCGGAGATGCTGCGCCCCATGGGCTTACCGGAGAACGTGCGTGTGATTGCCTGGGGACTGTCGCTTGAGCGCCCCACCATGATCAAGTACCGCCTCAACAACATTCGTGACCTCTTCGGCCACAAGGTCGACCTCGAGCAGACCCGATCGGCCAAGCTTTACCGCTATTAAACTTGGTTGATGACAACTACCGAAGCCTCGTCAGCCATTGAGCGCAGTAGATGCAGCAGTTAGTTTGCAAGGCGGTGGATGTTCCTATGGGCAATAAAGATGAAAGATGAGTTCATATTCTGTGTTACAAATTCACAGCTACTAACTGGTGCTGACAACGATTGGTGTTATCGATAAGCTTATCCTAACAATTGTTCGAGTTTCAATTCTTGACCAGGTACAGTAAGAGAGCAAGGCTGGCTTCGCACGTTCAGAATGATTGATGGTTTGACACACGAAGTCGTTGAGAGTCAAAAGCACGGCAGTTCGACTCGGTTTCGTTCTCGTGCATCTGTTGACATCGTCAACCACCTAGCCGCAGGGATAATGGCAGCCACTCCGCTTGATCGCTGTACGTAGTGCTGCTGCTTGTCGCTGACTCGCATCGCCTTCGACTGCTTGGGTAGCACTGCTGCTTGAATAAGATCTGAGAAGCGTTCTCCAAAAAGGCAGCACACTTTCCCTGGCTCGGATGTTGGTCGTACATGCACTCCTAGAGTAACATGGAGTACTACTCCAACTCGTCGTCCAGTTTTGCGGATTTCGCTCGTTCCGAACCTTGCTGCCTTTCGACTGAGAAAAAATCGCCTGACGTCTGCCCGTCAGTCTCTCAGCGTTTGAACTTCCCGCCTTAATCGCGTTTGAATTTCCCGCCTCAATCGCGTTTGAATTTCCCGCCATAATTTTGAACGTCTTGAGCCCACAAAACCAAGTCTTCACTTTCGCTTTCGCGCCCAAGCCCAAAGCGATCCACCTTTCTCAAGATTCCTTCTCTCCCCGCCTTTTTGCCTCAAAGATGATGCAACTCCAAGATGCCATCAGCTTGTTCGAGGCCTACACCGCCAGCACTGCCGCATTCGGTATTGCTGTCGTCACTGCTGTCGCCGTCTTCATTGTGGTCCCCAGCACGTTGTTCGTCACTGTCGATTGCTTCGAGGCGATCGATGTCAATACGGCGATCACCATCGGTGCCGCCGTCGCCATCGCAGTACTGTTTAGCGCCGTCGCCGTGGTGTTGGTCGCAGTCATGAGCAAGACGGCTGTCCAAGACTGCAGCCAGTTCTTCAAAGCCTGCGATCAGTTCTTTACGACCTCGATCGGCTCTGCTGTTGTCGACGCTGCCGCAGCCTTCATCGCTGTCATGACTTTGCTGGTGCTACCCATCAACGAGCTCGCCATTCTCGAATGTTTCGTGGCGATCGACTTTGATACAGCTATTACCATCGTCCTCGTCGTTGCCATCGCTGTACTGTTTGGTGCCGTCGCCGTGGTCGTGGCGGCAGTAATGAGCAAGGCGGCTGTCCAAGACCAACCCTGCAGCCAGTTCGTCCAAACCTGCAATCAAGTTTTTGCGACCAGGATCGGTGCTGCTTTTCTCGACGGTGCGACAGCCTTCATCGTTGTCATGACTTTGCTGGTGCTCCCCTTCAACGTGCTCGCCGTCGTCGAATGCCTCGAGGCGGTCGACTTTGCTACGGCCATTGCTATCGTCGCCGCCGTAGCTATCGCCGCACTGTTTGGCGCTTTTGCAGTGGGCGTGGTGGCAGACATGAGCAAGTCGGTTGAACTAGACTGCAGTCAGTTCTCCCACACCTGCAGCCGTTTTTTCTACAAGACTGCAGCCACTTCTTCCAAGACAACAAGTATTTCTTCGACACCTGTATCAATACTTCTGTTGGCCGCGGTGCTGCAGCACTCGCCATTGTCGCGATTTTCTTTGTGGTGCCCAGCAATGAGCTGTGCATCGTCGATTGCTTTGAGATGGTTGCTGCTTCAGTCGTCTCAACCGCTACAGTCGTCCTCGTCTCCGCAAGGGGCTTCGTTGTCATTGTCCTTGCCGTCGCCGGTGTGGTCCTGCTGGTGGCGTCGCAGACGCGCAACTCGCTATGGACTGCTCATTCACACACCACAACCGACGAGTACGAGGCTTCCGTCACGGCTGCAAACGAGAAACCTCCAGTTTCAACGATGGTGTGCAACGAACGTGCTACAGCGATCCGCGTTATCTGTAATGCGGCGTCCGGTGCCAACAATTGCAAGTAGATCGGACCAACGTCGCCGCCGTCCAAGGCCCTACTCGAGCTCAGTGTGTGCTGGACATCCCAACTTGCAATGGCGATGACAATGCGCCGCTTCCAAAGTGGATCGTCACCACCCGGCTACCGACAATTGCATCTTCTCGTGATATCCAAACACCGGAGCTACCGTCTCAGCAACCCTCGAGCCGAATGCAACTACCGCGGCTTCGCAGAGTCAGGCTCCAGCCAGTCGAAGCTCGTGTTGACAGTATCGAGCCCACTGCGATCACAAAGCAAGTGTCATCTGCCACTGAATCAAGCCGTGGACAACATAGTCACAATGGTCAGGTGGGACATCGAGCCCGTCTGGAAGTGGTGCGCTTCCGCGTGGATGACCTCGATAGCAGTCCAAGGAAAGTGGCAGAGGGAAGCAGCGTCGCGTGGCAGTAACGAAGGGCTCAACCGCTAATGCAAAACGCTGGCCAACCGGTCGTACTCACTGATCTGCAAGCGCAGCAGCAATAGAGTGTAGTCGATCCGAGCTCGGCTGTGTACGTCACCTGCCACTTCATACGCCATAGATTTAATGTGTCATCTTCATCATAGCGTTCATAATTCGTAGTTCATACGTCTTACCCCATAACAAATGCCAGTCATCATATCCAAGGCTGAGTGTGTTGGTTCTCTCAACAACCACGTTACGTTTGCCTCTCTTGGTCGGCAAGACGATCTTGACGTCGTCTATCGAAAGGGAACAATATCTTGAGCAGCATCTTCTCCACATTACATCATGTTAGATCACTCCGGGTTCGGCCATTTGCTGTCCTCCAAACTTACTGCTCCAAACAAAATCTGGTGGCTTACACCGCCGTAAACGCACCCAGTCCTCAACACCAACAACGACGGTAATCTCGAAGCGGTCTTAGGTTTCACGAATACAACAAAGTCAAGCGATGAATAACTCATGTACCACACTTCACAGCGCTTTACGCACAAACTAATGTTGATGATCACGTACAAAATATGTGCGGCTCCCTCTCACAGTACACTTTAGATTCCATGCAAAAGCATGAATGATCTCTCCATTACACAAGGAAGCGAGAAAGCTGAAAAATCTTCGAACCAGACAAACTAAACGAAGTCCATTGTCTACAGACACCACGTTGTGATTAGAGTTCGATCATTGCCAAAACCAGCATCCCGTGCTTACACTTTAACAAGTGTGTGCCTCGTTGTCTTCTTCATTGCCGTATTCGTCACCTTCATCATCCTCACCGCCTACTTCATCCACATCTATCGCCACAGGGGGTTGTGTCAAGCGCTGAAACCATTCCTTGTCGTGCATAGATGTAAACACTTCTACGTCGAACTCATTATCCAGACAGCCATAGCTGTCGGCTGTTTCCAGCCATGTCCGGCAATTCTACAGGATTATTGGTGTTAGAATCCATCAAAAGATTACATAATTCCAACGTGTCAGACTTACCTCTTCATCTTCAAATGCTGAAGACGCATACAAACAAGCGAGATAGTAGCCACCCAGTTTGTCGTGGAAGTGGTGGGCAGACCGCAATACTTCCACTGCATGCGTAAAACGAGCATTGTCACTCGATTTCTCACTACGTTGCTGCTTTTGCTTTGACTTTTGTAGTGCATCTCCGCCTTCCATTAGTGGAAACACTCTCACAAATGCCGCTAGACCTTTGCCTAGAGCATTTAGCAAGTGCGGTACGCGTTCATCGATCTCCTCCTCGTCAGGCTCTTCCTGGTCATGCTCATCCTTTCGACGGCAGATCTCGTGGCACTCTTGCAGATCAAAACCCGCATCGGCCAATAAAACCTTGTATTGAGACTCTAGGTCGTCGAATAGCTGTGCCCATTCCTTCTCCGTCGGCTTTGCACCCAGACTAGCTCTAGCCAGACATCTCGCAGCAAGATAATTGGTCATCTCCATCAGTGCTTCTGCACTCTCGTGGTTCAGCGCTGCATGTCGACACAAAAACAATAAAAAAACAAGTTCAGTAAGTCTGAAGCACTTTAAAAGAAGTGATCTTGCACATAAGCGCATCCTCTTCATTACCGATTGCCTCTTGGTAGAGCGCCAGGGTGCGATAAAAGTCACGGACACTGTGTGCATTTTCAAGTAAACTTCGAAGCACTGCCTCCAGCAACTTGGCCTCTGCAAAGTCTTCAGCAGTTACTGTGTCGTCATCTTCATCTTCATCGTCGCTGTCCTCCTCACTCCCACTGCTGCCACTATCCCTGTCTTCATCCTGCTCTTCCTTGACCGACTCTTCCTTGAAAATCTGCTCTAGCTTCCCACACACTTCCAGCGCCGTGCGGTAGTAGTCTCCTTTAGCACTTTGATCTCCGTCTTGTTCCAGAAACGCCACCAAATCGCCTCCCTCTTTCAGAGCCTTGGCGTACTGGAAACGCGTCTCGAACGTCGTGCCTCCGTCCACTTCCACCGCCTTTTGGAACCTGCTCAGCGCTTCGTCCAGCACGCGTCTGCTCTGCGTCTCCGTCGCCACAATGAGCAGCGACGAGCCCCAGAGCGAAAAGCCCACGGGTCCCAGCGCAGCATCAGCAGCGTCTTCATCGTCAGAGCCGCAGAGCTGCAGCATTTGCTGGAACTTGTCGGCGGCAGCAGCTGCCAGCGTCGGGTCTTCGTTGAGCGACGCCAGTCGAGCCAACGCCGTCCCCCACAGGAAATAGGCGTCCAACTGCTTGGCTTGAGGCAGATCCGAGTGACTCTCCAGCAACTTCTTGACGCGTTTGCCAATCTGCCATGTTTCTAAACCGCGTTTGGAGGTTGAAAAGGGTAAACGATCATCAGTAAAGGCGTAGAATTGGGTCGCAAAGGAACGGTGCTTTAAACTGAGGCTTAAACTAACGCTTCTGAGACGTTTCTTCCTCCTGCAGCAGCGCGTTGATACTCGAGAGCTCCTTGTCCACTGGCGATGCGTCCTCCGTCTTCTTCTTCTGCTGACGCTTCACTTCTGGCGCTGACGCCTTCGCGGAGGACGACCGCGTGCGTTTGCGTCGGCCCTGGCGGCTGCGAGCGCGATCGCGGCGGCGCTTCTTGCTCGTCTTCTCCTCCACCATTTTGTTGATTACCAGGTATTCCTAGTTAGGAATTGGTAGTCATTTTCTATGGCTACCTTTATTAAAACTATTTTGCCAGCTGATGTAGCCATTTCGACAATTGATGTAGCCATCATGCTTGACCTGCCATGTTGTGAGTTGCTGTTGCCTCTTGCGACTTGAAAACGAGGCGCCGAAGCGACAATGAAAGGAAGAGTTCGGCCGCTACGAAAATCGATGTGGTGACTATCAACACCAGTGTCCAGCTTGAACTCTGCGAGGCAGTTTTTAGCAACGAAATGTGAGACTTCAACAAGCGACGCGATAACAACTTCGAACAAAGAACTTACAACGACGCAGAGCTTTGTGGCCTCGTCCAAGAGATGAAAAAATACTGAGAGCAGTCGGGATCTAGGGCGCACGCAAAACTAGTCAGTCACTGCCAGTACGGTAGCTTCAAGGCAGGAGCTGACAGCAATACCTTCACAAGCGTTTAAGCGTTCGACGTAGTGCTGATTGCCAATACAAACGACTGGTGCCGCACAATGCACAGCAGTCGGGTCCACATTTTCCACCGACGAAGGCGCACGGATACCTGTGCGTTTAGCAATTCCGTCGAAAATGACCGAACCCAAAGCATCTAGCGCCATTGCGCCGAAAACGATGGGCGCGTCAATCATGTTGTACACAGGGATCCCAGTACCTCCTTGCAATCGTTGGAGACGCGAAACCTCTGCAGCGGCGGCGGTTGATGCAGCAAACGCAGCAGTTCCCATTTCCAGCATGGAGCTTGATCGCTGAATGCACACTTTGGTTATGTTTGCCTCCATGGTTGGTGATGCCGGTCTTGAGAGCTCTTCTAACACAAGCGATTGCAATGGGAGAGCAATTTCTGCGCCGCTAAAGGCGAGGTTGAAATACAGATTCGGCAGCCTCGAGACAGGGGCAGCAATCTCCGATAACCCCACCATTGAGTCAACTTGGAGGCCAAGCCAACCTGCCAACTGCACAATCATCAGACACCCGACATTGCGCTACGATTCAGTCTCAGAGCTAACCTACACTGTCGTAAAATTCTCTTGGAAGTACGAGGCAAGGAGTGTTGAAATCCACGACAACGTCCCAACTGCTTGAAAATTCGCCAAGAATCTGAATCGACTGCACTTTTGTTGGTTCTTCGCCATTATCGCTGGCTTCCTCGACATCTCTCCGCGGGGTTACGCACCTAAACGAAACTTCGTGGACTGTTTGTTGAACGAGTTGTCAGCACAGCGACGACCTAAAGCGGCATAAGATTGTAAATCTTACTTGGAAACGAAATTCCTTGTGCATTTGTCGAACCATCTTCACCGAAAGGCACAAAGGGCTCACTCCACACATAATGATCGCTGTCTGGCGACGCCACGCTGTCGTCTGATACTGCTCCTCGCTTTTGAAACACGTTAGTTTCACTGATATTTTGTCGCATTACCCGGCTAATGAACGTTTGCTGCCCCAGGTACTTATACCGAGCTGAATCGGCTTCTGCATCGTGTATGGTCTCCCACAATGGCGAACGGTGCGGATAAAAGGCGAAACCAGCACCAATAAATCCATCGACTCCTGAACTACCCAGATAATATTCCACTGCGGCCAGCCTCATGTCTTGGTCTTCTAAGGTGAATACCCCGACTTTGATACGTCCGCTATAGCCCAATGCAGGCACTTGAACCTCATGCTCAGTCGTCTCCGGTGCAATCCAATGAAGTTCGTAATGCAAACGCTTACGAGCACTGTCTAATCATGCAGATCCAAATGAAATCAATATGTGTAAGTACTCAGCACTTTGGATTCTGTATGTAGATTACCAAACTCCGAATCGGTCATGAGCCAGTCGCGTCGTGACGAGTTGGCGTCTGCGCAAACAATAACTCCGTCGATGTCTATGCAAACCATGGTAGGTTGGTAAGCAATTTTTTTGGCGATATCCATTGTTGTTGAGCAGCACGGGACCTGTCGTGAGGATAAGTTTGGTGGGAGTGCCATCGACAATCATCTCGAGAACCGGATTGCTGTTGGCCATTTTGATGGGACGTAGAGTTGCCAACATCGCGGCCACACCCCACGTATTGTGAAGGAATATCTTGAGCACCAGTCGCAGTGAGCGGAACGAAGTAGGAAAAAACGTCGAGGCCAGTTTTAGAGCATTCAGCATGGGCCGACGGATGTGATAACTTGAAGTAGCTAGAATACTCTTTGTATTCTTGCCTGCCTGTACGATGCAAAAATTCGCGTTTGAATTAGCACAGCATACACATGGACAACCACAATATTTTGATGCCTCGAGTTCCTTCCTTTGTGATAAGCATGCAGGTCACTCCAAAAGCAAACGACTTGCGCTCCTGCACCCTTATGGTGCATGATTGCTCTCCCATTTTCATTTTCCCGGTCCTATCTTGCATCTTCTTACAAAGTTTAGCCTCACTGACCCCTTCGCGATCATCTCGACAGCAACGACAACCCCCAGCTTCCAATAGTTCATGCCGCAAACAACTGAAATTAAATGGATGAAAACCTTTGGCTTCTCGAGTGAGCACTCTGCCTCTTGATCCTCCGGTCTGAACTTCCTCTGCGGCACAAATGTTTAGAATCAACAAGAGTCTACTCGAACCCAGGCTTCCATCTTAGTTTGTGCATCGGCTCGATATTCGTCCCGATCTTCACTCGCCTTAGACTTAATTGGTTCCATCCTGCTTTTTAAGTAATCGACGACATCGACATGTCCATTCTCTTTTGCTTCAGCGATTGCATCAGCTGAACAATTCGGTGACAATAGGTGGTCAAGCAGATACTCCACAACTGAGAGCTGCCCATTCCCGCGGCAGCGACAAGTGCTGCTTTTGTTGGTGTTTGGTTTACTTTGATGTGCAGGTACTCCACGACGTCGAGAAACCCATTCGATGCTGCACTAATCATGGCGGCATCACTACATCCCTCGAAACGGTGTTCATGCAGCCATTTGACAGCGTCAAGACGGCCATGAGCGGCCGCGGTGTCCATGGCAGCAATCGTACATCCTTCGGGTCGATTTTTGTGCAGCCACTGAACCACCCCAGAGTGTCCACTGCTTACAGCACCATCCATAGCTGCTTTCGTGCACCCCGCACGAGTGTTTTCGTGCAGCCATTTAACGGTCTCAAGATGGCCATTGGTCGCTGCGCCGTCCATCGCCGCCGTTGTGCATCGTTTAGAATGGCGGTGGAGCCACACGAGCATGAAAAGGTAGCCCTTGCATGCAGCTCCATCCATCGCGACAGTCGTACAGCCTTCAGACCGATTCTCCTGCAGCCATTCGACGACACGTAGCTCCCCATTGCTGGCAGCTCCGTCCATTGCGGCAGTGGTGCACCCTTCAAAGCGGTTGCTGTGAAGCCAAGCCACAATGTGAAGCTTCCCACTCTTCGCAGCACCATCCATTGCTTCCGTCCCAAATTCCCCTGACAGTACTCGTGCATCCACCGCATGCGATTAATCATGTCGTTACTGCTGTAGTAAACCTTCATCCGTTTGCAAAGGCCATTTGGATCATGCTGCCCCTGATGTCACTTCGAAGGATGAACCGACCGAAATTCTTGTTCTTCACTGGAGCACTGGTCCACCATGTTCGTTCTTGCAATCACTCGGAAAAAATAATGAGAGTTTCCAAGCTCCGGCCGGTATGACGGAGATCATAGTCTGCTCTAGTCCATCAGCCTAGCACCCGATGAATGAGGTCATCGAGTGACATCACTCATCGGGAGATAGGAACTGACTCACTGGGATCGAAGGTTTTGAAACGACTCGATCTTGAAGAGACGTTCAAGCAGAGCAACAAGTGATCGCAGCATGTCCAAGGAGACCGACAGCGATTCGGAGCCGCAGCAGCTCCAATACAAGGTAGGCGATAGTCATCCAATATTCCCAGTGCTAGGATGGGTGTCCATCTGAACCGCCAGCAACTTTTGATCATCAGGTGATCATCTTGGGGGATGGCGCTGTGGGCAAGACGTCCATCGCGATGCGGCACACCGAAGACAATTTCTCCACGACGTACAAGCAGACGATCGGCCTTGACTTTTTCCTCAAGCGCATGGCGTTGCCAGGTGAGTTGGCTGAAGATATGGCCCCGTCTCACTAAAGGACACCAACAACTTGTCAACCATTGCACAGGTGACACGCAGGTGACGTTGCAGATTTGGGACATCGGTGGGCAGAGCATTGGCGGCAAAATGCTCAAGAATTATATTTATGGGGCTCAGGTAGGCGGTTGTCCACCAAGTTGACGCTTTGTCGAGGTCCGCGTTAACTCAACTCACCTCGTCTCGAACGGGTGGCAGGGGTGCTGCTTGTGTACGACATCACCAACTACGAGAGTTTCCAGAACCTCGAGGACTGGTACCGACTCGTGCGTCGCACTTTTGACGACGAACGGATGCCCTACGTCGCCCTGGTCGGCAACAAAAGTGCGTTTCTCCAGTGTTTTATCCACATGTGCAAGAGCTCCGTCACTGACTGACGCGCTGTACAGCTGACCTGAACCACCTCCGTGCCGTGAAGGTCGCTAAGCACAAGCAGTTCACGGAAGAGAACGACCTCAAGAGCTACTTTGTGTCTGCTAAAACCGGCGATCAAGTGAACACGTCGTTCCGACAAGTGGCAGCAGACTTGGCTGGCATTTCTCTCACAAAATCGGACCTGGAGGTCGAGGCGCCAATTCTGAAAGCTCAGATCGTCAACCACGAACAGAACGACCCAGACGTCAAGACTCCAGACGTCCGCGCCCCTTCCAACTCCAAGTGCTGCCTGCAATAAAGAGCACAGCGACTGATAACAATTAAGTGCACAAGGCTCTGAAGCCGTCCAACCCTAACAAAGTAATCCATTGATTCGATGTGTTACTCTGGTAGATCGCTGGGTTCCACCACACTCTGCAGCAGTGACTTAGTAGTCCTCGTCTCCGCCGAACATGTCCATGCCGCCGCCCATGTCGACCTCCTCTTCCTCCTCGACGGCCTTCTCCTCCGCCTTGGCCTCCTCGCCAGCAGCGGCGCCAGCAGCGCCAGCGGCAGCGGGGGCAGCACCAGCCGAGCCGAACGAGGCCAGCTTCTCGCTGCCAGCAGCGATCACCTCGTCGATGCTCTTGCCCTCCATGGCCTTGACCAGAGCGGCGACGCGCTCCTTGTCGGTCTCGACGCCCGACGCGTTCAGAATCTTCTCAACGTCGTTCGTGGACGGAGTGGGGTGGCCACCAAGGACAGCGAGCAGGTAAGCAGCAATGTAACGCATCTGCACACATACAATCAGTCAGTGGACGCAGTCATTATTTATTTAGTAAAAAAACATCGCACCTTGAATCACTTTAAGGTTTTCTGTCGTGGAGTCTACCAGATACAAGATGGCAATCGCTTTTGCAGGCGACACTGAACCAACCGCTGTATCTCCCTCTACAAGAACATTCACTACTCTATAAAAGGACAGTTAGCGGGATTTACATCCAATGAAAACGCTTGATGGACACGCCGACGGTTCTCCTCCAGTGATTTTGTTCCAGCCAATCAGTTGCGCGGAGCTGCTCGCTCTCTCAGCGTTTCCCATTCTCCGAACGACTCTGTAGTAACTCGCTCTCCGAAGACACCATGGCTCCTACTGTAAGTCGCTGAATCCTTTCGCTCCCCGCTCTTTGCTGGGGCGAGTTGCATGAGTTGCTAAGCTGCAGAGTGCTCCTTCTCTGCTCGGGCAAACAGAGTTCCCTTCTCTGTGGGCGACGGATTTGACTCTGGGTCAATGACGTCGCCACGCATCATTTTGATTGGAACGGCGATGTGAGTGGGCAGCCACGACACAGAGCCACCTTCTCTGTTTTACTGGGTGGAGAGGCGACTTCTGTCCCTCGATAAGAGGAGCAGACGCAGCGGAGCAGTTCATCACTCGCCTCAGACGTCTTGTCCTCCACACAGAGTCTGACATTCATTCCTTGTTGCAATCTCTTCAGCAAAAGGGAAAGAAGGTTGGCAAGAAGCAGCTCCTGAAGTTCACGATCGACTGCACGATCCCCGTGGACGACCACGTGCTGGACCCTGCCTCGTTCGAGAAGTTCCTGCACGACCGCATCAAGGTCGGCGGCAAGACGGGCGTCCTCGGTGAGGCCGTCAAGATCACCCGTGAGAAGACCAAGCTCCAGGTGGTGGCTGTCCCTCCCTTCTCGAAGCGTTACCTCAAGTACCTGACCAAGAAGTACCTGAAGAAGCAGCAGCTGCGTGACTACCTGCACGTGATTGCTTCGGACAAGAACACGTACGAGCTTCGTTACTTCAACATCCACGACGGCGGCAACGACGACGAGGAGGACGACGAGTAAGCGATGCGTCACGATACAGAATGGTAGCAGCTTACGCTATAGTTTTAACCAAGTAGCACTCATCGACCGATTAAATGCAGATTCGTTCGGTACGGAGAATCCTTTAATTTGTACTTGTCTTCTTTCTTGGAATTGCCGTGAACATGAAGATGAAAGAAATGTACACCTGCAGTAGCTGTTTGCATTTTTGATTTGTTCTTGAGGGAAGAAGCACTTGCCGCAGCTGTCCCAAACACTCACTGCACAGGATCTACTACTCAACACGTAATCCATTTCGCAAGCATAGCAGGGAGAGTGTTCGAGCTTACAAAGCTCGGTAGCTTGGTTACATCGCACGCACAAGCGCAGCGTTGATGGCCTCAATCCACTTCTTCGACCCGTTGACGAGGTCATTTAGATGGTACGCCCGGTTTGGCTGCAAGCAAACAACAAAGAAGAAGTTATGCCCTGTGCCAACATTGAATAATGCTTCAAATTCTCGCTCGTACCGTCACGACATCAAACGCAGTTGCGCTCTTCGACTGCACATAGAGATTATCCGACCACGGAATCTCTCCCTTCTGCTTCATTCTAATTGGATCAATGTAGATCAAACGCGGCTTCGATGTCAGAATCAACTGAGAAACCAACCACACACATGCCAAAAGTCAATAACTGGGTCTTCACGCATCATAAGCACAGAAAAATCATAACAGCACAATATAAAGTAACATACTTGTCGCTTCTTGGAGAAAAGCCCCTTGCGTTTGCTGATGAGGCCGCCCATTTTGATTAACTCATCATCCAACAAAAACCGGTTCCAGAGCGAGCTCGTACGTCGCATCGCAGGCGGTATTGCGGCCTTTTGACGCGCAACTTCCACTACGTCCACGTGCTCTGCCCTGAAAAATGAAATTAATAAAACAAAGATTACGTCAGTATTAAGTTCAGATTCAGGAAATACCAAACACCAGGAAGAAAAAACTTACGGGGAAGGTAACGGATCTAGTGCAAGACCTGATGACACCTGCAGCTCCGTCGCGACACCAGCAAAGAGCCAATCCTCCGTTGCACCATCCTATCGTATCAAACCAAAATACGTAAACACTTATCACATCACACAGGTACACGATACTTAGAACGTACATATTCGGTGGGAGGAAGTCGACCAATTTCAGGGGTGTAGGGAGGCTTCACGTATCCCACCAAATCCCAATCAACTCCGTCAAAGAATGGGTGCGCCTTCAGCGCCTGGTATCCATTACCATCCTCGTCAGATCCGGCACCAAGGCGCTCATTCGGGTCCTGTACAAGGATGCGGTCGATAAGGTCCTGGGCCACTCCTGGGAATCCGGGTGGATACATGAAGTCCTCCGCGGGGTGGTTCAAAATCTGTTGAAATGTGAGGTACTCATTCTCCGCACGGAACATGGGTCGGCCAACTAGCATCTGGAACACCATACACGCCATTGCCCACAGGTCACAGCCACGTGACGCTTCCTGGTCGCGCAGAACCTCGGGCGATACGTATTCAGCTGTACCGCAGAACGTGTTGTGTCGGCTCTCCTCAGTCTCATCCTTGGCCGTACCAAAGTCTGTCACCTTTAGGTGTCCGTCATCGCTTAGTAAAATATTCTCAGGCTTCAGGTCGCGATGGATCACGCCATTCTTGTGCAGGTATTCGAGCGAGATCACCACTTCAGCGATGTAAAATTTTGTCAGCTCCAACGAGCATGCTCGGTCCGTAAATCCCGCTGCTGTCTGCGCCTTGTGATGCTTACTACAATAGTGCAAAAAGTATTATGCAGATGAGAGCCAGTTCTACAGTCTTCTGATCCTCCTGTGACAAAACAAGCTATCTAAAAAAATAGTTATAGACGTACGTGATGACATCAAGCAGCTCTCCGCCACGACACAACTCCATCACCATATACAGATAGCTGCTGTCCTATTGTCAGCAAAATGCCCACCACAAAGTAGTCAGTAAAATGAAAAATAAATTTCCAGAACGAAATCTTTTGCCGATGTCTTTACCTGGAAAGTGAAGAAGAGCTTGACGATACGGTCGTGGGAGATTTTGGAAAAGACTTTGCGCTCCATCATGACGAACTTGACCTTCTTCTCCTTGCGGATGAAGCGCTTCTCCATGATCTTCACCGCGTACTCCACGCCCGTGTCTTTCATCCGAGCGTGCACCACCTAATCAATTCCAGAACGAACGATCAGTGTCTCCCTTGCTTTTAAAAAACATTTTTAACTGACTCTGGCGTACGCGCCCTCGCCCAGCGTCGCCCCAAACATAAAGTCGGCGGGCGACGGCTTCTTGCTGCTTTGCGATCGGACTGGCGAGGCGCCGCCCGCTGAGCCTGCGCACAGCAGAGGTTAGAAACGCAGACAGAAGGGCGACAGAGGCAGCGATGGAGCGAACCTGGCGGCGTGGGAGCGTCTGCGTGCTGCATGGCTGGACGGAGAGCGAGCGGCCGAGGACTGAGGAATGCCGACGATTTTCTCCCCTCGTGCGGGCAGGCTGGAAACAGATGTGGGCCACATCACTATACGGACTATACGTAGGTGGGTGCATCCGATCGGTTATTGCCACGGTCGAACGTACAGATATCAGAGCCAATCGGGTTATTACCACGAGCTGGTGCGTATACATGTGAAATGTCGTTACCGCGCGACGACGCAAAGACATAGACGCCACAGGGATTGTACCGCAATGCAGCGGCAAAGCGAGCAGCTTTGGTGTCAGGTGTGAATGCACGTGCATTAGCCACTTGTGGTAGTACTCGGGCGTACAGTCATTTGCCACATGTGCCGGAAGTTCCGGTTAGGAACTGTACCTGCCCACGGCGACTGAACTTGAAGTGTGGGCATACTGCAATCCTAATAGTTGTGCTCCATCTCTACCGTCAAGTGATCGATGTCTGCAAGCGGCAGTTGACTTCAATTCACCGAGGAATGCGTCGTCCGATCCTATCATTCTAGCGCTCCCTGGTCAAACCCGCTGGACTAGTGGCGATCATCAATGTCATTGCCAAGTGGCTAACCATAAGAATCGCTACGAAGTCTGCATTATGGCCGCGATGGATGGAGTAAGTAGCAGCCAGTGGGCACTTTGCTGTAACTTTTACTACTAGCACAGAAGACTACGGTCATGGCTGGCGCTGCTAGTAATGGTTACGTATTCCCGATCGACTGGCTTCATGCTTATCGTTCTGAAGGCTGCAGTACCGCAACAATGATGGCACTGCCAGCAATGGTTAAGACGTGGTTCATTGGCTGCTCAAAAACTGCTCCAAAAGTTGCACTGGTTGAAGCAACGAATAGCGCTGCGATCAATGGAGATATGGACATGACGTGCATTTTGTATCAGCTATGTTCTGATGGATGCACGCCAGAGCGGTGGACGGAGCTGCAGCCAATGGCCATGCGCATGTCGTCCTGTGGTTGCCAGAAAATCGCTCAGAAGCATGCACAACTGCAGTAGTGGACAAGTAGTCTTAGTCTTAGTGCAGCGTCGAACGGCCGTCTTGGAGTTGTCAAGTATTTGCAGACTCATCTCGGCCGACTGTCCCGTCATGGAAACAATGATCATGAATTCTGGACGAACACTCACTGCGCTTAACACGTTGTTACTTGGTAACGTATCCTGCAGTTTTTACACTTCAACTTCAGCTATAACTTAGTGACAATGGCACTCAAGTGGGGTAGCTCCTCACCCAATCAATCACATCGGTTCGCTGCGGTCCTGGATCAAGCTGTCGACGACGATTGCGAGGCCGTTGCTGGGCGTCCTGCGCTTGCGTTCAGCTCTGCAATTGACTTCCATGGGGCGTTCAGCGCGTTTCTCTTCCCGAGGCGGCGGACGTCGCGGTGGACGAGGCGGTGGACGCGGTGGACGCCACGGCGGACAGGGCGGACGAGGTGGTGGACGCCACAATGGACCGGATTTCCGCAGCGCTGGATACAACGACGGCTCTGCTTGCAGTGTGGATGAGTCGGTTGTAGGCATCAGGAGCTTCCTGAAGCCGGAGGTGAGCGGATTCCACGGCACCACCAAGGAGCGGTACTCGGACTTTGTGGTCCGAGAGGTGGCGCTCAATGGGGATGTAGTGCGTCTGCAGGACGTAAAACGCTGGGCGCCACAGGCCAAAGCTCCTAAAGTCAGCGAAGTGTTCAAGCACAGAGTGTTTGCAATGCTAAACGATGCAGCTAATGGGAAAATGGACATCCCAGAGCCTGTGCATTCATTGGTGGGGAAGCTGGCAGGTCGACTGTTGGGGATGTTCAATGCCAACAAACGCGCACGTGCACTAAAGCAGGACCGAGAGAATATTATGAAGCTACGCGACGCAATTGCAGCGATTTGTGATGAAGAAACAGCGAAGAAGTTGGAGGAGTTTATGGTGAGACTGGTGGAAGCTCAGGCACAGGAAGAGGAAGACAAAAGGAAGGCAAACAATGCCAGTAAAAGCAAGACCAGTGAGGACAAGAAGGATGATGTAGAGATGAAGGAGGTTTCTGTTGCTGAGAAGAAACCTGATATTGCATTCTTCTTCCCAGTGATGGGCACCAAGGAGGCGCGTGCGGCTGTACATGATGTGGTGCGTAAATTTGGTGGCGGTATGGTTGTGTCGGACACGACGCCCAACAGCGACGGCGTGTCTGTGATTAGACTTCGTCGTGTGATGGTGGGCGGTAAGAAGCGGAGGGATATTGATCAGCGTGGAGGAAACAATGGGCGTGCGCCGTGGCCTAAAAACCGACCAGACTACCTGCAGTTCGTGCTCTACAAGCGCAACATGGAGACCAATAGTGTGATGATGCAGGTGGCCAAGGCCATGTATTCGAATGTTTCTGCCTTTACCTACGCTGGCACGAAAGACAAGCGCGGGATCACTACACAGCTCTGCACAGTCTACCGTGGATCAAAGGAAAAGCTAGAGATGCTCAACCGCGCTGGTCGTGACTTTGAGTCGTTCAATTTTCTCGTGGGTGACGCCAAGTACGTGTCCGAGAGACTGAATCTGGGAGACTTGCGAGGCAATCGCTTTTCGCTGGCTATCCGCAGCTTGCCCGATGACGAGACGATTCCTGACGAGCAAATTGATGAAGCAGTTCGCAGTTGGAGCACTCATGGCTTCATCAACTACTTTGGACTACAGCGATTCGGTACAAAGGCCATCGCTACTCATGAAATTGGACGGGCCATCCTGCAGCGCGATCACAAGCGAGTTGTAGATTTGCTGTTGGCACCGCAAGAGGGTGATGCAACCAAGATTCGTGAAGCACGTCAAGCCTTCGTTGATAACCAGGACGTGGACGCCGCTCTTCGTGCATTCCCCCATATCTGATAGCCGAGCGTGCCGTGTTGAACGGGCTCCGCACACACGGTCTGACGTCTTACTCTAGTGCCATCCAAGGCATTCCACGTCACCTACGAATGATGTATACGCATTCGTACCAGAGCTACGTCTGGAATACTGTAGCGAGCGAGCGTTTGACGCAGTTCTCCAGAGAAGCTCCGGTGGTAGGGGATCTTGTAATTCCGCATGAACAGAGTAATGAGGAGTATGTTGACGATGAAGAAGACGCCAATAAAGAGGAGGAGGAAGCCTCCGCAAACAAGAAGTCACGGACGGATGCTGCCACCTCACGACCGTCTGCAGGCACAGCGACAATTGTTACCCTTGAAAACCTTCATGAATACAGCATTTACGATGTGGTGCTGCCGCTTCCTGGCTACAGCATCGCCTATCCAGAGAACTCGCTGAAGCAACGGTACGAAGAAATTCTAGAAGCGGACGGCGTGAATTTCCAGACACTTGAACGTGTGACAAACTCCGAATACCATTTGCCAGGATCTTTTCGCCATGTGCTCAGGAAGCCCATTAATGTGGCTCATGAGCTTAAGCGATATAACGATCCCACAGTACCGCTGCTGGAAACCGACGTCGATCGTCTCGCAGGCAACCCGGTACAAGGCTCGATCCCTGACGGCAAATTTCGTGCTCTGTGCCTCGAATTCCAGCTAGGCCCGTCGTCATATGCGACCATGGCGGTTCGTGAATTGCTGAAGCAGAGCAGCAACCTTGATGTGCAGCTCCAACTGAAGAAGCAAGACGATTAGTCAAGTAGTGCGTTGCTAAGTAGTCGTATTCGAACCAGCCTTTCAATGAATAGCAAATGCTGTTTGGAGTCGAGACTGGATATCGGCGAATACACAAAAAATAAATGCGCTGCCGAACGTGTACGGGATCCAATTAAATGCCTTCTTCCCACTCGTGTCGCTCAATTTTGCTGACGAAGCGGTTGCCGCCACTGTGGACACAAAGATTAGGTTAGCGGTCACATCACAGAATACATCTACAAGTGGCTCGGGTCGTACATATCCTCCCTCCTAATACGCCAGTAGAACTCCGGGCGGGCACCGTCCATCGCTTGCGTACGGCTAAGCATTTGTACGAATTCCTCGTCATGCGTGATGCACACCAGCTGGAAGTTTTGCTGATGCGAGCGCGCGTTTAGAATGCTACACATCAAGGCACAGCATAAGTTAGTAGACAATCGCATCTTAGTGCACCTCAAATGTCGGACGCACTCTGTGATTGCCTGGGCGAGACCGAACTTATTCTCCGTGTCGAGATTTGTTGTGGGCTCGTCTAGTGCCAAGATACCGCAATTCAGACAAAAGGTCTCGGCTAATGCTAAACGGATGACAAGTGCCGCCAACACTTTCTGTCCGGCGCTACAGCGTCCTCGCATATCAATGGCCACACCTCCCTTTTTCATGACGACGCGATAGTCATACGATCGAGCTGCTTTCGAAACTGTGCCTTCTTCCTGCCCACTCATAAGTTCAATCGTGTCAATGTCTTGCCCCTTGTACGTAATCTGCCACAGCTGACGGATGATCGAGTTGATCTCCTCAACCTTTTAGAGTGGTACTGCAGCAAGGACTCATCCAGAGCCTTGAAATAACGATCCAGGTCTGCCACAGCTAGCTGTGTCGTCTCGTGTTGGATCAACTTCTGCCGATACCTTTCATCAACGTCCTTCAGTGCTGGTACACGGAGCTGAACCTTGTAGTCACGAATATTCTCCTTCAACTGCTTTTTCTTTCCTTGTACCTCTGCGAGAGAATTACGCGCATCGATAAGCGCTCTGTCCGCCGAGTCCACTCGCTCATCCACGTCGCTTAGCATCGGTAGCTTCTCAACGTTGGCCCTGATATCCACAACCTCATTGCGCATATGTTCTAACTCTCTTTTAAGCGAACGATAGTCCAAGTTATCCCGGATTTGTCGCTTCAACGCCTCGTTATCGCGGAGATTCATTTGAGCACTTGTCATCTGTGGCGCCAAGTCCTCTAAACCTTGAGTTGCACTTCTTTCTTGTTGATTCACCCGCGCGATTTCCTTGTCCAGCGCCAGTAGATCACGCTCCAATTTATTAAGATCACCATTCTGGACAGTCTTACATTTGTCACTAAATACTTGGAATTGCCCCTGATACTCTTGAAGCTCTTGTCGCAGTGCTCGTAGCTGGATAGCCGCCTCTTCGCGCTGCTTCTTGCGTTCAGCCACTTTTGCTCGAGCTTCGCGCTCTAATACAGGTTCGGACTGTTTTAACGTCGAGCATGTATCTCGCAAAGTTTTTCTTGGTCACGTAGCCGATTCTGCTCTTTAACAGCGTCGTCATATTCCTTGCGCTGGGTCTCCATCCTAAGTTTTTCTTCTCTCCGATCGTGAACATCAGCTTGCAGCTGCTGTCGCATCTCATTTATATTTTCCTGGTTCTCCTGCTTGCGCTCAAGTTGGCGACCGAGGTCGTTCACTTCCAGTAGCTTAGCGTCTTTCTTTGCTTCTGCGTCACTTAGGGATAGCGCATTTCCTCCCAATCGTCCCGCTGTGATGGAATTTAAACGCTTTGCCTCCTTCTCGATGCTCGCTTCCACAGCCGGGAGATTATCAGCAGCTTTGGATAGACTCTCCAACTCCCTTTTAGCATGCTGTACTTGTTCTAGCTGCTCTTGCATCAATCCATAACCAGTCTTTTTATCAGTTACGTCGTTCTCCAGCGCTTTCTGTGCTGTGTAGATCGCGTCCAGCTCATCGGCTTTTTCTGGTAGCGTTGCTTCCACCTCCATCCATTTCCGCCAACTTGGAATTTTTTCCCGCATCATCGTCAACATATGAAGTGAAGATTTTTCAAGGGCTTCAGCTTTGGTGATTTTGTCTGCCACCTTCTTGTCATCCGTTTTATCCTTCAATATCGATTCAAAAGCTTGCTCTTCAGCAGGTGTCATGTCACGCTCGCATAGAGGGCAACAGTGGTCTTTTACTCCTTTCTTTTGTAAATATTGAGGAACATGACCATGTTTTTCGACGCACGACCTTGTCTTTCGCATCAGCATAAGCCTTTTCCGCCTCATTTACACCGAGTTCTGCATCTTTCAAGTCATGTCCTGGTAACACCTCTTCAAGAAGCTTCTTTAGCTGGCCAATTTCCTGCCTCTCCAGTTGATTTTTCTTCTCGCGCAAAGATACCAAGCTTTTCTCTGCAAGCTTTGCCGACGCGACATTCTCGCTCAGCAGTTGCTGAGCAATATCGAGCTCTTTCTTCTTCGTACGACAATCATTTTGACGCTCTGTGACTAGTTTTCCCATACGGGTAATGGTTGACATTAAAGTCTCTCTATCTGTCGGTGCTTCGCCGCCTTCGAGAACTTCTTGAAATTCGGTCACTTTCTCGCTGAGTGCAGCCTGAAATTCCTCCAGTCGTCTTTGATATTCGGAACGTCTGGTCTCAAGCTTGGTGTAATCAGCTGCATAATGCCGCAGTTGAGTGATTTGTTTTCCCATGCTTGCGACTTCGGAGTTGATATCACCTATTTGCTGACGGATTCCTAGGATTTCGTTTTTCAGAGCTATCGTGTCGTGTTTCTCCTTGTATTCCTTCAGTGCTTTCTCGGCTTCAGCAGTCTGCGCATCCAGCTCAATCGCATCTCGTTGAGAGTGCAAACCGGCAGTGCTGAGATCTCTTAGTCGAGTCGCAATTGCGTGCTTTTCCATGTTTATCGTCTCAAGACTTTGCGTCTTTTCCTTTAGCTCATCTCTCAAACGCTCCACCTTGGAAGTCAATTTCGACACCTCCTCAGTCAACACCTCATCTTCCTTTCGTTGCTTCGAGTCCAAAGCACGCACCTCCGCATGCTTCGCCTCAACGACGGCTCTGAATTCCGTCAAGAAGATGTTAATATCGTTCTGTTGTGACGATAGCGGTTTTAAGTGGAAGCGATACTTGGTTCCCAAGTTTGCAGCAGTGTCAATTAAGTCAGCGACCAGTTTCTGGTGACTGCTCACATTTGTTTCAATTCGGACTTTGGAAGCGCTGAGTTTGTTGCTGTTATCTTGTGCTCTGCGTTGTTGTGTCTTCAGCTGCGCTTCCTGTTCTTGCAATTCGTTAAAACCTTTTCGATGAGCATCGAGAATGGAGTCGTAATTGTTCAGCAGCTCTTGCAGCTCTTCATCTGTGTCGTCCATGATCTTCTCCATCTTGCTGTACGCGTACTTGACAGCATTCTCCTTCTGCCCCACATCTTCCCGACGTCTGTCCAGCGTCGCATGTAAGTCCACCACCTCTTTCTGCAGCACTCTCAGCTCCTCCAACGTCTCCATGGCCTTCGCAATGGCTTCATCACCCTCTTCGCTTTCCTCCTCTGCCGCTTGCATTTTCGCCTGCGCTGCTTCAATTTTTTCATGGATGCTTTCTGCATTCTTCATATTGACTGTGAGCACATCCAGATCCCGTTTATAGTCCTTGGCGTCGTCATTTCTCGCCTTCTTCAGCTTCCGGATCGCTTCCAGAGCTTTGGTGTACCTCGCCGACTCGAAGATGTTGTCGAAGCGCTTTTTCAGCTCTGCGCCTTCCCGCAGCGGCCAGTTCGAGTCTTCCTGGTGGCAAAAGATGACGCTCTCTAGGATGGCCTTGGACACGCCCAGCATGTCCGGGATGTGCTGGTCTAGCTCTCCACACTTGTGGTTCAGACTCACCTTCTCCCCAAGTCGTTCACCACTCGGATGACGCCGTCCAGCGCCTTGAACGTCAGGTTCTTCTTCGTCTGCCGCACTTGGTACGTGCGCTGCACCATCATGGCCTTGCCCGCCCGGTTGCGGAAGCGCAGACGGACGCTGGCCTTGATCTCGTTGGTGCCTGCGATCTTCGGGTCGTGGATCAAGCTCTGGCCGCTGCGAGCGCCGGGAGGAAGGCCGCCCGTGGTCGCGAGCTTCAGACACTCGATGACCGTCGTCTTGCCGCAGCCATTGTCTCCCAGCAGCACCGTCAGCGGGTGGTAGAACTCGATGATCTCCTCGCGGTTCGGACTGAAGCTGCGGATGCCGCGGATCGACAGCTTCTCGATCGTCGACATCTTTCACGACTAAATTGCCCAGGAAAACGAGAATGATTGTTGGTGTGGCGGACATGACATGTGACGTGAGAAAGTTGTCAGTATCAAAATGTGGTCTCCTGTGCTGCTGACTGCGACCTTCGTGCTCAGTTCGTGGGCGATTCTGCCCACGCTGCTGCTCCGTTACCGCAACGCAAACCTCTCCTCCATCCCCGTGACGTCTCTGCTGCGTTTCAACCTCTCTGTTCGCGTCCATTCCTTGATTTTGAGGGTTTCTGGCGTCTCGCGCAGTCTCCCGACGCCTCCGGACGTTGCGGAGCTCCCTGGGAATGTCATTCGAGTGCTGGGCAGCAATCCCAGTCGGATGACACTCCGTGGCACCAATGTGTATTTGGTGGGACGGGGTTCGAGGCGATTACTGATCGATTCGAGTGATGGCAACGACGCGTTCGTCGCGAAACTGCTCCAAGTGTGTGAAGACCACGGCGTCACGGAGATCTCGGATCTGCTGTTGACGCACGGCCATTTGGATCATGTGGGCGGACTTTTGCAGCTTAAATCGAGATTCCCAAGCTGCGAGTGTGGAAATATCTGCCCGATGCAAACCAAGACGGAGATGGCGACGGGGATCGACGACTAACACTGAGCAACCGGGAGAGTAGACGACTGGGCATTGAAGCGTTGCAGGATGGCAAAGAATTTCATGTTCCGTCGGAGGGGGCTACGGATTTAGGTGTACTGCGAACGGTGTACACACCGGGGCATTGCAATGATCACGTGTGCTTTGTTCTGGATGGTGTTAATGCTTTGAAAGGCCCGGTATTGCTGTCGGGGGACTGCGTTTTGGGATTCGGAAGCTGCATGTTCGACTCACTCTCCGACCTCATGGCATCCCTGAGCAAGTTGCAGGCGTGCGGCGCAACCTCTATATACCCTGGTCATGGCCCGGTGGTCTCCGACGCACCCGCCAAGATTCTGGAGTACATCACACACCGCCAGCAGCGCGAGGACGAGGTGCTAGCTGTGCTGAAGAAACACCGGGACACTTTGACAGGGCTGTCATCTGCAGACATTGTGGAGAAAGTTTATGAGCCACTACCATACATCTTGCGTGTATCAGCGAGGAAGGCAGTCGACAAACATCTGCAGAAATTGCTCGTCGACAGTCGAGTTCGACAAATCCGTCGAGCTAGCTGGTTTCACCCTGCCACCTACAGCTCGATCTAGGCTGATAAACATTATCAATTGCCATCACAAAACTGTTTTTGTGGTAGTTATTGGGCTTATAGTGAGGAAATAAATGACTCATGCGTGACATGCTACGGTATCCAACAAATACGTATGTACAACAGCGGACGCCCTTGGTCCGACTCAATCTTCACGAAGTGCTTGACCAACGAGCTATCTGTTGTGGCTGAGCTGGCGCGCTAGTTTGAGGTTGTCCCGAGTCTGTTGCCTGGATTGCTCTGCGATCAGGTTCATCTGGAGGATCTGTGCCATGAGCGAGTCCGTTGTTGAGTCAGCACCGTTGCGCTCGACAGCCTTCGGGCTGGTGAAGTTGCCGCTTAAGCCGGAGTTACGCGCTAAGTTCTGCCGCACGTTGCCATAACTTTTGGACCTATTTGCCATCTTTGGCTGCGCCATCAATAAATCCGAGTCTCGCCTCGCGTAGAAATCCTCCATCGCATTGGACGGAGGAGCTGTACGGCTGTGTCGACGGTGTCCAGTGCTCGCATCAACGCTCCGGCTAGTCTTGTGGGACAGCGGTTCATCGTAGATCGTTACTGGCGCGGCAGGCAAGGAGATAGGACCTGGCATCACGTGATTGCTCTGTGCTGGCTGTCCCGGGTGCATGGGTGGAGGAGCTGTCCTTTCGGGCGGGGGATAGTACAAAACAGTCTCGTCTTGGTGGTTCATTCCAATAACAGGTTGCGGGAGAGCGCGGTATGAGCCTCCGCTGCTGTTGCTCTGGCTGCTGCTGGCGGATGCAGTGTTAAAGTGGTCATCCCCAGCCTCGCCGCTGTCGTCCGTGTAACGGCGTCCGCGTGATGAGAAAAGCTGTTCTCGGAGTTCTCGGGCCCTGTCAGCGACGTGGCGGCGTACTCGACAAGATTTTGCACACTCTCAGGTGCACGCAGATCGACCTGATGAATGAGCCGAAGACATCTCTTGCAAAACTGCTCGTGATGCGGCACACGGAAGTCGTGGAAACTCAACACACGAACCTTCGCGACACAGTTTGAGCACGTCAGGCGATGACACACAGAGCACTGCTTGGAGGAGCTTAGAAAGCCCGAGGCTTTGGCATGGCACACCTCGCACTTGCCGTGTGTGATGAACGGACGCACTGTGTGCTTGCCAGCCTCCACCAGCGCTGTGGCGATGACCGCATGGGCCACTGGCATCGCCTGCTCGATACGCAGCCAGAGCTCCGCCGACTTGATATCTGCCACCCAATCCACGACTTTCCCTCCTGCGTCGTTTTTCCGCGCATGTAGACTTTTACTCCTCCGCTCTTGTTGCGTTTGTACAAATAGCAGATGGAGAACTTGGCGCGTACACACTCGTTGAAGAGTGGGCACGTCGGGAGCTCCACACTCTCTGTCAAAGTGTATCCGATCTCTTTGCCGTTGCGATCTCGCGTCATGCCGACCTGTTCGTACCAGCAGACGTCTCGGTTCTTGACGATTCCTTTGCCTGGGGACTCGACGGTCATCCACTTGAAGCACGAGAGGAAGAATGGGTCCTCCACGCTCTTTTTCCTGATCACTCCCAGCACGGCGCAGTCCACGATGTCTTCGCGGTAGACGCCCGAGATGCGGCGGAAGTCCGGCGTGTTGTCTGCGTATCGGCCCATCACCACCTCGTCCAGCGTGCCGTCGATGCGTCCAGTGCAGAGATATTTGTACTCGCTGTCGTCTTTCAGTTTGCGTCGACGGTAGACAGTCAAGTTGTGCCTCTGTTTGATGGGCTTCCACTTGCGCTCGCGTTGCTCCTGCGTGTCAAACTGTTCGCGGTGGTACGCGTCGATGGTCTGCTGCAGGAGCGAGTCTCCCCACTGCAGGAACGACTGCGCCTCCTGTTTGCTTAGACGCAGAGGAGGGAAGAAGTCCAGCGGCAGTGGGAACATCATACTAAAAGGCTTTGGGACCGCCGACTTGCGTCCGACCGGAAGGAAGGGGATCTGAGCCCGAACTTCCGGCAAAACGAAAGTGATGCGCAACAGGGCGACGGTGGCCAGTTTGTGGCGATAGCGAAACATCTTTGTTCTAGAATTGGGGACACGTACTGACTGAGACTGGAGAGCATGGAGTATACGTATACTAGAGCTTGTTGCTAACGAGACCTGCTGCTCTTTGTCCCTGCTGTGATGCACCAGAGGGCTTTGTATGCTCGCCATGCGGGACTCACGCCGTTTAATGCGTGTGGAAACGAAGGTGTAATGGCGGTGGAGTGAGCAAGAACGACGTCTTCGTCACCTTTGGATGCTGACCGTCAAGATGGGACATTGGTGGCGTAGCTGCAGTCTGGAATGAGAGAATGATACTTTCACTTGCGAGGTGGTTTAACGACATGCGGGTTTCGCAGCGCACGTTGCTCATGCTTTGCTGCGTTCGGTATACATGTATACACCATGCATGAAACACGGCAGTCTTTCGACTTCATTTGTGCTATTGTTTGTATGCTGCTAGTAAATATTCGAACTTTGCCAGGTCCCACTTGCTGGTGCCCATTGCTGGTGTTGCACTGCAAGGGCACTGACGTCACGCTGCCGCGTGCCGTTCGAAAAGGATCACCTGATTTAGCTGGATGGTTGGCCTTTGATCGTCGACGACGACCAGAGACTTGTCGTGTAAGAATTCGCCTGAATATCCGGCCAGCCGGCGACTGTCGTCGACAGGTTGGAGGGATGCTGAGCAATACTCAGCGAGCATACCTCCTGCGTTTCAATGCGTCCGCAGAGTAAATGCGATGGATCCTACGTACGAAAATCTTGGTGACATCAGTGCAGCTACGGATACCGACGGTATCCCAATGGATAGGACGCCTACATAGGTGGCTACAGTGTGTAGCCTACACATTCGCGCCGACGGTTCTCGAGGTGCCGACAACAGACAGGCTGCCTCAGAACTTCATGCAATAAATCCGTCAAACGCGGATGGAAAAATCAGTTTATCGTCACTGACAAGCAACACCACGACACATGAAGTCTGTGTCGATGCTGCCATCCCCAACGCCGCCGCTTTTTATCAACAGTGTGGGCCTTCTGAACATTGCAGGCGCGCTCCATACCACCCGCACCTCCTGGTCGCTTCAATCGCACCGGATCACTTCAGCAGCGTCTCTTGCCATCGGATGGTTTTCAGTGTCACGTTGGACTGGTCCTGAAGCGTCCAACGTAGTTGAACGGCGTGTAGTGTACGCTGCCAACAAGGCCTGCCTTCGGTTAGCTAGCTACAATCGCACCACCACGAAGCTCAAACAGTTTCGCTACGACACAGCATCAGTGGTTCAAGTGCTGGTTGACCACGGCAAACTCCAACGTCCATCATGAATTATGTATCGCACACAACCTTCCCTACCTCACGAGAATTCCGTTAGACGGTAGAGGGTTGTTCCAAAGAGACGCAGAATGTCGCGCGAAGGTCGCGTCAAGCCGTTTCAAAAACACGTTTTGGGCTCATACAAAATCTGTCAAAAAGCGCGCGCCATTCGCAAAGTGGTCTTCGTTCTCGAGGTGCTGCCGCCGACTGTGTATACCGACGCCGTCGTTTCTGCGTCCCCTCCCTACGTCCTCTGATCTCCGCCTCCGGTCTCTCAGCTCCCGCTCGGTGTGCTCCGAGCTTCGATCCGATCCGTAACGCGCAAGTTACGAGCCCCTGAACACATGCACTCGGCGTCCGGAATGGACGGCAGTGAGCCGCCAGTGGTGGACGACACGAGCGCCAACGACCTGAAGCTGGTGGTGGACCGCGCCGAGGACTCCGGACCCGACGCGTTCCCACACCACGAGGAGTGCACCGCCGTGCTGACGATGAAGTGCGGCGAGCCGTTGATGGCTGTCCGCAAGAAACTGCACGACGAGATCCCCATCACTTTTATCCCCGAGGAAGGCTTCGGCGTCTTCCAGAGCAAAGTGGAGCGTCACTACTGCAAACTCGGACCCAACTACATCCAGGAACGTCGAGCCATTTACCTCAAACCTTCTAGCAACGCCACGCAGTCCAAGTACGTGCTGCTGACCAAGGAGAACTTTGAACCTCTGCTGCGCGTGCGCTGGAAAGTTGCACGCAGTATGAAGGTGGACCTCAAGTACGAAGTGTTTTGCTACTTTGTGGACATGACGACCAAGAAGGAGAAGCGGCGAGTGTCCATGAAAATGTTCCAGCAACAGCCGTCGCTGACGGACGGAGCTGCTGCTGTTGAAGCGATCGTGACCAACGGCACAGCGGGGTGGCCACCACACCCAACACAACTTTCATGCCATTTGGACAGACTGCAACTGCAGGTTTCCCACTTATCCAGAGCTATGCTGACATGTCGATCGACGGATCGCTCACACCTGGAGGCAGCGTTGCCAAAGCGAACAAGATGCCGCTAAGCCACAAGAACGGGATGCGCGATGAGACCACTCAAGCTAATGACCGACCACGCAAAGTTGCGCGTGGGAAACAGTCAACCGCGACGACATCAGCTGCCGACCAACTTCATTTGGAAGTGACGGAGGAACCGGTGTTTCACACGATCCCGTTCCGGATTAATGGGTTTGTGGTACCACTCGAAGTGGACATCACAACTTTGCGACGAAGTCTGGGGTTAATACAGCCTTCGTCCGACGCGCCAGTGCCTAGTGGCAGTCCAGGATCTTCCGTTGGGGGCAATGGCTTGGACCCTACTTCGCACTTATGATAGGTCACGCAGTCACGCAGATCATCCCGCCGCAGACCATCAACACGCGAAGCGATCAAGGACATGGACGGGAAGGTAAAGGGCACGTGAAGTAAGTAGTATTACATGTGGTGCATGGGAGGATGAGATAGGCGGACAGCGTGCTCCCAGTCGACATGCAGCTATGGTTGGTGTTTTGGAGTGTTCAAATAGCTCGCCGCCGTTCTTCGCTAGCTGGCGAAGAAAAACAATCATTTGAGTCTAATGCACTTAAATCACCTGGGTGATGCTCTGTTTCGGTGCCAGTCTCTTCATTACGTGTCAACCTTTGAAAGCAAGAGCAGCGCGGGTTGCCTTCTCAAACTGGGTTCGACGCAGGGATTCGAATGATATTTGTACGATTAGACTACTACTCCTGGAGCTGCTTCTTGTCCGACATAATTGGCGAAAGCAGGGAGGATTCACGAGGCAAACTCATTAGCGAGCTCCAACCCGTGCGGCCAGCAGAATGCTTGTAGCCATAAGAAAAGTAGAAAAGCACACTAGCAGCAAGCCAAGCGCAACTTGCGTAGATGCCTGTGTAGTTGATTTGCGCAGCCAAGTAGAAATTTGCTAGCACAGCGAGCGTCGGGAGGAACGGTACAAACGGAGCTGCAAAATTTTCAGGTAGCGCTTCCTCCTGAGGACACTTGAAATACATGGCAAAGCACGCGATGACCGTGACCACCAGGAATACGATGCCTACTACGAGGCACCACACGTAACCCTCATTCGAGTAGCCGATCTGGTAGAAGAAAGCTGCAAGCCACGCAGAGCCCACCATGAGACCGATAAGCTTGGGCGCCAGTGTCGGGGATGCCTTGCGCATACGCACCATGAGGAGCGAGGAATTGGTCATGTTGAACGACAGCAGAATGCCGAAGCTTACAACGTCCCACAGCGTGTCGAATGGGATGAAGAAAGCGACAACCGTGAACACAATACCAGTAATGAGGGTGTTCACAAACAGGTTTCCCTTCTCATCGACCTTGGCGAAAATGCGTGGCATGAGACCGTCACACGCTAGGGCATAGTTCAGACGTGGCTGAGCAAGAAAGCTGACTAACACCACCAAAGGCATCGTGCACGTCTCACCGGCACGAACAATCTGTGAAGCCCAACGCTGGCCTTGGTACTCGAAGCCTGCACCAAAGCTGTCGGCCTCTAAATACGGGATCAAACCCGACAGCGCCAACGATGCGAACGATGACAGGAACATGATACCCAGCACAACACCGATCACAGCCAGGGGCATGATCTTCTTAGGATTCTTCGCCTCTGCAGCTAGACAACATACTTCGTCGAATCCAACATAACCGAAAAGGCCGACGATGCGCCGGAGATAATACCCTGAACGCCGAAAGCCATTGTGCCGTCCAGATTCTGACGCTCCGGCACGAATGGCGAAAAATTGTTCGGGTCTGCATAGGCAAAGCCGGCGATAATGATAAACAGCACCACAAGCACCTTGATAGTCGTGAAGATGTTGATAAACCACTTGCTGAAGCGTACGCCCATTAGAAGCACCACCACACAGAGCGCCATCATCACGGAGCCCAAAAGGTTGTAGTAATCCTCATTCAGCCACTGGTACGAGTTTGCCGGGTGCTCTTCTTCCAGCCAGTCTTGTACCTTCGTGGCCCAACTACGAGCCACTCCGGCCCCTGACACGCCGTACTCAAGTGACACTAACCAAGCTGCCACCACAGCCGGAAGTTCACCTAGAGCATAGAACGAGTAGGCGTAGGTACTACCCGATGAAGGCACTTGAGTGACCATCTCCATGTATGCCAACGCGTTGATGCAACACACAATTCCGGCGATAATCCAGCTCACGAAAGCAGCCGGACCAGCCGTGCTCGAGATAATCTCGCCAGTCGTGGAGAAAATACCGCTGCCGACAGAGGCGCTGATACCAATACAGATGAGGTCGAAGAGTGACATTTGACGCGGCAGTTCTTCAGCCGCTTCCTCTGCGTGGATCACGCGTAGTGGTTTAGTGCGGAGGATGTTCTCCATGAAGGTCGGTTCGCGCTCCATGGTGACTATGTGACTGATCTCCTGTTAAACTCGAGGTGGTCGTAGGTCGGCAAGATCCAAGCACAGCTTTCGTTCAAGGAGGCGAGTTCACAAATGACAACAAAAGTATCGGGTGAACAGCGTTGCATGGAGCCCAGCCAACGACCACGCCGACTTGTTTTTGCCGCGACTGGGGAACATAGGGACCGGATCAAGGGTTGGTTCGACTGCTCATGATTGGATGCACTTTGAGTTGATGATCGTCTTCAGAGCCAGGAGAACATGCTGTAGAAAAAGGAGGGATCGCTGGATTGGGGGTGCTTGTCAGATGCTTTGCTGCACACTCCGGTAGTCGACCGTGGCGACTACCGGTAGCGAATGACAACGCTGTGCAACCCGCATTGCGCACTGCATCTCACACCTTATATGCGCATGCGTTGCCCTTCATTACCCCTCAGCAGTTTACTGTAGAATATTCAAGCTACAGTGCCAGTTCAGTGACGTCTATGGGGGTCACGCCCACAGATTGATTTCGGCACTGCCAAAAGATGAAGAGATTCGTCCACCCATTCTGCACCATCTAGTGCCGAGGCCCACTTCGACCTGGTATTGATCAAGAAAAACGAGTTACCACCTCCATAAAGTGGCGGAATCACCCGAGCGGAGTACAATACCAATTCGGATTCCAACAGCATGTAAATCGGTTAGTTGTAGCCATAAGGACATTGCTCGTATCCCACACAAATGTCGTCGATAGAGTAGTGATGTTGATAATGGGTGCCTCCGCCATAATGTCTTCTATTAGGCCGCACTACATGTATCACATTAAAGGCCAGGAGCTCAACTCAAATTGCGGTCCTGGCAGATCGCTGTGCAAGCTGCACATGTCCGGCTTGTCTCAGTTTGCAAAGGACCGGAATCGTCCCATCCCCATGCATCATCATGCTGATTACTGACAGAGACGTACAGTCCATTCGTCTGCACTGGCAGTACATCTTGTACTGTACAAGCTACCCCATCCAGGTTGTACGAGAAATTCTAGCTATCGTATACTGTATCAATGCCGCTGGATGCGTACAGTTCTCGAAAGCGGGTATCAAGATGTGTGGTTATGTCTATCGGTAGGTCTACTCTTGAAGCTGCTGCTTTTTGTTTTTGCTAGAAAGCATAGGCGAGTTCAATGAAGACTCACGTGGCAAACTCATCAGCGCACTCCAACCTGTCCGACCGGCCGAGTGCTTGTAGCCGTAGCTAAAGTAGAAGACCACGCTGGCAGCCAACCACGCAAAGCTCGTGTAGATGCCAGTGTAGCTGATTTGAGCTGCCAGGTAGAAGTTGGCCAGCACAGCGAACGTCGGGAGGAACGGAACGAGCGGCGCAGCAAAGTTATCCGGGTTGGAAAGTTCTTGCGGGCACTTGAAGTACATGACGAAGCACGTGATGATCGTGACCACCAGAAAAATAAGCCCCAGGATGAGGCACCACACGTGGCCCTCGTTCGAGTAGCCGATTTGGTAGAAGAAGGCTGCAAGCCCCGCAGATAACACCATGAGGCCAATGAGCTTGGGCGCTAGTACGGGAGATTCTTTGCGCATGCGCATTACCAGCAGCGATGCCATCGACATGTTGAAAGAGAGCAGAACGCCGAAGCTCACGATGTCCCAAAGCGTTTCGAACGGAACAACGAACGCCACTGCAGTGAAAAACGTGCCGGTGATAAGAGTGTTTTCGAAAAGGTTTCCCTTGTCGTCAACCTTGGAAAAAATGCGCGGCATTAAACCATCGCACGATAACGCGTAGTTCAAGCGTGGTTGAGCCAGGAAGCAGACCAGCACCACCACTGGCATCGTGCACGTCTCACCGGCCCGCACGATCTGTGCAGCCCAGTTGGCATTCTGGTAGTCGAAGCCACTACCAAAGCTTTCTGCCTGCAAATATGGGATCATACCTGACAGCGCTAGCGACGCAAAAGCAGACAAAAACATCGTGCCAGTCACCACGCCAATCACCGCCAGGGGCATGATCTTCTTGGGGTTCTTGGCTTCGGCTGCCAAACAGCACACCTCATCGAAGCCGGTGTAACCAAAGAAGGCCGAAGATGCTCCGGTGATGATTCCCTGAGCTCCAAAAGTCATGGAGCCGTCCACCTCCTGGCGTTCAGGGACGAAAGGAGAGAGGTTGTCTGAGTTCATGAAGGTGAAGCCAACGACGATGATGAACAGCACGACGAACACCTTGATGGTCGTAATGGTGTTCACGAACCACTTGCCGAAGCGGATGCCGACAAGCAACACAGCTACACATAGTGCCATCATTAAAGCACCTAGCAGGTTCGTGTAGTCCTCGTTCAGCCACTGATACGTGTGCTCCGGGTGCTCCTCGACCAACCACTCCTGCACCTTGGTGGCCCAACTGCGTGCTACACCGGATCCCGACACTCCATACTCGAGAGTCAATAGCCAAGCAGCCATCACCGCAGGGAGCTCGCCCATAGCGTGATACGCGTACGCGTAGGTACTACCCGACGACGGGATCCGCGTCACCAACTCCATGTAGGCTAGAGCGTTGATGCAGCACACCAAACCAGCAATGATCCAACTCACGAATGCAGCCGGGCCGGCGGTCGTTGAGATGATTTCGCCGGACGTGGAGAAGACTCCACTGCCAACTGTGCTACCGATACCGATGCACAGAAGATCAAACAGCGATAAGTGACGAGGCAGTTCCTCCGCTACTTCTTCGGCGTGGATCACGCTCAGCGGCTTGGTGCGCATGACATTCTCCATGAAAGTCGGTTCGCGCTCCATGACTGAATTGTCCTGCTCGATGAATAGCTTGACGCTCCGTTGAGTGTCCCCACTGCGGCTTCCGAGGCGGATTCAAGAATGACTCGGAAGTGCGCTCCACGGACGTCAAGAGGACCATTGGCCAGCATGGACCGTCTCGGGACGTCGTAACGCTGTCGGACGGCAGTAGACAAGGCGAGTGATACATAGGGCAAGTGGAAAAGCGCCTCGTTTCTTTACGAGCTCTCAATGAGCTTGTGCTGGGTAACTTTTTCTCCTGGCAGAGATCGAACGACTCGGAAATTGCGCAGTCGGTTGCTTGCTAAAATGACTGGAAGCAGGTTGCTAGATCAAAAAGCGCAGGTGAACAACAATCACGCTGAAAGCAATGGAATTCAAATCGCGCATCGAGATAAAACATGAATGGTCCGACTTCAACAACTTGTTAACTTGGGGGATGCTCCTCTTACTCATTCGATAACTGCAGATCCGAGTGTCGTGCCAAAACTGCACATAAGCTTCAAGACACTACACATTGTAGTACACATTTAATGTGCCACCCACCTCGCTACTACTGTGTCACATCACTAACAACTTCGGGAAACAGCAATTTTCTCACGGATACAGCTCGAACTAAGAGTGCTGCTCTCAGTGCGGCGGCACGCGAAAATGTGAAGCGGCGGTAGTTTTCGTTCCTGACGAATGCTGTTGATTTTGGCGGCCCCTCCAAGCGTTTCGGTGGACACAACCATAGCTGCTGGATCTGGGATTACGATGGCAGGGCCGAAGGGGTCTTCGATGGTTACAATATCCACATTGAGATGCGGGTTCAAAAACGACAAGTAGGCTCGTACAGCACGTTTTCGTTGCCCCAACGGTTCCAGCAGTTCCGCATTGGACTTCTTTGTCAGCATACTGTCGGCTGTCACGCCAATCAAGATGCGGTTTGCGCAGATACTCACAGCCAACGACAACAACTTCTTGTGTCCGTTGTGTAAATGGTCGAATGTTCCTCCAAGCACAACCAAATCGTGTGGCGTCAGGTCTGCGTGCTCATTCTCGAAGTAGTTAACGTCGGCAGCAAGCCGTCGCTGGATATGCATCGCCAGTGGATGGTACGTGACTGCAAACAGTCCGTCCTGCTCGAAGCGCTGCGCATTGAGACGCTGCACGTCCACGAGCTCATCCTCGCCAAACACGGCGTTCAGCTCTGGCTCCAGCACCATATCTTCCCACGCTCTGCTGTCTCTAGAGACTCCTGCACCTACGATCCGGATGTCCAGGAAGGGCTTCTCCAGTGTGCAGGCCACGTCCCAGACCACGCCGTAGAGCTCGCTGATGTAGTTAACCACCTCGTGCTTGTCTCTGCCAGATACAAAGATGAAGAGAGTGTGCGAGACAAACTCGACCGATTTCTCCAACAGTACGTCATTCTTAACCAGGTCTCTGTAAAGTATTGAAATACCGTAATTCTATAATTAGAAATTTAGTGCCGGCAGTACAAGACAGGAGTTGAAATAACCTAAAGCAGTACCTGAAGTTCTGTGGCACATGCATACGGAGAAGCCCCACTCGAACACTGAGGCCTGGTTTCTTGCGGCCATCGACACTGCGCGCCGCCACGCGCTTGTGTAGAGCTGACGCACCGACTACCGCTACCACTCCAGCCACCACTGCCAGTGCTGTGCTGGCCCCAGAGAGCACAGGAGCGCCGACGATTCCAGGCGGCAGCTTGGGCAGCGCGAGCTTTTCTCCATCTTCACTTGAAATTCGTATGCCATACAAGAACTATGTGTGAAACAATTGATCTGCATTGCTGAGAAGGTACAATACATCGGACTCTTGAGGCTTCGCTTTGGTGCAATCCGAGTCTCACAACGCCCAACGCAGTCCATGGATGGAATTTGATGGCATGAATCGTATCAATGCAGTCCCGCGCAATGGCGGTACAGTACTGTGCAATCTGAACTTGCAGACGAACAGTCCTGCGGTACTGTACAATACGTGCATCGTCGACAATTGGAGATGCTCCGTAGACAGAGAGCCTCGATGCATTATCCAAGCGAACTACAGTATGCCATGTATTCCTTGTTCTGAAGCCATGTTGCGGAGACCAAGCTTGGCGGTCGACGATGCAAAGCGCACCATTTTTACCATGTTTGACGTGTCTGATTCGCTGGGCGGTTTGACACGTCGGCACCTGTCACTAGATCGCTCACCATGGTGACACCTAGGAGAGCCGGAGCACCGCAAAAGTGTAGGCCACTTCGAACGTGCATCAGCGGAACTGCCTCGAGGCGAAATGACGACGAATATCCTGCTAGAAATGTGCTTAGCAAGCGCCGCCACTTGAAGTGCACTGTTCGAGATTGGCAGCACTGAATCAGGTTGCGGCTTGTAAGTGGAAGTTGAGGCGCAGGATGCGTCTGCTGGTCAAGCGGACGGACTTCTTAGCGCTGGGGCAACGCACCGGGAAAGCAGCGCTACCAGCGTTTGACCTCTAGGCGGTCGGTCGATCGTGGGGATCCACCAGCAATTCGGCCAGTGCTCGCAGTTTGCGAGTCGGGGCCATCGCGGGATCCCCGATACATTCGGCACGGCGCGAGGATGCGCTGGCGGCTTGAGCATCCTCCTACCGCTGCGCGCGGCACGGACGCGCTGGTTCGGGCGCAAAAATTGCTGCGCAGCGGCCCCCATCCTCCGAGGCCGGCACTGCCCTCTCGAGCGCATGATTTGGCTTCGGGCGTGTCTGGTTGTGCGTGGAACTGGCAGGAAATCCAAGCGAGCATCTCCACATTCGTCTGCACTGCTACCGGTAGTCGAGCTTGGGCGTCACTACAAGTTTTACACAGGTGTATGTGTAATGCAAGCATACAAAAGTCAAGTCAATGAGAAAAAGGAACAACTCTCCTGTATAGAATTCCACAGGAACGATCTCGCTTTCATCATTTTGGATGATGATGGCTAATAACGATGGCCAATGGACAAATCTCTTGGCACCATGAGAGCGGCGCTCTTTCGGTAGTTTTAAATGCTGGAGGCAAGACGCCCGCAGGGTCCAACAGCGGTGGTGATTGCCGGTAACGACAAAACAATCGCTTAGTTTTTTTAACTGACCTACCGGTAGATGTGTTTTATTAGCGGCTCGACAGACGTTGACAGAGTGTCCATCTTCCAGATGCATAGACAGGTGGGGAAGAGGGTGCAACCTACACCGTGCCTGCAGCTCTGCTAGAGACGGACGCTCGAGTCTCCAGTAGCACTGGGACGGGTCTCCGTCTCCTTTTGGTTGTCATTCTTCAATTCGCCTCGAAAGACACAGTCAAGTTCAAGTTCAAGCACAAGCCAAGCCAAGGCCATGGAGCGCCAGCCTACTTTCCTGGAAAACGTCCTCCGCACCAAACCTCTGGCTGTGATCCACGCCGAGGAAGCGGCGGAAGAGTTGCCTCGTCAATTGGGTCTCTTCGATCTGCTCTGCATCGGCATCGGCGGCACCGTCGGCACTGGCGTCTTCTCTACGACTGGTGAAATTATCTCCGGCATTGCTGGGCCTGCTGCCTTCGTGAGCTGGATGATTGCCGGCTTGGTGTGCTGCATCAACGCCGTCGCCTACATGGAGCTGGTGACGCGAGTGCCGTCCTCCGGTAGCACCTACGCCTACTCGTTCTACGCTCTGGGCGAACTCCCAGCTGTGGTGGCGGCTTGGCTGCTGACTCTCGAGTACGGCGTGTCAGGCGCCGGTGTGGCTCGCAGTTGGGCCACGAAAGTGCAAGAATGGCTGGTGGAGGAACACCCGGAGCACACGTACCAGTGGCTGAATGAGGACTACTACAACCTTCTGGGCTCTGTGATGATGGCTCTGTGTGTGGGCGTTCTGCTCATGGGTGTCCAGTTCGGCAAGTTGTTCGTCAACACCATTACGACCATCAAGGTGTTCGTGGTGCTGTTCATCATCGTCGCCGGCTTCTCCTACATCGATCCAGACAACCTCTCGCCGTTCGTGCCGGAGCGTCAAGAAGTGGACGGCGCAATGACGTTCGGAGCTCAGGGAATCATCACCGGAGCGTCCTCGGCCTTTTTCGGCTACGTTGGATTTGATGAGGTGTGCTGTTTGGCAGCCGAAGCCAAGAACCCCAAGAAGATCATGCCTTGGGCTGTGATCGGAGTGGTGACTGGCACGATGTTCCTGTCGTCTTTTGCGTCGCTGGCGCTGTCGGGTATGATCCCGTACCTGAAGGCAGAAAGCTTCGGAGCAGGCTTCGACTACCAGAACGCCAATTGGGCAGCCCAGATTGTTCGTGCTGGCGAAACGTGTACGATGCCTGTGGTGGTGCTGGTCAGCTTCCTGGCTCAACCACGTCTGAACTACGCGCTGGCGTGTGACGGTCTCATGCCACGCATTTTCGCCAAGGTCGATGACAAGGGCAACCTCTTTGCCAACACTCTGATCTGTGGCTCCTTCTTCACGTGTGTTGCTTTCGTCGTGCCGTTCGATACACTCTGGGACATCGTGAGCTTTGGTATCTTGTTGTCGTTTAACATGTCCAACGCGTCGCTGCTGATGGTTCGCATGCGGAAGGAGTCGCCGTCATTGGCGCCTAAACTCATTGGCATGATGGTCGGGTTTGCCTGGCTTGCAGCTTTCTTCTACCAGATCGGCTACTCAAATGAGGGCCATCAGTGGTGCCTCATTTTGGGCATCGTCTTCCTGGTGCTCACGGTTATTGTGTGCTTCGTCATGTTTTTCAAGTGCCCACAAGAACCTCAGAGCAATGAAAACTTCACGGCGCCGTTTGTACCGTTCCTCCCCATGATTGCTATGCTGGCCAACTTCTACCTGGCTGCTCAGATCAGCTACACCGGGATTTACACGAGTTGTGCGTGGTTGGGAGCTTCAGTGCTTTTCTACTTTGCCTACGGCTACAAACACTCGGCCGGTCGCACGGGCTGGAGCGCTCTTTTGAGTTTACCGCGCGATTCTAACATGCGTGCGCCCATGCTCTCGGACAAGAAGCAGCTTCAGGAGTAGATCTTTAATGTCACCCGCGCACGATCGCGAGACGATGTCGATGTCGATTAAAACTAAGCTTATGAAATGTCTTTAGTGCACCCCGGACGAGTGTTCCTCATATTTGTCTTTCCGAGAAAGACCTCGCACTTTTCCTAGGTCGATTGCCAGGTGACTGCACGCGTTTGCGAAAGGCTTTCCATCGGAAGTTCCGAGTCTCAGAAGCGCATCCATCGCCGGTGATGAGTGCCATGCTTCGACAGGAGTTTGCTGCCCAAAGCCAAAGGCACTTCAAAAACTTCGTGGAGGCTGTGACTGTGTGCGACGAGATTCAACAGAGAGAGAATGCCGCTTTACGAGCTCAAGTGCACGATCTTACGGAGCTATTGGCCGGGTACGATCTGTGCGGTTTGCAGAATCCATACCTTGAAATTGTTCGAGACCGAGCGTATCGACGCAATATCGCATCGGACGGAGATCTACTTCAAGCATATCAATCGGAGCGGAGACTTCAGCAGCAAGTGCTCGAGAAGATATTGGCAGCGGAACCATACGCAGAAAGTGGTGCGACTCGGACTATTGAGATCACCTCAGACACTAAGCAAGAAGTGGACAGACTTCGGCGGCGTGTTGAAGCACTGGAACTGATGTGCAGATCGACAACAACGGTGAAAATGTGCTCGGCCGACAGCACCGGATCGTTTTCTTCGGTGCCAGGATGTGGAAAACTTGAGCCGGACGCTCATCAGCGCGCTGAAGTTGAGCGACTTGTTGCCGAAGAAGACCAAGCCATGACTCAGAAGCAGTGCGAGCGAGCTACGAAAACAGTTCGCGAGCAACAGCAGAAGATTGCAGCACTTGAGCATGCGGTGGCAGCACAGTTGAGTAGGAATGAATCGCTGGAGCGTGAAAACCGCCGCTTCCTGGCGATGGTGACCAAATTGCACAGTACTTTCGACACTTGCTAACTATCCGCAGACGCAAACGCCAATATGAACGTCTCGTTTAGTAGTTGCTCGTTGTTGTAAATGCGTGACTGTGCTCACAGATACTAACGTTCCACATGAGCAGCATGTACATCAACACTCGTCTGCACCAAAGAGACTGATAGCCGATTAGAACCCACACAATTAGGGTGCCATAAATCTTTAGTCGTTAGAACTCATAGGCGGCTGCGTCGCTACTTGAACGGCTGCTGCTCGAAGCTCAGTGTACAGGTCCATGTTCGTCTCGTGGAACGGCTTCAGCAGTTCCAAAACACGTTCCACCAATTTTTGTGTGATAACTGGAGGTACTCCT
This sequence comes from Phytophthora boehmeriae, assembly GCA_011947355.1. Classification (NCBI taxonomy): domain Eukaryota; phylum Oomycota; class Peronosporomycetes; order Peronosporales; family Peronosporaceae; genus Phytophthora; species Phytophthora boehmeriae. The sequence continues at coordinate 223,176 of JAAVTJ010000194.1, read as the reverse complement.
GCTGCTGCCGCACCGTGGCGGTGCAGCACGCTCATTAAAGTAACGCACTTAACAATGATCTGCATGGTGTCCGGTAGCACATGTCGACGATCTTGACCACTGATAGCAGCAACATCTTGAGTTGGCAGAGAGACTCCGTCATTGACCTGTAAGGCTGATTTTGTGACCACAGTAGCCGCTTTTTCTGGCTGGACGACAGAAAATCAATGGCCCAGCGCATTTGCTCCGCTGACAATGTATCAGTTGGCAATGTGACCTCACCGCTCCATGTGACGTCCTCTGCAGGATAAGCAGCACCTGGTACTCCCTGAGGGCCAAGTTGATCAGTAGAGGTAAACGACTGAAGGCTTAGCAACGCAGCCATTAAATGTGCGTTTGTCTCGTTCAGATTTGAAGACAGCCATGCGTGTTGTCGTTGTACCAGGTCCTTTTCGTGCGAGTTAGTCCAAGCGAGATCTTTCACAGCTGCAGATGAAAATGCAGTGGGAGTCGTCCATAGACTTGATGTCATCGCGTTCTGCTCGTGTATGTGCACTTGCTGCTCTGCAACATGTTTGTTCAGGCTTGAGAGTGCCAGAATAATCTGTTCCTTGCGATGCAAAAGGCTCTTCACAGCGAGCACAGCACGAAGTTTGTCTTCGCGATACTGGATATCAACTGATCCAATTGATTTTGGTGGCGTAAGAGGAGAAGCACTTGTGCAGTTGTCGCGTCGGAGCAGTGTGGTTGCAGCTGGTTTCGGCTCGTTGTTGATTTCTTGGTCTATTCCCGGCCAACGAGGAAAGTCCAAAACCATGGTGTTGTCCAAGCTGCACGCCACGGATACCTCTTGGTCAGTATTGCCGTAGAATGACACGTGACAAAACCCCTCACTAGAGTCAATTCTTGCAACGGTGCCTAGATGAAAACGATGCTGTGATTCCATGCGGACTAGTTCCACCACCAGTACGATTCCACCACATACAAAGACTTCCATGAGAAATATACATTCGCTCACCAGCAGCAAGTACAGAATACTCACCTATTACTGCAACGCCAGGGTGGAGCGGTGTGGGACATTGATAAGGCCACGTTCCGTCAGGCTAGTACATAAAAGTATGCACGTATTCCGGCACAAGTCAGCACACCATCCACCCCCGCTGATAGCTGTTCAATCATGGACTTTACCTGGTGGGATGGATCAAAGCGACGCTTAACTGCACGGTACGTCTCGAGCTTGGCTTTTTCCTGCGAAAAGAATAACGGGCTAAGTCGTCGGGGGCGCCCCATGGAAGCTCGCACCGACGACCAGATTGGACGTGCTGCTGCCGTGATCTGCTCACAACACATTCAGCCTCGCATATCAGCAATTTATAAACTTTAAGCATAACGCTACAATCATCGCCTACCTTGCCAAGCCCCATGCGGGTCAAGCACTCCACAAACTCATTGTGTTGGAAGAAATCCACGTCCACATACGAATAGAACCAGTGGGTCCACGGCAGATCGAATCTCGCTCCCTTGATCTCCGAAAGTCCAGTTTTATCCCTCTCCTCTCCTTGTCCCAGCCACGCTCGCGCCTTCAGCGGCACTCCACTCTTCTGCTCTCACGCAGTCATCAAGAGCAAAAGCATCAGTAAATCCAAGCAATAGAACACAATAAAACTAGTGAAAATGCACAGCTAAAGTCCACCTTTCTTAGGCGTTTGGGGGCCAACAGGACCTCATTCTGCTCGCCAGAATCTGCCCTTTTCAGCTGCATGTCTCCCTGGGAGCGGATCCTCCGCGTGGCCAACTGATCGTCGTCCAGGAGCTTCTCCAGCCGTCGCTTCTTCCTGTTTCTTTGTGCTGGAGCGTCCTCCTGTCCGTTCTCTGTCTTCATGTCCACATCTTGCAGCCAAGATGGACGTTTCTTGTCCTCCTCTAGCATCTGTCTCTGTTGCAGATCGTCCACACTCTCGTAATGGTCCATCATGATCGCGCAAAAGCCGTCCACCGAAGCCTCCGGGAGCGACAAATAGCCGCGATGCATCTCGAACAGAGCGCGCGCCATCGCTTCCGAGCGGCCGGGAAGACGCTCCTCCAGCTTCTCCCACTGTCGCCCGTGCGCCTTCAGCAGGATGTAGAACGTCCGCAGCTCCTTGAGCGACCACCGAGGACCCAACACCCGCTCCGACTCCAGCATCATCCGTCGTAAGTTGCTGAAAAAACTGAATTGAAGACGAGAGGTTTTAATCGCTTACAGAAAAGAAGTCAAATGATATTTATTGTAACTTATTAAAATCAAGTGGAATGATTTTTATTGGTCAAAGCAATAGCTTCTAGTCGTGCTGCTAATTGTTTGCTGTTAGGTGCCTTCGATGTTGGCGACTGCGCGCTCGCACAAGAGCAGAAGACCTGGTTGGGAGGCAACTTCTTGGTTGTTGTACACGAGCTTGACCAAGCGCGACGCTCCGAGGCGAGTGAGCGGCACGCGGTTGGCCTCTGCACGCGGAATGCGACACACAGTTAGCGCCGATAGCTACGCAGCTCAAAGAACAGACAGCTCTCGTACCGAGGGTCGCAATGAGCTCCAGCACTCGCACCGCTTGAGCGACCGCCGCCCAGAAGCTGGCGCGACTGGCTTCACTGTCGTCGGCGACTCGAGCAACTCCCACGTTGCGCAGAATGTCTAGGGCCAACTGATGCGCACTCGACTGCACGAGCTGCTGAGCTCGAGCGGCGGCGACGACGAAAACGTTTGGGGCGTCTCCGGCGACCGTCACGACCCGACAGAGCAACATGCACGAGACGTACTGCAGAGCCCACGGATCGGTGGTATCCGCGTGCCGGGGTTCTTGACTGCGACGAACGAGCGCGTTAACGACAGCTGCGGGGCCGCCGCCGCGACAGAACTCTTCCTTTGCGGTGTCTGTGCAGCAGAGATATTGTCAGTAGCTTGATTCCAGTCGGCGCGTCCGCGTTACCGTTTTGGCGGATGGTGATTTCCATAAACTTGACGATGTGCCAGTGCACCATGAAGCTCTCTGGACCGCGGTAGTCCTGCATGAACGAACTGCTGTCTAGCATGTCTACGACCTGCTGCAGCATCCCAGAGTCTACAACGCCGTCGGAGAGACAGGCTGGTAGGCGGAGGAAACAGTTGAAAAACGCGTTAGTTTCATCAGGACCAAATCGTGAGGTTAGCAATGAGCGTACGCTCCATGGCTAGCAGCTGAAAGAGTGTCTGAACGACAGATTGGGCCACGCGCGTAGACTCGGAGAACATTCCCAACAGTGTGGAGAATTTGACCAGGATGCCATACTTGTGAATCGCTGTGGCGCCATTGGAGTCTTTTCAACAAACGTCGACATGGATCGACGTTAGCATGGACACGAGCACGAATTTTGCATCGCAACGGTGGGTACCGTGCTCGTATACAAGTGCTGACACGGCTTCACACCCTGCCGCCGCTTCCTCCTCGGAAATGCTGCGGTGCTCTAGATGGCCACAAATGAGTTCGTATATCCCAGCATTCGCAATGTCCGTTTGGTTTTCAGCTACATGTCATCAGCACGAACAACCATTAGTCTTGACGACCTGAAGGTGAAAGAGAATCGGCCGATGTACCGTGGGGAGTAGCCACTGCATCGAAGCACAGCAGCGCCACCAGTCTGCAGGTTTCGACGTACAACCGCCGAGCATTCGGTTGCGCCTTGAGACCTTTCGTCATGAGTCCGAGGCAACCGGCTTCCGTGAGTTTGGACTGGATGTCGAGCTCCGTGGGTTCTGCAATACCAACAGCCAAGCGATCAGCACCCAAGACCTGCGTGTCGATACCTGTGGCTCTTTACGCTTGTGTGAGATGAGTCGCTGAAGGAAACGACAGCAATCCGCAACCACTTCGCCTTGCTCCTCCCCACGTGATTCGCCACGATCTCAATGAGCACTGGCAGCAAGCGCCCTTCCTCCACCATCCGATGGCGAATGGCATTGCGGTGCAGTACCAGACGCTTCAGCTCAGCGCAAGCACGTCGAACGGCATACGGATCGGATCGAGTCGAGTTTTCTTCGAGAACAGCCAGCACTTGGCGATGGTCTTCGCGGTAGAACTGCATGCTTCAAAAAGAGCCCGTCCGATTAATTGACCCTCGACCAGCGTGGCGTGGCGCGTCCCAGACTGACGTGTTCAGACGCCGTTTCCCGTGACTTCGCAGTTACGTCCACTGGCCTCTCGTGGTGCTTATCGGTGCTTACCGAAACGGTCACTTGGTGCTGTGCGGCAGATTGCATTTCGTGTCTTAGCAGAAGCGACTGGCCCAAGCAGGCCCAGTCCCATTGATTGCAACTCCCTCTCTCTCTCGCGGTGGCCTTTGAGAGAATCCACAAGAGCAATCTCACCACTGCAATGCAGCATGGAGGTCCTCCGTCAACATGCAGTCGTGCATGGGCTCCGCTACTTGGTTTTGGGATAGACACCAGTCAGTGTAGCCATGTGCCGTTTGGTCGAAAAGATCGCGTCGCGGATTCTTTCCAGAAAATGAGAGGAATGTGGAAGATTTCTCAGGCACGAAGTTGCCATGCACTGACCTGCTGTCGAGTGTGATATTGTAGACTTTCGCTTGGGAAAGTATATGAATCAGCAGTAGCCGACAAAGGCAATGATAAAAGTTCACAAGGGGTCATACGCGCCATCCTTATCGTCTCACAGATCAGGACTGGATTCATGACTTTTCACTATAGTTACTGGCTTTCGCATGGATGCGCTGAGAAAACGCCTCATTTCTTGAAAGGACGCCAACGTGCCGTTGCGGCACAGAGCGCGACTAGCTGGCGCACGCCTTTCGTTCAGTCTGTAGTTGGTACTCATCGCCATTCTCCTTTTCAGAGGATTTTCCACAACCCGATGGCCAAACAAGGCGCCAAGAACGCGATGGAGGCGGCCGCGGCCGCGAGAGTCCACGGCACAGGCGGATCCACCTACGAGCGACGGGCGTGGACGAGGAAGGAGGACGACGCCATCATCCGATTGGTGGAGGAGTACGGCACCAAGCGCTGGAGCGTCATCTCGGACCACTTGAACGGCGAGAACCACGGCACGGAGCGCACGGGGAAACAGTGTCGCACCCGATGGCTCAATCATTTGGACCCGACGATTAAAAAGACCCGTGGACTGCCGAGGAGGAGCAGATTATTGAAGATGCACAGACGCGACTGGGCAACAAGTGGGCCGAGATCTCGAAACTACTTCCTGGCAGGCACGACTGACAATGATTCTCTTTTGTATTGATACTTTTTTACTTATTTTTTTAAACTTTTATTGTTTGGTAGAACTGACAATGCCATCAAGAACCATTGGTACTCGTCGATGAGACGCACGATGCGTCGCATGGCCAAGCAGCAGAACAAATCTCTGGGGCAAGGCGCCGCGCGAGGGAATCAAGCAACAAAGCGGCCAAGTTCAGCGTCAATTCGACCCCAGGAGGCATCTCCATGATGGAGTTGGCTCGAGACGCCATGAACTCCGACAGCATCCACCGCAGCAACCCCAACTTCCGCCACCCGATGGCAGGCTTGTCGCCGAAGCAAGCCACAGTCTACAACGACTGCTATAACGCCCTGCTCAAACAGGCGGACGACTCGAAGATGGGGAACCAGCGCGGCGCGCCAAAGCCCATGGGCAAAAGGTCAACTCGAAGCGGAAGCGCAAAGATCTGCGCATCTGCACAGGCAGTGGGGGTGAAAACAGCGGCATGTTCCTACCCGACACCCCGAGGCGGGTGCTGCACACGCAGCTTCTGCTGCAGCTACTGAACAATCCTGCCGACGAAGAATTTGGCACTGCTATCATCACTGTTGCAAGCGCGACAAATAAAAACAAGAAACGCTACGCTCAGGGGAAAAAGCTTGGTGTTAATGGTGGACTTGGCAACGAGTTCGGAGCCGAACACGGATATGATATGGAGGCTTCGCTCCACTCGCTCGACCACCTTGATCTTGACTTTAGTGAGGTATGTGCAACGTTGGAACGTTGTTGGGTATTAGTTTTGACTAAGCGGGTGGTGCACAATGTTAGCAGCAAGTCGCCGAGTTCTTCAACGTGCCAACCCCCAAGGGTTTCAGCCCCTGCACAGCTTGCGTCGATCACCACGGTTCATGTCACCCGTGGGTGGCTTTACGAAGGCAGACGGTACAAAATTCTCCTTCGACGACCTGGACTTCCCGGCGGAACTTGACGCCGAATTCGTAAGTGTACGACTAGAGACTACTAGTTGTTGTCCATGGATTATCCGTGCTAACAGCAAATGACTTGTCATACAGGAAATTGGCGGAGAGACTGTTCTTCGACGCTCACCACGATTGCGCACAGACGTGTCAGTCGCGTTTCCTCACGCAAGTGCATCCACCTTTGGTGTTGCACGGGGGCCATCGCCTCACAAGCGCTCAGCACCACCCACAATCGATGTGGCGCAGGACACCTTTGAATTCGACCACTCTATCACACCAACGCTCAAGAGTCCTCAGCTGCGACAATGGCTCGACGGCTCGCCAAAGAACTTCGTCGCGTCTGTCTAGAGGAGTTCTTTCGTACAAGTACGCAAGTCAGCAAAATCCACTCTACCCGATGCGTTTGCCGCTCGGGATGGCCTCATCAAGACGTTTCGAACGCAACCGGAGCAGCACGTCGAGCCTATCGTTTTATTTCCCTCTATGTATTGCATTGACACGACAGAAATATGCACGACGGCTGTCAACGACGCTCACGAAAGTGTCAGCAGGAAGACACCTACGAGTTCTAGCGACAGAACCGAGGCATCGCGGCTGAAGCGTGCCCGAAGAGCAATTAAACACCATCCGCCAAAGAAGCGCCAGCACGGCTCCAGCGAAACAAGAAATAACAAAAGTGAAGTTTCAAAGCATCGATCCGGTTTCCACTGACATGTTTGAGCTGTGTGTCTGTTACCTCGGACGAAATTCCTCGGCCGTAGTTTGTTCTTGTACGCTAGGCGACTCGACTTCATCGGTAGCCAACTGAGATAAAGCTTCCACCGCTAAAGATTTTGACCCCTGCGTGTTCATCCCCTCCGGTGAAGTTGCAGGGCGTTTCTGATAGTTGTTTGTCGGTAACAATCGGCGTCGTGGATCTCCGTCCCCAACCATTGTACGTTCACTCTGAAAGCGTTCGCCGCTGGAAGGTTTTGCACCCTCGCCAACTTTTTTCTCGGGTAACTTGATGATAACGGTGTCCTCGTCGCGACGGAACTCGAGATGACCAAGGAACTCCCGTGATTGCGCTTCTAAACCTGTTGACTCCAGTTGATACTTCTTCATGACGTCTTCGGAAAAGTCGAATTGGAACTCCTCCACACGCTCAGCGTCGTATATCTGCACTCGCAGATTTTCGTTTCCGTCCTCAAGTGGTCGAATAAATGCCGATACTATCACGTAGGTCCCGCAGGATAGTTTGGTTCCTCTCTTTTGTAGTAGTCGCATCGGCTCTACTGGTGATTTGGATAGCAATGCTCCCTCGAAATTGCTGGTGCTTGGGCGAACTGGTGTCGCCACAACAAAGTCCGACCACTGGAATTTGATGCGCACCGGCAGATAATTAAATCGCGGGATCTGCCGCAGTGCGATGTTCTTGGAGTGCAGCTCTTGCATTAAGGTTTTGCGCTTGCCAATGATTTTGCCGTCGCAAATATCGTAGTCGTCCAGCTGAATGTGTCGGCCGTTCGGGTTGATTGAAAGGATATTGTGGTCCAGCAGTGCAAATGGCTGACTCTGCTCGTGTTGAGCGTCGTAAGCTAGTAGTGTCGTGTCGCTTGACGTCCGAGCCAATTCTGTCGGGAACGCAAGCAGATCGCAAAAACTCGCCTTGATGTACGCCTCTTACTAGCCCTTCGCTTGGCCGAACTCTCTACTGCCTCCTTCGCACACGCTGTTTCGAAGGGCGCTTGCCACAAGAGCACGGACGGTCTTGCTTGACCAAGACGGTTGGCCGTGGCTAGCTCTGGCGGGCAGGTATCTGTCTCTTCCTTCGAATCGAATGTAAAATCAGCACTGCAACGATGAGTAGTTCTGGTTACTTGCAACGCCACCACTGACGAGCATAACTCGGCAACCACACTATCCACAGCTGGGTCTATTGCACATGGAGAAGGCGAACTTTTGTCAGCCTCAGCTTCCACAACATTTTCCTGATGCTCGTTCGCAGTAATCTCGGGTAACATTTCGGATGTGTTTTCTTCCGAATCCATTGGTGCAATCTTCTCGAGAGCAGCAACGTTATCGACTATTCCTTCAGCGATGAGATGAACGGCGCTTTCGTCTTCGTCGACTGTGAATCCAGACTCAGCTGCTACCGGAAACTCACCATCGCCCGAAGCTTCCGGGTCGACTTTGATGCTTTCATCTCGGGTTTCGGGTACTGGCATAGTATCAGCTCCCGAACCAAAATCTCTGCGAGCTGATCTACTATTCACTTCAATTAAGGAATCTAGCACCGGCAGCGAGTTGTCGTGGGTAAAATCAGTCTCAAGTTCTCTCACGGGCGCTACGACACTGATAGATGAGGTCACATGTAGCGTGCTACATTCCTTTACGTCGCTGTTGTCAAGCATAAAGACGTTTAGATCACCGATTTCAACTATCTGATCAACGTCGGCGTCAACACTTACTGGTACGCACCATCATCTGCTTCAGTAACAATGATGTCGGCGATTTTAGGCATATCGACTACTTGCAGTGCATGCATGACCTCCCCATTTGCATCCAACGAGATAGGGGCTATGACAACGGCTGATGTCGAGTCCGGAAAAGGCATCCTGTTGTTGTTGGTACTAACCTCCCGGTTTGTGGAAGAGGTTTGAGCGATGTCTTCGGCTCCGAGTGGTGAATTATTACACGCAACACCAATTGAGGGTACGAGAGACTCGGCGTTGTAGCTTTGTTCAACTCGATCAATAACGTCATTGAGAAGTAGATCAATATTTTGGCCCGCAACATCATCCTGATTATCCGCCGGAAGGCGGCATGGCTCCTTAAAATTACATTCTTCTGCAACTCCCGTCAATGGCACTTGCAATGAGCTGTCACAGATTTCCACGGTTCCGTCGTTCGCGGAAGTTAGGGCCATTTCAGCCATTTCTGTCGAGACCGCAATGCCATTGGTTTTGCGGAGTGGCTCCACCGCTTTATCTTCACCTTCGCCATTCATGTTCACAACAGAATTTATGGCAGGCGTGATGTTTACATGAGGCATGAGTTCTTTATTGGCGATCACATGCGCAATTACCGCATCAACCAACTCCTTCACAGCGTCAACCAACTCCGTCGCGATTTCGTTGATGGCTGCTTTCTCTTCATCGATAGCTGACGTCCCGTTTTCATGGGGTGTGGAGTCTTTGCTGGTGATCACATGGGCAATTACAGCGCCAATTAACGCCTTTGCGCTTTCGTTGACGATTGTGCCCTCCTTATTTACTGTACCCGTGGATAAGAGAGCAGTCTTTGGTATGCTGCCATTTTCATTGTTGATATCGACAGACTTGTCAGTGCTGCAGAATGGCTGATCAGAAGTCAAATCATTTTTCCTGCATCAAGTGGTTGTTTAGCTTCCGCAGAATTGACTGGTAGCGTGTTTTCAGACACCAGCATTTCGTTTAGTGCCGCAGAAGTCGATTCCACGTCAACAGCATCGTCCGAACCACTGTCTGATATTCTGTTAAGCCTATCCTCTTCTGTGTTGTTGTTTTCGTTGTGCCGAGGAAAGCTGGACACGACTTCAGCAATTATCTGGGAGGCGAAAAACTTTGCCACAGTTGTCGCAATATCTTGAGTACAGGAATTACAACCGTCGGTCGAGATAGGAACTTCAGTTTTGCTCACTGCGCCGCTACTCACAGACTCTATGGGTATTGCGTTGGAAACCTTGAACTCTTCGGATGGTGTGCAGTTCTCGTTAGGTCTATGCTGGGATTCGAAATGAAACTTTTCGTTTTCCTGATTGTTTACCTCTTCCGTGTAGGAACCACTCTTCAGTGACAACGATTTCGTCTCGATTTCATCGACAGCGATTGCCTGCGTGTCAACGTTCGGTGCCAGGTCGTTGAGGTTTTCCTCAGAAGACTTCGTGTCATGGTGCGCCTCGATCTCCACGTCGGCATTACAACCAGATTTCCCACTGGTACCTGTCTCCGCGTCTGTTGCAATAGTGCCATCGACGATGCCACACATGTCGTCAATATCTGGGTAATCAACACGTTTCGACTCGGCATATTTTTCTGCTTCGATCAATAGTGGCGATTCAACAGCTCGTAAACTAGCTGGTGCTGGTGGATCTTGAATCGCCACTTGATCAGCTTCAAATACTGCAGTTGACACTAAGGATCGAGCTTCACCGCGACCAAAATTAACGCTCGCTTCTTCGAATTCAGTTGGTGGACTGGGATCAAACGAATTTTCCTTATTTCCATCGGCAATCTCAGCATGATAATCAGTCACGGGAAAGTTTTCCAGCACCTCTTCCACAAACATTTTAGCGAGTTCTTTCGCCTGAAAGCGTTCGGTCTCAGTGTAGTCTTTGACTGCAAAGGCTAGATCGCTACCGCCTGCATCCATAGCACCACATTGTTCGTCCATATTGTTCTGTTGAACAGTATCCACTGCTAGTCTCTTCGTATCTGTTGCATCTGATACTTCATCGGCAATGAGATCATCTTCGTGTTTCGTATCACTACCAGGTTCGTTGCAATCGGCTCTAGTTGTGCCTGTAGGATTCACATGATTAGGTGGATCAATTGGTGCCGATTCTGGCCTACCAATGAACTTCTTGATGTCGCCTTCTCTTGAGGGAGCATTTCCTTGAGATGAGGAGTTTACCAAAGCAATTGCTGCACATCCGACAATTGTAACAAATGATTCTGCGACACAAGTTGTATCCGGGGTGCATGAAGAAAGCGGAACCCCGCTGTCGAGGTTAGACGTCTCTGGAGTAAGTTGAACCTCATCTTCAGTCGCTTGGAATTTTGCTACATCGCACTGCGACAGGGTTGCCGACAGTATTGCACTTGTTGTTGGAAATTGTTGCTCCTCCTTCAATTCATTAACTGCTTCTTCTGTAGCTGCTGCGCTCGCAGTGTCTGGGCTCTCTGTTGCTGCGAAGCCTGTGACGGTATCTGCTGTATTGGCGCTTATTCTCGTGTCTAGCTTACAGTCATCGCTAGGATTCTCCAATTGAGCAATGGTTGCGCCGCGATTGTCCTCTATATCAGTATTTGGTATCGGTGTGCCATGGTTCGTTGTGGTCTTTTCAAGGGAAATCGGTGTCATATCCCAAGACTCAATTTCAATTCCAGTTCCAACACTTACGTCTGCATTTTCGCTTGAGGCCTCAAGTGCCGACATCTCGACTAACGGAATGGTCGGAGGCTTCGACATCTCCGATAAATCTGCTTCGCCATCAGCATTCACATTCCCCAGGATTGTTTCGCTCTTTACGACTAACGTTGTCTCTTCCAAGTCTTCCGTGTCGGCCTCCGTACCCTCTAGCAGATTTTCACCAGCAAGCTCAGGGTCAACTGGACAACCTACTTCTTCTTCGTCCTGAGGTGGCTGCGAGAAGTCTTCATAATTCAACGTGTGTGCGCCTTCTAACTTACAGAATCCGTCTTCGTCACACACCTCGTAGTTGTGAGCAGGGGCATCGACCAGATCATTCCCCATGAGGAAACTCGAGTCCATACGCTTATCTTCTTGGCTGCCGTCATTGTCATTGTGCTGATTGTTTGGATGTCCTTCATTTGCTGGCACCAAGTTACTCGATGCTGAACAGGAGACCACCGCCGCCGCTGTTGTCATCTTGCTCATAGGTTCCGATTCCATTACGCGATGTAGCTCTGTTTCTGTCGCATCAGTGCTTATGATGCTGTCAGTCTGCCATTTTTCATTGACATTTGGATCTTCCGGCACATCTGAGAGTTCACCGACTGGTTCCTTCGCTTCCTCCAGTAGTAGTTTATCGATGTTAGTGCTGGTGGCTTCGCTTTCTACGGCAGAGTTCTCCTGAGGAGCCTCAGCAATATTTTTTCGTCTATGACCACGTCATCTTTTGTAGGTGCTTCCACAGCTTCCTTAATCACCGCGGCAATATTTGACGCGACTTCGCCGTTGTTGCGCGCTTCGACACCATCCACGTTAGAACATGTCGCTTTCGTGCTTTTAGCCTGAGTTTCGGAAAGCTCTTGGCGAAGTTGCGCGAGCTGCTTCATCAATTCTAACTCTCTCGTGGTCGGTGCTACATCGCCGTTAATGGTCGACTGGTTTGCTGTGCGATCGACTGGTGACGGTGCACTTTCAGGCACATTATCACTAGGGGTTGCACTTAAAATGCTTGCTTCTAAGTCCCCCGCCTTGGCGTCTGAGATCTAGACCGTGGTGATCTGGCAACAGGCAGCTCGCTTCCGTGCTGACGATTTCTAGATGGGGTCACCGGAGGCGTGCCACGTCGAACAGGACTCGACGCAGCTACCGACCCAGTGAAATCAGCATCGTACAAATTATCGTCTGGCCGAAATCGTTGGGACTCCATTCCTAGCGGATGTAGACTCAAGTTCTCCAATGCCGTAACTTCCCTCTCTTGCATTAGGCGCGATATCGTGGATTCGGAGAGCTTAATGATGGCTGCTTGGCGTGCCTGATACTCTTGAGAGTGCGCCAGCAGATTTTCAAGTTCGAGGATGCGTGACTGCGTCTCGATTTGTTCTGCCACGACAATGCCGGAGTTGTCCTTACTGCCAAGGATTGTGGTCTTACGCAAAGTCAACTCGAGCGGTGACAACGTCCGGTCTTTTTGCAGGAGCTGCATGGACACTTCCAGATCGTTTACTTTGTCGCGTAATTTTTGCTTCTCGTCCAGATGACGCTCAATCTTCAGCTCGTACTCGGTCTTGAGCTTCCGCACAGCCTGCTCCCGTGCGGCCTCAAGAGCTGCTGCCTCACCCTCTTTCCACTCACGGAACCGGCGGCGAGTGTCCTCCACTAGCGCCACAAATCGCTCCTTCTCGTCCTGCGCCTGCCGTGCCATATCCTCCATCTTCCTCGCCTGGAAATTCAGTTGGGCCCGCATTTCATTTGCTTGGGACCGTAAGTGCGCATTTTCCTCCTGGTCGGCTCGCTGATCCTGCTCTAATGCCTCTATATCGGCAGCAAATTGGCGCTTAGCCGCTTCAACATCGCGGAATAAGTCTACCTGACGCATTTTTCCTCCACGACCTGAGCACGCGTGGCTTTGAGCTCTTTTTGCCACTGAAGCTTTTCCTTTAGAAGTTCACGCAACTTCTCCTCACGGCTCTCTGCCCGCCGCTCCGTCATCTTAATGTGTTTGCGAGCGAGCTCTAGCTCAAGTTCCGTCTTCTGTACAATGCGCTCCATATCCTTCGAGCGGATGTGCAATTCTGCATTTTTGCCCAGTGTAGCGCACAATTCTTCATCTTGGCTACTGGGAGCTGTTCTTGGGGAGACTGGAGGCCGTGCTACGCGGTGTTGAGTAGACGGCTGAGAGCTCGGCACGGCTCGTAGCCTCCTCGGCGAGTAGGACGGCGCAACTGGCGTCTCGGCCACGACGAGTCTCGAAGGTGCGTCGTCAAACTCCCCATAAGTGATAGGTGTATCCTCTTCGTACACGTTATAGTCCCGCTTCGGTGGTTGTGACGCTGGTAGTCGGTCAGCCGCTGCCTCAGGCGCCGCTCTATTCCGTCGTCGCTCGTGCTCTAACTCGGCGTTCAGCAAATTGATTGTGCCGTACATTTGCTCCATGTACGCGAGTTGAGACTGCTCTGCTTCTGACGCAAACAGCGCGTCCGTCGGACGTTGGCGAGCCGCTTCTGAGCGTCTTGCAGCCGCAACTTCTGCACGCCTTGGAGGTGGCGCAAAGGAGTCAGCAGCGGACTGGAAGAGATCGTCTTCACCAGTGTCGTTCGAAGAGCGTGGAGTCGTGACCCAACTGCCTCTTTTGGAGGCGTTTGCGCTGTTCGTAGGCGTTAAAACAGGCAGAATGCTGCCCCCACTGCCGTATTCAGAGCGTCGAGCTGTGGCCACTGCCACTGCGGTGCTGCCAGGACGAGCACGAGGGCTGGGCACTGCCATCTTTGCAACGCGACTCGGAGGCACATACTCCATGCTTCGTCCAGCGTATTCCATGGCGATCAATAGACAAAGAGGTCGGCTTTGCTCCCCACACGAGTCGAGGCTGCACAGTCAGCAAGAGGGGTCCGTTTCGGTTTATTTTCAAGTTGAAGTGAATATGTCAAATGGCTACATGTATGTGTACCACACCTGTCATTTCTATATTAGGCCAATTCAATTAGAAACACGACCATGACGCGTCGACTACTTCTAAGTGCTGCTGCGGCGCTCTGCTCGGCGGCGTCTGCGGCACCGTTCGCTTCGCTGCTCGATGATTCGTACGTCGTGCAGCTCCACAGCTCTCGCGACGCCTTCTCTCCCCCGAAGGTCCTCAGAAACTGCGTTCTCAGCTCATGACGGCGGAGTCTGGACAGCAATTCGAGTGTTTTCTGCCTCCGCTGCCTCTGGAGGGCGACTCCGAGGCCTCCGCAGCCTCCACAGAAACAAAAACGCCTTTAGACAGCAAAGAGAAGGAAGAGAAGGCGTTTCTAACCTTTGGACGCGCTGCAGTCCAAAGAGTGCGGCCAAAATGTGTGCAGTTCGTGGACAGAGAGACGCAGTGGGTGTACGAGGTCTGCACTGGCGTTTTGGTGCGTCGCGTGGGTCTCAGAGCTGCAGAAGACGACGAACAGCAATCAGAGACTGTGGAGGTGGCGGTGGAACCCACGGAAGCTGCAAACAGCGCTGACTCGAAGCGTGGAGAGGCTGGACACGAAGTGCAAGAGCTCGGAGCCTTTGTGGCGGACGCGAGCCAACCAGCTTTGAGTTACGATGAGTTTGCAGTGCCAGAGACGCAGGACAGAGTGAAGAACCATCGGAAACCGCTTTTACGCAGACATTTGGACTGCAGGGCAGCAATGAGCAGGAGCAGATCGAGGTACAGTTCATCTGCAGCACCACATCCAGAGATGATGCCGTGGCGGCTGTGCAGTGGAGATCCGATTCTCCTAAAGGCGGATCTCGCGAAGTTGCTGCATTCCTCGTGGGCTCGCGAGTCTTTTGTGACCCGCAACATTCCGACGCAGACGACAACGATCTGTTCACAGCACGCTCTCTACTGCAGCCTCTGGAGGACGCACACGTGTGTGACGCGGAACGAAGGCTGGTGGACCTATGAGTTCTGCTTTGGACGCTCGCTGCGCCAGTATCACCGCGATAGTGAAGGACGCATCACGGCAGAGTTCTCGCTGGGAACGTTCGACACTGAAGGCAACCACGAGCTCGAGCGAGCGGGATCAGCCCTGGTATCGGAACACATTGACCCAACGCACGACGTATCGAGACCTGCCTACTTGGAACTGTATAATCATGGCACGTACTGCAAAGAGTTCGAGAACCATGCACCGCGCAAGGCGCGTGTTTTCTACTACTGCAGCCAAGGAGGCACGAGCCACCACATTCTAACGGTGAAGGAGACGCAGACGTGCAGCTACACAGTCAAAGTGTCGTCCCCAGTGCTATGTGACCACCCGCACTTCCTCAACGACGAGCAGAAAAGCGATGCCGAGGCAGAGATTTTGCACTGCATCCCAGTAGCAGACGCAGTCTAACCACTACCTACTGACTATCGTAAGGAAATGGTGAATTGCAATGAATAAGGTCATATAGATCGTTGCCGCTAGCTGCCTCGGTCGTAACGCCATGGATGACCGCCATCAATTGCTACTACGGCCAACAGCAAACGTTGTTGACAGCGGCTCGTTGGATGCAACTGACAAACGACCGTTACGCATACTGAGAGCAAGATCTTTCTCGACGAATGTCCGCCCCACATTTTCCTTCTTTCTGCTTCGATCTTCAGTCTCCCAACAACTGAAGATCCGTCCGTTTGGAAGCAAAACGTTTGCTTCAGCTGAAGTTGTTCACGTTTGAACACGACAACCAGCTGAACCCTGGGCAGCTTCGCGTGTTAACGTGTCATTCTCAGAGTGTCAGTCTCCTGACACGAACACACAGCAGAAATAAGCCAACGCCAGGGATAAGCGGGCACCGATAAGCCCGCTTATTCGTCTTCAGAGGATAAGTTCCGGATTATTACCGAGCAAAGGTTGTTATATAAGTATGAAAAGAGTACTTAATACATTACACTAGATATGAAAGATTATGCACTGTTTTAAGAAATGCTAAATTTGTAAATATGACTATTCGAAGGAGGATCTTCAGAGACAGGCCTGTCAAAAATGTGTGGTGGCGCAGTAACCCTATTCCCGTCGGATCCGCCGTGGCGATCGTCCTGCAGTCTCCATTCATTTTCCAAATTGCCAAGCAGATCTCGTCCCGGTGTTGGTTGTCTTCGTTCCGTAGAAACGCACAGTCGTTCAGTTGATTCCAGTTCGCTCCGTGGAAGTTAAAGAGAGACACTCGTGCCACCACTCGCTCTCCTCCTTCCACACTCCTCGGGACCGGAATCGTCTTCTCCCCCTCCAGCTCCAGTCGAGCCCAAGACCGCCACGTTGTTCATGCTGGTTGTTGACCCGCTTTTTACCAGCAGCGACGACATTGTTGACCAAACCACCATCTTCACGGGCTTCTTTTACATTGGCGCGTGCGACGACCCTGCCTAACAGGCCCAATCACTCTCTTCCTCAAGACCACAGACACCATGGCGCACTCTTTCCCTGAACCAATCAAACTCACAGCCGACGACGAGACGAGCTCGACCCAATCCGAGGCTTCGGACGCGGTGCCCAACACGTTTGAAGGACCGGAGAAGAACTTGGAGATTGACTTCAAGCAGGGGTGGGACACCCGCGCGGTTTCCGCGAAGTGCCACGCCAAGATTTAGATGAAATGTTGGAGGCGGGCCAGTGCCAGATTCTGTCCCGCACGAGCAATGAGCACATCGACGCCTACGTTCTGTCCGAGAGCTCCATGTTCGTTTACGCACACAAAGTTGTGCTGAAAACGTGTGGTACTACCACGTTGCTGCTGTGTTTGCCGTTTATCAAACGCTTTTCAGAGCGTTTGGGGATGGAGATCGAGTGGGTGAACTACTCGCGGAAGAACTACACCTTCCCAGAGGAACAAAAGTATCCGCACACGAGTTTCCAGACGGAAGTTTCGTTCCTGAGTTCGTATTTCCCAGATGGATCGGCCCACGTGTTGGGTCCTTTGAACCACGACCACTGGTACATTTACGCTTGGGACGCTGACATCCACGGTGCCAATGCTATGATCAATGACGTTCCGTTCAAGGAACCGGCACAGAACGAGCACGCTCCACGTCCTAATGCAGGATATGCACCCGAGTGTGGCGAAACAGTTTTTCAAAAACAATGATAGCACGATGACCTCTCGTCGTATGACGATTGAGAGCGGAATCAGAGATTTGGTCCCGGGAGCGGTAATCGACGACTTTGCCTTCGACCCGTGTGGATATTCCATGAACGGCATCTTGTTCGACGCCTACTACACGATCCACATTACCCCGAGAGCCACTGCAGCTACGTGAGCTTTGAGACCAATGCGCGTCTCCGCTCGTACCAGTCGCTGCTGAAAAATGTACTGCGCTGCTTCCGCCCCGCCAAATACTCGGTCAGCGTCTACACAGAGCGCAACGCACTGGAGGCGTCCAAGACCAATATGTTTGCCGAGGACCTGGTCAAGATTGATGACGAACTGCTGTACAAACGCAAGGGAGGTCACACGCAGGCCACGTTCGAGGGCGACTATATGTGCCGTATGGCCAACTTTGCCGTGTCCGATAAGGCCCCCGTGATTAGTCGCGCAGCGCAGAAGTACCGGTCGCCCTCCTTCGCTTGAAGCAAGTGACCGCCATTGCGGTAAGAGAGTGGACGATTGCAAGCCTAGGTGGGCGTAATGTCCGCTCTGCTCTTTCTTGTCTTTTCATTTCGCAATCTTTTCTCCCTCCGATGCATGCAGAAAACACAAAAAGTAGTAGTAAATAACAAATATGACTGGAGGCATTTTCATATCAAGCTTGTCGTTAGCGTTTGTTATCAAAACTCAAAAATGATGAGTGCGGAGGTCATGATTACTGCTACCGTAGTTCAACTTCAGATGTGGTCACCATGACTTAGTGTCGCTGTCTCAGATTCACAATGTTAACCTTCCCCGTCGCTACCATCACCTTGGTCATCATTGTCCTCCTCCTTGCCATCTTCGTCGCTTTCCTCGTCGTTCTCTTCGTCCACCTCCGAAACTGCCTCCTCGGGTCCCAACAGGGTCATATGATCGTGCAATTCCAGCAACACCGACTGCTGTTTGACACTCACACGACGCAGATGTTGGATAGCTGTCATATAGTCGTCGATTGCACGCTCATCGGCTCGCTCAAGGAACGTCTCGCGTAACTCGTTTTCCAACGCTGCCACATCCGCGACATTGGGCATATCCGCTGATGGCGTCTCGAAAGATATCCCCGCACGGCTGCTGTGTAATTTGGAGATGATATTGAATCTGCGGCATTTCGAGCAGCACCATCATGCAAATTCGATTCATCCTCACCTGCCTCACGACTGGCAGGGGTGAGAGCACTCAGTCGCTGAGCAGTACGTATGGCACGAACAGCTTTTGGAACTGAAGCTCCTTGTGACGCAAGCCGGCAATCTGGTCAGCGTCCAGGTGTTGGTAGCGCGCGATCTCGCGCATAATCTGTCGATGGCAGAGCCATGCCGTCTTAGAGTCCACTCGGCGCTCCAAAAGTTGATCAAGAAAAGCTACACGGAATGTCAACGATTTTGCAGTGGGGGCATGGGTAATGCTTGTTTGAAGCACATGAGTTACAGCTTCGCGATCATGCGTCCAGGTCTCGCGCAGTAGCTCGAACTGGTACACCTCCTCCTGCTCGTCTTGCGAAACTTCCTTCACGACATCACTAGACTGTTGAGATCCTCCTCCGCTTACGGCTGGCACTTCTCCACCCATATTCCCATTGGTTGTAGCGGCAGCATTCTTAGCTCTCATGGCTCCTGTTGTAGCGGCGCTGGGGGCGACTGGACTTAACACTCTTTCTAACAAGATGACGTCCAGGAAGCGCGCGAAGGAAATACGGTTAGGCTTGTTGAAATCGTGTGCCGCTTCAAAAACTTTTGAAGAAAGCGATCATCCACAGTTGGTGAGAGGTGGGTGACAACTGACGCAAACTCGTCGAACTCAAGGCTGCCATCGCCATTGATATCACCGGCAAGGTACACGGCTCCAAGTACTTTTTCGAGCAGTGTTCGTTGCAGCGCAAAATCTTCCACGCACAAAATCAGCAGATCGTTTTCACGCACGAATTCATCATCTCGCGGGATTGCCTTTGCGCGAATTCGGTCTGCCAGTGTGTCTATTCCGCGACCGAAGACGCCAAACTTTTCCCGCAATGCTTCTTGCACAGTCGATATTGCAAATGCGATACGGATCTTAAATTGTTGCTTCGGCAGCGCAATGCGGTGCTTGGAGCCGCCTGAGAAGGTGCCGAGAGACCATCGACTCAGCAGACCCTACAAAAAGCAGGCATGGCTGATAAGTACTGATCAATCAAGTCCTAAGATTAATAGCATCGCCATCGTACAAGTATAAACTTGTGTTCATGGAAACCTAAGGGCTTGTAAGGAAACAAACGTCAAGAACAACACCAGTGAGTTAAGACAGTTAAGGAATACGACATGGAGTTCAGGTTAATATGATACAAGGCAAACATAGTATGCACATCCAGATGGTGAAGAGGATATCTGAATAGCCATGAAGCGCAGACAACTACGTGACAAAGTTATGTTAGTTTTGAAAATGCACACCTCCATTGAAAGAAGTGGCAACTTACAGTTGACACTGGAAGACCTTCTTCTCGTACTTGCGAAGAGACTGAATGAGCTTGAGCAGGTGGCGCTGCGCCAGTGTCTTGAGTCCGTACTTTCGAATGTGCCAGTCGTAAATGAACTCGCTGAACTCCATACGTCGGGAGCCGTATTGCAGCGTCGAAACCATGCCTTCGTAGCTGTCGCGGTACAGCTACAAATGAAGGAAACATTATTTGTCAGAAGGCAACAGACAACTACCATCAAGTGTCGACATATAGAAGAAAGAACTCTTCCATCGGACATGAACTATAAATGACAGCCCACCTGATTGACGATGCGCATTAGGATGTCCACGCGAAATAACTTGAGACCACGCATTAGAGTCGAATTCTTGATATTCGAAGGGATGTCCCGGTTGGGTGGACGGAGTGTAGCAGCATCACCTTCACTTGGACTCACTCCTCCTTGCATTTGCGCTTTCGTTCGATCCTGAACTTCTTGTATATGTGCAGTCTTACGAGATCCACCAGTCGCCCCTCGTCGAGTTGGCAACTTCATTTGATCGTGGGCTTCATGAGCTGCCTTGGCAGACCCACGTCGGATATTTCTCACGATTTTCAATACTTCTTCATCTTCTTCTTCCATTGCTAATTCACCTTCTACATCTTCTCCACTGTCGTCGCCGTCCTCATCGTCTTCACCATTTTCATCGTTAGGTTGTGCTTCCATTACATTAGCTCTTACTCGAGCAATTTTCGCTTCGACCGCAGTCAAAATTAAATGGGAGGCATCGTCAAATTCTTTGCTGCGAGCAAGAGATTGCACTGCTAAAATAATAGGTAGTTCGCGGTCCGCAGCAAGTGTTAGTCGACGTTTTCCACCGTCACCATTTAATCCTGGGGGAGGAACTTCTGCAAGTGCGCCGGCGCTTTCAAGTTTTCCTGCTAGATCCAAAATCGTTAAGACTTTGTCGCTGGCACTCACATTACTTGGAGCTGCATCTTCGTTTTCCACTAGAGGTGTCAAACTGCGCACAAACTTGCTCAGCTTTGTGAGAAGCATGCCCATTGCCTCGACATCTTCGCGAACATTATCCCCACTGGTATGCTGTCCCAATGGCTCCGATACCACAGAAGCTCCTGGCATAAGATCAAGTATTTTTCTTTGGAAGCTACTCCTTGCCAAGAAGTAGCAACATTCTGCGCCTTGCTGTAGCTGCTTACAATTTTTAATAAACCGCCGCCTGTAATGTCGACTCCGGCGGCTCCCAGACTCGCATCGGCGAGTGCTGAGAAAAGTTTTGCCAGATTTGGTATGCGTCGATAGGCTCCAGTGATGGTATCAGTGCTCATGGAATGTATGCGCACATCACCTAGCGCCACTAGCATGGATTGCAGTTGGTCTAGCTTCATAATGAACTGCTGTTCTGTTGAGAGAGGAGTACGAAGTGAAGATCGCGAATGTGGCGCTGCAACCTCCTGGTGTTGCTGTGGCTGTGCAGGTATTGCAGGCATTGGTGACGCGGGGAGCGGTAGCACAATATTCCGGCGACGGTACTTAGACTCATGTGCCCGATGACCATCGAGAGCCTCAAGTAATTGCCAAACTGCATCCATGACAGGAGCATCTGGACCATCCTCCATCTTAATAATCTCCGTGAGGTTGTCGTGAACTCGCTCCATCAACGATTGGGCTTCTCCGGTGCGGGGCGATTTTAGCGCTCGGCGTCTACTACCGATAGTATCCTGACGGAACAAAATACCTCGGTCCTGTTCCACAGGTGCAGGTTTCTCACTTGGGCCGGACAAAGAGAGACGTCCGCGTTCTCGTATCCTGATTTTATGAGAGCGTGGACTGGTAGGGATCGTGTCGCTACTATCCTCGTCCTCGTCTTCCTCTGCAATGCCGAGCTCTTTGTTATAGTCAAAGGCATCTGTGATGCCGTGAAAATCCATGAATCGCGTCGAACGACGAGTCTGCTTGTTCATGTTTCGTTGCGATCCTCGTCGACTGGGTTTAGTCAGATCGGTTGCCTCTGCCACTAGTACCGAATCATCTCGTTCATCCTGCTTGTCTGCCTCAGTATTTGTCGAGGTGGGGCCTTCGTTGTTTGTCGTTGACTTGAGTTGTAATGCCGCTTCACGAATCATTTTCTGGAACTGAGGTCCTTGCTGAAGTGCCCCCACACCTGCAAAAACATCTCGGTAGTGCAGTTGCTGAGAAAGATATGCAAAATTGCACTGGCGTCCTCCTCGCTTGCCTGGCTCGCAATCTGGCAGAAAAATGCCAAGCGCTCCTCGTGTGGCAGAGTCCAATAGTCCAATAACAGCATGACCGTGTTGTCCCGGAGGAGACCCACATCACCCACAATACCTGTCACAGCTTCTGGATTGCTGTGCTTTCGGTGTGGCATTCTTCGGCGCAATGTCTCCAATTCCTTCTCTAGCTGGTGACAATATAAGTAGAGCGGGATTCGATCTCTAGGTTTATCAACTTGAGGTGACCGAGGCACTGAACGCGAAGACGAGTTTGCACACATTCGTCTCCCAGTAAAATCCAGACCAAAACCAAGTCCGATACTCGATTCCAAACCACCAATACCCTTTTCATCGTCGTCATCAAGAGGAAGGTCCTCCGTCGGTTCTGGAATTGTTTTGAACAGCAACGCGATCAGCAAACCACGTAACGAGTTGAGCGAATCGATGTAGCGCAGGAAGACCTTAGGATTGCTGCATTCATTCTGTGACACCACCAGCGGCAAACAACCGAAGAAAGTTTCCAATACGTCCCAAAGCATATTCGTCTCTGATGACTCACCAGGTGCTCTTTTACCACTCAGATATTGCTGCCACTGCGCGAAGAATTGTTTAAGAACAGCGTCACCTCGGTCGCTTGTTAGAAGTTCTAAAAGCCTCCCTCCGTGGTTTAAAAGCGCAGGACGATGTACATCAGTGCACTTGTGCTGTAAATGTTCTTGGTGAGTGGTATCAACGGCATCTCGCAGCAACTGATGAAACTGGAGTAGTTCATGGTGAAAGTTGCTGGACACCTGGTCTCGCAGCGGAATGGCCAATGTGTACGGAGGTGATGATTCCATCCGCTGCAATTTCACCTGTCGTGGTGACAGTCGTGATCGATGCGGCACCGGGACGTACGGATAACCTGCTGAAGCAGTAGGCGGCGGGGTGCGTGGCTCGTGTGAAGTGGTGGCTGCCCACGAGGGTGCAAGCGCAGCAATGCTTTGTTTTCGCCATTTGCCTTTCTAGGCGAGGCCATGAGGCGTTCTACCACACAGAAACTTTTGCGCTGCAAGCAACACAGTCCATCTCACAAGCCTGACAAGAATAGCGATGGACAACATGAGACGCAGAGTTCCAAAAGTCAAGAGTAGCTTACCACTACTACAATTAGCGGCAATTTAATCGACTGCAGTAGAGGTCCGTGAAAAAGGTTAGTGGCGCACTAAGAGAGCAGAGTGTCTATGTCTTCTGAACGCTGTTACCTCTGTTTACCTTCTTTGCAAATGACTTGTGTGCCTAAAACATGTTGAAGCCAGCGCGGTCGTTATTGCCACGGGGCAGCTCGATCTTCTCCTTGTTCTTGGTGATAACGTCGGCAGTCACAGCGTATTGGTCACGCACGCCTTCCAGCGCACGCACCAAGTTAAAGTACCACTTGACATCCAGCTCCACCACCGCGGCGACGGCGTCTTCGCCCGCCTGGGCGCCAGTGGAGCTCTGCTTGTCCACTTTGGCCGTCACGCTCTTGTCCTCGTCGCCGTCTTTGCCGCCCTTGGACGACGTGACGGTTGTGGTCGTGCTGGTCTCGGAGCTCAGTTTGGCGTTGAGTTTCTCCACTGCCGTGGCTCTGGCGGCGCTGTAGTCGGCCAGCGAGTCCCAGACCTTCTGCCACTTCTCCAGCGCCTCCTTTAGTGTCGTGTACGCGTACTTTTGCACTTCCACTCCGAAATTATTGCCGTCCTCGACCTTGGGGACCTGCAGCTGAATCCACAGCTGCAGCAGCTGGAGAGAACTCATGAGACGAGCCACTTCCTCTCCTACAGCAGCCAAAGCGTCTGGACGTCTCCGTTGGAGCCGACAGCAGAGGGAGCGGCCAGAATCAACTGCGCGAACTTGGCGCGGAGCTTGGAGGCGGAACGCTCCGCTGTGTGTTGCTGGATCAGAGTCTGCACTTGAGAGATGAACTGAGGAAGCTCCAGCAGAAGAGCAGCGCCCGAAGCAGTCACCGACGTCTTGTACGCGTCCATTCTTGTCGAGTTGTTGTGCTTCCAAGAGATCTTTTTGTGAAATGAACTTGTTACGGATTTGTGTTTTGTACCGGAATGATGGTACATTGAGATGACGTATTCGTGGACACTTGTCGCAAAGTGTCCTCCACCATAACATGTCCTCCGATGCAATTGCAAATACTATCCGTTTATATTCACCGCGTTTTCATAAAATAAACTTCATCACAAAGCGCTTCCTACTCTAACGACACGTTATGTTGCAGCCGCCACTTCGACCCCTCCAGCTCTGCTGCTGCCGCAGCTAGACGACTCTCGGGTGTCGACATGTGAGAACCAGCAACAGCATTCAGCGCTGCGCTATCCACAGGCTCCTTGAGTCCTAACGCTTGACGCGCCTCCGCCATCAGAAACACACTGCCGCAGACCACAACCACCTCTTCATCGTCCGAGGTGCGAGAGGCAGCCAACGCGGCATTCACGCCGTCCTTGATGGTCGAAATAGATTCATACTCGCGCCTCTCACCACCTTCAGCGGTGCCCATAGCAAAAGCCAAGTTGATCTCTTCCAGCGAAGCGCCACGAGGGTGATTGGCCTTTACCAAATGAATACGCTCTTCGATTTCCTTGTCGGTAGCATCGGGATCGCTTTCGCGGCATACATCCGTAATCTTCTCCAGCACCTTGTTAATCGCCTTATCAGCCGAAAATCCGCATACGAAGCGGAACTTCTTGTTCGGGAACTGTTTGCGAAGCAGCCCCACTAACCGGTCAAGAGCTTGTGGGTTGTGCGCAACATCCAACACCACCGTGACCTTGCGCTCCTTCGAGTTCGGCCGCATCACGTGAAGCACCTGGAAGCGGCATGGGGGTCGCGACTCGAGAGCTGAATTCACACGCTCACTGCTCAGATCCACACAAAGTTCTTTCGATTCACAAGCTCCGCTAGTTTGTTGAGCGTGCAGCGCGTTAAGCTGCACGCAGGCTTCGCGGGCGATGGCAGTGTTTTCGGCATTGTAGTCCTCCTCAAATTCCACGTGAAGTGGAACTCTTACCAAGGGGGCATTATTTCGAGCCGCAACCTCCATCATCACACTCACAGGGGTATTCGGTCCCACAACGACAGGCACATTAGGTTTAATGATGCCAGCTTTCTCGCGGGCGATGGCCTCGCGTGTGTTGCCCAAAATGCGCATATGGTCCATGCCAATCGACGTAATGACTGACAGCGTTGGAGTCACAATGTTCGTCGAGTCCAGACGGCCTCCAAGTCCTGTCTCCAGCACGACACAGTCCACACCTTGCTTGGCGAAGTGCATGAAGGCCATCATGGTCGTGATCTCAAAGAACGTCGCTGGGATGCGCAACTGTGCGCTAATGTTGAAGATCTCAGACAGAGCCTCGCAAACTTCGCTCTCGGAGATCAGCACTCCATCCACCTGCACGCGTTCTCTAAAGCTCGAGACGTGAGGAGACACAAACAGTCCTGTTTTGTATCCAGATCGCTCCAGAGCCTTGGCCATCTTGAAGGCCACCGATCCTTTGCCATTAGTGCCAGCCACATGAACTATCTCGAACTGAGAGGCTGGGTCTCCGAACGCCTCGTTGAGCTTCTGCATGTTCTCCAGTCCGAGCTTGACGGCCGTGAAGCGGTTCACTTGGTACAGTCTCTGGAGCAGCATTTCGTAGGTCGCAGTGGTAGCGGCAGCGTCAGCATCCTTGGCTGCTCCATTGCTGAGGCGGCGCACAGGACGCTGGGACATGAAGCGGGCGGTGGCATCGAGCAGCAACGAGTTGGAGCCCGCGGGCGTCGCCAAGACGCCGGAAGGCGCCACTGCCAGCGCTTCTGAGCGCGCGAAGGCTGCGGGGGCAGGCGCCTGGCGGAACTGAGCGCGCGCCAGTGCTGTGTACGAGCGCAGGAGCTGCCAGCGCGCAGTCTCCGAGCTCTTCTTGGTCGTCAAGCGGAGCGCCATACTGAGACTTTCGACTTGAGCCCTCGGAGGCAAATTCGCCAATCACCGGCCGGACGAGGCGGCGGAAAGCCGAGTGCAACCCTGCCCCTCTCACGTCGATTCGAACGTTTGACTTGGCTTTTGTATGGAGAGCGCTGTATTGGGGTGTGCTACACATTTGCGTCCCAGCAGATTAGCACTTGCCAACGTCAAGTTTAAGACAGTATGAAGTTGCAGATGGGCGACGTCGAGGTGGCGCTAACGCTGCCGCTACGCTTTCAACGTCGTGCGTGCCTTGCTTGTCTGCTTGTTGCTCATCTTCCGGACCTTCTCATGCCATTCCCATTGAAAAATACCTTGTGGTTGATGCAGAATTAGCTCAAGTCGGAGGAGCTGCAGTCGTGGATTTATTGCAGCGGACTTGTGCGGCCTTGGAGAGGAGCGAAGACGCTCTAGACGTCGTGGAGACACTGGCGTCTGCTGCCTACGAGCGCAGCTGGGAGAAACTGCACTGCGGCAGCTGGAAGAGCGTCGAGAGCGTGTGGCGCGAGGCCTTCGGATACGCCAGCGTGCTCCAGGTGCGGTTTTAAGCGCGGTCTCAAGACGAATTACAGACATGTTTTGCTAATTTGTTGCCGGTAAGGCTTCTTGTCTGTTCAACAGCCGGCAGCTTGTGAAAAGCCTCCAGATGCTCGACTTGGTACGTATGATAAATACTTCAACATTGAGTAAACGGATCTGTGACGTGTGAGAATCGAAAGTGTCTTATGATGGCAGGGCCGTTTGCCATGCCGGAGACACACCAGCTCATTGCCAGCGTCGAGAAGCAGCTGACTAAATCTGAGGTACGTATTTCTGCTTGGTGCACTTGAAGTTATCTTCGGCCTTGCGTTTTTCAGCTGTTTAACTTGCGTCACATGTGATGATTCTGCATGTTCAACCAGAGAGAAGATAATCGTTGTTTCAAGGTGAAGATGGCCCATTGGCACGAGAACAATACGAGTGGATGCTGATGGTACTGCTGTGTATGTAGAAGCCGCGATTGAAACTGCCTCGTGAAATCCTTCAGGAGAAGGTTGTGGCACCGCAACTGGACTTCCCTGTTCGAAAACTTGAGATGCCGACGCTCGAAGACTTCCGGCGTAATGTGATGCTAAACAAGTGAGTCGTTACGTGATAATTAGGTGCCGACGAACATCGTGGCTGATTTGGCGTGGTGTTGTGAACAGCAAGCCTGTGGTTATTACAGGGGCAATGGAATTTTGGCCAGCGCTCGGCCGTAAGGCTGGTCCCGACCGAGCGTGGAAGGACTTGCGGTATTTGCGTCGAGTTGCTGGGTTCCGTACTGTTCCTGTGGAGGTGACCCATTTTGACCTTCGCCGTGCTGGTCGTGCAGTCTTGTTCTAACTGATCATTGTGCTGGTATGCTTCAGGTTGGCTCAAGTTACTTGAGTGACGACTGGGGACAAGAACTCATGACCGTGAATGAATTTCTCGATCGGCACATCATCCCGCCATTGAACAATGATGCGGCCACAGAAACTCATCATCCAGAAGATGGAAACAAACTGGGGTACTTGGCGCAGCATCGGCTTTTCGATCAGGTCCGTTTTACTAGCACGGTGGTGTATATGCACTTTTGCAAAAGTCTTTGCATAAAGCAGTCGTCCTTACATCCTTTATATCCTGTCTGTTTGGGTAGATTATGGCGTTGGGTCGTGATATCATCACTCCTGATTACTGCACCGTGCAGCGTATCGAGGAGGTAGGGGAGGAGGAGAACGAAGACATCACTGTTAACGGATGGTTTGGCCCGGGAGGGACAATGTCGCCGTTGCATTTCGATCCAAAGGATAATGTGCTCTGCCAAGTCGTAGGAGCCAAGTATCTTCGGCTGTACGCCCCAAACGAGAGCAGCAAGCTGTATCCTGTTGAAGGTTTGCTGTCCAATACGAGTCAAGTCCAGGTCGAAAACCCAGACCCCGTTCAGTTCCCTGACTTTTGTCGCGCCAAATACGTTGAATGCGTCCTACGCGAGGGTGAAATGCTCTATATCCCTCCAACGTATTGGCACTATGTCAGGTCTCTCTCCACCAGCTTCTCCGTGAGTTTTTGGTGGTCATGACTACACAAAGAGTTCAACTACGGCAGCAAGCGGGACGTTTCAGGACTAAAATCCCAAGAGTCTCTTCATAAGATATCTTGAGCTGCAGACCACTAGCGACAAGCAAGAAGTCGAAGCTACCATGTCGGGTCTATCGCTGGCACACGCGGAGCTGCTCAAAGTTGGACCTGTGGCGAGTCATCACTCGCTGCGTCTTCTACCGGTTAGCAAGAAGAAGAAGAAGGTACGATAAACATTTAATTGCACAGGACTATTCCTCCTCTGTAAGTATCCTCACATCGTTGGTGATTCGTTTGAATCGCAGCAAAAATTTGCCATTGGAGACGAGTATGGTGTGTTTTCAAGCTACCAGATGAAGAAGGGCGAGCCTCAAAATGTGTACAAATCTGTGACTCTCGCTGGGCCCGTGGCCTGTGTGACTATGGGGACGAGCAAAGGTACGGAAGACAAGGCTTTTGTCGCCATTGGTCAACACGTCCACGGTTTCAGCAAGAAAGGCAAAGAGTTTTTCAAGTTTCAGAGCAACCTCGCCGAGCCGCTGCGCAAGATTCACGTCTACGACAACCAGCTTTGGACGGCTACTGACTTTACTTTCAATCAGTATGAGAACGGCGCTGATAAGCACTCATTTGTGAGCCCTGATCGCATTAACGATGCAGCCGTAGTGCCTGTCAACCACGAACAGGACTTCTACGGGATATTGGGCTGTCAAGATCGCTATATACGCGTCGTGAAAGATTCGAACGCACGGGCTAAGAAAGCAATGGCAGCACCAGTCACAGCACTCTGCCGCGTGCCCACAGTGGCCACTAAAGGCACGCAGTCGTCCGGACAAGCTCAAGTTATCTACGGCACAGCTGTTGGTGGTCTTGGTTTAGTTACCTACAATGGTGACAGGCTAAAGAACAAGTGGAAAACGACTCTTGCCTCTAAAGTTAACAGCAACGATGCATCTGGTGATAATGGTTTGTCCGCGTCATCTGCCACGATCAATTCCATCGCCTGTTTCGACATAAACCGAGATGATCACCCGGAAATCCTCGTGGGGCGAGATGATGGCCGTGTGGAGGTGTATTCGTTCAATGCGAATTCTGGTGATGTTGTGAAACTTTTGAGCACGCAAACAGTGACAGCATTCGTTGCGTTCAAGGTGGTATCGTAGCCACTCCTGGGTATGAAGAATTGGTAGCCTGCACGTTCTCCGGTCGCGTGCTCAGCTTTACAACCGAACCTCTCGATCAACCTGACGATGATGATGCTTACGGTCGATCGCGCGGAACGGTGCAGCGAGAGACCCGTATCATCAAACTGCGCAAAGAAGTAGCGGCCCTGGAGGACAAAATCGCACGTATGAGTCTGCAGCGTGGTGCCAAGGAAAAGAATACTTACCCGTGGCTGAGGACTTGGTAGTAAATAGCAAGTTTCAGCTCAATGCAGCGCTAGGCGCGTATGACGTGTCGTTGGAGATCCCAGTGAGCATCCAAATGATCGTTCTTCACTCGGCTGTGCCGTTGGATTTGCTAGAGAACGAGAGCAACCTCGCCATCGTCAGCAAGTCTCCCGTCGATCCTGCAAATGGGACTCACTTTTTGGCTACCTACCGCTGCCTCGAACCAACGCACCGGCTTGAGTTTCAGGTGCGGACAATTGAAGGACAATTTGGGCATGTGGAAGCAACTGTGGTGGCGAACACGCAGCCTCGATCGGCGCAGACCGTCAAGTTCTTTGTGAAGCCGTTATCGCTACACCACCGTGTAAACGAATTAAATGAGGCCGAAGAAGCCGAGTTCCAGAAGCCGTGCAATACACTGCAACTCAGTGGCGACTTCTCGTTGGTGCAGATCCACGACTGGGTATCAATGTGCCTGCCTGAGGTGCCAGGTCGTTTGCAGAGCGACGAGGTGACTCTGCGCTATCGCAACACTTTCATGGGAAGCCTTTTGGTGTGTCGCTACAGCAAAGGTGAGGCCACTTTCTCGACTCCATCCGTTTCGGTCATTGCAATTTTGAAGGAAATCATCACGAAGGAAGCGACAGCGCGTAAGGCGACACTCAACATTTCGCTCGACATTAAAAAGGAATCTGTGCCGGTTATGCTAGGGTATCTACGACCACTGCTTGACGCGAAACATGCTCTGTCCTCCCAAGTGAAGCTTATTGATGGTCTAAAAGAACTGCAATTGCACGAAGAGGACTACAGAGCTTGGATGGCCCCCGAGTACCAGACCATCCTTGAGAACTCGGAGAAGATCCTGGCAGAGTTCAAACTCAGCCCCAAAGCGCTTAACTACCTTGCTGGTATCCTCACAGATCTCTACGTCGACCTTTGCAAGTTTCGAGGGACCAATGCCAAACAGAACCTGCCGCGGCTCTATCAACTCGTCGAGCACTACCATTTTGATAGTCTTGTTGAGTTCTATCTCAGGGAATAAGAGATTACGGACCCAATGATTTAGTGAGAGCATAGCAGCACTACATCAGCATGGATTATTGCGAACACCCTGAATATCTACCTTGAATGAAATGAACACGTTAATGCGAATGAGACTCACTCAATGAGCATTGGCGCGATCTTCAACTATAACTTTTGGATCCACTTCCTCTCAAGAACTTATCAAGCAGCAACCTGAGACTCATGCTAGTGCATGTATCCAGACACGTTCGGACTAAGTCTAGTAGCAAGTCTAGACGCGACAATTCCGGCGGCACTCAATCGCCTTGCCGACCAAGGTCGAGCAAGTCGAACCTGCTGGAGGTCCTGGGTGGCGGATTGCCTCTTAAAGTCAGCAATTGCGTCCAAGTCGACGTGAGGATCTTGTCCGCAGCGATACACGTTGGTGGAGATCACTGTGTTCTAATTTGCCGACTGTAGAGACGCCTATCGCTTCGGTAGTCAGACACTGTAAGACCCACGACTGGAGTTGGCTATTAAGCAATATGTAAGATGAAGCACGACGACGACATTGCTCTTCAGCCGTCTCGTACCAGCGCAAGTAAGCTTTGCGGTGTCCATCGTCGCATTGTCACTTGTCAATATTAATAGAGCTTCGATGGCACAAATTGCAAGTCGCACATAACTCCTCAGAGGACCATCACTCCCGCAAGGTAATGCCTTCTTTTGTGCTGTTGTTGGCCACATATCGACGCAGGCATTATAGCTTCGTAGGCTGCCGGTAGCTGGTATAAGACGGCGCCATTTCTCGCTGCGTAAGTAGCGAGTGCGCGGCTGACTTGCTTTTCTTCAGCTTCTTCTTCAATTTAGCGGATTCGGGTCGAACCCGTTTTCAATACATTTCCTAGTCAATTGTCGGCCCGGGTTTTAACTTCAAGCTCTAAACCTGGCCCTGCGCCAGAGAATGGCCCACATCGCAGTGTGGCAAAGCGGCGTATGAGTACGAGTACCGGTTTGCATGAACCAGTATGGGGCGGACAGTTAACCTTCACTCCTCAATCAGCAGACGACACGAGACGCGTCGGCTCCCCCTTAGCTACGCACCTTCCTCCTCTCTTGTCCCCCCACAGACTCATGGAGACGCGCTCTTCTCCTTCGATGCGAGAGCTGCGCGCGATCGCAGCTGACCGCGGTCTCAAGTATTATCTGCACCTGTCCAAGCCCGAGCTGTTCTCGTTACTGCAACGGAAAGAAGGCGGCGGCGTTCTCAAAGCAGCAGCAAGCACTGCGGAAGATGCCAAGGAGAACGACATCCGACTCGTGGAAAGTGCGCCACCACCAACTAAGCGCACTAGCGAGCGCCTTTCGTCGCGCAGGAACAAGCGGAAGAGTCCCGAGAGCGGCAAGACGGAAGCCCCACGAGACAAGAAGAAGGCCAAGGTGGTCATCAACACGCTGGACCCGATCATGCTCGCGGAGCTTGGTCCGCACACGGTACGTCACCCACAAGACCCAATCTTTTGTCTTTGTACGCTGACGGTACTGACTCCTATTTTGTGTGTGTGTTTGCTGCAGTTCGAATTTGTGCGATCGAATGGCTCCGTGGTGGTGTACAACGTCGAGAGCCTGGTCCAATACATCCTCGCGACGGGGACTTCTCCGAGCCGGAGACGCGCATCCCGTTCTCGGACGATGACTTGCGTCGGATCGACCAAGAGGTATCATCTCATCTGCACTGTGCTCCTCTGGTCGGATGATGAGAAAGCTTAGAACTCATCTTGATCTCGTACCAGGCGAGGAAAGCAAAATTGAACGAGAAAAGCGTCGTGGATGCTAAGACCAACAAACACAAGTTTGAAGAGCAGAAGGTCAAGCGCGACGGTATACTCGGTATGTGAATCATTGGCACACTTCGCTATCGATTGAGACTAATGCAATATTGTTTATTTGTAGGACTGGAGCGATGCGCATCCGAGTACGTGAACAAGATGCTGGAGATTGTGGAAAGCGACGACCCAGAGGA
The DNA here is from genome assembly GCA_011947355.1 of Phytophthora boehmeriae. Taxonomy (NCBI): domain Eukaryota; phylum Oomycota; class Peronosporomycetes; order Peronosporales; family Peronosporaceae; genus Phytophthora; species Phytophthora boehmeriae. The sequence goes on along the minus strand of JAAVTJ010000194.1, from coordinate 190,551 downwards.
AGGAGAGATGCTACTTATCATGAGCGTGTTCCCGTCGTTCTCGGACATTTTCGAGCAGATCCGAAGGAGCGATGCGGAGTACGCTAAGCACAGCATGGATCACTTTATGCAGTACATGAAGGGCCCCAAAACCGCCCCACAGTGGACACTTGCGGTCTGCTGCCAGTCATTTTGGGTTTCCTGGAGGATGTCGCTAAGGGAGAGCAAGGTGCAAGCGCCTTTGGGTTTTGAAACTGCAACGTCCTGTCGCCCGCCCCTACATCCCGTCCACCCGTCGTTGCGGGTCCGTTGCAGGCGTCCGAAATGGAAGTCCATTTGTAGTATAGCGTTTATAAGTTCATGCGTGAGTAGGAAGTAGCGGTAGGTTGGCAGAGCGAGCTCTAGGAAAGTAGTAGGTAGAAGAAGGAAATAGCGTGCTCGTGATAGGAATCGAGAGAAGTTGGCAAATCACAACGTCTCTTCTTCATGCGCGTTCTCAGAATCGGCAAAAGCCGCCACCGGACAAAGCCATCGGACAAATCTTGATCTTGAGAAAGTATGTTGTGAGGTCGATACCGAAGGTATCTCCACTTTCATATGAACCAAAACCGTGAAATGCAGGAGGATCGTCGTTGAAGTTGTCTTCAACGTCGAAGTGGTGCACACAAATTGCAGTTCTTGTAGAGAAAGATCTTGTGTTCTAGTAGAGGGAGCTTGAAGCAGCTCAGTCCAAGTCTGAAACTGCCGCATCGAGCAGGCGGCCGACGAGCCGTAGACGAAGCAGTGTAGATGTGAGAGGGCAAGATCAGGCGGCAATGGACTCTCAGGAACAGATACAGGACCAGGGAGAGACGCCAACCACCGCCTCATCGGAGCAAAGTGGCCGTCCAGTCTTGACGCGTACGCCAAAGCCTCGTCCTTTCGGCGGGAAACTCCGCATCGAGATCGAGAACAGGAGCGTCGAGCCGAAGAAGGAGCTCGCGGAAGAGCAGAAACAGGAGCAGAACCACAAAGAGAAGGAGCTGAGCCAAGATGGACTTCGTCTGGAGCTGGAAGAGAAGAAGAGCGAGAGTTCGATGCGGTTGGAGATTTCTTCCCCACGCTCAGGGGAAAAGCCCCCACAGGATTGCGACTGAAGGAGCAGACAGCAGCCGCGAGTGGGACGTCAAAGCCCCGGCCTTTTGGTGGGAAACTCAAGATTGACGTTGAAGCAGCAGAACTGGTAGCTCCTCCTGTGATTGTATCCCCTTTGGGGTACTATCCCTCCAAGAGACTGCCGTCCAATACTCGTGAAGACCATCCAGCGTCGATGTTCAGTGGGGCAGAAAGCTTTGCAGGGAGCAGCTTCTTATCAAGAGCGCCGCCATTCTTGGAGTACGGGATGATTGTGAGTCTGGTGTGTGATGACAGAGGAGGACTTGTTGCAGCTGAAGGATTCGCATCGCGCGACGTTCGTTTGGAAAGATTGAATTACGGGGTGGGAGTGTCGATGCCTAATAGGCTCGGCTTAGGCGGCCTTGAAGAACGAGATTTTTCGCGGAAGGAGGCTTCCGGTTGCTAACGTGTCCCTTCCACGACTGCTTGTTTGAGATTGTACCAAAAATGACGTACGACGCAACTATCGCGCTCAAGTTATTGGTTGGACAATCGCCGAGGCTTTCCAAAAGCAACACACGATAGATAACCTACGTTTTAAGAGTGAAGCTGAAGGTCGTTTGAACGCCATGATGTACAAAAACTCAAAGGCAGGCAAGTGATCTACGGACAGGTGCGGTGACGCTAAGTATCGATGAAAAATGGAATACTGACCATGATAATGTGATGTAAACAGACAATTCAGCTGCGACACAAGAAGAGTGGCAAGTATTTATCCCTTGATTCGTCGCCTATGTCATTTCGCGGGTCGGAATATGCTCCGGTATGAACTAAAAGAATTCCATGTAGGAGCTATGCAATCTTCTAACTTCATTTGTAGGTATTTCTAGACAGTGGCGGCCCTAGTTCTCACTTCAACGTTCTGCCACGGTTTAAACTACGATCAAAAGGATCTCCAGTTTTGCTCACAGATCAAGTGAGCGCCCCATTGTTATGTTTTGTATCGCATTGAGGCGCCGTTAGAATACTTCAAACTTGGCCAACATTTTCCCGTTTGTTTGCAGATGATTTTTACTGGCGGAACGGAAGCTCGGTCATTTAACCTGTTTGTTTCGAATCGCAATGCAACTGACGGTGTATCTGTTGGCGTGGTTGGGTCTAGTGTGCATTCATCGCAATGGAGAGCGGTACACTATGATAGCTTAGGTGATGAAAGCTTCGTTGAGAATGGTGATGTGGATATACAATTCAGAAGCGAAGATGGACTCCGAGCTGGATCCTGCATCCGTCTGTTCCATCTGGAGTCAAGCTCGTGGCTTAGTTTCAATTCGACAGGACCAGGGGAACCTTCAATGGGAGTAGTCACTCTTCAGTACAGTGATGAGAGCGATCAAGAAAACGACACAAAAAGGCTCTGTCGTCCGATTCGCTGTGGGAAGTTGAACATGTGTCCGTATTTGAGGGAGGGCAAATAAAGTGGAGGGAGGGTATTACCCTTCGCCACCTCCTCACTGGGAAATATTTAGCGATAACGCAACACCAATCACCTCGAGCGACCTCTAGAGCCGGTGCAGTAGCACGTTTACCTTCTCATACATGTGCTCAAGCCATTACTACAGACCACGCCCAGGCATTCTGCTTGGTGCCCACTGCCATCGCAGATGAAAAGTACGTATTTGTTTACTTGCGATCGTGCAGTAGTATCTAACTGTTCTCATGGTTTAATGAAATAAACAGTATCCAAATTGAGGATGGAGACGTCTTACTCATTCAACATTTACAGACAAGCAGCTTCCTTCACTCAATAGATACTCATGCTTCCAGTATGGCAGATATACGATTATCATCAAAGCCCCTCAGAAATGATGTGAACACAAATTCCAAGGGCACCAATTCAGGAGGGGCTTCCTTCACAGTTGCAGCATTGCATGGTGCACGAGATGAGGATGCTTTTAAACTTGTAGCGGTGTCTCAATTTGAGGTGACGGATACTTTATTGCTGGTGTCATACAAACGCGCACTGAAGCAGTTCCTGATCCAATTCGATGCTGCACTTCTTGGTGGTGACTATCCCAACTTTCAATTTTGCAGGGATGATACCGTCGCTGTTTTTAGAGGGATTGAACGCGTGCTCGCTGATCTTGTAGCATTTTGTACCAGCGTGATGGATGGATCTATTGATCAACTCCGATCTCGGCAGAATCTCTTTCGGACCCATCAGTACATCGAATTGCTGATCACAATGATTAAAGCACCGTTTCAATCATACGGCGGGCCATTTTCTATCGACGAAGTCTGCTCACACAATGATGAGTATATGGAGTCGTCGCGAGACCCAGGAAACGACAAGGATGAACTAGAGATGAGAGGATCTCCTGTTCGTCAGAGAACAGATTCATCCGCTGCTACTGATTGGATCAATGACTCATCTAATACTAAAGGATTAATTTCTCCGAGGCGGTCGATATCGAGTCAACATATTTCGTGGAGGCGTAAAAGTACTGCTGGCGGCTCGGTATCTAGCTCTCGGTCGGAAACTCATGCAGCGGCTATGCAAAGCCTCAATCGCGTGATTCCTGCAATTAATATGCTATTACTCCACATCTCATGGGAGAATCGGACCAATGAACTGTATGCGGTAAAAGTTGCGATGCCAGTGTTAATGGAATTGCTCGGAAACGGATTCCAAACCTCGTTGCCATTATCTTATCTGCTTCGGGAAAACCGCAACCTGGTGGAGTCGATCACCGCATTCGCGAGTATTATCCGGAACTTTTTCGAGCTGATTGCCACACGAGGGAAATCCATTCGATATATGCAGTTCTTGGTTGCATTATGCACCTCACGAGGCAAAGGAATCCCGAAGACACAGGAAGCGATTTGTGAACTGCTGTTCAATCCAGCTAATAGGTATCGCGACGATGTAATTGTCCCCATTCGCCCGTCCGACAATGGATTTGAGATCTGTATGCTCTCCCGTCTCACTTCTTCAGAGACGAACCACGACATTGAAGCAATGTTTAATCGATCAGTGAAGAGAAAACCTAAAACTGACTCAAGTGCATCATGGATGCCACTGGCTAAATTCTATGAAGAGTATTACGTGAACGGCAAGCACCGCGCGCTTGGACAATATTGTTACGGCCTATTCCGCCTTTATGTTTCGTTGTGCTTGGACCGAAATTACGTCAGTATCGAGTACGTCCAGGCAGCTTTCCCTCGTGAAAACCTCTTAAAATCTGTGGTGGATACACATTTATCGCGCTCGCTGCGCGCCGTGATGATGGACCTGTTGCGGGTCGCTTACGTGGATTGTGAACCACAAAAGACGATGTCTTGCCCCAATTATACTCGCATATGGACGGACATTGGGGCTATGGCCATGAAAACGATCCCGGGTTTGCAACCCGCAGGATACTCGCCTGAAGATCTCGTGTTTTTGCTTCTCTGAAAGAATGTTGCTGTTCCTATTTCGATCACCTCCAGGGAGCCATCACGATTGATGAAATTCCTGAAAATGAATTGACTCTTGCTATTCTCCGTGTTTCTCGGAATATGGTTGAATTTGGGATGTACGATACAGAAGATGAGATTTCTCGTTTAGTGGTCCAGATTCTTGATCTACTGGACGAGAGAACCGACTGTGTAGTGGACATTCTAGAAGGCAACAACGTTGACTATTCCCCGCGGAAAAGTTTTTATGCCCCCGCAAGTCTTAGTGTCTCGTCAACGCAGCATTTGCGATCCGAATCTGCACCGCTGAATAGTCATGGAGTTCACCTCCCGACGGTGTCGCAAACGTCACAGCAAAGAACAGTATCCTCCGCAGCTAGTGGAAAAGATCGTCGAACTGGTTGGGAATTACCGCTCATCCACCGACTCATCTGCAGAATTCCGTGCTATTTGATGGAGCTGGGGCAATGTCGAGCATTCGAATTTGCAAGGAACGAGATGTTTCAAAGCAATACACTAGTGTAACTAACGAAGGTATTCAAGCTTCACCAACAGACGACAATAATAGGTTTTCCGCGCGTGCACATCATAACCCCCATCGTCACTTCAACAGATTGCCTTTGCACAAACCCGAGATGCAGCCCACATGCTCTATTAATGTCCACGAGATGAACGAAGTCAATAGGGTAGTTATGGAGATCAAGGACGAGATCTGTGCGATCTTGCTCTTCGTTGATCAAATTCGAGTCGACTACCTCATCTCGACATTGTTGGCCTCTTTCCAAGCTCGATATGGAGGGCCACCATCGAGTGTATCTCCACGATACCGTGACCAAGATACTAACCAAATGGCACTTCTAGAAGACACTATCATGAGGGAAACGGCACCAGTAGCTTTGCGTGGATTGGAGACACTACCGCATGTTCACAACTATCCCGATAAAGTATCTCCTCTTGCGATGTATCTTTTCGGTGCCAAGTCACTAGAGTGCAAATTGTCACTGTCGAGGATAGGGCAGAGAGCAGTGACGACAATTTTTATGCAGATGCTTATGTATGAGTATCCCCCACTTGTGTCGAAGGCATTGGAGCTCCTGTTGCAGCAATATAACCAGCATGACCAATTTTTGAAGGAGATGCAAAGCGTTCAGTTACTAATCACGGAGGAGACCATCACTACCTATAATACGTTGAAGGGTGACGTAGATGAACTCCGTAGATTGGCCGAAACTACCGAAGTGTGGATGGATCTAACGTCACGGTCAGACTTTGAGAGAGCTTCATCGGTATGTCAGCTATTGAAATCCCTTGTGAGCATCGTTGAGGAAACGAAGGTAGGGCACCCTGTAAGCTTGAACCCAAAATCAGGTGGGCCTCGCGGTAAGCTAGGGGTGTGTACCTCGGGCAAACCGGCGTGTGAGGACGAATCTAACGATGATACTCCGGGCTCTGGAGCTGACCTCCTAGCTACAAATGCCAAAACGAAATGCACTCAACAGGAAGTGCTTATCGAAGAAGAGAATGCTCGCAAACCGACGCAGCATTTAGCTGTTGAAAAGCAGCCGCCAAACCGGAAGCTAAAGGAAAAGGTCGATCTCTACGTCTTGAATCCGTCGATAGGCAGGGCGAGTCGCTTTTCAAGCAGTCATCAGGTCCTGCCACCGCTCTCAGAAAAATTGGGTGTTGCAGGTTTGAATTCTAAGAACGATGGGCAAACTATTGCGGCAGAAGCCCGTCGTCTTTTGAGGAATTTACGAGCAGCCCAGTTCGTATTGAACATGCTGACAGATGGTGCTCATTTTTACGAAGGGCATTTACAGCAGGGAACTGGTGAGCAACAAATAGCTTCCGCGCATTCTCCCGGTTCACCTACAACCCGATCTAAAACGAAATTGCAAAGACGCCAGCGTGATCAAATTCGAGCAGTCTTTGGACAAGCAATGCAGTTTTTGTGCGTTTTTGCATGGGTGACGCGGAGAACCAAGCTTTGGTGGCCCCCATGCTACAACGATCGCCCATTATGTTGCCGAGCTTCCAGTAGCTCAGAAACTGTTGGTGGCTGTGTATGCGGATAATTTCCCTTTGTACAAAGCAGTTCCGACGGAGTTGATCAATACTTTTGTTGGACGACTGATTAATGACGGTCCTGACCCTCGGTATCTCTTTTTCTCGAAACACTTGTGCTATGCAACGAGCAACCCGTTGTCGAAAATCAACTGTTAGTGTTATTCCAACTGATTAAGAGCCTCGAAAATGCCAAAGTGCTTCAGATATTTGACGATGCTATGCGAGCTGTGGAGCAGTTTGGCGACTTGCTGGAGCAGCATACCTATCTTCTGAACGAGACAACTAACAATCACGAATGCTCTCAATTCGAAGCGTTTCGTACCGACTACAGTCCAACTACAAGTGATTTAGCGTCGAATCCCCGTACTGTGAAGAAGGCTGATGCGACCGATGCGATGAACTGCATAGCAGCGACCAGTAAAATGCTCGAGTATCACGTGCGTCTTTTGCACCTCTTTGCTGCTTGTGCGACGGGGAAAAACACGAGGGTACAAGAGATTTGCCAACAAATTCTGCCGCTCATGAATGTATTAGACATTTTGAGGCACAAAGATTGCACTGAAGGTGTTCAGCTTGCCTTACTTCGGTTTCTGGATCAAGTTTATTTTACTGCGGATGACATTGAAACTCCAGGGATAGACGATCTCTTACAAGTTATGATGATCCTGGTGCAAATTTGCGAGAAGCGCGTCATCGAGTACTTGTTGTATATCCAAGTGCTGGATACGAATCGCCAGGCCACATTGTCGCTTCGAAAGAACAAGTCTAAGATGGGAAAAAGATTGGAGCTATCCGCACAATATCCGACTGAGTCTCCGCCCTTGTACTTAGTGATCTTCTCTCTTATCCCGACGCTTTATTCCTTCGTTCAGCAATTTTCTGGATTTTTCGACAGTAGCGAGGAGGCTCAATACTATCTACTTCGGTTGCACGATTGCGTGGCGCTGCTGCTTACAGTTTGTGCTTCAAGCAAATGGGGACTATCGGAGGACATTGTTAGCAACTTTGAGGACTTCGTGTATGTGATGGACAAATGTACTCGGGCGAACGTGGCATATCAAGTTCAAATTAGTACATCACTAGAGCAATTATGGTTGATGTCTCTGAAACACCAAGAGCGGCTTAACTGCTTGTCGCTAAACTGTGAACAGGAACTCTCCACTCTTTTGCAGTGGGCCATCAACAAGCGTGCCAAAGAGATGCGAATCGCTTCATTTCAGGATGTCAAAAACGACGACCAAGAACCCAGCACTTTTGCCCCTGCTATTAAAAAGATTTTTGCGAACAGTGCTCGGGGAGCCATCGCAACGGGAGATGAGCCTTCTCTTCAAAACCAATTTGGAGAGAATAAATTAGGTATGGATGGGTTTCGTGGAGTTCTTGCCGCGGAATGTGGTTTGGAAGATATGAGTAGCACCTCTACAGCAACGTCTACAAGGTTGGATACGATCCATACAAGAAAACCTGTTGCTTGGGGAGAGAAAGATTCCACAGACGTAGATCGACGAAGCAATGCGATCTGTTCAAGTACAGCCTCCCCGGCAATGTGATACGACGATCTTTCAGCACTTTTGGGGCTTCTGAATGGAACAAAAGCCGTGGGCTTCTTCATCGCCTGTCACCGAGACGATATTATAAAAGTCTGCGACTAGGCAAAAGCGAGGTACAGCATGGAAGCCCAAAGAAAGATACAGCTGTCACCCCTGGGTTTCGCCCGACCGATATCGACCTACGGACGTTTCCAGCCTGAATGGAGCACAGCTGAACGAGGGTTTACACTCCCCTGGCCGCCAGCAGCAGCACTTTAGTGAACTTGGTCAACTGCTCAACTGGCTGCAAAATCACCCCCGAGTCAAGGGCGCGATGAGAGACGAGCTCAATCTAATGGTACAGGGTATCCTGGGTATTGAAAACTCTACCAAAGAAGAGCATGATCCTCGCATGCATGTCAGAAACGTCAATTTGTCATTCGATCTGGTGGTAACAAAGCTCGTTGCGCATGTGGAAGCGCTCCAACACTCGAGCTATCTAAAGACAAACCTGACGCTGCTGAATGTTTTTGCCGGATGATCTACGCTATCGAGGATGCGGATGAGCGCCATAACATGCAAACTAAGATGAGTCAACTAGGCGTGACCCGCTTGGTTGTGCAGCTTATAGCATCACGCGATAACGACGCGCTATTTGCGAGCAGTATTGAAGTGGGTGTTGCCCTATTGGATGGAATGAATGCTGAGGTGCAAGAGAGTTTCTCCAGCTATTGGGCTGAGCCGGTCAACGTGCTGTTTTTGAACGTATTCAAGAACGGATCGAAAAAGCATGCAAATTGATCCACAGTCTTGATCGGGCTAGTGATATTTTTGCGCTTTCCCGGGACGATGCTTTCGCGAGCTTTAATGATGTTCTCCTTCCCCATAGTGATGTGAACGAGATGAACCAAGTGCGCCGACGCCATTCAATTTTTGGTCTTGATTTCGACACGACGCAGCCCGATAAAGTAACCACAGGTGCAACAAAATCACTTGGGGCCCCGATCATCTCCATATTTCGCTTTCTACAACTTCTTTGTGAAGGCCACTTCCTTAATGCTCAGCGCGCCCTCATTGCGCAGCCACATGCATCTGTATCTGCAAATTTAGTGGAGACTACGACTTCATTCCTCTTGGATACGTATCTAGCCCTCACGGACCTGGATATCGGTTTAATCACGCAGCTATTCGAAACGATCACTGAATATTGTCAGGGCCCTTGCGTGGAAGCGCAGGAAACAGTGGCGAACTACAAATTTATCAGTGCGGTAAATGCGCTGTTGACCCACTCATATGACCAGCGCGACGCAAAAGCACATCTTGCTGTGCATCAACTGCGAGCTTCTATTGTGATTACCTTGTTGAGCCTCCTAGAAGGCCGAAGCGATCGGGCATTACACACTCAACTCGTGCAAGAGCTCAATTTTGAGGCTTTGAAAATGAATTTGATGGATGTGTACGTCTACTTTCTCAACAATTATGACACGTACGCTGGAAACTCCAAGTGTAGTGAGGATTATTACCTTTCGATGGGGTTCAATATTTACATCCTGCTCCAACAACTGGCTGACCAACACCCGCAACAGGCTTGGTGGATTCCTTCGTCTGAAAATGAAAGTTTTGCAAGACCTCACTCCTCTCCGCGAAATTCGACGTTTGTACTCAACGAGGGGGACAATGCTGATTCGCCACTCTATCGTGAAGCGTTTCACTTCTTCCAATCTAACTGCGCGAAAGTTGAGGTTGTCTGGGATCACCATCGATCTCCTGTCATTGTACATCTTGCTCCTTTTCCCTTGAGAGATGTCAATGAAAGAGATAGCGTACCAAAAGTCAATGAGGAAGTAGGTGCTGGTGGGGACGTTCACAATTCCAGTTCGGGCAATGCTGGAACCTTGATCCCATTCTACTTTCCTGTCCACCCGATTTGCTTCTGCCTTACTGAAAAATCCAAGGAGAAGCTTGTATGGGGCGTATCTAGAGGAGGTGACAAGCTATCCGATTTTTATGCGCGCTCTGATAAACTCGTTGATGAGATGATGCATCAGAGCCATCTGCAGTACCATTACTATGTATCGTGGGTTGCCAAGAAGTCGGAACAAATTAAGCGTGTGGCATTTGCTCTCGCGGTGGGTATTAACTTGATTGTGTTGTTATTTTATCGTGCTGCGGGGGTCGATTCAAAGCCGTACGCTGAGAGCCAAGTCACGTTAATTCAAAACTGGAAGACTGTGGTTGATCCTCCACCACCGTCCTTGTGGATCGACGGTCTGTTGACATTTGCAGGAACCCTCCAAATTCTCCTGTATTCTGTCGTTCTGATCTGTTATCTGCTCAACTCGGCGCCCCTGATAATCAAGAAAGGCTGGAAACGCCGTCATCGACGTGAGCAAACTAAACTGTCTAAGCGCTCTGCCCACAGCATGCACCGTCGGACGGCTGAGAATAAGGAACGTGTATCTTTTCGGGACACGGAACACTTGCTGCGGTCTCTACGCGAGCGCGAAGAGGAGTACAACTACTTGTTTTTGCCTCCACCGATCCGCAAACGATCTGCTCCGTCAAAACCAGATACGATATCATCACGTGCAGGCTCCTCAGTAGTTCCAGTCAACGTGACCTCTGCACAACCGAGCAGGATTTCAAGAGGTGGGCTGAATGGGATCAATGATTTGCGAGAAAGGATTCGTCTTCAAGTCGAAACAATTTGCGTTTCGATTTACTTCCTATTTCGTAGCCCCCGTGTGATATATTCTCTTCTGCAGATACTTATCTCTATACTGGGTTCTTACGTGAACAAACTCTACTTCGCGTTCCTGCTGCTCGATGTCGTGGACCGCTACAAAGAACTAAACAACGTATTGCGGTCTATATCACGTCCTATAAAGGCGCTTGGAGTGACTACGCTGCTTTATCTTATCGTGGTGTACGTGTTTGCTGTCGTGGGCTTCTTTTTCTTCCGGGAAGACTACACATCTGGAACCCTCACTAAGGAGCAACGCGAGGGTCGTTCGCCTTACACGTGCCAACGACTCTTCCAGTGCTTTCTTGTAAGTCTAGACCAGGGGTTGAAAAGTGATGGCGGTTTGGGAACTGCCCTCCGGCAGCTTCCGCTTGGGGAAACTGTCCATTCATATGCTCGTTTAACGTTCGATGTGTCGTACAACATTTTGCTGGTCGTGCTGCTTTTGAACCTGGTATTTGGTGTGATTATCGACACTTTTGCTTCCTTGCGCACTGATGACCAGGAGAAAAAGCTGGATATGCTGGAGCGCTGTTTTATTTGCTCTATTGATGCTTACACGTTCGATCGTGCTACGAAGCTGGGTTTCCACGATCATATCCTGCGCGATCACAACATGTGGCATTACCTCTACTTGTTCGTGCATATCCGCAAAAAGAACATCACTGATTACAATGGGCTTGAGCTATTTCTCGCTATGCGGATGGCCAAGAAGGACATGTCATTTTTCCCCACGCATCGGGCTCTGTCCCTCACACATCGTGGTGATTTTGACGATAGTAGTGATGTGGATTCTAGTACGCACGTCGACACCCATAGCTTCTACAGCGGCACCTCATACAATGGATCGAGGCGCAACGGAACGACTCCATTATCTCCTAGAACATCATTAGGATCCGGAACGACGCCATCACGATCAAGCTCCGAGCAGCGGAGATTGCACGAGCGCTCTGCCATGAACTTCTACGCAACACCCGGGGTGCGTACGATGGGATATTTCGGCTCATCGATTCCTGGGGCGTGTCGTGGACTACAAACAATCGACCATGGAACCTCAGGGAAGTTAGAGAGGATAGAAGCCACGATTGCTACGCTCGCAAGAGTACAGAGTGATATGAAAGAGGCGCAGCGACGAGCAGACGCGCAGCATTCAGAACTACTTGCTATCATCTCGAAAGCGCAGAATGCATCGTTGGAGCACTCTTCTACCCCTGTAACATCACCCTGTGGCTCACCGCCAAGTATGCCTCGACGTCCTTCCATACGAGCGTCAGGATCGTCTACACCGCGTATTTTCACCTTTGAATCCGTGACTGGTGGCTTAGAAGACGAGAGTAGCAACGTCGGATCGCCTTTGCCTTCGCCAGAAGCGAATATGGCTAGTGCCTCCTCCTCAGTTGCTTCTAGTAGGTCAATCCAACCAGAATCGGGAGCACGTCGAATGAGCGCTAATATAACGACACTCGCTCAGGAAAACCGTTCTGAGAAACCCAGCACATCAGAGTGTATCGATACAAGCCAAAACTTTGAGATGCATTGGTCAGAGAGCGACGTCCCACCTGCTGCCTCGCCACAAGACAGCTCTCGATCTATGAACGGCAATACGTCGTTGTCTTTTCGCTTTGATTCGGATGAGATAGGCAGAGAATCTTTGTCCTCGTCGGAGTCGTTAGCGGAATGCTCGCCAGGTATCGCCAACAGTATCCTTCTTCAGACAAGTCCGCAGCGGTCAGCTATGAGAAAACCCAGGGCGACACCACGAACCTTCACCTTTGACTTGGATTCCTTCAGCGAGGAGCACAAGAAGGACAACACCAATGTTGGACACCGTTAAGAACAGAGTGCAAGGCATGATAAACCTAAAGATGAAATGTATATCCAAGTACAAATCCAGATCGCCATCTTGTCTATCCTGTAAAGCCTACTCCGCAATGCTGGGGCCCGTCACGAACGAGTGCAGAGCAAACAACACGAAGAGCGCCCCGCCCACAAGTGTCACAGTCCGTTCCGAGATGCGCGTAGCCAGGAACTTGCCGCCCACGACAGCAATGCCCGTGCACATCGAGTGACCCAGAATGGCACCGAGCGTCACACCAAACGCGTCCTTTGTAGCTGACAGCGTCACTGTCGCGATCTGCGAGCGGTCTCCCCATTCCGCCAGGAACGTCATTAGGAACGTCTGCGAAAAGACCTGGATCATTCCGTCCGTGGCGTTTTCCGCCTTGGCATGTCCTTCCTCCACATTTCTACAGTCAGAAGAAGTGAAATGTCAGAAATTAATAGTCACTCGGATGCTAAACAATCGCTCCGTACTCGGCTTGGATAGTGTCCTCGTCCTTCTTGCCCATGAGCTCTTCCTCCACCTCCGTCAACTCATCCGATGGTCCGCTGCCAAAAACATCAAGGTAAAGCGTCAATTAGTTATCTTCACCCCAGTCGCAACACTTGTCTCAATAAATGCCGTACGCTGCATTCATCTCGCGGGCATCGTACAGCATCTTGACTCCAAACACCACAAACTGCAGCATCCAACTAAATGGTCAGTAGCTTCCTTCCCCCATCAAGCCGAAGTCCTCCACAATAACCTACGAGAATTCCCCCAAGGTAGTGCGTCAAGTTCGGGGGCAGGAACTTGGTGGCCACGACGCCCATCACGACCGACAGCACCGTCATGACCACGAGCGCCCCAATAGCGCCGGCGAACACCACCACTCGGTCCTTCTTCATGGACAGAATGGCAGCGATAAAGAAGGTTTTGTCGCCAATCTCCGTGGCCCAAATGGTCAAAATGCCGCTCACAAAGCCTGACCAGAATTTGTGCGGACCGGCACCCGTGCGCAGTCTCGGACGAGCGCCAGTGCCCCACCCAGCACCGTCAGCAGCAGCAGCCTCCGAGGGGAACGCGCCCAGCAACGGACTCAGCGCGCTCTTGAGCGAGTCAGTGAAGGCCGCGAACTCCTGCGCGTCCACGATGCCGTTATGGTCGGCGTCTGCGCGCTCGAAGGCCGAGGACTTCACGGCGGAGTTGGCCACGGCAGGAGTGGCCAAAGCTTCTTGCTCAGCGTCGGCCAGAGGGTTCGCGGGCTGTGCACACGCCGCGGCGAGCAGCGCCGCCACGAGGAGGAAGAGTCGCGCCATTGTGATGGGGTGACGATGATTGTATCGGTATTTGGCGGTTTTGTCCACTCCTGGCTGGATTGATAGCTCGACGAGCCAATATCGGTATTTGGGAGTACTGGTAGTGGTACCGTAATTGACAAAATAAAGGCCGTTAGTACCGTTCACGCAGTATCACTGACCCCCATTATTGCCTCGACTTCCATCTAGCTTTTGATGCCTGAGAGCTCGGACTCTGGCCGTTGCATGTGTTACTTGGTGACAGGTGTCGAAGCAAAGTGCGGGGCGCGTCCCACGCTGCGGGTCACTCAAATCGGTCGTTTCGATCCCAGATGCCTGGGTGCAACACGAGATGTCCGCCCCTAGGGCAACGTGGTGACAACTTCAACTGTCTGAGTATGTCGCGATACAAGCGAGTCCATCTGGCCCTGCTCCTGCTTCCTTCCGCCCCATGAACGCTGCAGTGTCTACCGGCACACAGCTCGCCGCCCTCAAGGCTCAGCCAGCGCCTTTGAAGAAATGCTGCGGTCGTCGTTGGGCTCCGTCGTTCGTCAGCAGAATTGCAGTCTGAGGGGCATCCTATCCTGCTCGCCATCGCAATCACTTGCCGCCTTTTCTATTGTCGCCCAAGCTTCTACCGACCCTGCTGTTTGTTTCTTAGGCCGTCGGGGTCTTGAATCGAGGCCGCGTGACTCACAGGTGGCAGCGCTGCACCTGTACATCATTTTCGTTTTTGCCGTGAAAGTCTCTTTTTGCGTCGTATCGGCGATCGGCAAGTTTAGACAGGAAACCCAGCATGAAAATGTTGGCCTCTCGAGCGGTGCTACTGGTGTGGTGCGCACTGTTCGCCATGCAAGCTTTCTGCACCCACGCCAATACAGCAGCGAATTCAACGAGCTCACGAACGACAACTTCCACCTCCGTGGCGAGTTCAACGAGCTTGCGAGCGACAACTGCTCCCCCAGTCGCGAATTCAACCGAGTCGTCGACGTCTGCTTCAGGAACCGTGGAAGAAACAACAGAAACGGAGATCCCGACTGCGACCGTCGCGACTGTAAGCTCTTCTACAGCTGCTGTGTCGACAACTACCCCGACGACAACGGTGAACACTGCGTACGTGTGCAGTGGAGATGAAGTTTCACGGATTGAGACGCTCAACTCCAACAACCCGTATCTACAATCGACGTGCAGTTCCAAAGCCGGTATCAGCTCGTACGTGTTCCCGTTTAACGGAGTGCTAACGTATGCTCAGATGGTCGCCATGAGCAGCGTCAGTGAGTGCGAGTACTATTTCCGCGCGGTGCTGCTGGTGCAGCTCACAGAATGCGAGGTCGCCAATGTCTACGTCCGAACGACGGCGGAGACAGTCCTGCAGCTTGCCAGCACGTCCGGAAGCACACCTTTGGAGGCTGATGCCAATGCTGCTGTCGAGGTCCGGAAAACTTTCAATTTGGCTCTCCGCGATGGCAACGGGTCGGCGTCTTATTCGGCAACGAGCGGAGCGTCATCTCTGACCTGGAATATTGATGGGGACACCATTGATACAACGTCGTCGGCGAGCATTAACGGCCAGCTACTGTTGAGTTCGGACCTTCAGGTTATTGGCACATACTACGCGTCGTCCTCGGAATCCGCTAACACACAAGTAGAAGATTCGCGAAATGCTGAGCAAAGCTCTAGCAGTGCGAGTGCCGGTTTGATAGGGGCTCCGTGGCTGATGCTTTTGACAATCGGTACTTCAGTTGTGCTGATGCACGTGAATTAGAACGTTGCGTATGCTATTAATCCAACTTATCTATCAGCGCGTAATTGGTTTGTCGACTACGCAGTCTTTCGTCTTTGCTCGGTTAATGTGCAACAGCGAAGCCATGAGGGTCCCGCACAGGCCGAAAATCATGGCAGGCATCATGATAAACATGAAAATTGGCTCGCCGCCGTGGTATTCGCGACTGTAAATGACAGCTTGCAGTGGCAGCCCGAGGATCATGGCCCACCAGAATATAATATTTCCAAGCCGCGTGCCACGAAGTCCTCGGCCATAGAAAACAATAACCACATGGAGCATCTGAAGGATGAAGAAGTACATTTTCACAGCGCGAAACATGACGACGAACGCGCACTCGTGAAATGCTGCGGACACGAAAAATGTGAACACGGTGGCGTTGTGTTTCGATATGTGGTAGCAATCCCGGGTCTCCAGGTACACGTGTCGTAGCAGAAATTCGTGTACGGGCTTGTTCCACTTGCGCGCAAACTCGTCAAACGTAGTGCTGTTCCACCAGTCCGAGTAGAAATCACGATCCGCCAGGTAGGTGACTTCAGCAAGGCCGTTGCAGATGCACTCAAAGATGATGAACCAAATGAGGAGATAGCATGCAAGAAATGGCAGCAATAAACTCACGACCGACAGGACGGGGCTCTCCGTTCCTGAGTCTTCCAACCGAGGCATGACGTTGTTTGTGACGATAATGTAGAGCATGGACATGCCAAGGATGGCAGAAAACGTTTTCTCGAATAGATATCCCCAACGGATTCGATCCGTGCGTGGGAACCGAGACTCGTACACGAGAGAAGGTGTCAGTAAGTACATCGTGAAATCCTTCAGATCCAGTGACGGTGGCTTGCGCTCGTGTCGTACGATTTCCAGCTTGGTGCGAGTATACGAATGCATCTTCATGAGCAGTACAAGGCATTCAATAAAGGCTGACACTGCATGGATGAGGTTCCAGTCGCGCCAAACAATGCACATAGCAGTGGAGAAAAACAGCACTGCTTGCAGTGTGTGGTGCACAATGTTGATAAGTAGACGTCTTGAGAACGTTTTGGTGCCCGCCATGTACACAGGAACCATTGCAGTGAAGGTGAAGAGTCCTTGGCAAGCAAAAGTGGCGAGAACTTCCAGCAAGTGCGTCGAGTAAAACACCGACAGCAGGAGCTTCAAGTCCGCTGGCTCCTTGCGCGTCAGCAGGTTTGTGAAAACAGTAGTGAAAGTGTAGAGCACACCGGAGATCAACGCCAAGTTGTACATGCCGCGAAACTCCGACGTGTGCACACCCGAACGGATATCCGCAGGGTCCAGCGGCGACACGATAGCTTGAAATATCTTGACGCGGGACTTGGAAGCAGAGGTTGGGCTCGCACGGCCCGCAGGCTCAACGTTCGGCGCCATCTCTTGGATTCCTTGCGGTCGAACTGGGAATGACGGAATCGATGACAGCTACGGACAGTCTTGTTGTGACCAACCGATAGTGTTGCTGTCGTTTTCTAACTGCTGCTTGATGGACGTTGAAACGACTTGGGGCAATTCATAGCTGCGGGTAAGCGTACTCGACTATAGCCCCAGACATGGCGTCAAATGGACATCGCGAAGCCAATGTTGCTCGCCATCAAACCAAAAACAAAAAAGCAAGCTTGTTGAGTTGATACGAGAGAAAACCACGTTCTTCATTTTTCGGATCCATCAAACCGGCGAATTATCCTGCTAAACTATGGACTCGGCGGCTTGACCATGCAGGCACCTAGTGTGCTCAAACATGTCAGGTGCGCGAAGACGCCGAGTGGAGCTCATAATTGCGAGACTCCCCGACGCTTGGCGCACCTTCTTCTCCATACAAAACTCGGAACGAGCTTCATGGTTTCCATGCTTCGTAGATAATAAGGTTGCGAGACGCTTACAGCGACGCACGAACCTCGAGGGTGGCATCCACCATGTTGCGCAGAGCAGCAATGGTCTCAGGCCACTTGCGCGTCTTCAGACCGCAGTCAGGGTTCACAACTACCTGCTGAGGCGGCAGCAGCTTCAGGAAACTCTGCAGCTTCTTCACGATCTCCTCCTTAGGCGGCACCACCGGTGAGTGGATGTCGTACGTGCCCGGGCCAAGGTCGCGCTTGTAGCCGATGGCCTTGAACTCACGAATGGTCTCGTCGTCCGAGCGAGCGTTCTCAATCGAGTTCACATCGGCGTCGATAGCATCGATAGAGTGCATGCAGTCAGCGAACTCGCAGTAGCACATGTGGGTGTGGATAGAAGTCTCATTCTTGGCCACAGCGGTCGACAGACGGAAAGCGTCCACGGCCCAGTTCAGGTACTCGTCCTTCTTGGAGGGCTTCAGGGGCATGCCCTCACGAAGAGCAGGTTCATCCACCTGGATGACTGCGCACTTAGCAGCCTCAAGGTCAGCAACTTCGTCACGCAGACACAGAGCAAGCTGGAACGCCTGCTCCTTGCGGCTGATGTCCTTACGCGGGAACGACCAGTTCAGAATGGTCACGGGGCCCGTAAGCATGCCCTTAACCGGCTTCGAGGTGAACGACTGGGCAACAACGAATTCGCGCACGGTCATGTCAGCAGGACGGACCAGGTCGGCGAAAATAATCGGCGGGCGCACGCAACGGGAGCCGTAGCTCTGCACCCAACCGTTCTGCGTGAAGGCAAAACCATCCAACTTCTCAGCGAAGTACTCAACCATGTCCGTACGCTCAGGCTCGCCATGGACAAGAATGTCCAGGCCAAGAGCCTCCTGGATGCCGATGTTGTAAGCAATCTGCTCGTCAATCTTGCCACGGTAGTGCTCAAGAGTGATGTCACCGGCCTTAAGCTTGCGACGCAAGGCACGGATCTGAGGAGTCTGAGGGAACGAACCGATGGTCGTGGTGGGTAGCACAGGCAGACCCTTGAGCTGCTCCGGGCGACGCTCAGCGAACGGAGAAGGACGCTTGAAGTCAGCCTCCGTGACGGCAGCAAGACGCGACTGCACGGCCTGCTTGGCAGGGTTCTTCTCGTAGTACACAGCCCAAGCCTTCTTGGCGGCATCGACTTCGGTCTTAGCAGCCTCCTCGCCGATCTCAGCGATCTTCTTGACAACCTCAAGCTCAGCCAGCTTCTCGTACGCAAAGCTGAGCACTCCAAGCAGGCCGTCGGTCTCACCGGCGTTCAGAGCCTGCTCGCACTCGGTCGTGTACGGCACGTGCTGCAGTGAGGAGCTCGTCTGGATGGTCAGCTCCGTCTTCTCCGAAGCAGCCAAGACCTTCTTGATCTCCGACACCTGGTTCAGGACCGTCTCGGGGTTGAACTTCCACACGCTACGGCCGTCAATAAGACCAGCACCAAGACGCTTACCAGCCGGGAAGCCGAACTTCTGCAGCACCGACAGGTTGTCACCGCGGGTGAAGTCCAGCGAAATAGCCGACACGGGGACGTGGCGAACCACTGGTACACCTCGTGATTGATCTCCTCGAAGTACGTGGCCAGGTTGATGGAGATCTTCTCGTGATGGATGGCACCGGCAGCGTCCTTGCTGCCGTACACAGTGGGCAGGTGCTTAGCGAGCTTCTCGGCGTTGGCGCCAACCAGCGATGGCTCGTGGATCTGCACCTCCGTGATGCCGAGGCCAGCGAGCTCGTCCAGGAGCTGCGTGTAGAGCGGCAGGACCTTGACCAGCAGGTCCTCCAGGGTGGCACCGTCGTACTTGCTGAGGGTCAAGTAGGTGAGAGGGCCGAGAAGGATAGGCACCGTCTTGTTGGGGCCCACGACGCTCAGAGCGCGCTTGACGTTGCTGATGTACGTGGTGAAGTTGGCCTTGGGGGACGACTTGGCGTTGAGCTCCGGCACTTCGTAGTGGTAGTTCGAGTCGAACCACTTGGTCATGTCCAGGGCGGGGATGCCGTCAACACCACGAGCCATGGCGAAGTACTGGTCCAAGCCAGAGAGCTTGGCGAAACGCTCGGGGCGAGGCCCAGGTAGAAGGTCCAGTCCAGCACGTGGTCGTAGAGCGAGAAGAGGCCGACACCGACGCGGCTCACACCGGAGTCCACCTGCTTCTTCCAGTTGGCCTCCTCCACGGCGTGGGCCACCTGGAAGAGCTCCTCCTGCGAGATCTTGTTGCGCCAGAACTTCTCCAGAGCGAACTTGAGCTCGCGGTTCGGGCCCATGCGGGGAAGCCAAGCGTTGCACTGTCGACGGCCATTGTGGAGAGATGAGAGCGGGGGTTTGACTGACTGGGACGGACTTGAAGCGGGAGTGCGCGCCAGAGAGCAAATGAAAGAATGACCGACTCGGATACTTTGCAAACGCCTTGGGGCGGGATGACCTTCTTGCTTCTAGAAGAGTTGACTCAGTACGCCCAGCCTAGCCACCTTTCCCTTTAGAGTTGCGCAGGCCACTTGGAGCTGTACGAGCCACACGAACAGGAACGTCGCTTGAAGGTATCTGATTCGCTACGTCAGACTCGACGGACGAATCAAATTGCAGGGATGGGATCGCCGGTCCACTTCAACAAGAAATTCCACTTTAGAGTGAGTATAGAATAGCATCCCCTCTTGATACTGACATATATTTTGACGGACTGTGCGTCCCCCAAATCCTGATATGGGCAGCATGTCAGTATACTGGGTAAACCTCGGGTGGAGCTTTTGCTCCTTGAAGGCTACCTTCGACTTTCACGCGGCTCAGCCTCCGTAGCTGGCTGGCCTGCATGTTCCTTAATCACTTTAGCTGCCATTGTGCTTTGAGCCGCGTAGTTGCCCCGTTCCAGTTGGCCTGAGACTCTGATCTTGTCGTTTGCACTCGCGTAGCCGACGGCGGACGCGACGAGCGCCTTCAACGACGCGATCGAGAGACTTGATGGGCAGAGCCGCGCGTGCTGCTCACCAGAGCTGACGCGGACGGACCGTAGCTGGTCAGAGGGGGCGACTAGCCAAAAGTTCGTATAGACGTCAGACTGACCGAAGATTGGAGAAGTGAAAGCTGCAGGAAGCAAATGCCAAATGCCGACAGTCAGATAATGAAAGAAAGCGTTGGCGCTGCTGTCGTTACTAGGGGAAAGTACAAAATCTGGCGTGGTGTACCAGATAGATATCCCACGGGACGAGTTCCACTTCTCGCATGCTCCGAGAGGAACGTGTTGATCATGATTTTTATCGCCATCGTCGAGCGGGTGTAGGGTCTCTATCTAGTGTTCGTGCTCCTTCTGGTCATGATTGCTACTGTAGTTTGGCCCCTTAGGACTCTTTGTGCTCAACGTCGCTGCTGCCGTTGGCACGCTCAATCTGCACTAGGTCCAGAATCTGCCTCACGTTGCTCGTGGACGACAGCCACTCCTTAAACTTGAGCTGAATCACCACTTCCATAGTGCGTTTCGCATTCAGGTCAAACTCGTCGCTAGTCACCATCTGCCGCAGCGAATCCACCGTCTCATACTGCTTTCTCACTGCAGTCACGTACTCAGCAGGGACCGGGAATGGCCGCTCAGCTGTACCCGCTCCAGCGACAGGCTTCACCGGAACACAAACATCGCGGAAGGTGTCGGGGATCTGCACCGAGATGGGAGGTTTTTCTGTGTCTGTGTCACCTAAATTCTCTATTCATGGAGAATTCATCAGTAAGTGGCAAAGCAACATGAATCGAGTACAATTAAGTGAACGCATCCATACCTTTTTCATTGTCCAGGTCCAGGAAGGAATTCCAACAGCCTTGCGACTCAGGGTTGTACAAATATGGCACGGTGGCCAACTGCTGCGATAATCCCGCATACTTGGTGTTGTAAGGACCAAGAACCACGCCAACATTCTCACCGCTCATGATAATCGGAGATAATGTGTATACATTAAGCCGCGAGTCCAAGCAGTTGCTGAACAAGATTTCATGGTCGAGCACATATAAAGAGCAAATCGTTAGCACATTTTTTCAGTGTGGCCTCATCAACCAATTAAAGTTGTCAGCACACAACATACCTGACACGCACGAGGCCTGAAAGCCCGGTGAGCTGAACATTTTCACAGCGTTCCATTGACAAAATTCCCGTGTTCGGCGCGATGATGATACGGCAATTCTTGCACGCTGAAACCATCACATTCGTACTAAAAGAGGGTCAAGGTTAAGGAAATTCGATAAGCTCACAGATATCATCAAGTACGCAGGATACATCATGCACACCACGCTAGAAAGGAACATATGCCAGCAAACACACATGAACGCAACGGAGGAGGAGGAAGGATATCGAACAGGTCCCAGAATGTAAATGAACGAATCCTGGCAGGAGAAGATGATGACATCCGAGAGCTGACTCTTGTCAGTTAAGGCCACGAATTCCTCAGCACGTTTGATCACGGTAGTCTTGACAAGATGTGACAAAATAGTGGGCCGATCCGCGATCTCATCTTGCGGTGTAGCCACACCCGCACTGCCGTCCAACGTAAAGTCGTCTTCACACAAACAAAACACAAGGCGCATATCGTTTAGTCAGCATGAGCAGATATATCGCACTCTTTAAAGCCGAACGAACCGTTCAGAGAGAACGCAGGAGGACCAGCAATCGAGATATTGTTCTGTGCCGTCGTGGGGACCGAGAAACCTACTGGTGGATACAATGTTTCGTTTAGCGTTAGCTGGGTCTTGTAAAAGCGGCAGACTTTGGCTCCATTCTCGACGCGCGGCACAAACTCCTGGGCTCCGCCTGCTTCGCTATCATCCGATAGCTCCCACTGCGGGTAACACGAACTCAATTTGGCGTTGTTGTCTACGAGACTGGCGTCACCAAGACATAGCAAGAAGCCCAGCAGGTCGATCTGGTCTGAGCTCACGACAGTCTGAGATTCATCCTTAAGATCCACCGACGGATACAGCAGTCCAAACAAATCTTCAAGCTTTTCTCGCACAAACGCCAGATAATACGAATCAGCCGTCGAGCGGTCAGCCATTCCCACTGCATGCGGAGACGCCGGAGGAGGTGGACTCGCACTACCTCGCAAATGTGGAGAGCCCATAGCACTCAGAACGGGAGACTTGGGACTTGCCGCCACTGAGGCTTCAAGCCCGGCAGCATTTGCCAAACTGTCAGCGTGCTCGCGATACCAGACTGCATTAAACGCGTCCAATGAATACCTTGTTCTCTTTGAATGTGGTTTGACCGTCTGGATGAATAGGAAGATCGCCAACTTGAATACTGGGACTTCCTCACGTACAAAACGCTGCTCTTCATCTAAGGGCGTTGTATGAACTGCTGCAATTTGCTCCTTAACTGGAATCATGCGGTGGAATTGCACCAACAACAGCCAAAAGGCCTTGTAATCCTGTTCACGCCATTGGAAAATGCTGTCCACTGCGTCTTTCCAGAAGGAAAAACTGACCGAGTTCAGGTTATCGCTCTCCACAAATGAGCCTTCAGTGTCCATCATCACGGCGTCGTCTCCTGCTGCCACTTCAGAGCCTGCCGCAGCCTGGAACCGACCATGCAATGCATCCAGGGCCTTCTTAACGTTACTTAACGTCAACGTCGCAGCATACTTGGACGGCAGCGGCACGAGCCCCAACTCGAACAGCTCCAGGCGCAGCCAGATGCGCGGCATTTCGACGCGTCGCTTCCGTTTCTTGGCTGGTGGCGCGGGAATTAATTCAGGGACTTCTCGCCCGCCAGTGGTGGCTTTCCTGGTCTCCGCTGGCGTCTGCGTTTTTTATTTAGAATGAATGTTATAAATAAAATACACTTCAGTGTTAGAAATACCTATTTTACGGATGTAAAGCAAGCCTCCGAAAGAGAAGTATTTGAGCGCACCTTCGTGGTAAGAGTGAGTGGCCCCTTCCCGACGAACGAACAGAGTCTTGTCGCGGTCGGAAGTGGCTCGGTGGGTGGATGCAGAGCCTTCAACAAACAGGCGGCGGCGTCCTCTTCCTTCCTACCTTCACGATAGAAATGAAGGGGCAATTTTAGCTACAAGGTTTCGATGCCATCTGATTGGTCGAAAACCTGTAAGTTAAATATTGCGTTGGCGCAAAGTGGACATTGGAACTTTTGTTAAAGGTGGACACTTAGCACACGTAGCGTTGGAGTCTTGGGCCGTGATAATGCTCTGGGGTCACGTCAAAGTCCGTCGGGTTGTAACTTTCCAGCACCAGCAGCTTGTCACCAGATTGCTGCTCGTGTTTGTCTGAAGTTCCCACGACACGGTAGTACGTGCAGTCGCGGCCTTCATTGGCATCGTACGGCGGCGTGATGATGTCGAAGAACGCGCAGCCAATGTCGGCTCCTCCAGTGAGCTCGTGCAGGTTGTGCCGCTCCGGCAGCAACTCCACCGTGACGGGGCTGTAACGACCTCGTCCACGCGAAGCCGCGCCAAGTACTGCGAGTTGTTGCCAGTCGACGCTCCTTTATTAGGCACCAAGTCGCACGCCTTGATGTGCAGCGATCCGTATAGCAAGCGCGAGATCACACTCATGCCCGGGTGGTCGTGCAGAGGAATGCTCACTCCTGGTGGCAGAATAAATATTCTACACCACAAATGCCACGTCAGATGCACAGCAATAGTCACTGCAGGCCGAATAACAGTAGCCCTACCCAATGGAGAACGTCTCGTCCTCATAAACGTGCTCATAGTGCACGCGCTTGGGGCGTTCCAGTCCGTCTTTTGCTGCATTTGGCACCTTGAGCTGAACTGCTCAAACATTACGTACGTCAGCTATGAATCCGTCAAAGTGGCACGACAAATTAGTTTACAATTGGCTGGGTGGAGCTGGTCGCAGATCGCCTTGATGGGCCCCATCTCTTCAAGCGTTAGGGCGTGAGGATCGCCCTCGTGCTTGGTGATGGCCTTCACCAGCAAATCCTGGATGGCTTCAAGCGCCTTCTGTCCTTCATCCAGTTCCTTGTTGTCTCCAAAGGTGAAACGCCACATTGTTTTGAGCAGCTCCATGCTTGCGCTGTCTTGTCTTGCTTGACGCCTTCGGAAATAGTGTTGTAGGTGTCTACAACTATGGAGCATGCGTCAAAGACACGCTAAAGCTTGTGGTAGCAGACGCTGAAAATCAAAAATGGCGATCGCTGAGTGGCGGATCTGTGACCTTCCAATGATAACGCTACAATTCCCACTTATACTGAAAAACCCTAGAAACGAAGAGCGCTGATTGGCCAGATAATTGCACAGTTCCCACTGCCATATTTTGATTTGCTGCCAAGTTGAAGTGGTTGTTGCCTACTGGCTATAGGCAGATCCCTCGGGTGTGAGTGCGAGCTTCCGGTTGCGCTCCCAGACCGAGTGAGCGATGAGAGACTGCTCTCTTGCCAGGTGGAACGTCGCCTCCGCCTGGTTTGAGACCTGCAGCAGTCGCGCGAAAAGCGACGTCCTGTACTGCTCCGTGTCCTCGTCCTCGTGGTAGTACGAGGACGACGCAGTGGACGCAGTCGACCGCGTACTGCGGCGCGATGTGTCTGCCGGGTCCTTTTCCAAGACCACCAGATGACTGTTGCCCTTCTTTCCAATTGAGTTGAGCACGTCGCGGCCCTCCCGCTCCAGATCGACGTCGTCTTCGTCCTCCGACATCGAAACCTTCTCCATCGACGACAAATTCGACGCACGAGCGTCGCTGCGACTCCCAAGCTCTGCAATTGCGCCGAGATCTTGAGTGTAAACGCCGTCAGAGACCGATCGCTGCCTGGGACGTTCACGTCTTCCTCTTCCGCCACAGAGTTGACGTTGAACCGCCTCGTGGCGCTGTTTTCAGCGTCTCGGACACTTGGTGGTGCGTACCCGCTGCATTCGTCGCGCAGTTCATCCATCGACATTGAGTCTGTTTTGGAGATGCACACTCGACAGAACTCTGCGCGTACGAGGTGGGAACGGGACGACGAGTCCCGGGCCAGAACGTTCTCTTTTAGCCGACACCTCCTGCACACATGTTTGAACCTGCAGCCAGCGCACGGGGACAAATGTTCAAAGAACGACGTGCTGCCTCGACATACGTCGCAGCACCTTCGAGTGGAGCTGCGTCGCGACGGACCTGGAGACGCTACGGACATCATTTCAGCGAGCTTCTTCGCTCGCGCACATTCCATTGCGTTCGTCACTGCAAGCAGCACATCCGTCATGGCTGGTGAGGCGAAGTAGGTCAACGCAGCGCTGTCCATTTCGCCTTGCATGTAAATGCCCACCAGGTCCTCTTCCAGTTCTTCAAACAGATAACACAGTGAAGCCTGAACACGCTTATGCGTCGCCTTGGGCGGACACTCCGCTAAGTTCACCGATTGCATCACATGATACGCCATGCGCTTCCCTGACGTCTGGCGTATCATCCCCATCTTGTCGAAGTAGCACAGGTCGCGGTTGGTGGACACTGACAGCTTGATGGTCGCCCACTTGATGCCCGTGAACGCGTACGGCTCGATCGCTGTCTGTCGCTGCACAGAATACAGGACCGAACTCTCACTCAGTCGCGGACACTTGACAGCGTTCGTGAGCAGCATCTCTTTGGTGTTCTGGCAGTAAAGCCCTTCCATCACGTCGTCGAAGCGACCGCGCAGTGCGCCCACACACATCAGCGGCGTCTGCCCTGAACTTGTCGGTTGGCGTCCGCGAAACAATCGCACCGCTTGCTTCGATCGGATGCACTTCCACCTTGAGTTGTCGACTTCGCGGCCCAGCTTCCCGTACGCAGTGAAGGCCTCGGACAGAGCCTTTTCGGCTCGGTCGTGGTAAGTGTCAAGCTGTTGCAGCCCCAGAGTCACCATGGGCTGTTGTGCTCGACGACTACGGAGCGACATCGACAGCGTTGGGACTGCCAGTCGGCGCATGGAGCGCTGGGAGGCTCGGGAGCGACTGAAGCTCGGCGTGTGCTGCGTCATCTCGACGGCGAATTCGGAAATGGCGAAATGAGGTTCGGACGTCCAGTGTGTGGGTGGGCGGCAATCACAGCGAATCTTTTCGGATGATGCCATGAGTGCCCCGCGCTGTGATCCAGGATAAGGTGGACAGAGGTGCTGCGCAGAGGAAGTCAGACGAAGCGGGACATCTCCGTGCCACACGTTCAAGACTTCTATGCTACTCCTTGGCGACTTGTTCCAGTGCACCGTGGAAGCACCAGACAGAACGGATGGCCGATCGAGATTTTCCTTCTCGTCGTGCGCGAACGCTGTTTGCTGTAGGTGGTGACGAGTATTTGGCAATGGATTGAGTCCTGGATCGACTCGCACGATATCTATCCGCCCGACAACTTCAATGCCATGTTGCTCGGGGCATATCGAGCCAGATGGATTCAGCTTCAACTGAGTCTTGCTGGCGTCGTCGGTGCAACGTCGTACAGTAGTTGGCATGTGTAAGGTGGACTTTTGTGGGCTTATTCGTGCGGTGGACTGTTCGTTACATTGATTGCCACCACTTGTACGCGTGAAGAGGCAGGCATGCAGCGCATCAGCGTGACGCGCAACTTGCAATCCAAAAACTAGTATGCACCTCCAGAAATGACAAACCGGAAGTATTGTCGCGAATGCACACTTCTCCATGTATATGCAACTGCAGATGAATGTTGAGTCAACCATATTCTTGTCCTTTATGAAGCTTTCACGCGGTATCCTCGCCACGCTAGACAAGCGATTGCCAAAAAATTATCTTTCGGATATCTTGGCTGGATCACAGACGCCTTCTTGATCGTAGAAGCCATGTCAGACTGCGTGGTCAACAGCGAAAAGAAGCGATCCATTCACACTTCGCGTCGTTCTCGCGGAGAAAAATGGATGCCCAACCGCCAGTGTTCTCGGGGACCCTAAAGGTCCACGCATGCCACATCCTTTGGTGCGTTAACCGCTATCGGTACGGACAATGTCACTCATCTAACCCCAGCGATTCACCTTGTGCAGGGCAAAGACACCGGTGCTGTTGACTTACCACCGCCAGGACTACCGACAGGCTCTACCGGTGCTGCTCGTTCGACGGTCAGGCATCTTTGGGGGTGAGTTTCGTATCCCTCTCGACCCATGTATCCACCCAGTGCGTCTACTGCCGGTGTCGTCAAAAATGACCGTCAAACTGGAGTTCGCTGTTGCCTACGGGTGGCACAAACGGCAAGTTCGTTTCCGAGCACCTGACGCCGGTACCTACAGGCAATGGACGAGTCTTATTAGAGCTGCACTAGAGTCTGGCCGAAGACCACTGGCGACCTGCAGCGTCGTGTCCGCAGCTGAAAGCACACGTCCAGACGTAGAATGCTGCAGCAGCTTAGCGTCCACCTTGAACAGCAGCAACAGCAGCGCCACCGTAGCTCACAGTGTGGCCATCAACCGAAGACTATGCGTCGAGAAAGATAGACAGCGTCGCGAGCAGAACAAGACGTGGCGTCCTCATTGTGAATCTCCATGGCAATCTGGCATGAGCCTGCGATGTAGTCATGAACATCACGTCTCTTCTCCCAGCAGCGCAGTCGACGGAAGCTGCTGCTACAGCCAATATCAGACAGACAATTACGGGAATGAACGCACCCAAGGCTTATGGAGATTGCAAAGTATTCACAGCAATTGCTGCTCCGAGTCTGCATCAGTTATTAACGAGCTCTTAGGTCGCAACAAGGCGTGGTGTACAGCAACTACCGATGGTAATCCCATCATCGGGGATGTAGCCATCCTAAGAGATGGCTACACCCCAATTAACAAATATGGCTACACCTGACATTTATTGGAGGATTGACTGGACACAGTTGTTGCAGTGGACGTCCAGGACGATGGAAGCTCGTGTCCAATTCGTTCGAGCCGGGGCTCGTTCCGCGCGATCGGTGTCCAAGGTGTATTTCAACCCGGCGGATATGGCACTTTTCGGGTTCGAGTCTGGCGCTTACGTGGTGGTATTCACCACCGACGACAAGCTGCTGCTGTGCGGAATGGCGTGGCCCATGGACAAAATCAAGCGACGGGGAGTGGGGCTCAGCTCCATGTGGGAAGAGGCAATCGCAGAGCAAGCGGTTGATCTGGTGCGTGTGCAGACACTGCAGCAGGCAGGTGCTGCGCCGTCAGAAGCCAAGAGTCTGGAGCTGCGGTTGGTGTCAAGAGCATCAGCGCACAAACAGAAGCTCTCGGAGAAGGAGCAAACGCTGTTGAGTCAGTGCGTGCTGGCAATGATTGACGGAGCGTTGGTGCATCGCAACGCGTTGCTGTCGCTGCCTCTGCATGGCGTTTCGACGGTGTTCAGAGTGGGAAAAATGGATCACAGGACGAAAAGTAACAATGGCCTAGAGATTGTGAAGGTAGTTGCTGCTAAGACTACCCTCACGGTGAATTGGGAGCCTGATCAGGAGAAAACAACGGACAAAGAGGAAAAAAGACTGTTTCTGAGCTGTGTACGGCTAAACAGGATGGATTCGCTGCAGTTGGAGGACTCCGAGAGGAATTGAAAGCTATTCGTGAAGTAGTGGAGCAACCGCTGACAAACCCCGAGGCATTTGAGCGTTTTGGTTTGCCAGCTCCTAAGGGGGTTCTACTCTTTGGGCCTCCGGGTACGGGCAAGACGCTGATTGCACGGACATTGGCGCGGGAGTTGAATGCGCGCGTGTTCACTATTAACGGACCGGAAGTTGTGAGCAAATTTGTGGGTGAGAGTGAGGCTAACCTCCGAGCAGTATTTGCACGCGCTGCACGAGAGGCTCCTTCACTGGTATTTATTGATGAGCTGGATGCCATCTGCCCAAAGCGTGACTCGCGCGTGGGTGACATGGAGCGTCGGTTGGTAGCTACGCTGCTGACGTTGATGGACGGTCTGAGCGCTTCTCGCCAAGTCGTTGTGCTAGCTGCTACCAATCGACCAAACGCTTTAGATCCTGCTGTACGAAGACCCGGTCGCTTCGATCGCGAGGTGGAGATTGGTATTCCAAGAGCCAGCGATCGATTGGCGATTTTACGAGTAGCGCTCAGGCGACTACCGCACAAGCTTACGAATAACGAGTTACAGGAACTAAGTGCCAGCGCACACGGCTACGTTGGAGCAGACCTCGCTGCGCTTTGTAAGGAAGCTGCGCTACTAGCGCTCCACCGAGCATTTGCGGAGAACGCTCATTCAACCGGTACAGTTTTGGCCGCCAAGGATTCACTACCATCATTTGAGATAACCGTGAGCGACCTAAAGTTTGCTATGCGAGGGGTTCGACCTAGCGCCTTGCGTGAAATCTCCGTGGATGTTCCACGAGTGCTTTGGAGCGATATTGGTGGTCAAGGTGCGCTCAAGCAGTCTCTTCGAGAAGCCGTGGAGTGGCCGCTGCAGCATCCAGAAGCCTTTACACGCATGGGCATTCGGCCCCCGAAGGGTGTACTATTATATGGGCCGCCAGGATGCAGTAAGACGCTTGCAGCAAAGGCTCTAGCTACCGAGAGCGCGATGAATTTCATCGCCATTAAAGGTCCAGAGCTCTTCAGCAAGTGGGTGGGTGAGTCGGAACAACAAGTACGCGAGGTGTTCCGCAAAGCTCGCGCTGCTTCGCCGACTGTGGTCTTCTTCGATGAGATCGATGCACTCGCCAGCACTCGTGGGTCTGGGGGTAGTAGCGGAGCCTCTGACCGCGTGCTTAGTCAGTTGTTGACTGAGTTGGACGGCCTGGAGCCACTGAAGCGAGTACTGGTGGTAGCCGCGACAAACCGCCCTGATTTATTAGACCCCGCACTAATGCGGCCTGGGCGTATTGATCGTGCACTATACGTCTCCCCGCCAGACGTTCCTGCCCGTGAACAGATTTTGCAGATCCACACTCGGAATACTCCGTTAGCGCCGGACGTCAGTATAACCGAGTTGGCCATTGCCACGGCTCGATTCTCGGGTGCAGAACTTTGTGCGCTTTGTCGAGAAGCTGCGCTGCATGCAGTTGAGGAGGACCGTGCAGCTATCAATGTGGCAAAACGGCATTTTGTGCGTGCTTTATCAGTTGTGACGCCGCAGATCGACGACCGCATGCTAGCCTTTTTCGAGCATTTTCGCGATGGGCAGCGGAGATAGCTTTCGTCAAGAGAAGCGGACAAAACGTTGCGCGCAAACTACGGATTTCTAACACGTCAAGTTACGCTGAGTTCATGACAAGTTGTATCTTCAGCACATCAATGCCACTGAATTGTATCCAGGAGCTTCAAGCTCCAACAAAATGCAACTGTTGAGGCTCTCAACGATTGAGACCGTCCTACAAGGGAATGCCATAGATACATGTAGGAGCATTTGAAATGCGCTCGCTAGTCAAGTCATGGACAACGTTTGCACAAGTATGTGGAGCTGTTTTAACTGGGTGCTACGTGTCATGAGTATGTTAAGGGGATCATTTACCATGTGCCGACACGCCCAAGAGTAGGCATCACGAAAGATTGGTATCGCGACCACGAGTCAACAATCATGCAGTGCAAAGCGTATCCCATGGCAAGTACTTGCCCTACCTACCCAGATCGGACTACCGGAGTTCGATCATCGGACCATGCCATTCCCGAATTCGCCGTCAAGATGGCATAGCAGACGGACTATTGAGCATTCTCAGTGCTCTACCCGTTACCTACCTGTGTCTTCCATCTCCAGTCGTCGAGTCCAAAACCCAATTGTGCAGCAGCCCGATCAATACCACAATCAAGCCGAAAAGCTCTGTCCGATATCATCACCGCGTACAGCAAGTTGGACTGCGACATCGATGCCTCCAGATGGAAGAGTGTGCGCTCGAAGCGCTTGTTTCGTGCGCACTAACCGACAAGTGCTGGTTACTTGGCTGCTTTGACGACGTGATGGAAGGCGTTCCTGCCAGAAAAC
Source organism: Phytophthora boehmeriae (assembly GCA_011947355.1). Lineage (NCBI taxonomy): Eukaryota > Oomycota > Peronosporomycetes > Peronosporales > Peronosporaceae > Phytophthora > Phytophthora boehmeriae. The sequence goes on along the minus strand of JAAVTJ010000194.1, from coordinate 159,048 downwards.
CGAAGAGATGCTGCTCACGAATGCTGTCAAGTGTCCGCGACTGAGTGAGAGTTCGGTCCTGTATTCTGTGCAGCGACAGACAGCGATCGAGCCGTACGCGTTCACGGGCATCAAGTGGGCGACCATCAAGCTGTCAGTGTCCACCAACCGCGACCTGTGCTACTTCGACAAGATGGGGATGATACGCCAGACGTCAGGGAAGCGCATGGCGTATCATGTGATGCAATCGGTGAACTTAGCGGAGTGTCCGCCCAAGGCGACGCATAAGCGTGTTCAGGCTTCACTGTGTTATCTGTTTGAAGAACTGGAAGAGGACCTGGTGGGCATTTACATGCAAGGCGAAATGGACAGCGCTGCGTTGACCTACTTCGCCTCACCAGCCATGACGGATGTGCTGCTTGCAGTGACGAATGCGATGGAATGTGCGCGGGCGAAGAGGCTCAGCGACGAAAAATAGCGTTGCTAGGGATGAAGATTGAAGATTATTCCCTGCTCTGGTCCATCAGCAAGGAGAAAGCCCGGTTGCTATCAGGCCGCGGCGTGGTTCATATTCCACACGTTCGACAACGGCGTCCTCCTACTACGACACGGAAATGCCCCATACTCCGTGTGACAGCAGCAGAAGTCCGATCAAGTCGAAGAAACATAATCCTCGAGCGTGTTGTTTTTCGGGGCATGAATGCTGTTTGTTGAAGTTGTATCGTAGCCGTAGGAGTCACTTTCCATCGAGCACTCGTCACGTCACATACATCAGTCTGACTTGGCTCTAGATCCTTTCCAGATACATCAGTTCCTTTCTCGTACCGACAGGATAGACAGCCGAGAGTGCTGCAAATCGACCATTTCTAGTCTTTCACGCTCGAGCATCATGACGCTTCCAAATCGCCCAGGATACGTGCCAGGACAACAGCGACGAGAGCGCAAAAGCGCTGCCGCAGCCGGAGAGAACAGTTTTTGTGATCCCGAAGACAGCATCGTCAAACCAGAAGAAACCACCTCGGCGAACACTGCAACAAGTTTCGGGTGCGCAAGAAAACTCTGGCGAGTTGCAACAAGAGCTTCAGACGATGTTGACGTCGATCTCTCCAGCAAAAAGCCGTTTACTGGGCGGGGCTGCAGCAACACAGTTGCCACTCTCCAAGGAGGAAGCCAAAGCTGAAGTGGAGCGCGCCCGGAAGCGTTTGTTTGGAGATGAACTCTTCCAACAGAATGAGAGCTTTCGTCGGATGGTTACGTTCGCGAACAACCCTGTGTTGGAATGCTCATTAGGTGCCATCGATCCACTTGTAGCGGCAATTAAGCTGCTACCAATGGCCCCTCGAGGACACCGCGAAGCTGGAAGTGCCCAACACGGCTTTTCTGGAGACGGTAGCAGTCGATCTCCGTTCACGGAGGCCCCGTCGCTTCCGAGTCTGTCCCGTGCACTGAGTGTCGTGATTGATGACCCCACTGTCCGTTCTCGATACGACAAAGCAGGATACAGTCTACAAGAATACGCCGAGCGCCGAGGGTACCAACAGCAGCAGCAGCAGCGCAGCAGAGGGGTGGGTCTGCTGTCTACTGCGTCGCCACTTTCAATGAGCTCGGTCTCGCCGTTCGCTTTAGAGCTCGCAGCTCGCAACAGCATCCCAAAGAGACGTTCGAGCCTGTCGAAGATGGCCAAAACGCTGATGCGCGAGTGGTTCGAAGAGAATCTGCACCATCCGTACCCGACGGAGGAAGAGAAGGAGTGGCTGGCGTCGCAAGGAGGCATCTCTCTGGAGCAAGTGAACAATTGGTTCATCAACACTCGCGGACGCAAGTGGAAGCCCATGCTGAACCGACTGATGGCTGAGAAACAAGCAGGCGACTGCAAGTTGTACGACAAGATGGTAGAGAAGATCGAAGAGCCGTACCATCGCGAGTTTTAAGGCAGCATGGCAATGACGTGTCAACACTGGCCGGGGCGCCCGGCACAGAAGTGGAGCTGGAAAAAGCTAGCCAATCAGAATGTGTTTATGACCCAATAATATAAAACGTCCCCTACGAATGGGACCCGAAGCTGCTGGCGATGCGGCGTCTCCCTCGTGCTCGCAGCTGTACGCAAAGAACCGCGTGCTGGTTCTGGGTCAATTCATTTCGGTGCTCATCGCATGCACTGGCGTGTTCTCTCAGCTGCTCAACCGCTCCTACCAGGTACTTATTGCAGTTAGAAAGGGATTGACTTGGTAGCACTTGACAAAACTTGTGCAGATTCAAATACCAGTGACTCAGAGCGCTGGCAACTACCTGCTACTATGCATGTACCTCGTGGATCCCATTATGCGGTTCCGTCGCCAACGAGGCTACACGCTGGAGATTCCGTGGTGGCAGTATTTGCTATTGGCGTTTGCGGACGTGGAAGGCAACTTTCTGGTGGTTTGCGCCTACAAGTACACGTCCATTTCGAGTGTGATGCTGCTGGATTGCTTTACGATCCCGGTGGTGATGCTGCTGTCGACGATATTCTTGAGGGCCAAGTACACGCGCTCGCACTTCGTGGCCGTGCTCTTTTGCCTTGTGGGTATCAGTGTGCTGGTGATTTCTGACGTCATTCGCGACAGTGAGGCAGCTCTTAGCGGGTCATGGGATATTTCTGCACTGTACGGAGATTTCCTGTGTCTGCTGGGCAGTGCTACGTACGCCTGCTCTAATGTGGGGCAGGAATACCTCGTCAAGAAAGAGAACCGTCGAGTACGTAAACTGGGTGTCGCTTGTCTACTGGATGATGTTTTGCTCACCTATTTCTCATTATCTCTCTTAGATGGAATTTCTTGGTATGGTTGGCCTTTTTGGTTTCCTTATCAGCTCGGTGCAAGCTGTGTATTTTGAAGGAGACATCGTGCGAGCTGTGGACTGGTAAGATGTGCTAGTAGGCTTGCTGCGCATCCAGCACGACTGCCGGCGATAAACTTACAGTTGTTCGCTTCCACCAGGACTTGGTCTAGTGCGATGTGTCTGTTGGGCTACATCATTACGTTGTTCGTCACGTACACGTCCACATCGGTACGTTTCCGATGGGCACTTTTGCGCGGCAATCTCAAAAAGCACCTTGCTAACTCTCGTGATTTGGCTACAGATTTTCCTTACCACGGGCGACGCCGCTGTATTCAACTTGTCGCTGCTCACGTCGGACTTCTTCGCAGTCGTGGCAGCCAGATATCTTTTCAACGAGGAGCTCAGCAGCCTTTACTTCGTCGGCTTCTCGCTCATCATCGCTGGAGTCTACGTCTACAACCGCTCAGCACCGCCAACTACTGCTACAACATGCACGGAATCGTTCGACGTCAACGATGGCTCCATGGACCACTTGCTACTTGCAAACACATCAAGCAAGGTATAAACCTGTCCGTAATTATACATTACGAACTATATCTCATCTCGTTTATTAACGTAAATCCAAAAACAAAAGCTAACGCGAGAGGACAAGGCGATCTGGTCTTGAAAATGTAGATTGAAAAAAATGAAGAGCGACCACACACAGGCAGAGCAAACCCAGCACGCAGCACCGTCTTTGATCGCTCAGTCACCGCAGGCGTTCCCCGCAATCCTGTTCCCCAGTCTCCGCTGACCTGCTCTTGCGCACCTGCTTGCGCGACTCCTGTTTCACCCCCACGCCTAAATGGCTACCGCCGCATTTTGCCCGGGAATCCCCGCGGGCTCCACTCAATGCAGCTCGCGTTGTCTATTCCTCCTTCTTGACGTCCAGGGACTCGAGCGCCTTGGCAGCGTCGTCGCCAGCCGACGTGTCAGCGGCATCAGCGCCCTCCTCCAGCTTCTTGTTGCTGGCCTTGGCAGAGTCGTGTGCCTCCTTAAACTTCTGGGCGTTCTCCGCGTTGCCGAAACGCAGGGCAAAGACCTGCGTCTCCACGACGCCCTCGGCGAAGTCGTAGCAGCTAAAGACCCAGGCACGGTCGCTGCCCATGTTGGGGTGAGCTCCGTGCGGGACTCCACCAGGTGGTTGATCAGGATCTTATGGGTCTTCTCTTGACGCATCACCATGCGCACCTTCTGGTGCTCCTTGTGCTTGAGGAAGCGCACGTCGCCCACGCCACGCTCGCACCACGACTTTTTGCCCGTTCCCTTGTCCAGAAGCGACTCACGGTAGCAGAACGCCTTGGCACGCCTAGCATTGAGTTAAAAAAGTCGATATTATTTACTGTGAAATAAATGAGATTTTTTTATTTACGTACTGCTTGAAGACGACCTCTTCCTCCTCCTCGCCAGTCGTGACTTCCACCTCGTCGAGCTTCACAACGGGCTCAAAGTAGGCCTGCGGCTCCTCCGACTCCGGGTCTTTGGCGGCATCCGCCTCCTCGGCCTCCACCTTGGGCGTCGTCTCCTCCTTCTTCTCGACCTCCGACATGTTGCTTAGCTCTCTTTCCTGCGACTGACGGCCGAGGACGAGAGACGATTGGCTCGGAAAACCCCACGGTTTTTACCAGTGTTTTTACCAGTCGTTTTGTTTTTACCGCAAACTTCTTACGACATGAATTGCAGCCAATAGGAGGACGTAATCGAAAGATGCGTGCTTTTACTGGTGGAAAATCTTTGTACGGTTTTATCACATCAATCAGCTCTGCTTCGGATGGACGCAGAGGACGATGGCGTCCGGAAGCGCAAGGCGGTGGCTGGCGCCTCGCAGCGGAAGAAGCCGCGCCGCAACGTTCGCGACAAGAGCGAGTTCGTGAGCGTGGAGGTGGGAATGCGAGAGTTCAGGAAGCGACTGGCGGGCTCCGGAGCAGCGGAGTCAACTGGCAAAGCCATCAGTTCTGAAGAGACAGAGTCGACGCAAAGGTTAAGACGAAGCCCACGACTCGAGCCAAATCTCAGACAAGCGCCAGAGCTGCAGCGAAGAAAACGCCGCCAGCAAAGACAGCTACAACGAAAACGACGAAAACGCCAACAGCTCGGAAACTGACGCTGGCGGAGGTGAAGCTGCAGTTGGAGCAGGAGCAAAAGCAGCGCGTGGAATCGCGCATTCAAGCGCTGTATCAGCAGACATGTTCTGCTGCCTCTGCTGTTGCTGCTACTGCCCCTCAGGCTGCTGCAACACTTCCATCGGTGATTAATACCGCTACTTCTGCTTCTGCTCCTGAACCTGCTAGTAGCGGAGTTGCTATTGAATCTTTTAACTACAGTGCCAACGCTCAAGGGCCCAATGTTGGGATAGCGAAAGTGCTACCTTCGGTGCAAGCTGCTGTAGTGGACAACAATTTCCTCAACAACGAAATGGACGTAGTGAAGCAAATACAAGTGGCCACAACTACTAGTCCGGTTGTTGAGCCAACACTTAGCCAGACAACAAATGAGTTCATCTCCGACGACGCAGATGAGGACCTGATGTTTGCAATGGCACTTGAAGAAGTGGAGCGGAAGCTAACGACCCCTCAAAAGCCGCCTTCCAGCGACGTGGTCGTGGCGGTCACTGCACCAAGCTCTTTAGCATCACATAGCTATCAGAACGCTGATATGTCTCCATCCCCAGTAAAACCATCCGTACCTACATCGCAAGAAAAACACAAGCCAATACACCCACTTGTAGCAGACATTTGCCGCTGATGGCGGTAAATCAAGTGGAACAGGCCTCCGTTGTGACGCCAGAAGTTTTGGAAGAGATGGAACGGCTTAGACGGGAAAATGAACTTCTCAGACGATCCAACGAACTTCTCCAAGCTGCTGCTATTTCCCCAGAACATCATGCAAATGCTCAACCAACCCCTCGACCCCGGAAACAGCGTGCTATCCGCAAGAATCGTGTAGCTGAGCCAAAATCTTCTACTCCAGGTGCAACCACTGCCAGATATCTGAACTTAGGTAGACGTGACACTGAGCATGACGTGGTTGAAGGAGCTTCGGCCACAGGTTCTGATAGGACTCCGGAACGACCTTCGGAACACTATAATGTCCGGGCTGACGATGTGAACTCGAGACAAATGACCCAGGACAATATATCGGCACGTGGATTAGATGAAAGCAGTCTTTTTGAAGATCATGACACGAATGCACAAGGAGAAGGACGTAGCAGTGAACAGGGTGCATACGACGTCAAACGACTACAACCAGAAGCTGATCGCCTGTCGGATCCAGCAGAAACAAATAATCCAGAGTTGACTGAATCAATCTTACTTGGTTCATCTACAACCGAAGGGGATACAAATATTGTCCATTCAATGGAGATGGACAGAGATCACACGACGAAGTCAAGCACGGGCGACGCGGGTATACTGCCCATGGACGTTCTTTCGTCAATAGCTGAAGAGAGTGAGGTACTTACCACGCCAATGCAAATCGATCAGGCAAATACGTCAGAACTCACAGATGAGAATATTTCATCGAAGAATATGGTAGCAACATGTCCTTCCCCACCATGGACGGCACAATTCATTGCAGTGTGCCCAATACAAACGGCAGCGCCATATCAGATGCTGCTGTTTCTGGCAGTGATGATGATAATGGGGAGGAAGCCAGCTACGAAGAAGAAGGAAGTTCGCCCAAGCGGACATCGACTATCGACAGCGGGAACTATGTGAAGTACAAGGTACAGCGTGATGATGATGATGACGACGCTGAAAATGATGTTTTCGATGGTGAGCGTAATCCACGCGAACAGCTAAAGGAAGCAGTGAAGCCATCGCTGCCACTTCCAGTCGATCCGGTTAAAAGCATTGCTACTAGTGAGCTTGGGGAAATACCGACGTCTTGTATACCGACGAACAGTACGGAAGTTGAACGAAAAACGGCCCCAAGTAACACGGACGATGATGGCGAGGACGATGAAGTGATTACAGCGAAACGGAATGGAAGGTTGGGGGTTATTCCATTGTCTGATCCCGAGTCAAATTCGGAGTCTGATAGCGAGGACAATGACTCGAGCGAGTCGGATGATACTCCGAGTGCGAACGTGCTAGAAGCAGCTCTTAAGGCAGCTGGAGGTGAGCGCGCTAGTAACTTACGAACGAAGGTGTCGTCCGCAAAGTATGAGGCAAGTAAGAAAGATGAAACGACTCACGATGGTGAAGGCCGTCGCCAACATAGATCGACTCCAAAAATACTGTCCCGACGTCACCCGTTCCTACACAAGTGAAAACCGCACCTAAGAAGCGGAAGGCAATGTGTGTGTCATCTTCGACCAGCACGGTGAAATCTGTTGTGAAGAGCTCCTTGTTGTGGCCAACACTAGACGAATTCTACGATTTCCTGTTGGGTTTGTCTCCAACCGATGTCCGTGCGTTCGAGCAAAAGACAGCGCATTTGCAACGGTATTTGGGTGGGAAGCTCCCTGCCCAGTTTTCTTCTGTCGAGGAATATTGCAATATTCAATTTGAGGCAATTATGGAGGAGTTGGTTGCTTCTGTCAGTAATTCTTCGGACAGAAGAGGTGGTGGAAGCTCAGGCCCATTGCGCTACCTGTCCCTTACGTCGGTGTCGCCTTGCGGGACGCAGAGATCCTTATCATCAGCACCATCGGTCGGCCTGAGCTTTGGTGCCATATTCTCGGAGAGTGCTTTCAGTGGCTATACATCCAGCAGTAATGATTTCATCCTCGCCTTTGATGGCTCCGTGTTAGGAAAGAGTGCGTCCGATTTCTTGAGTGGGGATTTGGTGCTGCTGCGCTCTCCTCATTGGAAGAACTACAATATGTACGTTTTTGGGGTGGTGCTATGTAACTCGGTGGTTGCAGTAGGAGAGAAAAACGTCAGGAGTAACGGGGGTCCTGGGGAGAATGATCAGATCTGTGTCCTAGCTCGAGCCCAAGATCGGGATCGGGGTGATGCGACCGAAAGTTTTAGCGTCATGACAGAACTATGTCTCTCAAATCAGCGGTCACCGAATTGGCGTTGGTCGCTGCAACAGGTGCACAACGTAACCACTAGTGCTCGTGAGTTCCAGGCTATAAAGTCAATATCGTTCTTCTCAAACGATCTCAAACAAGTGTTACAACGAGGCCAGCTGCTGCCATCATCCATTGGTGAACAGCTACCGAGAAAACCGAAGAAAATTAATCCTGCTGGATCGATACTGTCTCCAAGGTTGCGAAGACACCTACAGAAGCACTACAATGAGTCGCAGATGCAGGCAATTCTCGGTTGCCTCGGGGAAGAAAGCAGAGTTATCATCCAAGGGCCGGTGCGTTCTCTCTTTTTTTTTTGCGTGGCTCGTATGTCTGTGTGCTGATATCTGGATATGGTTGGATATGTTTTTCCCTGGACAAAGCCCGGAACGGGTAAAACTAAAACAGTGCTAGGCCTGCTTTCTGCTCTGCTGGATGGCGCAGGGTTATCTACTCTCCAGAAGGCCAAAGGTACTGCTCGAATTCGCGTAGGGGCGTCGCTGCAAAACGCAAAAACTGCATCAGTGTCCAAGACTGTCGCTGAGACCAAGATTCGCATTCTTGTCGCGGCACCGAGTAATGCTGCGGTTGATGAATTGGTTGTAAGACTTCTCAGCGAGGGTTTGTTTGACGGTGAGAAGGGTGAATCATACCGCCCTCGCATCGTACGTGTGGGGAGACCTGAGAATGGGCAGCTTTCAAGTCTGGCTGCAGCACGGGAGGCTAGTGAAAGCAAGAAAAATCGCAAAAAGATGCGGAAATATGCACGCGAAGTGGAGGAGGTTTTACTGGAGAGCTTGGTGATGAAGCACCGTAACGCATTCCCCACAGTGAAGCAGACGCGACAGGCTATCATCAAGAATGCACAAATTGTATTCTGTACGCTGAGTGGGGCCGGGTCTGTGGCAATGTGCGATTTTGCGCAATGCTTCGATGCTCTGATCATTGATGAGGCTGGTCAGGCTGTAGAGACCAGCACGCTTATCCCGCTCAAATTCCGGCCGCATCGTGTTGTGTTAGTCGGCGATCACAGACAGTTGCCTGCTACAGTGATGTCGAAGAAGCTTGTATCGATGGGCTACGATCGAAGTCTACTGCAGCGGCTCGTCGAGAATGGCTCGCCCGTACTACTGCTGACAAAGCAGTACCGAATGCATCCCGAGATAGCCGAGTTCCCATCCACGTACTTTTACGACGGACGGCTCGTGCAGGATGCCAAGATGAGGGAATGGACTGCGCAAGAATATCATCGTAACCCAGCTTTTAAGCCGCTACTGTTCCTGGACGTGCAGGGAGGGACACAAAGTCAGGTGGATGGCTCTACATCGCTTCGAAACCTGAGCGAGGTTGAAGTCGTCATTCAGCTTGTTCGCCGTCTGATAACGACGTTCCCGCAGACCGATTGGAAGAAGCGAGTGGGTGTGATTGCGCCATATAAGCAACAGATTTACGAAGTCCGCTCTGCGCTCGGAAAACTCGAGTCGGAGTGTGATCGGCAGTTGGGTATTGAGGTGAACACTGTGGATGGATTTCAAGGTCGTGAGAAAGAGATCATCATTTACTCTTGCGTCCGAACCAGTCATGGTGGTCGCAATCGAAAGAAGAAGAGGAGGAGGAAGCAGAGCAATGGGAGCGAGGACGACGACGTTCTCGACGCTTTCTGGGCGGACGAACGGCGTATGAATGTCGCCATTACGCGTGCGAAGAGCAGTCTCTGGATTGTCGGAAACTCGACGCTCCTGAAACAAAGCCGGGCGTGGCGTGCGCTCATCCAGCACACGAAGGACCGCGGCAGATACATTGGCGACCCCACTGGTACTGTACTTGCAGACTAAATAGACTTAAAGTTGCTGTTGTATCCATATCGGCTTGAAGGGGTGAATCTTTAGTGACATGTCACTACCATGAGTTTTAAAAATGGCGATCCGAGTGTACGAAGCCCGACGTCGACGTGCCGAGTGGCCTGCCAGTGTGCGTCTAGACCCGGAGATCAAGGCTGTAGATGAAGAGAACGGCGAGTGGATTCTGTGCCGCACTTGCGCTGAGCACTACGATAGGTCTGCGGTGCACGTAATGCTCTGGTTCTTCCGATAGAGGTCTCCTTACGGTGCTCGTATTTTTGCGGTCAGGACTCGCCGAGGCCGCAAACCGAACGATCCCGACGGCTTCAAAGTCAAAATGAACGGCAAGTTCCAGGAGGCGGCCTGGGTGATGCACAAGAGCCGCGTGGTGTCGCATCGTGTGGGCGCTGAAGAGCAGCCCCGAGCAGCAGATTTCCACCTCGGTGGTCGTACGCGAAAGGATCCAGACGGTGGTGGCCGGCAGAGCGCAGCTAAACGACAGAAGACTGCTGACAGCAGTGGAGAGGAAGGAGGTGGCGATGGCCTAGAGAATGAGCAAGTGGGCGACGGAAGCCAGTTGGTGCACTTGCCAACGACTGGGTGGCGGTGTCCAGGCATCGTTCCGGATGCTTTTTACCACGAACACTTGGAGTTGATACATGCCTTTGCGAAGTACTATGTCGGGCCGTATAGAGTCAATGTGGTGCGAGACCTTCGCTCTGACAAGTACGTGCATCACGTACTGTACAGAGTATCTGTTACGTTAACTTTATGACTTGTGACGAATTGACTGTTGTGAGTAGGGTGATGCTGTTCTCGCATGACTGCGAAAACCAGATTATCCATCGCCAGCTACCAAGCCAACATGACTGTTGTGAAAAGTGCTACGACATTTGGCTGAATAATAAAAGCTTCAAGCGGATTTTGAAGAAAATGGACCGCTACGCGCTCGTTGAGGATATTCTACGCCGCTCGTGGAGGTTCGTAGAATTCGCTCATTGCTGCTATGTTATGGGGGATACTTACAACACTCTTGGGGTCTCATTGCCGATACAACAGTATTTCAGCGGATGAGCTGTCGGTGCTGTCAAATTTCAAGCACTCGAGTGATATGAACTTAAACATCGAAGGGCGGAGATTAAAGCAGGCTGCCATGACGGCTGTTCAACACTTTAGCGACTCAATGAAGACTTTGCCGATGAGAACCGGGACTGGAAGAACTGCCGCTGGTCGACATGAACGATTGGAACGTGCTCAACAACCGCTCTCGATGGAAGTGATGTTGCAATTGCAGTCGTTTGACCCATCAATACACGACGGAGTAACCAATACTGGCGTGCCGGAGTCGCTGCAGCACCATGATGGGGACTTGCCTGCATCTCCCAACGAATACCTCGTTGAGCAAAACGCTCCAGTCGTGCAAGCAGATGAAAGGGTCCACACAGGTGGAGATCACTAGTAAGTTGCCGATCGAATCTTATCGCCCATTATCGAATGGTGAACTTTGCAACGGGTGACCTTATCCGTGGATACGAGTGCTTAATTTTAGTGAAGCTATGGCACTCCAGTGAGCCAAATTAAGGTATGAACGTGTTTGCCATGCAGCTACGGCAGTCGCCATGGCACGCTTCGGAACTGACGCAGCGCATTTGAAAATCGGTGGTGTGTGGCCAAGGTTTACCCCTACCCAAAACTATATCTTCGAGCTGAATCAAGCGGACTGAAACATGGAAGCTTTTGCGACATTACTAGTGCTCGTCACATTGGTAGCGGTGGGATACACCTTTAAGCGCTGGCTGGGTGGACGTCTATCGCCACTAAAAGACCACTCGAAGAAGCTAGACCAAGTTCGACCGGATGGCGTCGATGTCGCTGCCCCAAAACCCGTTCATGAACGCCGCCTCAAACTGGCGTTGCCAGATCTGTCCTCCATCCAGATACACTCACCTGTCGGCCCGATGAAGTCATCCGTCCGAAGTGCATTGAAGGAGCTTCGGTCTCGCCAAATGGTGCAAAGCCTTTGCAGCAAGTTTGAGTCGCGCTTAAAGGTGGCCAACGAAGAAGAGCATGATATTGCGCAAAAACCTTTGCTCGAATCTCCGCAGACGTTACTGCCTGCAGCCTCACGTCGACGAGAAGTAACAGCAGTCCCCCAGCCACTTGCTGTACCTGTATCTAGTTTGGCTTCAGAGAACACTGTCACCACTGCTGCTCGGTCAAACAACCTTAAGAAATTCCTTCGCAGCTACGCGTCCAACCTGGACGTGGCTATCTCTGCCGAGAGAAGTGTCATTATGGTTGCCGAATCTGATGACAGCAGCGGTGACGAGATCGTACTGACCCTACCAATGGCGATGACGAAGACGAAAGCACAGACGGTTGTGGCCAATCCGAATCGCGGCATGAAATTCGGTAAGGAAGGATTACATGTCCGCCTGCTGTGTCCACTCCTAGCTATAAGTGTTTTTACTTAGTACTCACTTGTGCATTTTGTTATGCTCTCTCCACAGAGCTGGATTTGCCGATGTTGCAACTGGAATCAGAGCGCTCGAACCAGTGCGACTCGTCCCCAACGGCAGATGATGCATCGGATGTTGCTGATCTCGTCGAAGGAACGGACTACGAGCAACAGTCGGTCGACAATGGTGACGACGAAGAAGGTAATAACGACGACAACAACGATAGCCGAATCATCACATCAGCCAGGACAAACAAGCAGGCGGGTCCAGAAACAACGGCCCAAGACCAGGACAGCAAGCCTGAGAGAAGCGCCCCTGCATCGAAGTTGAACCTGGCTCGGTTCCAGCAACAAGTGCCCGCCAATGGCAAACGACTCCACGCGCTCAGGTTGTAGTTCGTCCTCATTAGTAACTATCTGCCGCGGCCACTTCAACTTCATTATGGCCGTCGTGTGTCACTTTTTCTGTATCGTTTATCTGAAAAGTTGTATGGTCATGAAAATACCGAATTTCTTACAAACTTCAGTACATTCGAATCGGAAAAACTCTTTAACTCCCGCCAAAAAGCTTTCCGGTTGGCCACGAGGTCATGACGGCGGCCGACGCGAGCACGGAGACCGACCCGGCCGAGCCTGTACGTGGCTGTGACGTCATAAGACTCGGTGGGCATATCTAACTCTGTTCTGTTCTGACGCAGGCCACGGTCGTGGGGATGGACACGGACGCTTTGGTTGGGTCTCGCGTTCGTAAGAGTTTTGGCTCGCGCGCCTTCTGGGGGACAGTCGTGAGCTGTTACTGGGTCTCAGGGGGACTCTTTTACAAGGTGGGCTTCGACGACGGCGATGTGGACATTTTCTCAGCTGACGAGACCATGCGGGACGCCAAACTGGTGGGTAAAGCGTCCACTAAGGTCCTACAAGACCATTTTTTCACGATGAATTCTTGTTTTCAGGCTGGGAAGCACAGCAAAGAGGACCCAAAACACAAAGAGAAGGAAGACGCAAGTGCCGAGGAGACTGTGCGTTACTTCAAGGAGATGCGACGCCACAGTTTGAAGCGCAAGAGGGACGATCCAGTGGACACTGGCCTCACTAACGTCCGCCGAGTGACGGTGTGGGGCCAGAGACTGTACGCTACAATCTACACGAACGAGCAGAACGAGACGTACATTAAGGAGTTGATGAAAACGGAGGACGGACAGGAAGGAGAGCTGGCAGCAACTGGACAAGTGCAGCCTGGAGATTTGATTTTGGCAGTGCACAACACGAGGGTCCTGGGCTTGCCCAGCAGACAGGTGTCTGATTTGATCCGGAAACCGAAACGTCCCATCTCACTAGTGTTTTATCGACCACCTGGGAGAAGGCAAAACATAGTGGAGCAGGAAGGGACTACTAGCGATCAGACGTCTACAGCACAGATCTCTCAGGCAGAAGCAAGGCTTATGCAGCCACCTCCTAATCCTACTCGACTGACTCCGCATGCTGCAGGTGATCCTGTTTTGGGACAACAACAACTTCGACCCCAAGACCCTCCAGCAGCTGCGTCAGCTCCAGTACCCCCGTCGTCATCCCCCACACAACCGACAATAGTTCGTGCTCCGGGATCAGTATCGTCACAGTCTCACCAAGGTTACGTGCACAAAGCGCCGCAACAGACAAGTAGACCGCTGCCAGCACCGCAACAAATCCAATCGGCTCGGCAGATATTGAACCAGATGATAGCCCAAGAAGCTGCGTTGCGGCAATGGGGTGGATACATGCGAGGAGGTGGAATGATACCTCCGAATCTTGGTCCGACTGTGGCTTATAATCCCCCTGCGTCAAGTGGGGCTAATCACGTCTATCCGCCTGGACACAACTCGTACGCAGCCATGAGAAACTTTGCCGTTCCCACTGTGCAGCCTATAATGTCATCGATGATCCGACCTCAGATGGCCACACAGCAAGTTCCGGTAACTACTCGTGGGGTCCAATGGCGACGAACCGGCGTGCATACAACGGAACGAATACAAGTACGTGAACAGACAAGTGCACCGTTGGCTCCTCCAGTGCAATCTACGGAGATAGTGCCATCTTTCCACCCAAACGCGCCGCATTTAAACGCTCAACCTAGCTCGACTTCGGGTTCGCCCGAGAACCGCTTTTCCACGTCGCAGGGCGAACCGGAACTACGGGATGAATCACCTGAGCCGGTGAGGATAAAATCTGAGCCATTCCATCACAGCTCAGAGCCGATGGATAACTCGCCGCTTAATTCCATGATACGACCTTCGAAACCAACAAGGACAACATCAAGTAGCGCTCCACCCACACCAGGTAAACAAACGACACGCGTTAATGCTGACGCTGCGGTCATTGCTGCACTAGCTGTGGGAAACCCTGCCGCGTCTACAAACTCAACGGCCACAGAGACTTCTCATGCGATGTCTTTCCTGTCACCACACTCGTTTAGTGAATTAAGTGTGCCATCGAAACAGAATCACTCGATTGCGAGGACGGCACAAAGTGCTACAAGCACCAATTCGAGTGCCAGCTGTGTGGTCTTGAAAATTTCCCGACCTCGGTTGTACCTCACTTTAGGCGCTCAGGGCAGCTTTATCGCTGTAACCTCGTTTGTACCGGACGAGGTGGGAGGGCGCGGCGAAGTAGAAGCAAGCGGAAAAGTGTTTGTCGGTGATGTTCTTGTGGCCATCAACGGCACGAGGCTGAAACACAACTCGACCCCCTATGAGATCGCGCTTATGGTAAACGCGGCTCCACGACCCATGACTCTTTCGTTTGAACGTGCGTCGTGGGATGCTTTGGAAGGCAAAGAATAAGCTAGTAAATAGACTTGCGAGTGGAGAAGTGAATGTGATCTGGTATTGTAGTGCGAAACCAGCATAGACTAACGTTATATAAGTATAAGAGTGCCTTGCGTTGCTGCTCTTACACCTAACTCGCTGCTGTGTATCGTTTCCTGGTTGTTATTCAGTGATCAACGCGTACATGCAATGCACGTGAAGACACCAAATGCTGTCAGCCATCTCAGAATACGTTATCGTACTTCTCCATGGCACCAGACACGGCGTCAACGACCCTATCGAAAAATGGAACGTACACCGGCAGTTCAATACCTTTAATCGACACAACAATACTGCCTCAACGTCATGTGCGTACCTGACTTCATTCATGACGTAGACCGAGCGGAAGGCACCTGACTCATCAAAGCGCTGGACGGTGCGCAAGCGTCGGGAGTTGTCAATAGCTGTGATTGTTTCGACCATCAGCGGGCGGCCTACGTGTAATAATGGTATTCGTCAGACACCTAGCGTACTGCTACAGCTCACAAGTAGTAACGCACCTGAACGCTTAGAGGTAGCGGTGATGATGACAACGTTTGTTCCCAACTCCTGCATCGTGATATCCGAGCCGCGAAGCGACGGGTCGTCTGTCTCGATCTGCGATACCAAGCAACAGTCAATAAGTTATGGCCCATGGTCATCAGCACAGATGAGCTAACAAACCTTGAGGATACCATCCGACACGGGCTTAATCCACATGTGCTGCATCGATGTCAGACCACTCATGGTCGTTCGAGATTGGCGCTGGCTCCACACACCTACAAAATTAATCAACAAACGCAGCGCGATGACCTGTTAGCTCACTATTCGCGTGGTTAATCGCTACGTCGCAGTTTATAAAGCACATACCTTCATCGTCGCGGAACACAAGGTCATTCGAGCACACTTGGCTGCCTTCATCCTGCGGCGGGATCGTCGTGAGTTCGCCGTTCCACCGACCTTCCAGGTTTGGCAGGACGTGGTAGCTGCATCCGTTCACTCGCACCGAGAGTTGGTTGAAGAACGCACGCCCAGCACCAACTGCACCACAAAAGTGGCATCCATCAGATCTCTATCTCCCATACCAAAGCCCTCCTTCTCAGCTCACCTTTCTTCGGAGTAAAGTGCTGAGACGAGGTGCCGTTCAGCGAGCGTGAAATGATGCTCTTCTCCATGCCCAGTCGGTGCACCGTGCCATCTGCCAGCAACAACAGTTAGTCTCCTATACTTCTGCAGTCCCTGAAGCCTCTGTCGTGTCCCGTACCTGCCCCTGCAGCCCAAATGTTGTCCTCCTTGAGCATCTGCATGTTGCTCTCCTCGTGCTTCCTGCGGTTCTTGATCGAGTCCGCCAGCAGCTTGTAGTTGAGCGGGTGGAAGGGCTGGTGCGCTGGCTCGATGTGCACCAGCACGTCTCCGTCCGTGATGCCCAACTCCGCCAGCGTCTTCTCGTCCGGCAGCTCCTTCCCTTTGTGCAGGAGCAGAATGAAGTTGACGTTCGCGTCGCTCTCCTGGTACGCGGCCTTGACGCCCGCCACGCTCTCGGACGGACTCGTCTCCAGCGTGAAGGCGCTCGCCTCGCTCTTGATGGTCACCGTGATCTTCTCCGTCGTCGCCGTCGACATCGCCTTTGGGAAATCCGGAAATGGCTCACTTCAAGGCACTTGACACAAAGACATACAAACGCCAAGTCGAACGTTCGAGACGGTTCCAGACGGTGATTGGCGCATTTGCCTCCGCACATTTTTTCATAGAAATCTCGAGAAGGACCGATGCTGGTGCTGCGGCCGCACGTTATCCAGCGCGCCGTGGCGCTCGCCGCCCAGCGCGGCGCGCTCTCCTGCGCCCTCCCGCCCCCACGCGACTGGCGGCCGTCTCTCAAGCAGCGGTGGCCCCGTCTTTCGGCTCCAAGCGGTCGCTCTTCAGCATGACGCAAAGAGGGAAGCTCAAGCAACTTAAGGCGCTGGAACAGGCCGCCAACGCCAGCCCGGGGACGCCTACGCCCAGTTGCGCTTCCTGCAGGAGCTGAACCGCAACAACTACCCGGCGCTGGTGGTGCGACGCGTGGAGGAGAATCGCTTTGCGCTGGACGAGGCGTCGCAGAAGGAGTACATTAAGGCGCTGGTCAAGACCGGGAGACTGGACACAGTGGACCTCCCACAACTGACGCAGTCTGTGGGGTTGCTGGGGCCTCTGCTGCCGCTGCTGGCAGCTCCGCCAGACAGTTCGGAGGCCTCCAAGCTGCTGCTGGCTCGACTCTTGGACAGGAGGCACCGCACAGGACCCAGTCTTCGTCTCGATGGTGGAAGGAAGCTTCAAGAGCAACATGTGGAAGACTCTACGCACTCTTGGAGTGGCATTCCTGGTGGTGTCGGCTCTGGGGGCCATGCTGGACGAGAAGGTGGGCAAGATCGGCTCGGCGTCCAAGGTCATGGGAGCCACTGGCAGCGATAAACGTTTCAGTGACGTGAAAGGAGCGACTGAGGCCAAGCAGGAGCTGGAGGAGATTGTGCAGTTCTTGAGAGATCCCGCGCGTTTCACGCGTCTTGGAGGAAATTTGCCCAAGGGTGTGCTGCTCACTGGACCTCCTGGAACAGGCAAGACGCTCTTGGCTCGTGCGATTGCTGGCGAAGCTGGCGTCCCATTCTTCTACTCGTCGGGATCCGAATTCGAGGAGATGTACGTGGGAGTGGGCGCGCGCCGTGTGCGCGACTTGTTCGAGTCAGCCAAGCGGAAGGCGCCGTGCATCATCTTCATCGACGAGATTGACGCCATCGGCGGCACGCGCAAGCTGAAAGAGCAACAAGCCATGAAGATGACGCTAAATCAACTGCTCGTGGAGATGGACGGCTTCGACCAGAACAAAGGCATCATTGTTATTGGTGCGACCAATTTCCCAGATGTGCTTGACAATGCGTTAATTCGGCCGGGCCGTTTTGATCGTCATGTGACTGTGGACTTGCCCGATGTGGCTGGCCGGAAGGAAATACTAGAGTTCTACGCTGGCAAGGTCCCTCTTGGCGATGACGTCGACCTGGACGTACTGGCGCGTGCTACGCCTGGCATGTCAGGTGCTGAGCTTTCCAATTTGGTGAACGAGGCTGCGCTGCGTGCATCCATGAACAGCGCAGACCTAGTAGATATGGATGCATTCGAGTACGCGAAGGATAAAATTCTCATGGGCGCAGAGCGCAGGTCGGCATTAATTACACCCGAGTCTGCCAAACTCACCGCGTACCACGAAGGCGGGCACGCGCTGGTGGCCATCAACACACCGGGAGCACACCCGTGTACAAAGCCACTATCATGCCTCGTGGACAAGCGCTAGGCATGGTGTCACAACTTCCTGAAGGCGATCAGACATCCATTTCACGCAAACAACTGTTGGCACGCTTGGACGTCTGCATGGGCGGACGCGTGGCAGAGGAGCTGACGTTCGGCGAGCAGGAGATCACGGGCGGTGCATCCTCGGATATCCAGCAGGCCACTAACGTCGCTCGCGTGATGGTGACCAAGTACGGCATGAGCTCTGATGTGGGTCTTGTTTTCCACGACTTGCGTGGTAATGACACGAGTGCCACTACTCGCAAGGTTATTGATGATGAAGTGAAGAAGCTGTGCGATGCATCGTACAAGCGCGCTAAGGATATCCTTGTGAGCAAACACGCTGATCTGGAGAAGTTGGCCCAGGCTTTGTTAGAGTACGAGACGCTGTCAGGTGCCGAGATTGAAAAGGTCCTCAAGGGTGAACCTCTCGAGCGCAAGCCTATCAAATAAGTACCATACATAGGTCTGTTGTAGTTGAGCGGCACGTTCATCGACGTCCGTGGCACCTGTTTTGAGAGCTGTTCGCTGACAAGGTACTGCAGTAAGACAGAGCACTGAGAAATACAAAACCGATACTGGGATGTTGTGTTATTTCGTTGTGAGTTGCAGGTTGACCTGCACTACCTAGTACATGAGCGAGAGGAAGCTAGCGACTCCCGCCTTGATCCAGTAATCCTGATCGGCAAACTGCAGCTGAAGGTTGGTCTCCGAAACAAGCGAGTTGCGGAAGATGGTCCTCTTGTTAGACGGGATCTCGATCCAGAAGACGAAGTTGGTCGAGTGACCCGTAGTGGACAGCGTGCCTGTCCGCGTGAGGATTTTGTAAACTGGGCAGCGGTAGATGCCGCTCTGTGGTGCCTGGCGATCTTGCGTGGGAAGTAAGTGCACCACGGGCATGCGTGCGAAGAGCTCCTTAGGCAGTGGGTCGACGAGAGAGTGTGCAGTCCTGTCCCAGCGTGCTCCCTCAAGGAAGAGTCCTGTCATGTAGCAACCGCCTTTAGTCGGTTTATGACTGATAATGTCGGCTGCTTTATCATGCATGAGGAAGTCGAAGGACAACGAGTCGATTGCCAGACCGAATTGACGCGCGTGGTTCTGAAGGATGCCCGTTAGGAAGCCTTGTGGGAAAAAGAACCCTGACAACCAGAACACCGCAGGAATACCGTCGGCAACCCACGTCGTCAGAAAGCGAAGGCGTTCAACCAAGTCGTCGACCCAGCCTCCAAGTGCTTTGAGCGACGGGTATGCTTTCTTTTCCCACTGAGGTGGCACCTTCTGATTGAAGAGGCTTGTGGCCATTATCTCCAGCTCGGGTGACATGACGATCAG
The DNA here is from genome assembly GCA_011947355.1 of Phytophthora boehmeriae. Taxonomy (NCBI): domain Eukaryota; phylum Oomycota; class Peronosporomycetes; order Peronosporales; family Peronosporaceae; genus Phytophthora; species Phytophthora boehmeriae. The sequence goes on along the minus strand of JAAVTJ010000194.1, from coordinate 139,422 downwards.
GCCTCTCAATGCTCGCTGTAGACTGGGGAGTGAGACCTGAAGCACCCGAAGCAACGCATTGTAGCGTTGAACTTCCTGAACGAGCACTGTGTTCATCGACTCTTCGTACAGCACAGGGTATCGAAGGCTGATGTGTTCTACCTCGAAAAGAGGTGGTAGTCGATCAATGATAGTCTGCGCCTGGTGCTCAATGAGGCTCTCTCGTGATTGTCCACCAACACCCGCGGCAGCTCGCGGCTGGAGCGCCAATATGAGATCGAACGTATGGAATGTTTCAGCAAGTGCGCAGGTGATGTTAGCATTATCGTGCATCCCAAAGACTTCGGGCTCGGGGTTCAGTGGCAACTCGTCGATGTAGTCGAGATAACTTGCAAGCGGGTCGTCGGGGTCCGCCGTAAGCGAGAAATACGAGCCGCTGGACGAAAACTTGTACCCGTTGTCGAGGATTTGCGGGTTGAAGAAGCCTTCGAGAATGACATCAATTGTGCGCATGTCCTTATCGTCGGTCACGCGGCCACCATAGTTAACCACAGACGTCATGACGCACAGCACTTTGTAGGGAACCTCGTCATAGAAGTCCAAGAACATCTCGAGCTGCGCTCGACTAATATCGTAGTCTGTGTCGTTGAATGCGTAGGGAATGTTCCATCCAAGTGGCCCAAAGCGTTTGCGCTCGATCACGATGGCATGGAAGAAGCTAAGCCCAAAAAGCAACTTGCGGAACTGTTCCGGCTTGGACGTGGCGTCCAGGGTGTCGTTGGTGAGCTTGATGTAAGAGTTGCGCAAGTTAGCACGAATGCCCTTGGGCGGCTCCTTGGTCATTTTCACACCGTTCTGCAACACTGATGTTGGGAAGGCTGTACTAGGTTTACTCGTGAGCCACAACCGGAAATCGCGGTGCGTCGCGTCGGGATTCAGTTCATCGCAGATCCGCTCAAGTTGTGGCATCCAACTGATGGCTAAGTGGCAGTTCTGTAGCAACACCCATTTGCCGCTTGTCACGGCCTCTTCTATCATCTTGGCGGCCAAAGGCCCTTGACCTTGACCCAGCGAGATCGAGTTGAGCTTACGATTCATCTTCATCGTCTCCGCAAACACAAGCAATTCCTTGGCTGGATCTGAACCCGTGGACAAGACAAAGATGATCGGAGTGATTACGGTCGAGTCTGTGAATGAACCTGCAAGGTCAAATGGTGGCGGCTCGATGAACCGACGACCGATGTGTTCCACCACAAAATTTTGCATTGCCTCTGTCATTCGGTCTGGGCGGATACAGCGCAAAACACAAAGCTTTTGGAAGGAGTTAAGCGATAAATCTAGCGCCAATGGCAGCTTTTCGACCTGGGGATCAGCAGAATCAAATATTTTACGCCACTGTGGAGTGTTGGTGGCCATCGACGTCGCCAGAGTCGCAAAAGCTGGTAACGATGTCAACGCACAGACCTCTCGCCACATTCGGTCTTCGACCCAGTTAGTGTCCGGGTTGGGCTCTTCCACTGAGCTCGCAGTGGACCCAGAGATCAGGAAGCGCCATTCGAGCATATCAATTTTTCGTGACCCCATGAGCAGCTTAATGGTGAGAAGAAACGAAAACAATAATTTGTGCTCCTCAAACAGCGAGCGACAGATATTACGGTAGAGCGAGTATGTGGCGGAATCGTTGAGGTGTGAGAGTCTCGTTTCAAGTTGGTCGCTCTCCGTGGCGCCCCGAATGCTCTTGACAAAAAGGGAGACGAACCATGGCAACGAGTACTGGTACATGGGATCCACAAGCGCCAGGTCCGCGATACAGAAAAATAGCAGCGACGCGCGGAAGGCTACACCACGGTAGCGCTCGCGCGACTCATCGATCGCTTTCTCCGTGATCTCTGCTTCGGCCATCTTCTCGTTAATATCCTCAGATGTAATCTTGGCTTTACCAAGTGTGTCGATGAGCTCCGTGTCATCCAGAATATTCCCCTTAGAGTTTGCGAGCATGTACAAAATTTTGTTTTCTATCTCGACGAGCTCAGCTTTCATCCGAGCGTTTGCAACGACAAGGGAGTTTTTCTTCTCAGCCAGCTCGGGCATCTCCTCTTGGACTACGACGCCCAGAGCTTGATCTTCCAGTCCCTTCGGTGTAATGGTAAAGTTGAGCAAGGTCACTTTGACCGAAGTCTCCGGAGGATAGTGCGGGTTAGGCAGCTTCGTAGTCATGTAGAACCGGAAGGCAGGGTTGTACGGCACTGTCGAGTCGCCAAGTTTCATAACTACCTGACCACCTTGGCGGAACTTGTTTTGAAGCAAGACGGGCTCCAGCGTCGCATCCAAGGACTCCCCACGTTTTCCAACAGAATCCACTTGCCGAAGCGGATGCCATTTTCAAGAGTCTTCAAGAACCCTTTGTCAGTCAGTTTTACCACGTCCAATCCGTTCTCGGACGAATCTTTACCAAGGTTTTTGATGAAGCGGTTAGCTTGCCCTTGTGGATCAATAAGCAGCGACCATCTTCTTGCGCGAGCCATGATAAGACCATTCTGCACGGACAAGTTGTCGGATGGAAGACCCGCGATCTGCCAGCCACGTACCTTAACCGGATCGGCCAATGTTGTGATGATGTTACAACCTTTTGTATGCGGAAGCTGAAGTTTTTCCAGCGCCGCGTACCAAGTGGCTACGCAAGACTCGCGGAACTCGCTCGTGAAAGTACCCAAGTAGCTGATAGTGGCCGCTGAGATCACCACGTCGCCTACCAAGTTAGTATAGTCTTGGTTCAGCTGCCGGATTGTAGCTGCCCATCGAGTTTCCTCACCTCCCAGCAGACCGATGAGTTTCAGGGCCGACTCGAGTCGAATCTCACACTGACGCACGTCGCGCACTAGCTGATCTTTCTTGTCAACAGCGTTATTGTAGTTGCGCTCGAGCTCGGCGAGGCGCTCAACGACGGCTTGCAACCGCGCCTTTGCATCTGCGAGGACTCGCATCGTGACGTCTAACTCCGCTTGTGCTGTTGCAAGCACGACCTTCTTCGGCTCCACCATTTTGGCTACGTTGTGATAAGTGTGCATTGCGCGCACCCACATGCAAATTGCTTCGCAAGCTACACTGGCCTTCCGTACAGCTGCAGGCGAGAATTCCTCCATTTCAATGTACCTGTCTAGCTCTTGGATAATCTTGTCGCTAATGTTGTCCTTGTCAAACTTGAGCATATCTTCCATAAGTTTCTTTGCATTACCCAAAATCGTCTTCTGTGCGCTCTCCCAGTAGTCTTTGACCTTCTGACCTGCTTTGTCTGGGTCTGCTTTCATCGTCGGTTTGATGCCAAAGATGATGCAGGCCGCTTCCATCGTGAGTTTGACTCCATGAGGTGGATTCTTCAGTGCCTTAACCTCATCAATATCGGACTTCTTCAGCTTATTTAAGCACTGCACAGCTGCCTCGAGTGCTGGCAGCGCTTCGTCGAGATCCCGCTGCGCATCGTCGGCGATTTCTTTTGTTTCAGCGGCCTTCTTGTTGGCGATCTGCTCCTCCTTTTCGACGACAGCTTTCGTTTCGTCGGCATCTTTCTTGTCGAGTGTGATCTGCTTCATCATCTCCTCGACCTCAATCTGGGTCTTTTCCAACTGCGGCTTCAAAGCTACAAGTTGCTCCTGCATTCCTGCAACTTGATCCTTGGTCGCAATGATTTTGTCCACGCCATTCTGCAATCGCGAGCGCTTCGACTGCACCTCATCACGCTTCGTCAACAGCACAGTTTTAAATGTGTGGAGCAGCTCAAGGTAGCTCGTGGGTGTCACGTAGTTATATCTTCGCAGCTTCTCAAAGAACTCCACCGACTCGCGCTCCACACTTTGGTGAATTGTTTGGAAAATACTGACAACAGACCTCGACGTTGCAGCTTTTGTCGCCTTCGTTTCATCGGATTCCGCCTCTCCGGAAGGTGCACTTGACTCTCCTGATAGCTGGAAGTCACCGGAAGATAAAGCACTTGCTGCCACGGATTGCAGTGCCTCCGCTGGCCACTCGCTAAACCAATCGATGGTGCAGCAGTTAACCAGTGACGGGAACATGCGAATACGGTCTCGAAAGAGACTACCTAACGGACTCATGCAAAGCACGAGATGCAGGTTTTGCCTTACAAGCAGCAAGTACTGTGCAAATGTGTTGAGCTTCGTCGGCGGGAGCTTCTTTTTCACGCAATATGATCGGCAGTGCGTGCTAATCTGGTCCAAGTCTTCCGGAGCGTACAAATTCGGGACATCGCCAGAGTTGAGCACGTTGTTGATGTCCTCTAACATCGCCTCGTGCACAATCTGTACGTCTGAGAAGAGAAATACAAGCGGTTTCTCGTCAATTCCAGCCTTCATTAAACACTTCTTCAGATCATCCCGCCATTCTGCGACTCCATAGCCCTTGGAGATTTCAATCTGCGTGCATGCGTACTCAGCCATATAGGCAGCGAGCCGAGTAAGTGATTGCCGACCACTGCCACCCACTCCAAGAAGAAGAGCGTTACCCTGTGGCTGCCGAATCACTCGTGCAATACGCGAAACGTGTTCGATGGCGTTCATGAACAGAACCAAGTTCATCGGTGCACTGCTCTCAGCATTATAATCGTTTAGATATTCCTCAACCTGTGCCTGGAGCTTTTCCACGTCAGATATCTCTTCGTATATCTTCGGGTCTGCACCAGGTACCATGTAGTCACCGTAGAATAGCGTTGATGTTGGATGCACTAGCTCCCATGCTGCTTTCTTCGAGGCAGCGTCACCGGATGAGGCTCCAGGTATCCCAAGCGCCTCTCCGAAGACACTTCCGACCTGTGTCTGCAACAAGTTGACGAACCACTGGTGATCACTTGGAGTGGTGAATCGATCCTTAAACACACGCATATTCTCGTGCACCCAGAGGCGCAGCATCTGCTCAAGCTTCACGATGCGTTTGGAGTCGCCCATTAGTACACCCTGAAACACCTTGGCAAGATCACGCAGGTTGAACGTGTAATGCGACTTCGATGGTGTAGGCAGGAGCTCAGCAATCACGGTGTTGTAGATCAGAATGGAAGCCTGCACGAGCTTTTTCGCTATGTGCGGAGATCGAATTTCCTCCGAGAAGCGAGCGAAAAGTTCCCAACAATCGTCTCAAAGACGATTGCCTTGCTCTCGTTTGACATTTCAGTGTACCCGACAATGTTGAAATGGCGGACAAATCGCTGGGTAATGGGATTGCGCCCTCCTCCTGGCGGGCCCATAGAGCATACGAACACGACGTCGATGATCGTTCGGAACGTCAGCAGTTTGCGATCGTACCAACCGCCTTGGTCGAACCATTGGCGAAGAATCTCAATAGGAGGCTGAGCAAAGTATTCTTCTTGCTTAGGCATGTTGAGATCATCCACGTAAATGATGAACTTTTTCCCGGCAGTAGGCCCAAACACTCCTTTACGACGCTTCTCCATCTTTGAGTCGATGAAGTCCTGCGTTTGGTTTGCGCTGCTCTGGGCTGAAAACGCCATATTCAGCGGGATAAACTTGTCGGGGTTTGATTTTTCCAGAAACTGGTTCACGTTAATTGTTTTGCCTGTGCCTGTGGGCCCAACAATGAGCATGTGAACTCCTTGAGGAAGCGTCAAATTCATTAAAAAGTTTGATCGGACTGAGTCACTGGTGGGCACCACAAGTTCCGAAAAAGATGCTGTCGAATCAATGGTAAACGCAGGAATTGTCTGCAGCCATGGTACCCACGTCTCCTTCGAGAGATCGAAAGAGTAGTCGTAAACTTGCCCAGCTTCGGGAATCGGCTTCTTCACATCGTTCCCAATGATTTCTTGCCGGAGGTACGAATCAAATCGATCGCGTCCTGCGTCATTACCAGTTGCACCAACGGACCAAATCAGCGAGAACAAGAACAGACTCTCGACATTCCTCAGATAAAACCCAACTCGCTCCAGCTTCGCTTCCTTCTTCTCATCAGTTTGTAGTGGAGAGAAAAAGCAGTCCAGCAAGCGCAGCAAACTCTGGACAAGGTTTGATGGAATCTGAGGTAACCACTCCTTAACGTAGCTAGTCACGAAAGTCAGTGCCGACCGCAAGTAAACATCGAGCAAATGGTGCAACTGCAAGCACAAACTAACCACCTGTGGCGCACTGCCAACGTTAATATCGCGGACAACTTTCTCCAGCCAACTGTGGACGAGCGGATCAAAGCCTAGCGAGCTAGGCTCCATATACACCATTCCTGTTCGACTGACGGTGGCAGGAGATGCCACAGATAGATCTTCTACCTCAAACATCATAGTCATCTCGTTAGACATTTGGATGATCTCTCCACTCGCTAGACAGAGCTTTTTGTTATCGTCCAGAACAGTATTCATGTTCTCAATCCAGATAGCATCCACAGGACCGTCAAAGATCACCCACTTACGGTCCGATTTTGTGTCACTAGCTGCTTCTCGGTAAAGTGTGGATAAAACTCCGTCCTGCCACTCATGCGTGTTGGCATCAAACTCACCATACAGCTGGCCCATTGTGATCGATTTCGGGTTCAGTTGGAACCGTATGACCTTTTCGTAAGCGTGCCCAATCTCACCGAGCTGCTTTAGTTCTGTAAGTGCGTCAGCTAGGACATTCAGATTAGCCGATTTGCCGCCACCAGTGGAGCCGACTACCATAAGGCCATGACGCACACAGAGTGTTTCGTACAGCTGCACAACCTTCATTAGAAAAACGGGTGCACTTGCAAATACTGCTTCTCGATGGTCAACTTGATCACTCGGATTAGAGCACCGAGATTGAGCTGCGGTCGGCTTTTACCAGGGAAAAGATCACTGATGATACCACCGAAAAGCGGAATGTCGTGAGCAAGAAACTTTGGCAGGTTAACATCCTGCAATGCTCGGAGTAACAAAACCTCCTCATCCATGTCGGGGTCTGACCTCTTGTAATTTCCTGCCGCAGTGATCACAGTCTTGACAGCGCGCATTCCGTAGTCATAGTGCGACTGTGATGACAGCATTTCCGAACAAAGTTTGAACGTCGTAACCATTTTGGCTCCGCATTGCTTGGCTTTCTCGTACCCGTACGCGAAAAACATGATTTCCCCGATCATAGCATAGTCCGGCACCATCATGGCCACCGGTCGGAACAATGCTGCAAGGGAATCCGGTAAGTCCGAGCGACCAGCGTAGCCTGGGTTCATCGTAATGAACACGCCAAATTGAGGATTCACTGCGATGTCTGAGCCTTCGAACAATATCCGTTTGTCTCCGGCGCGAATAGCAAGCTGTAGTGTGGTAACTTGCTGCCCAATCACTGACAACACCTCAATATTGATACGATTGAACTCATCAAAACATGCCCAGGCACCACAAGCAGCTAAGCCCTTGAAGAATTTCCCCATAGCGATGTAGTCTAAACCATCGGAGCAGTTGAAGACGACGCATTGCTTGGCAAGCGCTTTTGCTAAGTCCTTCGTCGTTTCAGTTTTTCCTGTTCCTGCTGGTCCAGCCGGTGCCCCACCGAGAGTCATCTGTAGCGCTGCCATGAGCGTCATGTAACATTTGTCAGTCAGTGGGGTGATCACTAACCGAAAAGAGTTCCCCAAGTACTCATAACCATATGGACGTCGTGCGGAGACCATGTCTGCAAACAAATCGTCTTCCCAATAGTACCGTAGCTGGCTAGACCACATGAAGTCATCTTTGGAGCTCACTTTATTGTTTACGAGACGCATCGTCACATCACGAGCATGCACATCAATAACGGCCAGCGCACCAACACTAACACGGGCAAGTTTGTCTAGGTGGCCTCGCACCATCTGCACCATATCAGCAAGCTGCGCTAGCTGGCGTTCCATCATGTGTCTAACTCCATCGCTACCAGACGCCAGCATTTCCTCCTCCATTTCGCGGGTCCAGTGAAATTGACTGCCGTTCAAGACACACATCCCTGGCCACTTTTGGATCCACTTCGTGCGTGAAATCTTCGTGTAGTCCTGGATAGCTTGGTACATGACATCACGGATGGAGACTCGCATCATGTCCTCCACCTCAGTCATCCAGTGCTCGACATTCTTGCCAACCGGATTGACAGGTTTTGTCATCGCTACTTTTTCACCTTCTGCCGAGATCATCGCAGTGATTGTAAGATCCTCTTGGAACTCGACCGACACGATTCCTTCAAAGCACTTCTTTAAATGTGGTTGCACCAGCTTCACATCTTTGCTCTCGGATAGGATTGACAGCAACTCCTCGTTCGACAGAAAGTAAAAGCGACTGAAAGCCGAGCGCTTAGTTTCAAGAAAGTCACTCAGCCCTTTTTGTACCTGCTCCAAAACCTGTTGCTCTCTTGAAAGCGATCAAGTAATTTGTCATTGTTACAGAAGTTGATGGCGCTGGGCTTTTGCTTAGCTGCTGCAAGTGTCTGGCGCCAATTCTTGTCGACAGTCGCAAATCTCTTTCCTTCTGTTGGGAGCTGTTTGTTAATGTCTGGCGAATCGAAGATAGGCTGTAGATACAACCAGCTACGTTGGACTTGAATCCACTCGTCCAGCACATCGGAGACGGTGCTTAATGTTCGCTCCCACCTGTTAATCCGCTCTTCGAACGGTTTCTTAAAGGTTGAGAACTGCATGGCCTGAGTGGTTGTGATCTGCTCGTCCAACAATGCTTGAATTTCGTCTACACTCTTCAGCACAAACGTTTCTGTTTCACGATAGTCTACAACGGTCAGGTTCACCCCGGCCCATTGTTCTTCCATCGTGTTTAAAGTTTTTCAATCTGGTATTCTTTCCCGGCAGTCTCGCCGATGCGTGAAATTGCGTCGATGTGCGCTTCAAGACCCAAACCCAAAACGTAGCTGAGCTTCATACTTCGGTCGGGGCGAAATGTCATCTGAATCTCTTGGTTGATTTGGTTCCAGTGACGATCCTGCATACCGGGGTTACGCATGGATAAGATGAGCGGGACGTGAGGACGGAAGGCAGCGATTTCATCTTTGATAGTCGACGCAATACTCCCGCACCCTTTAATATTCAGCTTCTCGAATTGCTTGAGCGCCTTCTGAATAGCCGCCCAGTTCGCTTCGACGAATGTCTCGATTTCCTCTCCATTAATGTCTAAGAAGGCGCCATCCATCCACTTCCTGTGCTCTCTTAGCCAGTTGTTAGCTGTCTTCCATAGCAACGTGTAAGGCTCGAAATCGCGCCGGATTTTTGGATCTCGTCGTAGTCCGTTATCTCTTGTCCAAAGAGAGCTTCACGAGAATTGAATAGCTTGGCGTCCTCATCGGCCTTCGCAATCTTCTGTTCAATGTTGACAACGTACTTGTAGACCTGGTCCAAGCGAGCGATGTCCGTGTACTGACGGAAGCCTTCGGCCTCAGTATGAAGGATTCGTAATGATTCGGCAAACTCCGCTTGGTGATCGGTCATTTCGGACGAGAATTGGGCCTTTTGCATCTGTAGCATGTGCCCCATGCGCTTCATCTGCTCATTGATTTTATTCGGACACAATCGCACCTTCCAGATAGTCATGAAGTCGTCGCGATCATATGGATATTGGAAGTAGTCCAGTACGAGACGGTATTTAATGAGCTGCTGGCTTTGGGTCATCAATGGCGCTATCTGTGCAGGCACACCTTCTAGGTAGGCGTTCATCTCAGTCAGCTCTTCGATGTTCTGTGGAGTCTTTTGCAGCTGTCTGTTAACCATTTCAAACTTCTCCAAAAGCTCCTTCGCTAGTGTCGTGGAATTCTTTAGCTGTAAGTCGAGCAGCTTCTTCGCCAGACGACGATGCTTATCTGCTAACATAGTTCGAATGCTTAGGCAATTAACCGAATACATTCCCAATTCGACATTGGTCGTTGGAATGAGATCCTCAACAGCAAGCGCTTCCTGGAAATGCTTCTTGATAGCCTCTTGAATCATCGCGAGATTGGGTGGTTGCTGAACTTGGAACTCGGCAAGGTATTCCTCCTCCTTGACATTCATGAAATGGATATATGCCTCATAGCGCTGGAGATATGCTTGCAGAGGAAGCGCTGCCTTATCCATAAGGGATTCGATGCTCTCTCGAAGTGATATCACCCAGTTTTCGTTCCCGTTCACGCACGAAAGGCACGGCATACTGCTCCAAAGAGTTTGCTCATGACCATTTGCTCCACTTGTTTGATGTTCTTTAAGTTATCGAGCATTTTCATGAAGATATCGAGCACGACAGTTTTGAACGCTCCAATATTTGTGCTGAAGGAAAACACGTGACCAAGCTTCGGCTCAATGAGGTGGTGTGGGCATTCTTCGGAGGTATCCTCTGGGTCCTTTGGGCGCCAACTGGCAACTTTGTGAGCAGCGATGTCAACTTCACGCTGGTTAATCACGTAAAGCCCTGATGATACACTTAAATTCACTGCGAATAATGATGTGGGCACCAAGTGCTGCCTTTCCAGACACATATGCTGCCACTTGATATCACCAAGCTTGGCACGGTTTAAGTCCGGGTAGCTGACAAACGCCGTCTTCGCATCCACAATGTGTACGTCGCCGACTGTGGCATCGTTGATAAAGTCGTGAAATTGATGGAGGGAATGGTCGGTGAGAAAGCGAAGAGTATCCTTCATGGAGAAGTTGACGCGGCGCAATAGCGATCGAAGTTTACTGAACTCGTACGTGTCTTGACGAGTCTCCTGCAGGTAGTACCAGCCTTTCCCAACGTTCCCCAGAGACGACTTGATGATAGACGCTACTTTGACTGGCCATTCCTCGGTAATTGTCTTGAGAACCGATCGTTCGAGAGCTTGCTGGCGCTGCTGAAACTCTTCCAGCTTCACACTGCGGCCTGGCTTCACACTGAAGAGCTCCAGCTGCAGTATACGATAGCACTCTTCGTTGACTTTAATGAGCGCCGTGAGTGCCTCGGGTGACGTCAGGAACGTTTGAAATGAAAAGCCGATGAACTGGTCTGCGTAGTCTACAGGTGGTGCGATAGTCCGTTTGAAGTTGTTAGACGTTGGCACAGTAACTCTTGGACAAGGGTCCGCAGGAATCTCCTCCTGCTTGGTGAGAAATCCGCTAAAAATGTCTGGGTTCCGACCGATGTCATGATGGAAGTCAAATACGATTCGACTCATCGTTCGCAGGTAGCTCAGCTGAATCTGATGGATGATGCGAGTTGTATCGGGAATTCGAAGGCTTTTCCCTTGAAAAACAGTGGTGGCTAGTCGAACAATCTTTCCCAAACTCGCGTTGCCGAGCTTATGTAGTTCTTCGACCGGCATACAGTCAACATAGAAGTTTTTCCGTAGCAGGTTCTGTGCTTGCACTCTTGCCAATTGAGCTGCTATAAATCGATCTGCAAAGTTGCTCGGGTCTTCGGCCTTGAAACAAATATCCAAACGCCTGCATTCTTTAACCTCTGCCTTGCTGTTGCGCTGGAATTCTACCGAGAAAAACTGCGTTTCGGCGTTATACCCCACCACGAAGGCAGGGTACCAGGCACTGACAACTCCTCGCGTGTTGTAAAAGGCTCCGGTGACCGGGATGCGCACGCTTCCATCGCGTTTGCGTCCTAACCGGATCCACTGTGCTGGCTCATAAACTTCGTAGCTTTCATCATCGAACAAGTGCAGTTCCAAGCTGTCGATGATCGTCTTGGCGGTTCCGCTGTTGTCCTTCTCGACTTTTTGGTAGAGTGGTGAACTCTGAAATTCGATCATTCGTTTCTTCAGCAGCTCACCTACGTCCACGGACTCGTAAAGCCGCTTTTTCCGCTCCACTTCCACTTTGCGAGGAGGTAAATTCGGCACTCGTTCGTAAGGAACGAACACTTTTGGCTCCACTTCTCCATCCTCTCGCTCTGCTGGATCCACTGAAGCGATCACATGGCCACCACCGACTGAAAAACCTGTGGGGAGCTGCACAAAGGAGGCTGGTGAACTAATATGCGACGAGTCCTTAATGACAGTTCTTCTGGTTGGGGAGTTGGCAGGGGAGGCGAGAGTGAGAGTGGGCTCGAAGTTGACAATTCCGATGGGGACTCGGGTCGCCTCCTTCGCTGGACTTGTCGATGGAGCCAAACGACTTGGACTTGACCCCTGCAGACACGCAACGCAGAGTGGAGTTAGTTCAAGTATCCTCAAAACACTCTCGGCACTCGACAGCATACCCCCGTGTGGTTGCGATTCATATTGCCGCCTCTGGCGATTTGTGACGTGAATGGACGCCTCTGGAGTGTCGATGAAGGAGCCTAAAATCAAACGAAACTCCAGCAAAGCTAGTGACCGTTGTGCTCTATTGCTGTAAACCTTACAACACTGGCAACGAGTACGACTTGGACATGCCGTTGTCGTCCTTACTGTCGTCTGTGGACCAGCCTTGCAGATTTTCGGCAGGTGTCTCGGGTGACCTTAACCGACCACTTTCATGGAGGGGAGCCCGCTCTCTCCGTTTTCGCCCAAGTCAAAGGCTGACCTCGAACTCAACGGAGAGTCTTTCCGGAATGGTGTCATGGGTGAGCTTGGGGTCGAAGCCTTTGGTAATCGGAACCCAGCGCGAAGGATGTAATTGGCGCTATTGGGGGTGAAAGTAGATCCTGACCGAGACGATGGCGAGTCTTCACCAAGTCCGGAAGCCGTGATGGACATGGAGGCGCGCACCGACTTTCGTCGAGCTGCCCCTTTGCTGGCTGAGGACAGACCCACAAGGCGCGTGGTCTCTAGGAATTCGCTTCCAGTTGAAACGGTGTCCTCCTTCGGGTTGTTCCTGATCAGTGGGGTACTTGTACTCACCTTTTCTCCCATTAGAGTCCGTCGTTTCATACTTGCGCTAATCATGTTGTTCACCGTGTCGATGTAGAGCTCTCGCCGATCCAGCGAACTCTTGTCGAACTGCTCGCCGATGTTCTTGTTATTCATGATCTTGGTGTGGATTTTCACCCTTACTTTGTCCATGATACCAAATTGTTGGTTGATCATGTCCTCCTCCATATTGTTCTGGCTTCTCACGTCCCTGTTGCAGCCGATCTGGAGAATTTCGTACTCGGCACGGGCCACCATTAGGTCTGCAATGAACTGGCAGTCACGGACAAGAAGCTGCTGTTGCCGCTCATTAAACACCTTCCTACCACCGGCATTGTTGTCAGGGCGTGCACTTTGTTTGTTACTGGACCTTGCCGACGTCTCGAATTTCCAGCATTCAGACACGAAGCTTTCACAAATACGGTCGATTTCACGATTCATGTCGGCCAAGTCCATGTTGCGTATTGAGGAACGGGCTACGACATCAGCAAAGTGCTCCTGCTTCTGCTGGAAGGTAGCGTACAAGGCCTCTACGCGGTCAGATTCTTTGTCGACGATTGCAACGAGCTTTGATGTAGCCGTTTGAATCTCAGCACGATTTTCAGCCTGAAGTGCCATCATCTTTGATTCTGCGGCATCCTGTCGTGCCTTCATCTCTTCCTTGGCGATATGTAAGCTGCCCAGGGAGGAATTAATTGTTTGGTTCTCGTGATACTGGTTTTTGAAGTTCCTGTCCACCTCGCGTCGAGTTTCCTCGATTTCACGCTTGTGCGCGGATGTCACCTCTTCAAAGTGGAAAAGCTGGTTCTTCACCATAGCGAGCTCATTGTCCATGGACTGTGTGAGCTTTTCGTGGTCAGACCTGAGGGTCAACGTCGACGTTTGCAGGCCGGCGATGGAGCGGTCCGTTGCTTCCATGTAATCTTTAACCTTTAGAGTAAACTTGTCCGCAGTGTCCGTAGCACGCTGCAACATGAACGACAAGTGGATGCTTTCTTCCGATATTTGGCTCAAGCTTTGTTGAATACGATCTATCGAGTCAAACGCCTGGGTAAATTGCGTTTTGTTGTGGTCGTCAGTGGCGCTAATTTGCTTCTGTATTGCCGCAATCTTCCGCACACTGTCAGTGGCTGTGAGAGCAACAACATCAAGCTTTGCAGCGACAGTTTTTATCTCATCATCCAAGTTCAAATTCACTAGACCAGTCACAACACTCTGCACCGAAGCGACTTCGCTCCGCACGATCGCCTCGCTTTCGGCAATTTTCTCCACTAATTGGTTTTCCAGGTACGTCTTCAGTTCTTCCTGGGCCCTGAAAGCCTTGGTGACTTCTGATGATAGGTACTCGACCACCTTCTGCGTGCACTCGAAGCTATTCGCTTTCTCCTCGAGCGCATTTACTGCTGACATATTTACTTCCAAGTTCGTGGTTGTTTCCATAAGCGAATTCTTAACTCCCTCGATTTTCTCCTCGATGCTTTCTTGATTTCTGCCCATTTCAAACAAAACCTCCTCCACTCGGCCTTGCTTTCTGGCCAGCACTTCCGCCATTTCGGCATTTGAGCTGTTGATGTCCTCCTGCTCCGACCTTGAAGTCAGCATGTCTTCTAAAAGTTTGTTTGATCTCGCGTCCACCTCATCCAGCATTCGCTGGCGGTCTGTTTTCATCTGCTGACCAATCCTCTGCTCTGCGCTGATGAGGTCATTGCGTGTAACACAAGTGCGCAGATTCTCATTGAGTTTGTCCATTTGTGACTGCACGACTCCCTCGTGCTTTTCGTTGCGAGCTTTAATAACAGCGTCTCGACGCTTGATCTCGGATTGCAGTCGTGTCACGGTTTCCTTGGCTTCCTGAAATCCCTGCTTCAACGCCGAAAAATCGTTTGTCTGTCGGTGCACAAAATCCCAGAGCGGCTTAAGCATCGCCTCCAAGTACTGCGGAGAAACGCCATTTACAACTGGCCTTGAAATTTCTCCTGGTTGCACACTCGCTGGCGATTCTTTAGCTGCTGCAAATTCTTCAGTCATGTCCCTCGACGACGCCATTGGCGCAAGTTGAGAGCGAAGTGGAGAGGCTGAACCAGGGTCCCGTGAACGGCCAGTGGCTTGTCGATGATGTGGCGTTGGGTTAAATGCAGGTGAGGCAGATGCACTGCTCGAGCTCGAAGCATTGAGCAGCATTTCGTGACGCAGATCCAGCACCTCCTTTTGCAGCGACCCGACTTGGTCTCGCAGAGTTTGGCACTCCACTACAGTGTCCACATTGTTTGCCACCTCTGCCAGTGCCTTTAACAGCCATGAGGGCAGTGTAGTACCGCTTAAGAGCTCATTCTTCTCCAGCGCATTGATCTGCGTCCGCAGACTTGTAATCACGTCCACCAGAGATTCTCCATTCAACAGAAAATCGGGCGACGTGCGCCACGTCAACCTCGTGGCGTTCGCGTCCATGGTGACGTGGTGTAGAGCAATACTGGCAACTGATCGTTGACTATATATGGTCGATTGTTTTGTGCGACGCTGACAACCTCGTTGAAGCCGTCGTGTCCCTCCGTGTGCATTTTCATCAGTTGGCGCTTTGCAGCTCCGATGAAGCCGAAGCGGACAGAACGAGATGACAGCAACGGGGAAATAGCGGCAGCCAAGATGCCTCGCGGCTAGGGAGTATGGCGCAATCCCCTTCATGGCTCGCCAGGCTGAGCGTGCGCACATGACGGGGCTCTCGCCCATCGAAGAGATGCGGCTAGCTCAGAACGAACTGCGCGCCAAAGCAGCGGCCCGGATGCCGCCGCCTGCCGATTCCAGGCGCAAGACTTTGCAGAAGCAATTCACGCAGACGAGTCTCATGAAGCTCGTGACCATGCGCGATATGGTCCGCAAAGCCAAAAACCGAGCTAAAGTGGCCGTGCGGCCTCAAGGTGCCAAGATTGGCGACTTCAATGACCAGCGGCTGGAGCGAGACATGGATGACTTGACGCCTGGTAGGTAGAGCACAGTCTACACTGTACGATGCACAAAGTTCGGGTCCTGATCGCTGGTGAGTGCAGCCGAGGCTTTGGATTTTGTCGAGACGGTATCCAAGAACGAACTCATGATCAACATGAAGAAGCAGAAGTTCGACGAGTCAGCTGTGCCAAAGTACATCCTATCTCCCAACAGCAAGTTCCGTGTGCGATGGGATCTGCTCTCAGTGTTCCTCATCTGCTGTTAGTGAATTCTCTATCTTCTTGGTTGCTGTGAAAGTGGACTAACTTGGCTGTCATTTCACCCACAGACAACTCTTTCAGCATTCCGGTAAGTTGCCAGTATCACTATAGTGAAGGATAGCTGTCGTCGCCTTACTGTCGATAAATGTCCGCGTTACACGTATATGTCAGTTCCAGCTATCGTTTGGCTCCACCATCTCGCACTCGAATGCTATGCTGGACTATTTCCAACGCTTCGTGGACGCCTTCTTTATGGCAGATATTGTAAGTGCATTCGCCGCACAATGCCGCAACATGTTTCGAAGAAGTTATTTGGACACTTAGATAACCCACTGTGGGGTCACCCCTGCAATGGATAGATTGTCAACTTTTGCTCCGCTTACGAGGAACGCGGCCAAATCGAAGTGCGGGTCAAATCGATCGCCATGAAATACCTCAAGTCGTGGTTCTTGATCGACTTTATATCGGCCTTCCCTCTGTATTACATCACGGGACAGTACTATCGAATCCCGCAACTCGCGCGAATGTTTCGTCTCTTTCGGCTTCTTCGTCTTGTCCGAATGTTGACCATCACGCGCATTCTTAACAGGTGAGTGGCCAAGCCAGCTTAAATTGCCGACGCTTTACCATGGCTCATCCGCTTTTTCAACAGGCTGGACTACGCGCTTCTTCTGCGATCGACGGTGAGCAGCATCTTCAAATTTTGCATGCTCGTATGTTTTACGTCTCACTGGCTCAGGTAAATGGCACACTTGATCTCAGTCAATTCATGCTACTTTGATGAGCTTGCAAATGTTGCTGTCCTAAAGCTGCTTCTTCTTTCTTATTGGTCTCGACGACGAAGACGGATGGGTGAACTCGATGGGGCTACTAGACAAAGGTTTGTACGAGAAATATGTCACGTCCTTCTACTGGGCGATCATGACCATGTACGTGATCAACCACCACATTTTCGTCAAAAGTCTCAGTATGAAGACTCCATCGTTGACTCCACTACATTGTACGTGTCCACACAGGACGACGGTAGGATACGGAGATGTACATCCGACTACGACTCATGAGCGTATTTTTGCCATTGTCGCGATGGTGGTTGGAGCCTGGATCTTCGCGTATGGTATCACGAACGTCGTTGCCATGGTGACCAACCTGAACGGGCCGGACAGTCGCTTCCAGCTGCGGATGGACGAGCTAAACGACTACATGGAGGCTCGTGAGCTGCCAATGCAGCTGCGGTATGAAATTCGAGAGTTCTTCTTCAATTCACGCATTTCAGCCGAGTCCAAGCTTGCTAATGAAGGTAAGATTCTGGCAGAGCTGTCAGCATTGCTTCGTTCCAAGATCGCATTCGCCATCAATGACAGCGTGCTGAACAAGATGCCCTTTTTCGCCGGTGCCGACCACAACTTCCTCATGGAGCTAGCTCTCAGTATGCGCATGGTTTGCTTTCCACCTCTTGAAGAAGTCATTCTGGAGGGCGAGATCGGTGAAGAAATGTTTTTATCTTCCGCGGCGTAGTAGAAATTGTCAAGTCAGGCGTTCAGCTCGGACTGCTGGGCCAAAAGCAGTACTTTGGTGAGATGGCCATCCTAAACCAGAACTGCTTGCGCACAGCTACTGTCCGCACTCTGTGCTTCTGCGAGCTGCGCATGCTCACTCGAGAGAAGTTCCTCATCGCGCTCGCTCACTATCCGGCCATGAAGCAGCGCATTGCACGCATCGTAGACAAGCGCACTAAAATCACTCCGAAAAAGATGAGTTCCAAGCAGTCCGAGGCGTCACTGACCGCCCTAGAGAAAATGGCTGCATCGGCGGCAATCGACGACACCACGGTTCAGCAAATCGTGACCCCCACACCCGAAACCACACTCAACCGCATTTCCCAGCTCAACACGGATTTCTCGGGGTCTTTCCGCTCGCAAACTGCTGAGAGCGACCTGGAAAAAATCAAGCTAAAGTCACGAGTCTCATCCAGCAGCAGGACCGCCTCGCTCGACTCGTGGAAAATCTCGAAGTGCAGGTAGGCGAAGTCACAGACTCTCTCTGATCAAGCATATCTGTTAGTGAGTTAGTCTGCCCCATATCCGAATAGAATGCAGGATAACAAAACAAACAAAAAATGCACAGCAAGGTTCGTTAAAAAGCAAGGATTAAGCACGACCTGCTTTGGGACAAAAACCTTGACTCCTCCGTGCCGTCCAGCTCTTCTTCTTCGTCTATAGGGTATACTTGAACCGTTCTCTACATGAGGTTGTCCGTCTCCTCGGGGATCCGCACCGTCATGCCTTCCATGTCCTTGGTCACTTGGATCTGACAGCCCAACCGCGACGTGTCTGTGAGTCCCCAGGCCAGGTCCAGCATGTCTTCCTCCTCCTCGCTGATCTCCGGCAAGTCGTCAAAGATGCGCTTCTCGAACACCAAGTGGCAGGTGGAGCAGGCCAGCTCTCCACCGCAGGCGCCCTCCAGCTCCACGTCGTTCTCGTGGGCCACGTCCAGCAGCGTCGCTCCTTCTTTCGCACTGACGCTGGTGCTCTCTCCCTCTCCGTCCACGAAGGTGAAGGTCACAGCCGAGAACGAGCGACGGCCAGCAGCAGCAACAGCAAAAGCAGCCGACGGAGAGCGAGACGGACGATGGAGCGGCAAGCGACGCGTAGAGCGCAGCACTCGAGACAGCATGCTGCTTGACGTCTGGCCCAAATTGATTGTGAGGTGGTAGTCATTTTGGGTTTGTGTGGGAAAAAGGGACGGGGTACCCCACCAATCAGAATCGATTTCAGTGCAATTCCCATCGTCCGATTGGCTAATTGGTGTTTTTGGCCTTTCTCGACGGGGCCACCCCTTTTGCATGTTTCTGTCGCGTCCGTCCGGTTTCTTACGCGGGAACGCACGTTTTCCGTCCACACAAGAGCCGCGAGCGCTGACACGCCTGTCAAGACAGTGAAAGTGCCCCAATCTAGCTTCGATCCTACATCGCCGTTGTAGGAATCAGGTGTGACGATTAAGATGATACCATCGGCGCCGTTCACAAGGGAAAAATTCGCCATGAGAACTTGTTCCTAGTAGTTCTAGAGCAGCCATGATGTATTGCTACTGTTAGGTGTTATTGTCTAAGATGCCGTCCATTCCGCCCAAGTATAATCAGCGTTATCTACGAGAACTGGAGCAAGTGCTGGTGGAGGGTGAGCTGCACGACAAGTATCCAGGCTGCTGGGTGGTGTACGACGAGCAAGTGTGGGTCTTGCTCACCGTACTTGCTCAAATTCACCACGACCACCGCCGTACAAGGGACACCTTTGCGAAGATGGATATGCTCTCCAGCATGTTTGCTGGGGAGTATCTCTATCTTGATGATGACGGCGTTGGCGAAGTCAAAATACGGAAGGAAGACCCGTTCATCACGGGTGATGTCTACGTTCGCTTCGATCATGCCATCTACTACAAGCCCGATGACACCATCTACGTCGCGAGCAGCGGCTCGCCAACGGCGGAAAGCAATGTTTGACTACGAGTTCAAGTCTGACCACAACATCGCTGATTTAAAGCAGCACGACCTGCTCGTTTACGAGCCGCCGCTCGGTGGCTCCGATGGGGTGGAGAAGCGGGAGCGAGTTGCATTCCGGTTGAGAGAGCGCGAAGCACTGCAAGTGCGGATCGAAGCCAAGCGACGACCACCACCAATATGCTATCAGAAACCTACGCGATGCATCTCTACTGGTATTTATGTGTTGGGTTGCGGCCCGCTGCATGCCTTTACCGGGGAGGACGGGCATCTCACCGTCAACAAGCTCGGCATGAGCGAGACGGACTTAGGAGATAGAGTGAAAACGGAGGCGGCGCCTGGAGATCTCGGGAGGTATGGTGCGGTGGATACGATGTGGTTTGCCGAACTAGACTACACCGCCGCTCGAGACGCAGAAAGCGATCTGATCTACGAGGCAAGTCTACGAGGGTTGACATTTCAGTTCTACAATGCGTTGGAGAAGGCCAGTCGTGAGTTGGCGTGCACAACTCGTGTTTCAATCCATATCCTGCATCAAATCTTCATTCGCGTCGTGCAAAAGTATCGACGACCTTCGGTTGTTGCCGAATGCCGCCGAAAGGAGGCGAGTAGGAATCCAACGTCTGAAGATGCTACATCGGCTCCAAAACGCAAAAAGCAGAAAACGCGCGACGTACAGCCGATAAAACCCGCTCCACTGCCACGATTGCCACTCATGCCGCTCCAGCGTCCAGCTGTCGGTGTATCCGACCCTCCTGAGAGATCCCAATCACTGAGGCAGAGTCTACAAGCGGCACCAACGTACGTGATCGGAGGCGTCAATTTGCTTTGCGAATGAGAGCTCGGACGCGTATAAAGAGAAGATATCTGTCGTCATCTTGAATGCAAGATGTACATTTCCTCGTCTTCTACCGGCTGTGCTGGCCAATCTCGCTCTGTGTCTCGCCCAAATCGTCACTATCTCCCTCACACACAGCGGCGTCTACTGTAGTGCCGCCACGGCCGACAAGTAGTGGGTGCGTAAGATAATGCATGCGAGCTGCTCTCTCGAAGGCAACCCGACTAACTCTGTCAAGTTCCAGCAACTGCTCACACTCACTAGAAGTCACGTGCACCGACGGCACTCTCTGAAGGGATCACTCTGGTCCGGTGACGCCGTCGTATCGGCGATGCTGTGCCTCGCACCAATTGAAGGGAAGGAGCAGATTTGAGTGACCTTCGACATCGGATCGCTACGCAATGGAGGCGAGTCGTTCATCACAGAGGGGAGACTTCGTCCAAGCGCGTGTCCGCCTCCACCGTATTATAGAGCTTGCCCTCAAGCTGTTCCTGCCCCATCGCTGCCGCTGCAGCCTCTACGAACACCACCACTTTTTAATCCGACGCTTTTCGCCAGTAAAATCGCTCTACGCACACGACGCTACGGCACGCATCGGAAGATGGGGCGCAGTGGGATCACTCTTTTGATGCACAAGGGACCGCGCCCATTATTGCATTCGCACCCACGCCGACAGCGAGTGCGTGTCTGACCGACTGACCGAGCGCGTCAGTATTCGACTTTCACAATGGCCATGCGGGGATCTCGACGATCGTTGTTGATCACTTTCTTGGCAGGAGTTGCCATTGCCGGTGCGAGTTCAAGCAGCGGCAGTAGTGGCAGTGGAGGCGACAGCAGCACAGCGACCGACCGAAGTCTTGTGAAACTCGAGACGAGGTCCGGAATCTTGCCATGGGTGGACCCAGACACACCGGAAGAGTTCCGGTCCTATGTGTCGTCCCGTGGAGATACGTGGGAGCTTGTGATGAGCGACGAATTCAACGATGTGGCTCGCAACTTCTCGGCCGGAGGAGACCACATCTGGACGTCCATGGACATGCCCGACGGCACAAACAACGCCTTGCAACTCTACTCGCACGACATGACGTCGATCGAGTGTGATGACGACGAGGAAGGACTATGCTACATGCAGATCAAGTCGATTGACGAGGTCAGCAACATCACGGTCTGGAACAGCTACCTGCGTCCACCTGGCTACCAGAACTCCATTTTCGTACGTGTTTGTTCCCTTCTCTGGCAAAAAGGATCGGTTTATTTATTGAATGTGCTGTTGAAAGTACTATCGGTCAGGCATGCTTCAGACCTGGGATAAGTTCTGCTTCCAAGGCGGCATGCTGGAGGTTCGCGCAAAGCTTCCAGCCGTTCTGGGGGAGGACAGCAACAACACGGACGTTGGCAAGGGCAACAATGCTCGAGCGACAAAAACGAAGTATTACCCAACCTGGCCAGGCATCTGGCTCATGGGGAACCTGGGTCGCGCGCTGTTTGCATCTTCAACGGCACGAATGTGGCCATTCTCATACAATGAGTGCAACGAGACAGTTTTCGACTCCAGCAACCAGCGCATCAGCGCGTAACCCCGACCCTGGATCGGGCATGAACCCGTACCAGGGTCGCGGTGCTGTAGAGATTGACCTGCTGGAAGGTGGTGGTGTGGCTATATCGTCCTCAATTCAGATCGCGCCAGGAATGCCTGCCGACTATCGCCGTGCAGCTTACAACGAGTCCCTCGGTGATTGGAGTTACTGCATGTACAGCCAAGAATGCACCACAATTGGTGCCAACTTGCCAGGCGTGCCGACGGAATATTATGAAGAGCTTGGTCATGTGACGTGGTACCAGGGGTTGCGCTACGGAGCCAACAATTACTGCGTCAGGGATGGGAACGAGACGCAGTCGTATACCAAGGTTGCAGCCGCTATGAAAAACATCACGGAGAATTCGTGTGATCTATCGTATTGCCCTGCGTCGAACGACGTACATGGCGATATGAGCTACATCGACGGTGATAAGTCGCTTGGACACTGGAACATCAACACAAACGGCACGTGTTTTCCTGAAATGAATGGCTACCAAGGTGTGTACTTGTGCGACCCGGACAACCAGGACAGCCGCTGCTCGCAGCCACGTAATAGCTCGACACCAAAGACTAACGTCATGGAGCCGTACAACTACCAAATGGATGCCCTCTCGTCGAATTGGCCCATACACATGGGTGCCTACTACGACTACGTTGCTTATCAAGTCGAATGGGTCACAGGTGACGCGGGTTATCTTCGCTGGATGCTGGGTGGGTACCCCATTTTTGAGATTCCAGCGTCGTCCGTGGTTAATACTCCGCAGGGCGGAAGCGTGTCCAATCCACGTCTCACCTTCCCAGAGGAGCCATCCTACATCATTCTTAACGTCGCGCTGTCCGCATCATGGGGCACATATCCGCCTAATCCCGGTAAGCCCTGCCGCGGCGACGGCACAAGCGCAGAAGACAACTACATTTGTGACTCGTTCCCGCTCTACATGAAAATCGACTACGTGAGATTGTATCAGGACATGTCCGAAGGCTCTACTATGGCGCGTGAGTGTGACCCCGCATCGCACCCGACGCGACAATGGATTCTCGACCATCTGAGCGATTATGTGGACGGAGACAACAAGCACGTCGAGGTTCAAGGTGGAGCACCATGCCGCGACTACAAAGACTGCACGATTCCCTTCAGCGTACAGTATACTTTCCACACAGGAACTTGCAACACTAACACAAATCGCTGCGAATGCACGAACGAGTTCTGGGGTGGCCCGCGCTGTACGTTCCAGTTGGGCGCTACGACAGCTAACGGTGACGACGCATCAGAGATCACATTCGGGCCGCCGCCCTACGCGGCTGTCGTAGTGGTGGGTGTTGTGGTGACCTTGACGTTCTTGATTATGCTTGTGGTGGCAATTCGACAACGTTCCAAATCGATGCAGGATGCTGCGAAGACCAAGGAACTGGGGCGAAGCATGGTAAAGGATGTACAATATGCTAAGGCCATGATTACAACTGATAATATGGCTATCCTCAGCTCCGTCGATGTGGACGACGAGTCCACCGACACCAGTAAGAGCTTTACCGCTAGCGGACCATATCACCGCTTCCGCTAAAATAAAAGAGTGAACTCGATGTGGTACCAAAGTAGATTGACTTCTCTCAACTGTTCTGCATCGCTTCTCTCGGTAAGCAATGTCATTTGTCAGTAGAGTAGTCCGGGTGGCGTAACGTTTGCACATCGATTCACGCTTATGCATGCAGCTTTTCAGCACGCCGGAACAAGTTGTCTACAATGTTTCCAACATTCTCGATGACGCCGAGACCCGAGGTATATGTTTTCTAGACAAAAAATATCATTAAAGTCAGTCATCGCCATTCGAAACCGAAAATGTTGTCATCGCTTACGTCCACTGTGGGGCTATCGTATACGATCAGTTGCCCCTTGCCTTGGTCCAAGATGCCGTGGAACTTGTGGTCCAGTATCATTTGCGACAACCTTCACAGACAAATGTTAAAATACAAGGTTGCTTAAATAGCCGTAGGAAGTCGAAAACAATGACGGTTTACACTTACTTCAGCTCAATCTGTGCCAGCGGCAACTTGATCAGTTTCGCCACGTGCTCTATCTCGACACAGGAGAAGGGTTGGATGATCTTGATCAGGTTGCTCTCTAAGAGCTGTTCATACAGCTTGCCCAGGTGGTTTTTAATTAGCGAGTCTTCCACAAGCTCTGGACAGCATAAACGGTCAGAATGACTAAGTCAGTAACATGAGCAGAACACAATCCAACGCCACAGCTTTCATAAACTTACGAGTAGCGTACTTCTGCGTTGCCGCCTCGAACAACTCAAGTGAACGCTGTTCGTGCGCCTTGGCGACGGCCTGCATCGCCTCCAGATCAACTCCGATAAACTTCATCGCCTGCTTGCTGTTAATGATGAGGTTCACCTCGCTAGCTCCACCGCTAGCAATCTTGGAGAGTAGCATGTACTTCAGGCATTTCAAACCCTCCACCTCGTCCAGCGTTGACAGCGCCTCGAACGCCTCAAAGAAATACGAATACGCCGTCTTGTAATCGCGCTCCTCAGCGTGCAGAATACCCGACATCTGGTCGATCTGGGCCTGTGTGCGCGGCACCACGTAAATCGTGTTGGAAATACTGCGCGCCGCGGTGAGTGCAGCCTTGGCCTTCGGCACATTGCGCAGTGCGTGGTGCAGCTTGCTCTCTACAAGGTGGATCTCCACCAGCAGCTGCTTGTCATCCAGCTTCTTAATCTCACGCAGCAGCTCCGTGATCAGATCCAGCGCTGGTTGGAACTTTTCCTGCTGGAAGTAGCTGCACTCCGCAACCAAAACAACATCCACATCTTGTGAGAAACATAATGAACAAGAACAAAAGACAATAAAATCTCACATGGAGGCAAGACGCGCCTCCACACGCTGTCGCAGGAATGTGTGCTTCTCCTGCGTGCACCACTCGATCGAGTCC
The DNA here is from genome assembly GCA_011947355.1 of Phytophthora boehmeriae. NCBI lineage: Eukaryota > Oomycota > Peronosporomycetes > Peronosporales > Peronosporaceae > Phytophthora > Phytophthora boehmeriae. The sequence continues at coordinate 114,601 of JAAVTJ010000194.1, read as the reverse complement.
AGACACAGGTCCGCCTGCAACTGCAGAGCCTTCTCCGAGTCCAGCACCTTCACTTTAGCCACCATATCGATCACCGTCCGCACTGCAGCAGCAGAAAGTTTAGTATACTCTACGCAGATCTGTATAAGAGCATCTGGGTCATAGTCGCACCGATCTTGCCAGTCTTGGCGCGAGCGAGAGTGGCGAAGAACGGCCGCAGCGACTGCAGCAGCGTGGCCAGCTCCTTCTCGCGTCCGTACTGGATGTAGAGCTGCGCCAGTTTGTAGATCGAGTGCTCTTTCACGCGCTGCACCTGCTCCAGCGCCGCGTCCTCTCCAGCTGCGTCATAGAATTTTAGAAATGAATTAGAAATAGAGTATCTGAGAGATCTTAAAAGTGTGTGTTACCGTAGGAAATGAGGCTCCGGAAGGCCTGAATGGCCGCGTCGGGGGTTGACGAAGCACTCAGAGCTGCCGCCAGATCCTCCGCGTCCTCGAACTGCGTCTGCAGTGGGTGGGTCTGCTCGACCTCCGTCATCTCCACGTCCTGCATACTCGCCATAGTGTCGTTCTCCCCTTCAAGGCCTGGATCTTAAGTGGGAGGTATACTGAATCCAAGTGTGTAATATTGACCAATCACCAACCTCAGTCGATCTTATTGGTCAGAAACAAATCCGATCTTACTTGGCAGCATCTCGGCTATTCCAACGCTAAAGCCTTAAATGCTGTCGTCTCAGCTCCTACTCCGTCGCCATGGGCATCTCCGCCCGCTCTCCCTCGCTGTTCGACGCTCCAGCAGCTCCTCGAAGGAGCTCTCGCCGTACCAGAAGCTGCAGAAGTGGCTTCAGCCGTTCGTGGCTGGCTCCAAGGCCATGTACCGAGAGAACCAAGAGGCCTGGCAGCTCCGTCGTCGCGTCAAGGAAGCTCCAGACGGAGCCAAAGCGCTCAATCGCCGGGAGATGCTTCTGTTGCGCCAAGCGCATCGAGATCTGCTCAAGTCTCTTCCTCTCCTGGCCTTCTTCTGCGTGCCTCTCATTGGCTACGCAGCGCCAATAATTGGGTATCAATTCCCCAAACAATTACTACCCTGGCAGTTCTGGAGACCAGACCAGAAGACCCAATTCTTCCAGGAAGACGTCCAGGACCGAGCCAGGACGTACCCAGAGCTGGTGCAAATGCTGCTTCAGATCCAGCACAAGGACGACGCACTGCAGGAGTTGCTGAGTTATGCCAAAACGGCCACAAGCTCTGGAGCTGGAGGCGCGCTGAGACCGACCCAAGTGAGCGAGCTGACTTCGTTCTTTGAAGGTCCTGCGGCGCTAAACGAACTCTCGACCAAGCATATCCACGCGCTGGCAGAGGGATCGGCTGTCTTCCCGTCGTTTGCAGCACTCAACAAGTTCATTCCACAGTCTCGCCTGCAGAAACGTTTGGAACGGCGGATGGAGGAACTGAGTGTGGACGACCAGCAACTGCTGCGTGAAGGAATTGACGACTTGACGCTGGATGAGTTGGAGTTTGCGTGTCGGGAGAGGGGCATTGTCGCGCAGTACGGGGAGATTGAAGCCTTGCGCGACGCTCTGCGTGAGTGGCTCAGCATGTACGATACAGACCACTTTAATCCAGAGTCCAACCCTCAAAGGCTGCCATCATCACTACTGCTTCATGCACCCGCGCTCTCGAGCTTCGCTAAGCCTGATGATGATTTCGATACGACTGTCTAGCTGAGGAGAATGATGTTGAAGAGCACAGACAATATTAATTGCTGGATTAAAAGTACCTGCCTTCTTCGCGGTTTCCTCTCGTTGCTAACTCCATTTTCTTTTGTTTTCCTGTGTCCATAGTGATTGATATTTGGCATAGTAATTGCTCTGCCGCAGAGCACAGTGGTGCAGGATATCGCTGAAAGCCTTCTGTGCGGCCACGCGCGCAACGTACTTGGCGGAGTGGCGATCCAGCGAGGCGACGACGGATGCAATCGAAGGCCGTGATCCCATTCCAAAGCGTGGGTGCTCCACGGCAGCACCAATAATGATCGTAGGAGCAGTACTCACCAGAGGCAGCGGCTCGCGCAGCACAGAGTTCTTTCCGCCTAGCTTCATGTTGATCTTCAAGCACGCATTGGCGCAGTACTGAGGCTTCCACTACGGACGTTCGCCGATACGATGCACTGACTGGGGACAACCAACAACAGTGTCCGACATGCGCTTGATATCACCGTAGGACTCGGCGCTTTCATCTTGCTTAACCACCATGATTAGTTGTGGGGGCCTCTTCTGCGCTATTTGAGCTCGTCGAAACACATCTTCATGAGCTCTTCCACTTGTGCACCTCGATGCTGATCCTGATGGATGATAAAGGGTCTGCTATCCTCGATCGTTAACCCACTCCTTTTGGCCTTGTCCACCATATTGCGAACAAAGTCTCGAACGTGACACTCTCCAACGTTGGCACTGATGACGACCCCCCTTCCAGTTGCGGAGTGTAGCGCCGTCCACAAACCGTTTACCACGCAAGTTCCATTGGCCACCCGAAGGACGCTCAGACACGTTTGCGTACTGCACGTCTGGTGGTTCCACCACTCGAGCCTCGGTCGTCTCAAAACGCTGGTCTACCCTCATCCCGAACGCAGCCAAGTACGGATCGTTCTCGAAACCAGCCTGACGAACCTGATCGATGATAGTTTCTTGGCGTGCCTTCGGGGGCTGGCTAGTCTGGCGAATGATTTCTGCCGTGTCTAAGTCATTGATATTGGAGCAGCACTGTCCTGGCGCCACTTCACACAATTCGATTGGCAACCAGTTCTCTTTGCATGGCCTCTTACTGTCCACGTTAACTAAAGGCAACTGCGGGAACCGAAGCTGCATGTTGTATCTCTTGCTGAAATAATCAGCAACAGACATTTCCTCGCCCCTGATATTAATCATTGTCTGATCAGCTGGCTGCGCACTCACACCAAAAATGACTTTCTTGCGATCCTCACGATGCGTAGGCACCACCTCGATCTTGCGGAGAGCTCGTGCCAGGTTTTTGCTGTCGCGATCTGAAAGACCTCGGATATCGTTGGCCGAACGAGCGTTCAAAGCGGCCAAAACAAGCTCCATCAGTTCTCTAGGGGCATAGAACACCTTCGCCGTCGGATCCACATTCATTAGTAGCTTGCGGCCTGCGATTCGAATGGCTTGGTGATAGCCCCAGCATAACTCCTTTCCGCCCTTCAGAGGGAATGTCTTCTTCATCGAGAACAGTTCCCGCCCCACCGCGACAAGACGCTGGTCTACAAGATGGCGAGCCGCAACATCCAGAGCTTGAAGCACCGGCATCACTTTTACGTCGGGGTGGGAATAGTAGTCTGCTAGAGAGCTTTCTGGATGGATTCTGCGAGCTTCATCTTTACAACAAACGTGCGTGGTCTAAATCCGCGCCGGGGCGGTTGGCCTGGAGCACGTGCAGGCGGGGGTGTCGGAATGATACCATCGGGATTAACCTCCACGAAAGTCTTCGATTGTGTTTCCCAGGGCAGCTTGGTGGGAGCGTACAAAGACGACATACCGTCGTGCACTACTCGAATACCAGCAAACTCCGAGTCGTACTGTCGAAGAGCATCATTAATGGTGTTGCGTACCAAAGTGCGCGGCAATGGTCGATCCGGGCGCTGCTCACGCTTTGGAGAAGCTGCAGGGACATCGTCTTCTTCCTTGCCTTCTTGTTCCCTCGGTTCATCGCCTAATGTCTCGTCCCTCTGATCGGCGCCGGAAGGTCCATATTTTGAGTCTGCCGCAAGGTCAGGAAAGCGTTCAACCTTCACGTGGTATTTATTATAAGTATCTCCGGTGGAAGAGAGTTCACCGACACACCAAAGTAGTTCACCTGTAGCTGGACTGCCTTACCACCCCTCCCGATTCCAGGGCGTCGGCAAATGAAGAACTCTTGCTGAAGATCAGGGTCTTCAGCGCTAACCTCGCGTACGCCAGCCCGGCCGCTCCACTCTTCTTGGAGACGCGGGTCTGCCACGGGATCCCCAATATTCTCATATCCTGATCCAGTAAGAGAACCAACACCGGGGCCTGATTCGCCACGATCGCCGACAAATCCCATTTCAAACCACACCGTAACTACACTTCATCCAATATTTCCTTGTCCAAAAGACTACGAATGCGGTTGACACGGCACAACTCGGACACTTACGTGCTCCCGCGCAGGCGGCGATCACTCTGTTTCGTTCCAGTTGACGCTTCAGGAGAACATTTTTTTGTTTCCGCACGAACAGTCCGGACAGACCAGTGCTCGCGCTGCCAGCAATTCTCATCATGCCTACCGTCATTTGGGCGACAAACAGCGGACTCCGCAGCACCGCCTTCCACTGCAATAACTGGACTTGCCAGGCAAACCTTTGGATCGCCACGTGAACGCTTCGAGCAGTATGCTCTACCTGCTTCAGTGATAACTGCGCAATCCAGAGCACCGGCCAATGCCACTCAGAAGATCAGCGTGACTCATTCGCAATTGCCGTGGGCAAGGGGCTATCTGTACACTTGCATCCACACATCCTACTGAGGAGTAGGGAGGGCAGCATAAATGATCTCGAGTTTGTCCGAGAGAACGTTCGGATGTAGGGAGCACGAAGCTTGTCGCGTACATACGCCCGGTCCCCTTAGGACCCCACCGCTGGTGCCTTCGCTACGGTACGGCCGTCAACAGTGCATGGCCAAGTGTTGGTGGACAAAAGGCTTGCACAGAAAAGTGAAAGCCGCTATGTACATGAGGTTTCGTCTTCAGAACTAACAGCTCATTCCTGAAGGTTAAATGGACATCTCGCCCAATGGAAATCTACCGCTTCTGATGGTTAATGTATCTCAACGCCAGCAACGATAGCACCCGGAAGACGACAAGGAAGATGAAGACGCAGCCAAAGTTGCTCCACATGTCGTCGTACTTCATGCTGTACACCTGCTCGATGTAGCCTTTCACCGTCGTGTGACCGATCGCCAACGGCGTGTTCTCCAGTGGTTGACACGCGATCTGCGGACCCACGTTGACGAACGATTGCGTGGTTTCATCGTACGCCGGATCCTCGGGGCAGTTGCCAAACAACAGCGAAATCAGAATGGACAGCGAATACCGCTGTGGCGTGATGTGGTAGAGCCACAAGTAGCCGTCGGGGATGGAGCTAGCAGGCGGATTGAAGCCGGCGAACAACAGGAAGATGGCGTTGATGAGAACACCAACGATAGAAGCCACTTCCACACTGGGTAACGCGTAGATGAAGAGCTGGGCCAGGTATGTTTGCACCAGCACGAAAAGAGACACGTTGATCCAGTAGAGAACACCCGTGGTGAACGAGGTGAAACCCAACATCGGGTAGAAGATAATTGTGAAGATAAAGCCGCTGAAGAAAACGTACGGGATTTCTGCGACTGTCGCCCCCACGAAGTACCAGAGTGCGTTATACGTCTGCGCATCCCGCTCGCGGTAGTACGAGGCCCGCTCTCGAGCCGTGAACGGTAGACAACCAACATACGTGATGTAGCCTTGGTACAGTGCTGTCATGAAGATCACACCTACCGCCGCATTGAGTCCTTGGTACGATGTGTACTTGTGCTCCACAACCACCAGTCCAAAGACAACGGCCAGCGCGAGAGCGATTAAGAATCGCGTCAGATTATATGACGGCGTCCGCCAGTAGATGATCATGAACCTGCCGACAAGAACACGCACTTGTGTCATTGGACTCACGGCGCGTTTGTTTGTAAATACCAACTCCGGCAGGCGATCTGGTGCAGGCATGCTCACACCTGGCTGAGCCAAGCCACGCTCAAGATATTGCTGCTCTACACTTCCACGGAAATATTGGACGAAGTCCACGTGTGTGGTGGATTTTTCAAAGGTTTCTCACCAGCACCAGCCACGCCAGCGCCGATACATTCGAGCATCCACGTTGCCGGATTCTGGCCTTCAGGCAAACGGGGAACCTCGGGGATGGCTTCAAAGTAGTCAATCAGGTGACCACATTTTCGGTCATCAGGCTCAGCATTATCCAACTCGCCGAAGAAAACCATCTCGCCACCACGTTTGAGAAGCAACAGACTGTCAAACAGAAAGAAGACATCGGACGAAGGCTGATGGATCGTACACACAATGGTGCGACCGCTATCCGCCACCTTACGTACGCCGTCCATGATGACCTTGGCCGAGTGGGCATCCAGGCCGCTGGTGGGCTCGTCCAGAAAGAGCACACTAGGCTGCGCCGCAAGCTCGACGCCGATGGTCAGTCGCTTCATCTGCTCCTGAGAGCTGCCTCGGATGATTTTGTCAGCGATCACGCGCATATCCAACAGCTCAAGACATTCCTCCACTGACGCCAGTTTGGCACGCTCGGGCACGCTGCTGTCTTGGCGCAATAAAGCACTAAAGGTGAGCGCCTCTCGGAATGTCGCTCCTTCCGAGTGGATGTCCTGCTGCTCACAGTATCCCGTGCAGCGACGGGTTGCCAGCTCCGTAGCTGGGTAGCCGTTCAGCAGGATGTCACCACTGATCGTACCTCCTGTCTTGCGTCCTGCAATCACATCCATCAGTGTTGTCTTGCCAGCACCCGACGAACCCATGAGCGCTGTCATGGTACCCGGTAGCGCGTAGCCACTGATTCCCTTCAGCAGGTCGATGGATTCACCTTTGTGACGGGGCAAAGGGACAGAGTACCATAGATCCTTGAATGCGATCGTAACGGGGACAAACTTTGGGTGCTCTTCATGGAGGTCGACTACGATCATGTCGGCTATAGACTCTACTTGCCCCATCGGAGTAGTTGGAGCTGCTTCTCGTGGAGTCGCTACCATGATGTAGCTAGCTGTTCCTTCCTGGCGATACCTGGATTCTTGTTTTTCAATGAGGTCATTATTGCTCTTTTCATCGTCATTCTCAAGCCTTGAGGCAACAGCCACTGTCGCTGCAGGGACATCGTAGCGCTTGTGTTCGAGGATATAGCTGCCAACTGCGACGAAAAATCCGATCGCGAACAGGAGGTACAGTACACCTGCCCAAACCCAAAACTTGTCCGATGGTATATCGTACAGAGATAACGCGTACTCACCAAATGTCATGTTGTACTGGTCGCAGTAGTTTTCACCGTCGTACACGCACACATCAAAGTATGGTGATCGATATTGGTTGACAGCCACGGTGCGTAAACACCACGCCATTGGGTTGATCCAATACAGCCAGATGAAGAAAGCAGGGATTTGGCCCCTGGGCACCACGAAGCCGGCAAACACGACGTAAAACGAGATGGAAAATGTGGACATCGGCTTGGCAATGTTGAAATTGGGCGACATGGCGGTCAGCGTGAAGAACCATCCACACAACGCGATGTTGGTCAATATCATGCACAACAAGAAGAGAAGGAAGTACCCTGCCTCTGCGATAAAGCCGCACATCCAGTACACAAAAGTACTGAAAACGAGACACTCGGCGATAGCAGCAGGGACGAGTGCCGTAAGGCAAGCAATCACAAATGATGTGGTGCGGAAGAAGTTTCCGCGGCGGTGTTTGTAGAAGATATCACGGGCCGCAATAAATACTGGGGTTTGCGAAGCTTGGCCCATGGCTAAAAACATGGTGGTCTGGTACAGAACGCCCAGCGCAACCTGTGCGTTTGTTGGGTCAAAGCCGTAAAATGTGCTGCCGTAGATGAGACCCATGACGATAACCATGAAGGCGCGCACACGGATGAACGCCGCGTTACGGAGAGCGATTACCGTCTGCCGACGCATAACCGTTAATGTGCCTGCCCAAAACGACTGCCGAAATTCCGGCATCTTCATCAGGTGTTGCTCGGCGTCACGCAAACGCTCGCTACTCCATGGTTCGTGCAACATGGTCATCGTTTCTTGGTGGATAGACGACTGTCGGAACAATTCTGCAAACTCGCTGGCCAGCCGTGGCGTCAGGGTCGATCCCCGTGGATTTCTTCCTGTTTTGCCGACCTCATACTGGTGTTGCTCACCGGTGCCGAGGTCTAGTAGATAGTCGGCAACATCACGATCGGGTGGGCAGATAAAGCCAAGGCTCTCAAAGTATGGCACCGCCTGTTCGCGCGGGCCATGGTACATTACCTCGCCATCGTTGAGCAATAAGATATTGTCGAAGAGTTCGAACACTTCGGGTCCCGGCTGCAGCAAAGCCATCACCACCGTCTTGTGCAGCGTCCTGGCAATGTCGCGTTGTGTGCACACGATGTCGAACGTGGCTGCGCTGTCAAGGCCCGTGGTGACTTCGTCCATGAACGTTGCGTACTTCATGCCGAACTCCATCTCGCCAGTCGTCACACGTCTGCGTTCACCGCCCGATACACCACGTTTCATGGCATTGCCGATCACCGTGTCGCGGCACATCTGCAGGCCGAGCTGTTCTATGATCACGTCCGGGTAATGCTCGTAGAGCGCGCTGGCCGTCCGCACCGCCGCCTCATTTTGCTCAGGTGTGCCTTTGGATAGCAGACCTTTCCCGCGTCGTGACGCCACCTCTTCCGGACAGCATGCGTGCGCGAACTCGAGCGTCTCCTGCACCGACAGCGACGGAAAATGTTTGTCGGTTTGCGGTACATACGCGGCGAGCTGCGGCAGCTTCGGAAGCAGCTCCTCCCACGACCGTCCGTTGTACGAAATGTCTCCATCAACCGTGATATTCTTCTCCATCGGGAATTGTCCACTCAGCACCTTCATGAGCGACGTCTTGCCAGAGCTAGGCTGGCCCAGTACCAGAGTGGTCGTTCCCGGTTTGAAGACGGCGTCTACGCGGTGAAGAATGTGTCGTTGGACGACGTGCTTATTGGCCGTGAGCTTGCGCATTGCGTGCTTGACTGTGTTGTACACGCTCGGCAGCTCGAATGTAGTGGCGGTAGACGTCTGCTGGACCACCGCCACCTCAGCAACAACCGACAGATCTTTGCATCGCACCTCCATCTGTGGCAGTGCGTGGCCGAGTGCTGGTTCGAGCTGCTGGGCGACGAAGTCGTGGAAGGCGGCCTCACCCTGCGCCATGAGTGCCTGTCCGGACTCTAGGCTTGGCTGGAGTTTGGGGTCTGTAGGACTGGCGGCCGGTGGCACAGCAGTTGAGTTGTTGATGGTTGCAATCATGGGCGTTTAAAGGTGAGATTCTTGTTGACCATAAGAAGAGGCTTTCTTGAGGCTTGGCTGGAGATGCGCGAGGCCTGGAGGAAATTGAAAAATGAGACTGGAAAGTGGCATCACCCCAAAACTACGTTTGCGCGCCATTTGTGACGGGGCGCGACATAATCAGGTCGATTGTGCACGATAACATGTCGATTTCGCTAGCTGTCTTTCATCACACGCAGCAGCTAGCGAAATTTACTCCACTATTTCGACATCCACACTGGCTGGCGCTACTGCCAACACCAGCGGCATCTCATGACGCTTTCCTGCTCCGTAGAGTGCAGTAGCTGAGCAGATGAGTTGGTGGCAGTCGTGTTAATTAACTTGGATCACAAACGGGACTTTGTTCACCCCATCATTCGCGAGGATGAACAAGAGGTCGTCCAATCATTCCCGATCTGCGACCAACAGGCCAGGTCATCCCATCTTTCCGCAACGGACAATCATGCGGTAACGTTTGTCAGTCAGACATTAGGTGGCAAGCGTCTCCTAAAGTGGGCAGTAGCCCGCTTTGGCAGTAGCCACTACGCCATAACGCGGACACCAAGCGTGTTGTGTGTGTGTGTGTGTGCCATGCTCATACAAATACACTGTAACCAGCATAAAAGCAAACCGTACATCGTGGCAGTTGAGTGTAGCGTTGTTTGATGCATGCACGGTTTCGTGCATCATTGCATATTATGCGGTGCATCAAACCAAGGTTTCCACTCAAAAGTCCATGCGGAGCTTATCTCCCTTGTCTCCCTTGATCGCCCCAAATGCATTTAATGCATCAAACTGCGTGCATCTAACAACGCTAGTTGAGTGGCCTACCACTTCATCGTACGGGCAGTTGCCAAACAACAGCGAAATCAGAATGGACAGCGAATACCGCTGTGGCGTGATGTGGTAGAGCCACAAGTAGCCGTCGGGGATGGAGCTAGCAGGCGGATTGAAGCCGGCGAACAACAGGAAGATGGCGTTGATGAGAACACCAACGATAGAAGCCACTTCCACACTGGGTAATGCGTAGATGAAGAGCTGGGCCAGGTATGTTTGCACCAGCACGAAAAGAGACACGTTGATCCAGTAGAGAACACCCGTGGTGAACGAGATGAAGCTACACAGAGGAAGTTGGAAGGTTCTGAACGTGATATTGGCCCTCCACTCTACTCTACTCTACTCTACTCTACTCTACTCTACTCTACTCTACTCTACTCTACTCTACTCTACTCTACTCTACTCTACTCTACTCTACTCTACTCTACTCTACTCTACTCTACTCTACTCTACTCTACTCTACTCTACTCTACTCTACTCTACTCTACTCTACTCTACTCTACTCTACTCTACTCTGCTCTACTCGTTGCGTTGCCATCCATAGTGGACATACTTGTGGTCAGGACAAGGTATTGGCACCTCCTCCACATACAAATTCAAGTCAATAAGGAAATCGGGCCACGACTTGAAAAGCCTAGAATGACTCCAAATAACGGTTGAATTCTTCGTGGGTACCAACGAGTCGACCCAGCGGGCTAAGTCACCAAGTACGAGCTAAATCATCAAGCGCTCGCCGAGTTCGAACTCGACGAGTAAACTCAGCGAGCCCTGACCGAGTCCGAACTCGGTGAGTCCGACCAGAACCTTTCCAAGGGTCACCAAGACAGTCGGCCAAGATCTGTAACGGATCCATTTCCCTACATGTTTGTATAGGAAGCTTAGGATAGCATAGGTGGAGCCCGGAGGGCTCCCGGAAGACATAAAAAGATAACAGTGCATAATTTTCTAGGTTCAACACAAGCGGTACTCTTCTTAGGTAAGTCACTGCCGCGGGCCGGATTATGCCTGCCGTTGGTTCCCGAGAGGCATAACTTGTAGGGAATTCAACCAACTGGCGGCGCCAAGAGTACAAGGTCAGCCCGGGTTGGGTAATTTGTCCCCAGCGTGCCAATTCCGCTGGAAGTCGGCGAGTGTGCATCCTCGCCGAGTCGACGGGCCTCTTCTCAGAGTGACGTCGTTAAACTACGCGTCCGGGGTTACAAAGCTAAAGGGTTAACCCGCAGCGCCACCGTAGCGTGCGGCTACTCCAGTCACGCAAGCAACTGGGGTGTCAAGATTACAGCAAAACTCAACACCACAAGTTTTGATAGCAGCGAAAGACGTACCTAGACCCAGATGGAGTGACTAGCGAACCAGCAACTTCACATCAGGCACAAACCCGCTGACGAGAGTTTGGCTCCAAGTTTGGATGGGCTGCAGGGCACTATTGTCTGTGATAGCCTCTAGCGGACGATGTAGAATGTAGCCAGAGAGATATCAGGCTGTATAGCGCCCTTTACCGTGCCCACTACACTTCACCGATTGCTTTGTATCGACGGCGTAACTTGGTTATTTTATGGCTTCACTCACAGTACCATGGCATCAGCAAAGCATGGTCCCAACTAACTAGCTTGGGAAACCACTTCGTAAATTGGCTGAGAGGGTGGTAAGACCAGCATCCACGTTGACGCCTCTGTCTGGAGTCAGCGGAAATCTGCCTCCCGCCATTTGAAGCAATTGGCCCGAGACCAGGGTCCCCTCAGAAACCGAGATCAGCGCTAATTCTATATTCTGGTAGGCGAATGGTGGGGGAGTGAAATCACTTTCGAATTGCTTGTGGTTTGCCCGATTGTCATGACTCAGCGCTGAGGAGGATTTCAGACAAGCATCTCTCCAAGGAAGAGCAAGAGGATCCAAGTCGTATGGTATCCGAATATTTTCGTGAAGTCGAGATACTTGGTTAGCTACAGTGAAGCAGATACGAGCGGATTGGGACTGATAGGATACGAGCCAACACAGCAAGGAATGGCAACAAGTCCGAGGACCTATCACTTTTCGAAGTGATGCAAGAAAAGGAGTTCTGCCTGCTCAGATCTGGTTTAGTTTGCTGGAAGATGGTCTTCATGTTTTCGCGATGCTACCGGTGATGCCCCGTATAAGAAGGTGGTTCTCTACCTGGTCACTCTCACAATATCGCCGACCGCGCCATTGCGTGGTGCCGTGGGGCTAATCAAAAAAGAATATCTACACTTCTTTTGTGGCTGTGGACACAGTGAACAAGGTCAAAAACTGCAACGGAAAAATTCTGGATCACATGCACCCTTCCTTCGAGAAGTGAGACAGGTTTGCTCAGCAAGTATTTCATTCGCCTCATGCAGGATATTATTCTAACTATATATTCGAAATCGACCAATGCGTTTACACCGCACTCAAAACAGTAGAAACACTCGACGAGGCCGCGATAGCATTTGCTGTGGCCGAAATGGAAAACATTGAATCGATTCGAAAGCTGTGATAACCGAGATGTTGGACCAACAATGATAGGTATTTGGGAAGGTTCCCTACCTTCAGCTACCGCACACCAAAACCGTTGAGAAGAAGTTGAAATTGTTTTCTGCTAAGTACTTCTCGCCTCCCCTAGAGCACCTGCATTACTACTCATCAGTATCAGGTACGATTGCCAACGCTCCTGCTTTTATGATTGATGATCACGAAACGGATATTGCAGGCCAAACGCCTCACAGGACAAACGCCAACTCGGTCATCCAAAGGAAAAGAAAAGCAAGCTGAAAGCTACTCAGTCTTCTATACTCCAGTTCTTTGGTTTAGCGCCAAAACTTTCCAACTAGAGCAGCGCTTTAATTCGTTGACTTTGAATAATACAAGTACAAATCAAACACCACTACCGTATTCATCGAAAAGCTGTACCCCTTGATAAAATCTTTTGAAGGGGTACAGCTTTTCGACGACGCTCAATTTCGCCTGGTCAAATTGGATTGGTTCGTGAGCTCTTAAAAGAGTCGCGCAATTGAAAACTGGCGCGCAGTTCGGAATAGACGCCAAAGTGAGTATTTCAGCAACGCTGATGAAAGACACCAGACTAACCGTGAACGACAACCTTCTCATCGTCACGGAGACTGAACAGAGCTCTGTGATAGGAACAGTACGACGAAGAAGCGTCCAAACTTTTAGACCTTGCGTATGATGAGCTAAAAACAAGTTAGAGGAGGCGGTGAGAAGAAGCTCACGGCCGCGGCCACTAAATCTTGGTCACCCTCGAATAACACTGGACCTGGACGTTAAGCTCGTGGCTTGGATTCGTGCGCGTCGTCAGGAGAATATTGCAGTTACGTTATGATGAGTAACGTAAAACTCACGCCTTGAACAAACCAAGTCGAACCAGCCTTTATCATACTCGAACCAAACCATAATTTCCAAGGAAACCGGTTCGTATGCGTCTCACGGTTTATTTGTAGTTTCATAATAATGAGACGAGGTGGTGAACCTTTTTCCATCCAGGGTGTACAGCGTCCTTGTTTCTTGAGCACAGGACCTAAGAACCAAGCCTCTAATGATCATGAGTCTCGATTCCAAGGACTGGTGTGTTCCTTGTGCAATCCATCTTGGCTCTTGCCTTGTTTCAGCGATTGGCTGTTAATTCCAAGGTTCGTAGCTTACCAGTCTTTATCCCTCGCTTCTTGGTATTAGACGCCGGGGGAATTAGTCGACTACTCGCGTAGATCACCACACGTAACACTTCGTAATATATCCAAATGTAGATGTAGCGAAGCGGGATCAGCAAAATCTCTGTTACTGTCCACTCACCCATAGCGCCCGAACTTCTGACTAACGGAGGGGATATCCACGGGGATGCTGAAGCACTGCTCACCCTGTGTACCGTCGGATGGGCTAGCTCTGCTCCTTCAGTGACTTGATGATATGTACGTCGGGGTCGAGATGGAATGTCTTGGTGGGACGTTGGGATGGGGTAGTGTCTGTGTGGAAACCTCACGCAGTGCCGGATTGGTTGGTGTCGATCTTGACCGAAAGCTTCGAGATCAGATATCGGCCAGCTGGACTCCGTCCAGATTGTGGGGTTACCTTAAAGAGTGTGTATTCCTTTCCTTCCGATGCTTGCCACTTCCTATAGCGGGGTCCGTAAATGAGAGATGACGTGCGTCTGGTCAAGCGGTCTGACGTCCCGTTTTGTAGAGAATGCTTCCAAAATTACTTGGTTTCACTATTCTGGTGAGCCAAACTTATCCCGTACCCCAGTCAATCACAGTCAATGTTAATGTTCCAAGACCACTTGCGTTCTACTACGCAAATTCGACTCTGATTTAATCACTCATCCCTATCCCAAATGCTATCTTTGCTGCCGTGTCGTGCCCTACCTTTTCGTCTTCAACCTATAGTTGTCGCTGACTCCTTGAACTCTTGTTTACGTAATCACCTTTACAGATCACGGATTGAATGTAGTCCGGATAACCCAAATCACAGATCGCAGATCGAGGTAAGCTTGACCGGGACTGCAAATCTCAGATCGAAGTAGGTTCACGCAACCCTGATTCCGATATCTGAGTCTGAATCTGCCGAGCTGGATCAGATCAGATCGTAGACTATAGATCGTTACCACCCATCAGTCCGACTTTATCATCCTCAATGCACCGAGTTTTCGTCGCCTTCGCTTCACCACACAGAGTTCCTTGATTCTTGTACACGACACGATATACAGCGTTCTTGATTCTTTGTCTTAACCTTGATCGAAAGGCTAAACCGATGTCGATGAGGGCTCTTGGTCCAAGATAATCGGCACAATCTCGGACACCCTTGACAGACGCGCACCACTTCCCAATCCGGGAGAACAGATCACTTGCAGGTATAATACTCCTTGATCTTCGCTTCACTCAGGCAGTTCTTGGTCGCAGGCCTTGGTTGTCGACTGCAGGTCAAGACGATCTTCGATCTTGAAATATGAAATGGGCTTGGCCATGACCTCCCCCAACTAAGATATGAAATAGATTGGGGGTTACCTTAAGCGAATTCGCCTATGACCCCAGCCTAACTTGACTTGACAACAGGCGGAGATCCAGACGATGCTTGGTCGAAGGAACCTCGGAAGAACAGCGGAGACGTCTTGGGTCTGCTCGCACTCAGTGTCACAGGAGGCTTGCACGACTTGAGCCTTAGGAAGCAAATGAACTCTGTTTAGGTTATAAAACTAAGTACTACAATATAGTATGAACGATTATATGACATACTTCCATCAGTATCTTGAGTGCGTGGGTTGAATCAGTCTTCGACTGGCTAGGGGTTAGGTCTTCTTCAAATCAGGAGCGACTCTTCACATCCTCAAAATCACTTCTTGGCTCAAGGTTCTTCCCCCAACCATGCCGCCGCGAACACAGAGCAGCGTGTGGAGTACCGTATACAATACTTGTAAGGAGTTCAAGCGCATCTTGAAGCGGCGAACAAGTATCAATTTTTCTTTGATAGTCAGGCTGCTGAAATGAATCAACGCCTGGACAGTGTCGCCCAATATATTCATGACCGTGTCGTCCGCACCATTAAGGCTTCTTGTGGGAGCTTTGCAGCCGATCTTGGTGAAAGGTGAATACGTTCATGGCGACAATGGAGGGCACAATAAATGAGAGACAAAAATACACATGCTTCTGAATGTAAGCGCCGTCTGAATGCAGCACTTAAAACTTCTCAAGACAACTTCGAGGCTGCTGCGGACCTTAAAAACGAATAGATTGAACGGCGACTAAATGCCAAGCTGAAGGCGGCAATAGAGGCAGAAAGTAAGAATCATCAGCTTACCCATCAGTCGTTTTCGGTGAATCAAGAGCAATCGTTGCAGGCACAAGCTCTTAACCTGGCACAAACCTATGCAAACAGCATTCAAGATCGACTACAGCAAAAACTCGATAATGCGATGCTTGCGATTTGCCAACAGTCTGCAAGAATTTGAAGAATGCATTGACGATACCGCGAGTAAATTGACGCGCAACCAATTGGCAATCTATCAGGATTTCAATGCCGACATTCAGGCTAACGTGGTTCGTCTTGAGACAACGTTTCAAGGACAGCCCCATGATTTTCAAGCCGCGTCTTCTACGAACAACAACAACCTGGAGCACCAGATTTCACAACTAAGCGCAGCAGCCGATCAAGTGGACAATCGCCTCTTGGTTATTGAAAATTAAGCTGCATCAGGATGCGTTTTTCCTTGTATTTTGGAAAACAACGTGAAATGATGGCGCTCTTACAAACGCAGTGATCAGCCAGACAACCAGTCCTTCGACAACACCTATTGCCTCCCCTTGGGTATACAACCGCGATGTAGACGTGCCGCTATCTTCTCAGGAAAGTCGGCATATGTCCGGTCAAGAGAGAGCAGCCTGCATTGTGGAAATCTTGGTAACGGCGACAAAGCCATACTGACGGCACTCGATCAGATCAACTTGGGAATAACAGCACTTCTTAGCAAGCCACGCTGGCTAACTGCTGCATCAGCGCCCAAACTCAACATGGATGTGGTGTTGAGATTTGGCTGTGATCTGGCTGTGATTTTGATGCGCCAGTTGCTGGTGTATCGGAGGCCGTCACACGCCATACGAGGGCTCGGTCAAGGGCAGTGGAGCAATATCGGCCGGTGATTGGTGGAAATACATCACTACCGAGGCCTCGTTGGACCCCGATTACGACCTGGAGTCACTATAGTGGATGGGTCACTATTGGGCTGAATGCGAATTCAAGCCCAAACTAAGCCTCAAGGAATGCCTAAAATTGGGTATATTGGGTTTAACGGCCAGGGGTACCCAACGGTATCTATGGAAGAAATCGGACTTAGCGAGCCCTCGGTGGCTATTCTAAGTTCTGATTTGCGCACTTACGAGCCCTCGGCGACCCCTCACAAGGTTCGGCCGTACCTAATCGGGAACGGACGGCTCTGAGGTCTCGGCGGTCAGCGGACTGAGTCCTCGGTGACTCTTGGAGATGGGACAACTATGGACGAGACATCGGTCGACGTCTGATCAGACGCAGAAGGTCCATAACGGATCACGTTTCACTTGATATTTGTATACTTGCATTAGTAATTACATAATTAGGACATAATCCCGCAAGGGAAATAACAAAACAGAATCTTCCTCTCAAGCAACAAGCGTGACGTCCGGCTTCACCCTTCTAGGTAAGCGTCTGGATAAGCGTGCTTGTGTGGATTATGCCTGTCGAGGAGCTCGAAGCTTACTAGCGAGGGTTCATCCATTGGTAAGGCCAAGTGATTTGATTGACCAATATATATCGGGAGATTGCGTGACGGCTGAATTGCCTATATCGCCTGTGTGTGAGTGCCTGTACGGACTCCGATTGTCTTCCAACCGAGGCGAGTCCTCGGTGCCCACGTTATACCCTTCCTCTGCTGGGATTACGTGGTTGTATGCATCTGCTAGCGTCTGCTCGTGCTAGTACGGTGTTAATTTACATTGGGTGGTTACATATAAGCGAGATAGCAAGGTCCTATCTGTCCCGGTGCAGGGCTGAATCTGGGTCTTCAGATTAAGCCTGAAACATCGTTCGCTGTCTCAGTGGACGTATTGTTGTGGGATTGGGCTTATAGAACAACTACCGAGGAGTCAAGTGGAATTTCCTACACCACATGGATAATAGCAACAAAGTGCCAAGTCGCCGTACCAAGCGAACACCAGCGGTCCCACGCAAGATGACCGGCTCAACAAAACTGGATGTGCCCATTGCGCAAGGAGCAGCGATGGGGCAAATCCAAGAGCGAGCTGCGAAGCTCGAACGTGAATTACGCAGAGAGGGATGACGTAGAAAATGAAATGAGTCGTGTAGTTCACGAGGCAAAAAGGGGTTAGTACATGGTTTCCCGTAAGGGATATAAAAACGATGCATCCAACATTAACATGCTATACGACATCGTGCTCTTGCATGCAAATAGGCGTTTGCGATGAGCTTGTAATTGTGTCAACATTGTTGCCAACAGTCATGATTATCCGGAAGTACCATCGGTGGTAATATCACAAAACAACAATATAAGAAGAAGAAAGTTATATTCAGCTTGGCCATCCTCGTCTAGTTACAATCAAACAGACAAGATTCCACTTTAGTTCCCATTGCACTGCGAATGGCATGTTGACTTGACTTGAAGTTAGTGGGACTAGCACATTTGCAGGCGCAGCCTGTTCCAGCTCTGATTCTGCGAGCTGAGGATAATTCAGCACATCGACAAATTGGTGGTTCCGGTTAAGAATAGAGCACACGTCAATGTTGTGCTTCGCAATACTAGTACGACAGCTGGTGACGAGCATTCCACTAATCCCAAAATCCCTCTCAGTCAAGGGCAGCTGACACTGGAATCACGTAAATAACTCGACTCGCGATGGGTAATTTTGTCGATAGTTGTTTTCATCTTGTTGACGCTTTCAAAACTGTATGTTGGTTCGGTTGTTGTTGTGATCAAACGAAGTATACTGGAATCAGAGAACCGTCGTTCGAGTTCTCCATCAATACGTGCCTTGTAAACGTTGCGCTGTTCCACATACTCGGGTTCTTCTTCCGCAAATTCCGTAAGCTCGTCAGAAAAATTAGGGTGGCTCCAGCGATGAACGCTCAATAAAAGAAGATAGTGACTCGAAACCCGGTAGCAATTGCTGCGACGTCACGTGTTGTGATGACATACCGAACGTTTGTGTGGGAGCGGGAGTTTGAGCGCTGCTGGTAGAAATGGTCATCATCAATGCACGCAATCACTTCACCCACAGATTCCTTCACTTCGGCAACATTTATGACAACGGCGGCTTCATCCATTCGCAGGTGAGGTTGTTCCGGGTCAATAATCAATTGCTCGTTGCACAGTCGGATAATATTTGCCAGATTGGCGTCTTGGTTTTTTAGCGAGGGGTGTAACGGCATCTGAACATCTGGAATAAGAGATGAATCGCGAATCCGAGCTTGGTCCGTGTAGCAAATGAAACAATTACTGTGAAACGACTTTGCTAGCAGCGAGCGAGTCGTTTCACGAGTCGTGCGAGATCTCGAACTTGCTAATACAGTGGCGGTTCTGTTCGCGCTTGCATTTTGGCTTTGACAGGCTGAGTTTTACTCAGAATGCTTATACTAACAAAAGTTCATCAACTTGATTCGTGTCCTCCTTTTGGCTCTTGATATTTAAAGCGGTGATCGGGTTGACCAGTCCATACAACTACATTAGATTTTGCTTGTCATCGGCTATTGGAAGCCCCTCAGGCGCTGACTTTCGCTCGCGAATAGTTTGTCAATACGTCCCTGGAATCAGTCTTCGAGTTGATCCCATTTTTCCAGCAATCGGCGGATGACTTTGGCTAGACCCATGAATCTGTGCTTTCAATCAACTGCGTTATAGCACTAATGTTTGCCACTTCACAAAACTTCGAGAAACGGCTCCCCATTACGGCATTTGAACGCGCAGCAAATGTTGTGCGAGAGATGTGAGAGACCAAATCCGTGGCTGGCAAATTCTTCGAAGCCTTGCGTTGAGGTACAACACCAAACGCTATTTTCGTAGCAGCGTTCGTGATTTGTGACATGCACCATTCCCAGTCAAGACCAATGCCCTTCCTTATCATCCATTTGACGTCAGTGCCGGACAAGGTGAGGCGTACAATCATCAAATGACCGCCCAAAATCTCTGACACGTAGGTTTTTCCATTCAGCGTCGACGAAACGCGTACACCCTATTCAAGAATTATAGAGCGTTCTCCACGGCGCTTTGGCAGAAAGATAAATTCCTCAACAGGTACGTAATCTCGGATTGCTTGTGCTACGTGAGGAGGCAAGTACGGTAGCGGTTATAAATTATAATGAAACTCCAAACTTACAAGTTTGGAGTTACATTTGGAGTTTCATTTTCTCCAAACTTCCATGCTAATTTGGACGGCGGATGGATTTCATAACTGAACCCAAAATACCGGCAACGATGGTTTGAAAATGGTGAGATATTTCGAACAAACCGATATCTTGCAGTATTGGTGGTTTAGTGGTTTGGTTTGCCCAAGGCTGGTAAAACTATGAAATGAGGAGCTTGTGGGTTTGATTTTGGGATGCACTAAACAGTGCACCATTCCCATGCTCCATTCCGATCAATGACTTTTCGGCAAGTTGTCTGACTTGCGTAGATCTTCTACAACCACCGCCGTCTTGTTAGCGTAGCTATCTCGCATTCTTAGGAGACGGAAGGTAGCCGATATGGCAAGCTTGATACCCCAGTCGCACCACGTACGCCTTTACGACGTACGTCCAGATCTCCATGCAGATTCCTCTCTTAAGAAAACTCAGTTACCTGGAAGTTTTAGGAGCAGTAGGCTTACTATTCCGTACGATCTTTTCGCGACTGCGATGGATAAGGTCAAGGTGGGGTTATTTTCTATTGATCAAAACAGTGTGGAGGGGGAGTACAGCATTTAAAGAGACGAAGCAAGAAAAAAAAGCTGCCTTAGTATATAAAAAAATAGTGCCACATACTGGCATTTTAAATATGAAATTCAGTTTTTAAGAATCAACGATAGAAATTCGTTTTTAAGAAAAAGAAACCAACTTTAGTAATAGAAACCGAATTTTAACTTATTGTTAAAGTTCGTTTTCTATTTTCATTTTTTGATCTAGGTTCGCACGTATTGTCAAAGTTCGGTTTGTATTGTGAAATGGAGCGCACTTACGAAGTGTAGCTGATTTTAGACCAAAATATTATTATCTCCGAGCCTGTTGGATCCAGAATTATGGCCCAAAAGCACCTAACTGTAAAGTACGGTTGTAAAGTGCGCGTAGCCATTTAAAAAGATGGATACACGCACTTTGCTTGCTTGCAACGTTGTATACCTAGTAGCACCTCCTTCGGCTGCCACAAGTCTTTGGTAGAGACATTCATGCTTGAGTCGGCCCAGGATGGTCCAAGGTTGCCCAGGTTGCAACTCGGCGTTGTGAACGCTTTTCTCGTTGACACTGAACGCTTTCGACTACTCCACTGAATGTTGGATCTCACGTGTATCATGAATGTTCTCCCTCAAGAAGCAAGTACGTGAGGGATTTGGGGCTGCATCGTTTGGTCTGTGGGTCATTTTGAAGTAATATTTGCACCATTCTTCGGGCATCGGATTAACGATGGGAGAACTCACTAGGTCAGTTGGAATCTTACACAGTGGAAGGCTATCTCTTCTGGTGGTTAATGTATCTCAACGCCAGCAACGATAGCACCCGGAAGACGACAAGGAAGATGAAGACACAGCCAAAGTTGCTCCACATGTCGTCGTACTTCATGCTGTACACCTGCTCGATGTAGCCTTTCACCGTCGTGTGACCGATCGCCAACGGCGTGTTCTCCAGTGGTTGACACGCGATCTGCGGACCCACGTTGACGAACGATTGCGTGGTTTCATCGTACGCCGGATCCTCGGGGCAGTTGCCAAACAACAGCGAAATCAGAATGGACAGCGAATACCGCTGTGGCGTGATGTGGTAGAGCCACAAGTAGCCGTCGGGGATGGAGCTAGCAGGCGGATTGAAGCCGGCGAACAACAGGAAGATGGCGTTGATGAGAACACCAACGATAGAAGCCACTTCCACACTGGGTAACGCGTAGATGAAGAGCTGGGCCAGGTATGTTTGCACCAGCACGAAAAGAGACACGTTGATCCAGTAGAGAACACCCGTGGTGAACGAGGTGAAACCCAACATCGGGTAGAAGATAATTGTGAAGATAAAGCCGCTGAAGAAAACGTACGGGATTTCTGCGACTGTCGCCCCCACGAAGTACCAGAGTGCGTTATACGTCTGCGCATCCCGCTCGCGGTAGTACGAGGCCCGCTCTCGAGCCGTGAACGGTAGACAACCAACATACGTGATGTAGCCTTGGTACAGTGCTGTCATGAAGATCACACCTACCGCCGCATTGAGTCCTTGGTACGATGTGTACTTGTGCTCCACAACCACCAGTCCAAAGACAACGGCCAGCGCGAGAGCGATTAAGAATCGCGTCAGATTATATGACGGCGTCCGCCAGTAGATGATCATGAACCTGCCGACAAGAACACGCACTTGTGTCATTGGACTCACGGCGCGTTTGTTTGTAAATACCAACTCCGGCAGGCGATCTGGTGCAGGCATGCTCACACCTGGCTGAGCCAAGCCACGCTCAAGATATTGCTGCTCTACACTTCCACGGAAATATTGGACGAAGTCCACGTGTGTGGTGGATTTTTCAAAGGTTTCTCACCAGCACCAGCCACGCCAGCGCCGATACATTCGAGCATCCACGTTGCCGGATTCTGGCCTTCAGGCAAACGGGGAACCTCGGGGATGGCTTCAAAGTAGTCAATCAGGTGACCACATTTTCGGTCATCAGGCTCAGCATTATCCAACTCGCCGAAGAAAACCATCTCGCCACCACGTTTGAGAAGCAACAGACTGTCAAACAGAAAGAAGACATCGGACGAAGGCTGATGGATCGTACACACAATGGTGCGACCGCTATCCGCCACCTTACGTACGCCGTCCATGATGACCTTGGCCGAGTGGGCATCCAGGCCGCTGGTGGGCTCGTCCAGAAAGAGCACACTAGGCTGCGCCGCAAGCTCGACGCCGATGGTCAGTCGCTTCATCTGCTCCTGAGAGCTGCCTCGGATGATTTTGTCAGCGATCACGCGCATATCCAACAGCTCAAGACATTCCTCCACTGACGCCAGTTTGGCACGCTCGGGTACGCTACTGTCTTGGCGCAATAAAGCACTAAAGGTGAGCGCCTCTCGGAATGTCGCTCCTTCCGAATGGACGTCCTGCTGCTCACAGTATCCCGTGCAGCGACGGATTGCCAGCTCCGTAGCTGGGTAGCCGTTCAGCAGGATGTCACCACTGATCGTACCTCCTGTCTTGCGTCCTGCAATCACATCCATCAGTGTTGTCTTGCCAGCACCCGACGAACCCATGAGCGCTGTCATGGTACCCGGTAGCGCGTAGCCACTGATTCCCTTCAGCAGGTCGATGGATTCACCTTTGTGACGGGGCAAAGGGACAGAGTACCATAGATCCTTGAATGCGATCGTAACGGGGACGAACTTTGGGTGCTCTTCATGGAGGTCGACTACGATCATGTCGGCTATAGACTCTACTTGCCCCATCGGAGTAGTTGGAGCTGCTTCTCGTGGAGTCGCTACCATGATGTAGCTAGCTGTTCCTTCCTGGCGATACCTGGATTCTTGTTTTTCAATGAGGTCATTATTGCTCTTTTCATCGTCATTCTCAAGCCTTGAGGCAACAGCCACTGTCGCTGCAGGGACATCGTAGCGCTTGTGTTCGAGGATATAGCTGCCAACTGCGACGAAAAATCCGATCGCGAACAGGAGGTACAGTACACCTGCCCAAACCCAAAACTTGTCCGATGGTATATCGTACAGAGATAACGCGTACTCACCAAATGTCATGTTGTACTGGTCGCAGTAGTTTTCACCGTCGTACACGCACACATCAAAGTATGGTGATCGATATTGGTTGACAGCCACGGTGCGTAAACACCACGCCATTGGGTTGATCCAATACAGCCAGATGAAGAAAGCAGGGATTTGGCCCCTGGGCACCACGAAGCCGGCAAACACGACGTAAAACGAGATGGAAAATGTGGACATCGGCTTGGCAATGTTGAAATTGGGCGACATGGCGGTCAGCGTGAAGAACCATCCACACAACGCGATGTTGGTCAATATCATGCACAACAAGAAGAGAAGGAAGTACCCTGCCTCTGCGATAAAGCCGCACATCCAGTACACAAAAGTACTGAAAACGAGACACTCGGCGATAGCAGCAGGGACGAGTGCCGTAAGGCAAGCAATCACAAATGATGTGGTGCGGAAGAAGTTTCCGCGGCGGTGTTTGTAGAAGATATCACGGGCCGCAATAAATACTGGGGTTTGCGAAGCTTGGCCCATGGCTAAAAACATGGTGGTCTGGTACAGAACGCCCAGCGCAACCTGTGCGTTTGTTGGGTCAAAGCCGTAAAATGTGCTGCCGTAGATGAGACCCATGACGATAACCATGAAGGCGCGCACACGGATGAACGCCGCGTTACGGAGAGCGATTACCGTCTGCCGACGCATAACCGTTAATGTGCCTGCCCAAAACGACTGCCGAAATTCCGGCATCTTCATCAGGTGTTGCTCGGCGTCACGCAAACGCTCGCTACTCCATGGTTCGTGCAACATGGTCATCGTTTCTTGGTGGATAGACGACTGTCGGAACAATTCTGCAAACTCGCTGGCCAGCCGTGGCGTCAGGGTCGATCCCCGTGGATTTCTTCCTGTTTTGCCGACCTCATACTGGTGTTGCTCACCGGTGCCGAGGTCTAGTAGATAGTCGGCAACATCACGATCGGGTGGGCAGATAAAGCCAAGGCTCTCAAAGTATGGCACCGCCTGTTCGCGCGGGCCATGGTACATTACCTCGCCATCGTTGAGCAATAAGATATTGTCGAAGAGTTCGAACACTTCGGGTCCCGGCTGCAGCAAAGCCATCACCACCGTCTTGTGCAGCGTCCTGGCAATGTCGCGTTGTGTGCACACGATGTCGAACGTGGCTGCGCTGTCAAGGCCCGTGGTGACTTCGTCCATGAACGTTGCGTACTTCATGCCGAACTCCATCTCGCCAGTCGTCACACGTCTGCGTTCACCGCCCGATACACCACGTTTCATGGCATTGCCGATCACCGTGTCGCGGCACATCTGCAGGCCGAGCTGTTCTATGATCACGTCCGGGTAATGCTCGTAGAGCGCGCTGGCCGTCCGCACCGCCGCCTCATTTTGCTCAGGTGTGCCTTTGGATAGCAGACCTTTCCCGCGTCGTGACGCCACCTCTTCCGGACAGCATGCGTGCGCGAACTCGAGCGTCTCCTGCACCGACAGCGACGGAAAATGTTTGTCGGTTTGCGGTACATACGCGGCGAGCTGCGGCAGCTTCGGAAGCAGCTCCTCCCACGACCGTCCGTTGTACGAAATGTCTCCATCAACCGTGATATTCTTCTCCATCGGGAATTGTCCACTCAGCACCTTCATGAGCGACGTCTTGCCAGAGCTAGGCTGGCCCAGTACCAGAGTGGTCGTTCCCGGTTTGAAGACGGCGTCTACGCGGTGAAGAATGTGTCGTTGGACGACGTGCTTATTGGCCGTGAGCTTGCGCACCGCGTACTTGACTGTGTTGTACACGCTCGGCAGCTCGAATGTAGTGGCGGTAGACGTCTGCTGGACCACCGCCACCTCAGCAACAACCGACAGATCTTTGCATCGCACCTCCATCTGAGGCAATGCGTGGCCGAGTGCTGGTTCGAGCTGCTGGGCGACGAAGTCGTGGAAGGCGGCCTCGCCCTGAGCCATGAGTGCCTGTCCGGACTCTAGGCTTGGCTGGAGTTTGGTGTTTGTTCGGCCTATGGCCAGTCGTGATACATGTGCATCGTTGCGCTTGGTCATAGCCTGTTCGGGATGCAGCGACCAGAGTTGAAGGTATGGGGTCCCTATAGGATACTGCGGGGTTTGAAGGAAGTTAGCAATTGAGCAGATTCCGTGGAGGCACAAACGCAGAAGCACTAGGAGACATTGTTGCGTCATGATCACGCCTTACTTATTCATCACAGCGAAAGATGGGGTGTCCGAGTCTGTTCATCGACGGAAATGATTGGGTGTCCACAGCATGTTCATCCCACCGGCGAGATTGATGAATGGCCACCAAAGAGTCCATGTACTTGTAGGTATTACGACCGCCTTACCACTGATCGCTGCCATGAGGGCGAAAGGCTGCAACACCAACAGCTTTCACTGTGAGGTTAGCACTCTTCATACAATAGTACCAGCAAGATACTGTACTCGGGTTTAGGACATCGGTTCATTTTATCGTAGGCTGGTACCTGACTTCATTATCGACGAGATAGTGACAGGCTGGTCACGAAACGCTAAAGACAGGGAAGGGGATGGTTGAACCGACTACTGAGCTGACTCCTCCATAGTCCTGTCTGCCATGAGCTGCTTGAAAGGTCGGCAACCTGTAGCAGGCGTCAAGGCACTCCCGAGTCTGGGGGCAATATGTCGACACTTGTCTCTAGGCGCCCAGACACTCTCTCTAGAGGTGGCGTTGAAGCCGTCCAACGCAGTGCCAGCCAGCCATCATGGGTCATGTCTCGCACATTTTTGTCCGAACAGGTTTCCCATTGGACAAAACAAGTAGCCGTTTCACCATTCCGCATTCCGCACGAAAAAGCGCAATCTAAATGCGGCGCCATGGCTCGTTCGCTGCGGACTCGGCACTCGTCGGCTCCGATGGCCGCATCCTGTTGACGCCCACGCCCACCGACGCTGCAGCCTACGGCCAAGTGGTTACGCCCACGCTACGCCCCGCTACATCGTCCTTCAAGAGAGAGCGCTCGATCCCAGTCATGGACCATCACTCTGATCGTACGACTGGCACAGGACCAACGCCAGCAACAACACGAGGACAACACACAGGAACCCGAAGACTCTCGCTACGCGCGCTGTCGGCGCTGCGCACAGCCGCCGAGGTGCTCTTCGCTCTGTGCCTCATGGTGGCTGTGGGCGTCCGCGCCAATCTCGTGTCATTGTTTTATTTATTGGTCTTTTGCTACGGAGTGGTGCACTCATTCCAGTCGCGACTGGTTACGCTGGTTACACTGGGGTGGCCCTGCTGGCCTGTGTCTGTCATGGAGCAGTGATGGGCGCCTTCAAGAACGAAGATGAATACGAGGGCGCGGATGTCGTGGCGCTCGTTGGTTTCGTCCCCATGCACACCTCCAAGGACTATTTATTAACGTTCGGGGTAGATATTATGGTGCTTGTGTGCAGTGCAGTCCACTATTGGTACGTGCTGCGGAGACTGAACACGAGGTCAAGAGAGCAGCAGGAGGAGGAGCGCACAAGGCAACACTTTGACCTGTTTGAGATGGGAGAGCAGATCATGAACCGCAATGAACCCAAGAGAGATCGCAGGCAGTCCATGCTGAAGGCTGTTGAATTTCTGAGCTCCGTGTTCTTATTTCTTACGTCGGTGTCTGTGCCAGCATTTGCCTCAGGGGCACTGTATCTGGTGCTGCTGACACGCTTGATTGGCTACACAGTCTTCGTTCACAAGGTGAACGTGCAGGACCTGGTCACCCGGCACCATGGTGGCCAATCACCAAATTACTTCCTTGGACCCACGGTGACGAGAGTGCTCCTCGGACTCTGTCTGGTCATCATAGTTGCATGGTGCGTCCTCTCTGGCTGTGCATCACATATTCATTGCTTTTTAATGCGTTATATGTAAATATTTTGCAGGTATGCCTTCCATTTGAACCAGGTGACAAGCGGAGATACCGTTCAGACGATCGGTCATTATGTTGGTTTTGTCAATTTCAGTGAGGCCGGCGTGAAGTGGGAGTATTATTTTTTGCTGCATTCCTGTTTTTGCTTTTCGTCAGTTGTGCCAAGCTGCATAATCTGCATGCAGAAGCCAAGGAGGCCAACGCAAGACCCAGGGAAGTTATGCATCCGGATTGCCACTCGAGGCTAACACAGCAGTCGACCTTGGCGCTGTCAACGCAGATGTGGCACAGTCGCTGCTCAACCCGCTTGATCAACGCAATCGGGCGCAGACAACCGACCTGAAGGACCTGTTGGCGAAGCAATCTATCGTAGTCCGCGCTTTTGCACGTGATGGCGGTCTCCTGTTGGGCAGCGCAGCGGCGATCATATGGTGTGTGTCATATCCGTCGTACCTGTCAGCCCCATTCTTGGCTCTGGCGTTTGTGACTATCGCCCTTTTCGGGCTTTTATCATCGTCCATCTTCATGTGGTTGCTGATCGCGTACGGCATGGGCTTGGCTTTAGTAGAATACACTTGCAATCTCACCATTGGCTTCATACCAGGAGATTACACGACGTATGGGTTAAGGGTATTCGACTATCCGTTTCTCGATCTCGGTGTACACACTCTGTGCCTCGTATTCATTTTCCTGGCAATCCGGACGCAGTGGCGGTACCAAGATATCCTCCGAGAGTCCAGGAGACGGCGCAACACGGCGATACCTGCTGCTGCTGGTGATTCCAACGATGGAGTCGATGGCGGAAGAACAAGTTACACGAAATTTGCAAAGCTTACGAGGCTGCGCAACGTAAGTGCATATGATGTTCTGTTGGGAAATTGCTTTACTCTAACGTACTGTCGATGTTTGGGTGTAGCAATTGCAACTTGGGTGGAAAGCTGTTGCACGCTTGTGGCTCGTCGACGCTAAACGCGTTATCTTCACGCATTTGGACGCACTGGTATTGGCTACCATTCTAAGTATGTTGAAGTGCTGCGATGTTATTCACTCGTTTGAGGATGTACTAACTTCGATTAACGCTATTAATTTGCTGATGTGCAGTTGTAGCACTAAGCACACACGTTTCGTTTCTTCAGATTGGTTACCTGGTACTAGCGGCCTTACTGATGTTATTCTTTGAGAAGCGACGACGATTCTGGCGCGTCCTGCTAACATATTCTCTTGGAGCGTGTTTCGCTGTTTTTCTCCGGAATGTTGATTGCACACAAAGCGATCAAATGGATCTAATCGGCCTGCAGTGCTATCACCCAGGGCTGTACACGTGGGGATCGTTGTGGCCAACATTGTTCAGTGCACAACTGTTAATTATCTTCCAGTTGGTGTTCCAGCTTGTAATTTATGTGGCTAACAATGACGCAATTGAAGAGCGTCTACGAACCAGGGAACACGTTCGACAGAATCCGGCATTTTTCGTGTCACGTCTGGCGGTGGAAATTGATAATTGGTTCCGCATCTGCGGTGTGTTACCCTGCTACATTGCATTCATCGTAGTGGCTCTTCAATTCGAGACCGGGAGTACCATCCTGAGTACGAATGCGATTGGCGGTGTGCAGTTAATGCTGTTTTTAATCATTCTCGGACACCACTTAGGTGGCTTCCAAGCAGCACCAAGAACATCGTTGCGGCTCAAGCTACTGTGGTCGCTAGCACTGCTGGTTGAAGTTGTGATCTTGGTAGCACGATATGTTTACCAATTTGAGGAAGTCGCAGCCTACTTAGAAGATAACTTTTCACGTCTTCATTCATATCTGCACAAGACTTCGGTCTCGAGTATCATGCATCCACCGACGGAATTTCAAACGTATTCGTGTACCTGCTGCCCACAGCAGTCATGACGGCTCTGTGTTTTTGGCAGCTTTCGTCTATGATGAAGGAAATTGTGCCGTACGACTTATTTATTGCTGGCCGAAGCAGGGCAGTGGATGTTTTTCGCTTTGCTATGGAAACTGTTCAACACCTGCTCATTTCGTTTAGCGCGACGGCGCTAGTGATCGTGACGATGTGGGTTGCTCTTGATGAGATCAGTTTCGTGGGCTGGCTTTACGTCGTGGTGCTAATTGCCGGGCGTGCTATGAGCGAATCGTGGAAGCAATTGTGGTTTCCACTTTTGGCTTGCGGCGCTGGCAATGGTCCTAAAGTATCTCATCCAGCTCAGCACTTTCGATACGCAACGAGCTAGCTCAGTAAACGGGAATGTATTGTTCAAAGCTGGTGATGATAGTGACTGGGTTGGAACGATCCGCCTGGGTGAGCGCTACGACACGACCGTAGGGAGATCTGCTCTGTGGGAGTTGCTGTCCGGAGAGTTTCTGATAGTCCTAATGTGTGCTCTTCAGCGTATGGCGCAGTACTTCGATTCATCATCAACAGCGGGACGTCAAGCGGAACTCGACGAACTGACTGCGCGATTCGAGGAGCATTACGCACTCTATGCTTCTAAGAACTCGGACAGTTACCACCCTACTTCCTCTTGCGAAGTCGATGACGACGACGACGACCTTAAGGATCGAGCTCGGGCTTTTACGTATGACGAAACTGACATTCCAGCGTTGCGTCCCAAAGACAACGAAGGAGCCTCAGATAATGAGCCCGAAAGTGATCGTACAGAGCAATCGGCTGGTCCGGCGGCTGCTCCTCAGGACAGAGATTTCCTATCTTGTTTGCGCGACTTTGGTACCACATACGCCAGTAAAGCGTCCGTAAATGTCGTGATGCTCCTGCTGACAATTTCGTGCTTTGTGCACCAAGATTTTATCGCGATTGTGTATATGATGATTGTGTACAGTGTAATGTACGCAGCATCCACGACTGTTTGTAAACGGTGGTGGGCTCTTGCATGGCTTTTGTCACTGGTGATCGTGTTAGAGTATTCAGTGATCTTGTGGTTTCCACCGTTTCTGGATATCAACATGGAAGAAACCTACCCATGGCGTGTAATTACCGATTCATACGAGAGGTGGTTGGTGTTAAGCAACCAACACAAGTGGGCTTTGATGGTGGATTTTGTGGCCCTGTTAAGCGTGTACTTGCTGCCACACTCCAACAAAGCCAGCAGTGATGAAGAAGTAATAACGGTGGTTGATGGGTCCTCGTCAACGCTAACGGCGGGTCACTCCAGTGAATCGATTGAGGAAAACACATTCAAACAAAAAGCATTCTTTCCAGACTTATCCAGAGAAGATATGTACACGTTGCTAATGCGGAAGCATCTCTGGTACTATGTCGAATTTGCTTTCCTATCGAATTGGCTTCCACTGCTACTCCTTCTGGTTTTTGTCTTCGGGGCAAAACAAGGAGGGCTGGTCTCGATTGCGTATTTACTGGGAGCACTTGTGATGCTGTATCGGCTTGACGAGGCGCGCTCCCCATCTAATCCGTGGCTCGAATACCTTCGCAAATGGAATTGGGCGCATTTGTTCGTGATTACTCTGATCAACGCGCCATACGTCTATGATGCCCTGAGTAATTGCCTCATTGGGACAAAATCAGCGGAAGACGATAGCTGCATGTCCGTTGCCAATCTACTTGGAGTGGAAGCAAACGAAGTGCCATATGGATTGATTACTCTTTTCGTGCTGATTTCCGTGCAGTGCGAAATCCTCATGGCTCCAGCATATGAAACAGTGTTCGCAGTCATTGTTAGTGAGCAGAACCGTGCATCGCATCGTCGTGAAGAAATTGTGCGCGATTATTATCGTCTACGGACGGAGCAATGGTACGCGATGAAGAAGGAGAAGAACGCGGCAATCCAACGTCTTAAAATCATTGTCTCAAAGCTGGTGCATAAAGTTGAAGAGTTGATGGATATCGCTTTGGGGCTCCACCACAATTTACCGCCGATGGCGCCGTCGAAACCGGTCTCCGTTGAGCGCACACAAAACTCTGCAACGATCTCGTGGGACAAGCCCACGGGAAGTCGTCACAGGATTCGCTACTACCGCATTTCAAGGCAGCAATTTCCGTCGCTAACTCTTCTCGGTGACTTTGCAGATATCGTGGAGATCACGGGCGACCGATGCGAGGCCAAAATCGAAGGTCTTCGTCCTGGAACAAGCTATCAGTTTAAAGTATGCGCTGTATCTCGCATGGGCGAGGGTCCATTCAGTGTGGCGAGCGAGCCGATCTCGACGTTCCCTCTTAATTTGGACGGCTCAATGACGGCTGGCTGGATGAAGTATCGCCGCGAGCGTCTCCCAGCACCCCGTTTTGGTTTCTTGATATCGTGGCTAAAGTCGAAGTACTTGCATCGTTATGTGGTAATTGATTCTAGTCACCTCGTGTTTTATCAAGACGAAGAGAAGGCGCTGAGGCACCGCAGTCGTAAACACCGTAAGCGACTCAAGACTTCATTCAAGTGGCGAGATGTGATCTCGCTTAAGCTGAGCGATTCCAAGGTTCAGTTCGACGATATGTCGCCTTCGCTTTATTGCTTTGAAATCGTTGTGCGTCATGCGGGCAACCGCGGTGACGTAAAGTACGTGTTCCAGTCAGAGTTGTCAAAAGAGTTTAACACATTTCTCTCTGCATTGGCGTTCGCCGTCCCTCGAGAAGCTTTGGATGACAGTATCGTTGAATGCTTAAAAGAACGTGGTTTGCCAAATCCTTTGGATGTTGCTCCACCATCTTGCAACAACGGTGACGAAGACCCAAATTACGACGAAAATAAAAGCGAGTGGAGTAGCGTAACAGGAGATGAAAGCACACTTGGTGACCCAGAAGACGAAGAATTTGACGACAAAAAGAATTTTCATGGCGAGCACCACTGTACCAATTTTTATACAAGATCCAGAACGCTGGATTCCGAATGGAATCAACGCTTTACGAGGAAGATGACATGAACGAGCCTTCACTCGCCGAGATTGGGCAGCTTATTATCAACGCGGTACGCAGCAAAAGTTCCAGTATCTGCTGTCTGGTACTGGTCATCTGCTTCACGATGCAGGTATATTTTGCACTGTTTTACGTAATTTTGCGCAGTTGGAGTATTGAGTGTTACTGTTGTTGTTGTTGCTTCTGCTGCTGTTGCTGTTGCTGCTGCTGCTGCAGGGAGATATGTTGAACATGGTCTACGTGTTGGCTGTGTTCGGGTTTTTGATCGTTGAGAATCCTCGTCCATCACCGATTGTCTGGACCCACTTGCTAGCATATGTGCGTTCGATTAACCGGGGCTGTGATGAAAATATTTGCGTACAAGGATGGCAAACTGACAAACTACCCATTTCTTTCTTTTGTACAGACCTGCTGCATCATTGCGCTGCGGTACGTGTTTCAGTTATCAATATTTTGTACAGGGATGACAAATGCCGGCTACTTCTATCCGAGCTTCGAGCCTTACTGTATGACAGCAGCAGTCGCAGCGACCAACGCAAAGTCCATTCAGCCAATGGTACTGTTTGGGCTGTACAAATTTGACGGTATTGCTCTCAGCGATGTCACAACGGTGTATGGCGGTCTGCAATGGGATTTTTATGTCATGCTATTCTTGCTTTGGCATCAACGAGAACTTCGCCTCCAAGGATTTTGGGTCGAAGCACACAGCGAAGACATTATGGACGATCAAGCATCCTCGCGGTACAAATCTGATGCGATGCGTGGCCTACGGGCATCATTCTCTTCATCACACGACTCTATCGATGACCCGTTATTGTTTGAGACGCCTGCAAATGGATATAAGCAGGACGGCGCTAATCGTTTGAGGAGCTCTCGTTTATCGCTTCGACCGCAAGGACCGGAGCTATCGATAAGATCTCAACGCGGAAGTGACCACGTGTTGCCGCTGGGAAGAACGACAACCACCTCAAGTATAATCAGCATGGAAAACACGGAGATAGGGAGTGAAGTCGCAGCACAAGTGCTGGAAGAATTGCGTTCACAAGAGAAGCTGGAAGAAGAGGAAAGCTGCAGCGGCAGCGTTAGCAGCCGCTCGTCTTTCTGAAGATAATGTGGCTCATTCTCCATCAGTGCGTCGTACGGTAGACTACAGCGATCCCCTGACAATATCCGGTCGCCACGTTCTCCAAGAGCAGGCAATGAAAACGTCGTCTCGAAGCAGGTGGATATGGATGCCGATGAGTCTGAAGTCGGGTTTCATGCGCGTGCGAAGGAATCTTG
Organism: Phytophthora boehmeriae; assembly: GCA_011947355.1. Lineage (NCBI taxonomy): Eukaryota > Oomycota > Peronosporomycetes > Peronosporales > Peronosporaceae > Phytophthora > Phytophthora boehmeriae. The sequence continues at coordinate 81,134 of JAAVTJ010000194.1, read as the reverse complement.
GCTTGAGAAGAAGCTGCCGAAAGCCCATGCGTACTTCCAGACTGTCATTTGCAAACCGCCCTCGCAGTGGGACAAGGACATCCATGTGGCCATCACAGGTGAGAAGCCCGGTCGCGACTTCTACACTGCATCGCTCTCAGTTCTGTTGTTCTCCGCGATCTACGCAGTCATTTTCTACGAGAAATTGGGCGAGGCTGACTCAAGCAGCACTTCTGTCGCGGATGCGAACAGCCGAGTGTCCTCATCATCGCTGCTTTCGGGCTACCTCGTGCTATTGGTGCTGATTGAGCTGATCTTCATCATCTGGGACCGTGTGGCTTACGTTTGTGCATCGCTGCAGTCCAAGGTGATACTACAGTATTCATATGCGCTGACGCTGCACATGACTGTCTGGTATTTTCTGCCGAACTACACCAACATCTACTTTCACCAACGGCCCGCACTTGTGGCCTTCTACCTTTTCCAGTGCGTGTACCTCTGGCTTGGTGCGCTACAAATTCGGTATGGATACCCGGCGTACCTTGGCAGCCGCTACAACTACACTGAGGAGACGAAAATGACAGCAGTGAGCGAAATGCTGTTTGGTCTGATGATGCAGGCTCCTTTCCTGTTTGAGATGCGAGCGCTACTGGACTACATGTGCACCAAAACGTCATTAAGCTGGCAGCACTGGATCCTTCTGGAAGACACAGCAGCCCACCTATTCGCTGTAAAGGGTGAGATGCACGGACGTGTCGAAGAAGCTGATGTCCTCCAAGGCAAGAAACGTCAACCTATGATGAAGAAGTTGACGTCTGCTGGTGTGATGCTGCTCTTTTTGTTGATTTGTCTCGTGGGGCCGTTGGCCATGTTCAGCTCCATCAACCCCAGTACAACTTCTAACGATGTGACGTTGTCAACCGTCGTCTTTGGCATTGTGGACGAGCAGGCCACTATGAATCAGCTATACTCCAACAGCGATAGCAACAGCCCATCATGCAAGGTGGACCTAAACACGGAGAGTGCATCTGTACAATGCGTCGAGTTCGACATTTTTTCACACGACGTATGGGGCTTGTCGCCTCCCCGCATGGACTTGCTCGTGACGCAGCTGCAGTCGACAGAAGCGCTGAATTGGACCATGACTCTCTCGTTTACGCGACCTGGCCCAACGAACAACGAAGTGATCTCCGCGACGTACTCCGTAAAAATGACAGATGACCATCGCAACGCTCTGATTCCGATGATCAAACAAACGGCTAATAGCGATGGTGATACAAAACTGACTGCGATCCAGATAGATGACCTCTTCCCGGCAGTCTTACAGTTAACGGCAAGTAGCGGTGTATTGCGGCGATCCACTGAAATGCGCTCTGTAGCTGTCACTAAACACTCGTCGGGTGGTTCCTCATGGTGGACGATTGAGCCGGTGATGCACTCGTCCAGCACGAACTACTGCTCAGCTGCCTACCCCTTCTGCATTGTGGCTGTGTCGGACAGGATTGTACAAGGTCTTACGACGCTCGGAATTAGTTCCTACGGGCTTACAGCTGTGTATGTCTTCGTGGTGGTCACAGTAGGTAGCGCAGTCAAGGGTTTCTTCCGTGGCAAGCTATTCCAGATCCAGTATGCAGAGCTGCCGGACCCCGAGGATGTGCTGGAGCTCGTGGAGGGTATCTACATAGCGCGACAAGAGCACTACGTGGGTCACCTGAAGGATGAGGTGCGCATTTTCGAGACGTTTGTGCGTGTGCTGCGCTCCCTGAGACGCTCATCAAGGTGACAGGGACCAACGTCATACATATCCCAGCCGCAAAGGAGAAGCTTGATTGAGAAGGAAGGAGCGGCTCTAATGCCACATGTGTACAGTAGTACAAATCTAGAGTTAATATCTGTGAATCATTGTACGAATGTGTGAACAACATGAATGCGAGAAACTGCAGGCGTTCATCGCGCTGCGCATCGCCGCTTTCGGACAAGACGATGAGGTGAACAAGTTCATCTCATCACCCTTTTAGTAGTGCGGTGATGAACGCATAACCCCTAAAAACGAAGCATGCATGAACCGATGCTCCGTCTCAGAATACACGTTATCCCACCTGACTGTGCCGTGATGCAGTTATTGCAGGTCAACTGATGCATGGCTATTACAATGGTCATTCTTCATTCTACCCAGCAACACACAGACCCCACCATCACATCTTTAAAATACCGAAACCAATCGCCAGCAGCTACTTATCGACTATGGCGGCCCCATACGACGTACTGCCGACCATAAACTCCAAACTCCAGCCAAGCCTAGAGTCCGGACAGGCACTCATGGCTCAGGGCGAGGCCGCCTTCCACGACTTCGTCGCCCAGCAGCTCGAACCAGCACTCGGCCACGCATTGCCTCAGATGGAGGTGCGATGCAAAGATCTGTCGGTTGTTGCTGAGGTGGCGGTGGTCCAGCAGACGTCTACCGCCACTACATTCGAGCTGCCGAGCGTGTACAACACAGTCAAGTACGCGGTGCGCAAGCTCACGGCCAATAAGCACGTCGTCCAACGACACATTCTTCACCGCGTAGACGCCGTCTTCAAACCGGGAACGACCACTCTGGTACTGGGCCAGCCTAGCTCTGGCAAGACGTCGCTCATGAAGGTGCTGAGTGGACAATTCCCGATGGAGAAGAATATCACGGTTGATGGAGACATTTCGTACAACGGACGGTCGTGGGAGGAGCTGCTTCCGAAGCTGCCGCAGCTCGCCGCGTATGTACCGCAAACCGACAAACATTTTCCGTCGCTGTCGGTGCAGGAGACGCTCGAGTTCGCGCACGCATGCTGTCCGGAAGAGGTGGCGTCACGACGCGGGAAAGGTCTGCTATCCAAAGGCACACCTGAGCAAAATGAGGCGGCGGTGCGGACGGCCAGCGCGCTCTACGAGCATTACCCGGACGTGATCATAGAACAGCTCGGCCTGCAGATGTGCCGCGACACGGTGATCGGCAATGCCATGAAACGTGGTGTATCGGGCGGTGAACGCAGACGTGTGACGACTGGCGAGATGGAGTTCGGCATGAAGTACGCAACGTTCATGGACGAAGTCACCACGGGCCTTGACAGCGCAGCCACGTTCGACATCGTGTGCACACAACGCGACATTGCCAGGACGCTGCACAAGACGGTGGTGATGGCTTTGCTGCAGCCGGGACCCGAAGTGTTCGAACTCTTCGACAATATCTTATTGCTCAACGATGGCGAGGTAATGTACCATGGCCCGCGCGAACAGGCGGTGCCATACTTTGAGAGCCTTGGCTTTATCTGCCCACCCGATCGTGATGTTGCCGACTATCTACTAGACCTCGGCACCGGTGAGCAACACCAGTATGAGGTCGGCAAAACAGGAAGAAATCCACGGGGATCGACCCTGACGCCACGGCTGGCCAGCGAGTTTGCAGAATTGTTCCGACAGTCGTCTATCCACCAAGGAACGATGAGCATGCTGCACGAACCATGGAGTAGCGAGCGTTTGCGTGACGCCGAGCAACACCTGATGAAGATGCCGGAATTTCGGCAGTCGTTTTGGGCAGGCACATTAACGGTTATGCGTCGGCAGACGGTAATCGCCCTCCGTAACGCGGCGTTCATCCGTGTGCGCGCCTTCATGGTTATCGTCATGGGTCTCATCTACGGCAGCACATTTTACGGCTTTGACCCAACAAACGCACAGGTTGCGCTGGGCGTTCTGTACCAGACCACCATGTTTTTAGCCATGGGCCAAGCTTCGCAAACCCCAGTATTTATTGCGGCCCGTGATATCTTCTACAAACACCGCCGCGGAAACTTCTTCCGCACCACATCATTTGTGATTGCTTGCCTTACGGCACTCGTCCCTGCTGCTATCGCCGAGTGTCTCGTTTTCAGTACTTTTGTGTACTGGATGTGCGGCTTTATCGCAGAGGCAGGGTACTTCCTTCTCTTCTTGTTGTGCATGATATTGACCAACATCGCGTTGTGTGGATGGTTCTTCACGCTGACCGCCATGTCGCCCAATTTCAACATTGCCAAGCCGATGTCCACATTTTCCATCTCGTTTTACGTCGTGTTTGCCGGCTTCGTGGTGCCCAGGGGCCAAATCCCTGCTTTCTTCATCTGGCTGTATTGGATCAACCCAATGGCGTGGTGTTTACGCACCGTGGCTGTCAACCAATATCGATCACCATACTTTGATGTGTGCGTGTACGACGGTGAAAACTACTGCGACCAGTACAACATGACATTTGGTGAGTACGCGTTATCTCTGTACGATATACCATCGGACAAGTTTTGGGTTTGGGCAGGTGTACTGTACCTCCTGTTCGCGATCGGATTTTTCGTCGCAGTTGGCAGCTATATCCTCGAACACAAGCGCTACGATGTCCCTGCAGCGACAGTGGCTGTTGCCTCAAGGCTTGAGAATGACGATGAAAAGAGCAATAATGACCTCATTGAAAAACAAGAATCCAGGTATCGCCAGGAAGGAACAGCTAGCTACATCATGGTAGCGACTCCACGAGAAGCAGCTCCAACTACTCCGATGGGGCAAGTAGAGTCTATAGCCGACATGATCGTAGTCGACCTCCATGAAGAGCACCCAAAGTTCGTCCCCGTTACGATCGCATTCAAGGATCTATGGTACTCTGTCCCTTTGCCCCGTCACAAAGGTGAATCCATCAACCTGCTGAAGGGAATCAGTGGCTACGCGCTACCGGGTACCATGACAGCGCTCATGGGTTCGTCGGGTGCTGGCAAGACAACACTGATGGATGTGATTGCAGGACGCAAGACAGGAGGTACGATCAGTGGTGACATCCTGCTGAACGGCTACCCAGCTACGGAGCTGGCAACCCGTCGCTGCACGGGATACTGTGAGCAGCAGGACATCCACTCGGAAGGAGCGACATTCCGAGAGGCGCTCACCTTTAGTGCTTTATTGCGCCAAGACAGCAGCGTGCCCGAGCGTGCCAAACTGGCGTCAGTGGAGGAATGTCTTGAGCTGTTGGATATGCGCGTGATCGCTGACAAAATCATCCGAGGCAGCTCTCAGGAGCAGATGAAGCGACTGACCATCGGCGTCGAGCTTGCGGCGCAGCCTAGTGTGCTCTTTCTGGACGAGCCCACCAGCGGCCTGGATGCCCACTCGGCCAAGGTCATCATGGACGGCGTACGTAAGGTGGCGGATAGCGGTCGCACCATTGTGTGTACGATCCATCAGCCTTCGTCCGATGTCTTCTTTCTGTTTGACAGTCTGTTGCTTCTCAAACGTGGTGGCGAGATGGTTTTCTTCGGCGAGTTGGATAATGCTGAGCCTGATGACCGAAAATGTGGTCACCTGATTGACTACTTTGAAGCCATCCCCGAGGTTCCCCGTTTGCCTGAAGGCCAGAATCCGGCAACGTGGATGCTCGAATGTATCGGCGCTGGCGTGGCTGCAGCCGCAGATAATTCAACGCTTGGTACCGCCCCGAATGTTGATTTTGTGCGACGTTTTCAAGAGAGTGTGGAGCATGAAACTCTGCTGAGAGGACTCAACCTGCCAGGAGTATTAAGTCCCGATCCCGGTCGATTCCCAGAGTTGGTTTTCAAGAGCAAACGTGCTGCCAGGTCGATCACGCAGCTGGGTGCCCTGGTTGAGAGGTTTTTGACGATTTATTGGCGTACGCCATCATATAACGTGACGCGGTTCACGATCTCGCTGTGCCTGGGGCTAGTGTTTGGCCTGGTACTTGTGGACGGAGAGTTCACGACGTACCAGGGACTGAATGCAGCGGTCGGTGTGATCTTTATGACCACGCAGTACAACGGGATCGCCGCTTACGTTGGCACGCTCCCTTTCACAGGCCACGAACGCGAGTGTTACTACCGCGAACGCGCGTCCCAGACCTACAACGCGCTCTGGTACTTTGTGGGCGCAACGTTTGTCGAAGTGCCGTACGTTTTCTTCAGCGGCTTCCTCTTCACTGTGGCCTTCTACCCGTTGATGGGATTCTCATCTTTCGTCACGTGGCTTTACTACTGGCTCAACCTGTCGCTCTTCATCCTCACGCAGACGTATCTCGGCCAGTTGTTTATCTATGCGCTGCCGAGTGTGGAAGTGGCCGTCATCGTGGGGGTTTTGGTCAATGCCATCTTCTTACTCTTCGCCGGGTTTAACCCACCTGCTGAGTCCATTCCAGAGGGCTACAAGTGGCTCTACTACGTCACTCCACAGCGCTACTCGCTGTCCATTCTGACCGCTCTTTTGTTCGGCGAGTGCGAGCAAGAGCCAATCTACGACCCAAACGTGCAGTCTTTTGTCGGTGGGGGCTCCCAATTAGGTTGCCAACCGCTGCAGCACACCCCAGTGGCTGTCGGCAACTCAACAGTCAAAATGTATGTGGAAAAAGTGTACGGGATGAAGCACGACGAGATGTGGAGCAACTTTGGCTGCGTCTTCATCTTCCTCTTCGTCATTCGACTGTTGTCGCTTTTGGCACTGCGTCGCATCAACCATCAGAAGAGATAAGTTCTTAAGTTGCCTAACATAGCTGCAACTTTTCACAAAACGAGACCCGCACCACCAGCAAAAAGTGTGTCGCCTGTACTTAATACGTGCTGCTTGCTACTACAGGATGACGGCGGACGACGCTAACGCCAGTGGTTATGTGCTGGCGATTGCTAGCATTGTGGACGCACTCATCGCCGCGTACGAGGCGCAGGAGCCAGTCAATATGACGCGCCTCAAGAACGACGTGGCCAAGCAGTTCCGCATTCCGTCCATGCCCAAGGTCCACAGACTACATGCAGCAACTTAACCACGCTATATTTTAACTTAACTGTGTCTTTGAACCTTTCAGCTAGTGGACATCATTTCTGCTGTGCCTGAGGACTACAAGGAGAAGTTGCTGCCGTTTCTAAAGGCCAAACCGGTTCGCACTGCGTCGGGCATTGCTGTCGTGGTTGGTGCCTTTCTTGAGAAACTTTCGAGCTGGATACTCTTTGCTCATCTTGTTGTTCATGCTGCTGCTATTGACGATTGAACTTTATCTGTAGGCAGTCATGTGCAAGCCCCATCGGTGTCCTCACATCGCCATGACTGGCAACATCTGCGTCTACTGCCCTGGAGGTCCCGACTCGGACTTTGAGTACTCGACCCAGTCATATACGGGCTATGAGCCCACGAGCATGCGCGCTATTCGAGCTCGGTACGACCCGGCGCTGCAGACGCGGCACCGCGTAGCGCAATTGCGACGGCTCGGCCATTCAGTGGACAAAGTGGAGTTTATTGTCATGGGAGGCACATTCTTGTCGCTGGACGTGCGCTACCGGGACTATTTCATTCGCAACCTTCATGATGCGCTGTCAGGGCATTCGTCCGCGAGTGTAGCGGAAGCAGTGCGTTACTCTGAACAGAGCTTGACGAAGTGCACTGCCATCACGATTGAAACTCGACCGGATTACTGCCTCAAACCTCATTTGCACGATATGTTGCGGTATGGGTGCACGCGAATCGAGATCGGAGTGCAGAGCGTCTACGAGGACGTGGCCCGTGATACAAATCGCGGACACACGGTTGCAGCTGTATCGCACTCCTTTCAGCTGGCCAAGGATTGCGGGTTTAAGATCGTTGCACACTTGATGCCCGATCTACCTAATATGGGACTTGAGCGCGACCTGGCAGGCTTCCGTGAATTCTTTGAGAACCCTCGCTTCCGCACTGACGGCATCAAGCTGTATCCGACTCTTGTAATTCGCGGAACGGGACTTTATGAACTCTGGAAGACGGGCGCTTACAAAAACTACTCACCCGAGGATCTTGTTGACCTGATGGCGCGCCTGCTTGCTCTTGTGCCGCCATGGACTCGTGTGTACCGCGTGCAACGCGACATACCCATGCCGCTTGTAACATCAGGTGTTGAACATGGCAATTTGCGTGAGTTGGCACTGGCAAGAATGCGTGACCTCGGTCTTGTGTGCAATGATGTTCGAACACGCGAGGTCGGCATTAAGGGCATCCATGACCAGAGCGTACCTGACCAAGTGGAACTGGTACGTCGCGACTATGTGGCAAACGGGGGCTGGGAAACATTCCTTGCATATGAAGATCCACAGCAGAATATTTTGATCGGATTGCTGCGCCTCCGCCAGGCCAGTGCTGCTTCGTTCCGTGATGAAATTACTCCAGGATGCTCTATCGTGCGTGAGTTGCACGTGTACGGTTCATCAGTACCTCTTCACGCGCGAGACCCGACTAAGTTTCAGCATCAGGGCTTCGGAACGCTACTGATGGAGGAAGCAGAGCGTATCGCTTTTGAAGAACACGGATCACACAAGCTCGTGGTCATCGCAGGTGTTGGTACTCGTAATTACTACCGCAAGCTGGGCTACGAGATTGATGGGCCTTACATGTCCAAGTATTTATGAGCAATGTGAGGCGTGGTGGTGGCTTGTGAAAAAGTGTGAATTATTATGTGTATGTTTGTGCTTTATCGCTGGGGCTCTGTCGGTTATGGTGGTTGAATTCCAGCAATGAGAGCAGGCAGACAAAGAGAAAGATGAAGACACACCCGAAGTTTGCCAGGATCTGGTCGTGTTTCACCTCTTCCACGTACCCCTTGACGGTGGTGTGGCCGATATACAGTGGTGCATCTTACTTACAACGGCCAAGTTCTGGTTCGCCATTCAGTTACGTTGCCGTGGCCTCATCGTACGTGGGCTCCACTGAACAGCAATGAGATCAGAATGGACAATGAATAGCAATGAGGTCTGATATTTTGTAGCCCTCAGGAATGGACCAGCAGAAGGGTTAACTCTGAGCAGAACTGGAACGCTGCGTTGACGAGGACTTCCACGATCACGCCACTTCCACGCTTGGCTACGCAAACACGAAAAGCTGGCCCAGACACGTTTGTATTGACACAAAAAGCGACAGGTTGATACAGTAGAACACCTGTCCAGAATGACGTGAAGCAGATCAATGGTAAAAAAACATCCGAAGAACACCACTGGGATTTTTTAGCGATAGTGGAGCCGACGACCTACCAAACGCGCTGCGACGCACGATCATGGTAGTATGGCGCACCGTGAAGGAAACGCACTTACACACAGGTAGAAACACCGTTGTATGAGGTAGTCTTGACAATCACACCCGGTATGCCGTATACGACTAGCACCAGCCCAAACATCACGGCTAAGCATAAAGCGACGATGCAACATGTCAATCGGTGAATCCACGTTACCAGGTTCTGGCCTTCAGGCAAACGGGGAACTTCATCGATGGCCTCGAAGTAGACACTTAAAGCTTCACGAAAAATATTGAAAGTGAGATCGTAGTGAATACCGACTAAAAGTACAACAATGCTGACCCACCCCGTGTCTTTGTTACGCAGCGCACTCATAGCGTAGCTCCAAAAACGAATGTGCAGGCGATGAAAGGCCGTCTTTCACGTAGTATTCGTACCAAGCAGACCTGTGTTGCTTTATGCAAACATGGAGCGGCTCGTAGCGTCCTCTCAGCAAGACCGTTCTGTTGCCAGCGCAAAAGCCATGCACAGCAAGCCTGCTTTGCGCTGGCGATGGTAGATGTGCTCAGCGCTATCCAGTCATATTGCATTTTGACGGGGCCAGCATGTTAACATCTGTGTTGTCGTCTTCATCGTGGCTCGACGTTTCTTAGCACATTGCATGACGACACCTTCGTCGCCACCAATTGTATGGCCACTTCGACATGATAACTTCCCATCATTGTGATATGCATACTTAGTCCATACGACAAAAGAATTGTGCATGTATTTGTGCATAAAGCAGCAAGCGGCCGCGCGTAGCAATCGACCGCGTTGTAGCAACAGATCGCGCAACGCGTTACAAGTCAATGACATCTGGCTTTACTTGTTTGGGGTTTCATCGGCGTCTTCTTCGGGGATAAGCTCCTTTTCAACCGCTTTCAGCTCTTGCATTGTTTGCTGTTGCGATAGAAGGCACATGTTCAGTATGAGTGAGCGCTATCCATGTAATACAACATCATCCCACGAAATATAAGGGCAACGGAATTACCTCATTCTTCTTCAACATGTGCCGAAGCACGCGTTGATGGTGCTTCTCAAGGTCGATAAAGAACACCTTCTTAGTCGACACCAATCCAAAGACGTAGATCGGAAAGAACCAATGACACCAGAGCAAGAACTCGCGCGGAGTCAAGTACGGTACCATCTCTGGAATCACGGGGTCGGCCTTCATCAACTTCACTGTAACTTCGAGACCTAAAATCTGTGACGCATTATTAATGTTAGGCTTAAAGAATCTTGAAAAAGCTGATCAATACATTCCGCTATCGACGTACAATCACAAGACCCACATACGCCCACTTTCCCGCCAAACGCGTTGATTTGGTCGCCGAAACAGCCTCACTTCCCAGATTAACCAGTAGAATCAGCAAAGATTACCGACAAACACAAACTACCAGTCAGTTTTCAACTCCAAGACACGGGCTTTCGACTACACAGTGCACACCACCGAGTACGTACATGATGATGATCCAGAGCAGGTAGAAGAGCGAGATATTGATGATCGTGTCTTGCGTCGACATCTTCTCGTGACCAGGCCCCCAGAAATCATACATGTGGCGAGATTTCTCATTGTAAATGTGCTGCGCCACCACAACAAGAGCAAACGCAAGATACACAGAAAGTGCTACATATCTGTAAGAAGAAAACCCCTGTTAACACCACAGAGAGCACTGAAACGTACGTCGTAAGCAGCGTCGATCTTCTGCCACTCGTGCACTGGCATTTCCCCGCTCTGGAACTGGTGCCTCAGGAACGCAAACTTCTTGGCCCATGCGTAGTGATTCTCTCCACGGCTCATCTGCAATATGTAACAACAGTTAGCAACAATTCAACCTTTTCAAGTAGTTCAAAACTGACCTGAAGGAACCGATAGACATTCTCACCAATTTGACTGCGATGGTATCGCTGCAATTGTGTCGGTTACATAACATGTGAAAGGAAGTTAGAAAATATTACGATTATAACATATACAGTAGAACGAGGTAGAGCGAGGTAGAACCCTACCACTGCCAATAGCACAAGCACCGTCGGCACCAGCAGCGACAGCAGATAGACTTGGCCAGGCGTAGTGCGCTTGCCTCGGCTCAGCAGCAGACGAGACGCGAGTCCTGTCAAAGGCGCCACCACCAGCAGCGAATACGCCGCGAAGTGCGAGTCCTGTAGAGCGTCAGGGTAGAGTTGGAAGAGCTCTGCCATTCTGGCGCTTTTACTACAATAGAGTGTAACCAGTCCGTTCTACTTGATATTTGTATGGGACAGGAATGAATGTGTGATGGTGTGTACCACATCAGTTACGAGTGAGGGAGTAGAACAGTAGATCACAAGTCAACGAAGATGGCAGACAAGAAGCAGCGCACCGTCACGGGCGTTTTCTTCTACGTGCCGAACCTCATCGGCTACACGCGCGTGCTGCTGTCGCTCTACAGTTTGGCGGTGGCGCTTACGGACTACAAGACGAGCGTCTTGTGCTATGCTCTGAGCTTCACGTGCGACTACTTCGACGGCTTCTTCGCTCGACTCTGCGACCAGTGTACGCTTTAAAATGCGCATGCTCTTATAAGCGGAGACTGATGGTTCTTATATCCGACACAGGCTCTACCTTTGGCGCTGTGCTGGACATGGTGACGGATCGCTGCTCTACTGCCGGGCTGCTGGTCGTCTTGTCGCATCTGTACCCGCAGTACATGGTCGTCTTCCTGTACCTGCTGATCCTGGACTTCTCCAGCCACTGGTACCACATGTACTCGTCCAGAGGCCACCATAAAGTCGTGTCGGCAGAGCGCAACTTCCTCCTGCGCTTCTACTATGGCTGCTACCCGTTCTTTGGCTTTTGCTGTGTCGGCACAGAGCTGTTCTACATTTTGCTCTACGTGCTCCACTTCGACCCCACGCTGCTGATCCCATTCGTCAATGTTCCAGTGATGCAGGTACATAATCTACGAGTAGCCGTTGTGTAGAGAATTGTGAGTGCAGAATCTGACTGTTGCTGTCATGTTATGTTGCTAGTTGTGCTACTACGTATGTCTGCCAGCGTGCGTCTTCAAGAACATCACCAATGTCGCTCAGCTCTGCAGTGCTGCACACTCTGTTGCATCGGAAGATGTGGCGCTTGCCAACAGGACCGAGTAAGGGTTGGACTACGATAGCAGCAAAGGTGCGAGTAGCGAGGCACAGCATAGTCCAGACGTGTCAGCAACAACACAAATATGACGCAGAACTACAACGGTATTGTATGTTAGAGAGTTCGATGACGCCCAGTGCTATTAGCATGAGGTATCCTGGTCTGCAGCTTTGGAACCCCGCGGGTACAGAATGTCGTAGTGTCCTGGTCGATATAGCAATGTGATAAAGATCGGCTCCAGCTTAGAAGTAGAACCCGTTGATGAACACACATAGTTTTGCAGCTCTTCACCCGGCCCTGCACTTCCATCAAGGTACTCAATCTTCACACCCACCTGCAGAGCCGCTGTGAGCGCTGCAATCTGCGGTTGGTCGCACTCTTTCCCCATCGGTTCCACCTAAAACCAACACAACACCGTCAACCCCCTATTACTCAAGTTCTAAAACCATCAAAAGTCTCACCTCAGCAGCACAGAACTGCGCGACCGTCTGACCGGGAAAGAGGCCGTCAATGAAGGGCTGGAAGACGTGAGCATTTTTCTTCAAATGCCCAGCCGTCAGCAGTCTCATGTACCAGACCAAATACTCTGCTTCTCCCCTTCTGTCTGGAAATCCTGCACCAGTTCTGCATGGGAGCGAGTCTCCATGGCCGCCAAGTAGTCCACAAACGTCTCCCAGAAGGCGTCGATGGCCACGTCGCTGTATCCGATGGCCACGAGGTCGCTCTTGGACTGTTGGATCGTCTGCTGGATGCGCGTCCTCAGCGCTGCGTTGGCGTCCTCTGTCTCCCGTGCAAACGGCAGCAAATGCTCACACAGAGCGAAGATGAAGCCCCGGAAGAAACAATTCCCGTCCCCTCGCACTCGTCGCAGAGCTTCGTAGCGAGCGTTTAGCGAGTCGATGCCGTGCATGAAGTTGGGGTTGGCGTTGCCCACGTACTCGGCCTTGAGGCACAGTGCAGACATGCGGTCGGACACTAAAGGGCCCACAGGCGAAGGAGTCTGCGCTTCATCGGCCATGGCTAAGATTGCTTTTGGGGTATCGAGTACCCATTTCAGACATAAAATGGGCAATACTATTTCGGACGACAATCTTTTAGTCTAGGACGTGAGCCAGTCCACATCTTGTGGCGACTTGTTGTCGTCTTGCTCCAGTACAAACTCGGCTTCGTCAGGTTTTGTAACTAATATCGATCGAGGCCTTGGAGCTTTCTCTGCAGTCTTTTGCACCTGGCAATTGGCAGCTCTTTTTGTCCATCCCTGGAAGCTCCAGTCGTTCCAGAGCAACGGATCGCTCTCCAGCTCCGACTGAGAGTATTGAACAAGCTGTTGGACGTCCGCGAGAGGGAAACCCAGAGCTTTCAGGAGACGCGTCGCTCGAACGAGGCGGTCGCCTCCTGGCTCATCTTCGGTCTCAACTTGCGTGAGTCTCTGCCCGAACGGCAGGAAGTTGCTGTCCAAAACGCTGTGAAGATTCATCAGACACGCCCCCATGAGGGCGCTGTCCATGTCGACGGACACGTCGCTTGCGTCGTACGAACTTGCCATAGTTGGGGAATGTGCGATGATGTCTAGCAATGCCTGATACTTCCTTTGATAAACTTCTGAGTCCCCGTTCGCTGCTGCGAAAGCGCCCAACAAACTGTCACTACTATCACAGCGGGATAGAAGATGCGAAGTAGGCGCCTTGCTGCTGCTACTACTCCATTGATCAGAGAACTGTACGATTCTGAAGGCAACGCCACGCACATTTCTTTCCTGCTGCTTGGTCAAGGAGGCAAAGCCCAGTGCGTCGTACACCAATGCTGGACCAAGAAAATGGTTGAAGAAGACCAGGTGTACAGCGTCCAGCTCAACTTCATGGCGTCGCTCACTCTTGTCGTTTTTTGACAGAAGCAACTTGGCGCACGCGCGGCACAAAACCACAATCTCGACCGGAAGACTTGTAACTTGCTTAGCAAGCCTGTCAAGCAGGGATTCAAGCACCGACGACGGGTGACCACGAAAGGCACTACTGCCTTCGTCATCTCTCGCCAGTAACGTTGTAAACCACTTGGAGCCAACCCATCGGCTGAAGTAAGCAAGTGCTCGGCTAGCTGAGCTGTACTTCGCCAGAAACTTCTGGCGGTGGAAAATGGATTTACCAGATCTCCTGTCGGCTGTGCCATCCGCGTACTCACTCACCATAAGTTGAAAGACGAAGCGAGCCCCTTGTCGCTCACTTTCCAAGAGAGGCATGAGACTTCGCAAGCAAAACGCTTCGGCCAGAATCTCGACTTTTGTCTGAGAACGATTGAAGCCACTGCAACACTCCAGTAAGGACAGGCTTGTCAACAGATTTGGCTCCAGCAACAGATTCGCAAGACTCGCAAGTAGCGTCGAGTACTCGCGATTGTTTTGTGCTACTTGGGCCTGAAAACACCGCTGGCGTTCTTCAAAGTTCTTTCGCCGTTTTCGGCGTGCTTTGCCACAACAGCAGCAGCAGAATCCAGCGGAAAAGCACGACGCATTTTTCAGCACGAACCAACCCGCCGTCATGACGATCAATGTCCACACGTATCGGTTTAGCTGAGGACCAAATGCTGTTAGCAGGTTGTATCCTGAGGTTGGTATATTCTGGGTATTTGCCGGAACGATGATCGTGAAAGTACCCTTGGTTTGCTGCAAGTCGTCGCTGTTTCCAGCATCACCGCTAGCGTGTTTAGCCCAGAGCGTAAAGTATGTTGTATGCGTAGTGGTTGGCGAGAAACCCGACACGTCGCGGAAGGTAAGCCCCAATAGCGCTTTACTTAGTGCTGCTTTTGTCCCTGAGACTTGGATGTGCGAGGCATCATAGAGCTGTGAGGTGATGTGAAACTGCAGCACCGACGTTTGGTCACTGCTACGGCTAACATTCAACTGGCTTCCATTTACGCTTCGGTTTAGTGTGCATGGGCGCTCAAGCGGGCATTCTGTCATGATATCGCCATCGGTGATAACAAAACCAAGCTCAAGCTCACCATTTATTGCTTGGATATTCACTTGGTACAGATCGCTCGGATTGAGGCTGTCTGGGTTTTCAAATGCGACGGGAGTTGATATTATGTTGTCCTTCGATGCGTTTGCTGTGAAAATGATTGGTGGTAGCACAACCAAATCGTCTGGTGTGTTGATTACTTCTAACAACACTCTCCGAGTCTTCCAACCATCGGCAAATCGTGCTGTGAGCGAGTTTTCATGAACTGCAATCGTCTCATTCCATGGCATTGTGACGTGACGAGCCCTGTATTCAAAACTGTCTGCGTCAGAAAATCTGTTGCAGGAAGGCTGCGGTGGGTGATTGAAATAGTTGAGTTTGGGCACGTAGATAAGTCGTCCGAGGACATCTTCCACTACGTTGCTCGCCTCCGAGATGCGCCGTCCAACAAATACTAGTGATGAGTTGTTGGTCAACCCGGTAGTATTAGCCGTGACCCCATCGTTACCGGCAGCACCATTGTGGGGTCTATACTGATAAAGTGTACCCTGTTGTGGAAGTTTGGTAACTTTAAGCTGCGTTCGGTAGCTGGAAATCGCTGCCAGGGGTCGAGCTCGCCAAGATTCACTACCTCAAGTGAATCCTCCTGTAGTTGAACGACCATTAGCTCGTCACTGCTCCTCGAATGCCCGCAAATTCCATCGATCTCGGTTGAAGAGTTTGTCAGCACAAATTTGACTACTGCAATGTCAGACAAGGTGCTTGGATCCCCGTCAGATAGTCTGTACCGTAACTCATCGACCACAAAAGCTGTGCTGCCGTTTTGTGTGAGATGAACATGCCCCCAGTCGTGGAAAATGTACAGCAAACTGGTGGAATGCGTGGCATTCCTACTTTCCGTGGTGTTTCGGTAAATACGGGCTGACTTAAGATTCTGCAAACGTTGGGCCCTCTTAAATAGCAGTTCTCCACAGTTTCTGCTACAGTCGAACAATTCCCCAAATTGTGGTAAGCGCTCGATTTTCAGCCATTGTTTTCCTACCAAGGGAGCCGTCGTGCTAGAGAAAATAAAACTTGACAATAAGTCGCTCATGTTTTTGCTGTCAGTGCCGATTGATGTTGCAGAAGGCATGCCATCAATATCCTCACCGCTCAAATCCAGTGCAACGGGAATGCCTTTTTCAACGCGGACTTCTATCTCAACATTTTGAGGCCGTGGGGCATCGTTGATAGCGTCCACAAAAATGTCGATCTGGACCACGTCACTCCTGTTTACAGCGCGCCCTGCTAGGCTATCCGCAATCCCCAAACCGATTGATGCGTACGGCTTCATTCTCCGAGAAAATGCCACTGCGTTTGGTAGTGGAAGATTATCGTTGTTTTGATCGGGCTCCGGCTGAAAAATATGCTCCGTTGGTATTCTAGCGGAAGTTCCCGAAAGGCATTCATGTTTCTCGAAGTCACGACAGCTTTGCTGGGGTAAAGCATTAGTTGCCCTACCTCAGGAATACTACGCAGTTCCAAACGCAAGTCGTTAAAAACCGAGTGGACCATTGACAGGTTCAGCAGAAGCAAGGAGTCTTCCGGTATTCGCACAGTTTGTTGTCGAAGCGGAACTTGGCGTGAGGGAAGAAGCCACAGCCGAGTGGCTGCTGCCATTTGCTCTTTCGACACCACCCGGCGGTAGATGGAGAAGTGGAAAAGATCGAAAGTAGCCCCATTTGCACCCTGGAATAACGCGGTTCTTGAGATTTCAACTTCATCGTTGCTACCCTGGCCAACGCGGCCTTGACCAGATGGCCTGTGGGGTTGTTGAGCAACCACTGGGGCCTTAACTTTTGCCTGGATCAAGTCGACCAAATAGTCGACAATTTGATCGCCGTATGTCTCCTTGAAGTCTGTGAGCTTACTGCGAAGATAGGCTAGCGGTGTATCGTCGTTGAGCGGCGGGAATGTGATTCCGAGCACACGCAGCGAGACTGAGCTATCACCAAAAATGCGCATGGCTTTGGGCAATCTCGGGCCGCGGATACTCATTAGTTTCTGCTTCAGCATGGCACGAAGCTGTTCGGTGGCGTTTAATTGATTGTTCGAATGGACCAGACCTCGAAAATCTCGTGCAGGCGCCAACTTTCTGCGCTCTCGTGGATGGGTGACGTTGCGAGGACTGTTGCCCAAGAACAATCGGTAGCGGCCTTTAACAAGATCGCTCAGCACCTGCGTATTCGGTGGGTGCTGCTCATCGTGCACCACGCAATCTACTCGCTGCATCGTCTCGATATCCGTGTAGCTCAAGTAGAAATCGGTTTTCCAGAGACCTCCCCACTGGATGGATCCAGGGTGACCTTGATCTGTACAGGTGGAGTGCGTTCTACCGGGTCAAGTAGAGGGGGTAGTCGGCACACCGCCGAGCTGTCCACGGAAAAGAGTCGCTGCTCGTAGCAGGCCTCCATTCCTGCCTCGCCGTGATCTTCGAGCATTGGCAAGAAGTAGATGAAGACTAACACCTGGTGTTCATTCACGTCGAGACGAAAACCGGGGTCAATACAAGCGTCGAACTCGTTGCCAATGGAGAAGAGCGTCATGCTGCGATTGGTCTCTGCGCGACGCCGAAGAACCATTTCAAACGTCACACCGGCTGCGTCCAATGTGTCATTTCTTACCGCTGCCATCGTGAAGAAATCTCGTGCCGATACGGAGCTGACCGAGGAGAGTTGTGTGCGTGTGGTGTCATTCTGAGGGTCCGCCGCCAAGTGGACCCCGAGCTGCCAGAATGTGGCTGCTGCATTCAGACTCGTCACCAGATCGTCGTCTGGCCGGAGATCACCGAACGGACACTCGTCTCCAGGCACCCAATTCTTCACAGTGGAGCCATTGCCGATGGCAGCGTCGTCGAAAGTGTAGAGGCACATCGGATGCCAATCTGCTCGCTCGTTGAGGAAGTTGGCAACTGCTCTCTCTCGCTCGGCAACAATGTCCACTCCGTCTGCAGCGCCGCCGAGCAAAAGGAGAAGAAGCGTCAACGATATCATCAGCAGCAGCACGTTGGGCCTGGATGCAAATGCCTTTTTTCTTGTTTTTAACGCCCGAAGACTTGGAGAAGCGCCAACGACGACATCAGTTGTGACAGTGGGGATGTAAGAGTTTTAGCTTTGATCAAAATGTCCACATGGACGATTTTATTTTGAGCTGACCAGTACTGATTTTTGTATTTCATACAAAACTCAAGTCGCGGACGGATGGCTTCGAGCGTCACTTACTATTGTACCCCTTTGCATCGATGGCCGACGCCGTGCTCAAGAGCGCGCGCTTTGGCGACGACGACGAACTGAAGACGCTGCTGCAGGCGTCGGACAGCGACGCTCTGCTCAATTTCGTGCAGCCAGAGACGCTCAATACGCCTCTGCACATGGGTGAGCAACTGCATTCTCTCTCGTACTTGATACCCCAGAGCTAATGCCATTCTGTAACGATACGACGCGCAGCTTGTGCCAATGGCCACGTGGAGTGCGTGCGGGAGCTGCTTCGTCATAAAGCTCGCCACTTGCCCAACTCCAGCGGAAACTACCCACTGCGTACGTTGCGGAAGGAGATCGAGCGTCATGACGCCGCCCAAGTGTTTTCTCTATTCTGACCGTTCCTTTTCTGGTGATTGAACTGCAGACTGGGCAGTCCAAAACAAGCACCGGGAGATTGTCAAGCTGCTGGTGGACGGTGTTGAGGACCTGGATGTGCTGGCACGAAACACTTTTGGTCGTGGATGCGTCACAGAAGCTTTCCAATGTGAAGACACAGAGATCTGTACGTTAGCGACATTTGAGTTGCTTGGGTTGTAACTAGCTTTGTACACATATTGCATGTGGCGTACTCACTTCGTGCACTGATTGATTGGACTGCAGTGGCAATGTTGCTGGAGCACACCTCAGCATCGGAGGAAAAACTGGCAGCTGGTACAGGCATGGGTGCGGACAGTGTCCGCGAGGAAGTCGAAGAGGACGAGGAAGGATCGACCGATAGTAACTCCCCAAGATCCTTCAGGAGACTGTGCTGGAATTCGATTTTGCTCCGGGACTACCGACGCTTCGTGCAAGGGAGCTGGCGCTCGAATGGAGCAAGGACGCCTTCGGCTCCACCGCCGAGGAGGATATTACTGGCGTGTCCATCTGGTCGGCAGCTCTCATCTTGAGTCGCTGGGTTATCGACAACCGAGGTATTTTCGATGGTAAACAGGTGTGTGAGTTAGGCTCAGGCTGCGGTGTCAGTGGTCTTGCGGTACACAAGTACACGAACGCCTCGCGCGTTGTGCTATCCGACCTGTTCGCGCACACTATTCAGAACCTGGAGCACAACGTTGAGCTGAACAAACCAGATGAAAAAGCCCCGTCAGACCAAGACGAAACGGAGCAGACCCCTGTACTCGACTGCTGCGGCCGTTGCGGTGCTGTCCAGAGATTTACACCTGACAACCCGGAGGGAAAGCTCATGACATGTGGCGGCTGTAGATCCGTCGCATACTGCTCGCGTGAGTGCCAGAAGAAGGCCTGGAAGATGCACAAGTCGGATTGCAAGGCTATTCGTGCTCGTCGTGAACAGGCTGAGGCAGCAAAGGAGGAGAGTAAGGCGAGCGAGGGAGTTATCGCCGTAGAGGCTATTGACTGGGCTCAGCGTGAGACCTGGCCAATCAGTTGCGATAGCGACAAGTTTGATGTACTCTTTGGGTCGGATCTCGTCTATCATCAGGAAATAGTGCCGGTACTTGTGAACGTGGTGGACGGTATGCTGGCTGCTGATGGCCGGTTCGTACACGTAGCATCGCAGGCGCGGCACTCGTTGGTGGAATTCAAGGACGCAATGGAGTCGCGCGGCTTTCGTTGTGATATCGAGAACGTGCCTGAGGACTATAAGAACAACCCGTTGGTGGGCAACGATGCTGCGGCTGAGCTGTTTGCGCTTCATTTCAATGAAATGAGCGACGTGTACTGCATCTACACGTTCACTCGCACTGCCCAGCCATAGATCGGCTCGGATTGTCGAATGAATTCATGACCATTATCTCCCCTTGTTTTGTCTTCGTTATACGATCATTTCAGCAGAGCGAACAGCGTCATCCAGGTGTGGCTGTTTCTCACTTGGCCGGGCAGAACTGCTATTCCCAGGTATTCGGTGCTGCTTGTTCAGCGTGCGCGGATTCGGCGGCCTTCTTGTGCTAGGCATGAGCGACAAAATCTTGTAGTTGCATCGGCCAAAGACCAGCTCCCAATTGCCGTGCACGCTACCAGTCGAGTACGGGCTGACTACACGCCCACTATGCAGCTGGCGATTGCGCGATTGGCGATTAATCTGCAATTCTACCGATGTCTGTCATCGAACAAGATCGAATTAGCGCCATGTTGCACAAGTTGTGCCTTGCTTTTGCCCACGAACGTACCTGCGCCGTTACAATAAGGTACACGTGCCACGTAGCCAAAATAGAGACTGCTATGCCTGCCGCTGCCGCCATCGTAAATGCGAACTGGAGAGTGGCGGCTGCTGGAATGTTGAGAGGGGTCACTTCCGCAAGTACGAGCATCTACAGTTGTACACGTACAACCACAGAGGCGCAAGTTCAAAATGTCAATAGGTCAGAAATGAATATCGTATGCTATGAAAATATTAGCTTCTTCCTGTGCATGACATACCTTAGCGTATTGCTCACGGGTCAGTTCGGTGTAGGCTGCCTTGTAACTGGTGAAGGCAGCATAATGGCATCCAACTGCCAGCCATACCAAGAAGGTAAAGAAGTACTGCGGCGCAGAAGAGTTAACGAGAACCACAAGTTAGAAAGAGACCCCTCCAAGCGCACAGACCAATCATTATGAATTTACTCTTACCCGATAATTGTCGCGCCCGACGCAGTTGTTCACCCACGGACAATGGTGATCCATGTGCGCGATACATCTGTCGCACACAGAACAATGGTGCGCTCGTGCAGGGCGAAGGAGACGACATCTACGGCAATATGAAACTCCACTTTCTGCGTTCGGGTTGCGACCTCGTTGTCTCGCCACTTGAACGCTCTGCGGGTCCACAAGTTGCACACGTGGCAACTGGACACGGGAATTGCCGCTAGCAGAGGTTCCTCCAGGGGTCATCACACTGGGTCGAATTCTAGGAAGAAATCCAGTATCAACATCATCACCTTCGTCATCGCCTTGCTCCAGACCCTCCTCCTCTTCTTCTTCGTCCTGGTTGAAGTTCTCTTCGTCCTTCCACGACGCTGTGATAACTCCCTACAAGACGACAGAAAATGAGTCGTCGCTTTCATCCCATTGTCTTATCATCATTTGTACCGGGTCCGTAGCGCAGCATAGCGCGTAGTTAAAGAAGATATTGAAGAGCAGCACCATGGACGCGATCGTGTGCGCCACCAACTGCGATTCAGGGCACAAAACAGTAAGTCATTGGATACAGATACCAATAAAGAGTTGCACTCTCTTGCCTGCAGTGTGGTGTCCGCCATTATGGGTATAATTGCGTGCATGAAGAGCCCTCCGATGACGAAAATGAGCGCTACATGCTCGGTTAGAATTTGGGTCAAAATCAGACAATTAATTGACGCTCACCCATGCCAAAGAACACGCAGAAGACGCCAGCATGACGCATGAAGCAGCTGATACCTCGCACAAAGGACGCCGCGCAGAGGAAGCCCCACTGCACGGGGTCTCGCCATTGCGGAGGCACCACGTTCAGCATCCGCTTTGATCAACTGAAATGGGTACATTGTGCAATTGGGTATTTCCAATGTACCCAAAAAATGGGGTGCTTGAGGCAAAAGTATTTCATTTACATACACATGACTTCAACGTGAGATCTAATGCATCGAGGTTGTGTATTGATTGACAATTCTCCCCTAGAGAGCTGCTTTCATGCCCAGAGTTGGGTAATCGGTGTATCCCAACGACAAAGGTCCGTTCGCTGGCACGTAATATGTCTTGCGGTCCCAGTCGTTGAGAGGTGCATCCGTCTTGAGTCGGTGCACAAAGTCCGGGTTCGAGATAAAGGGCCGACCATAGGCCACACAGTCCGCCAGACCAGTCTCCGTGACCTCGATGCCACTAGCGCGGTCGAACCCAGACGACGACATGAGCACGCCATTGTAGATGGCACGACAGAACGGCGTGGTGCCGCTTTCAGGCACGAGTGGTCCTCGGAAGTGGTAGCCTCGGGGCTCAACAATGTGCAGATAGGCCAGGTTGAGCGCATTCAACTGGCCGACGACATAGCCGTAGGTCTTCTCGGGAGTTGAATCCGTACAGCCAAATGTGACGCCAAACGGGGACAATCGAATGGCCACCTGGCTCGAGTCCAAGCTAGAAAGCACGGCGTTGAGTGCCTCGAGCATCAATCGGGCTCGATTTTCGACACTTCCTCCATACGCGTCGGTACGGCGGTTTACACCGTCACACAAAAACTGCTCTAGCAGGTATCCGTTAGCGCCGTGCAGCTCTACACCGTCGAAACCCGCGGCAATGGCGTTCTCAGCTGCGCGCTTGTAGTCGGCCACAACACCAGGGATTTCGTGGGTCTCCAGTGCACGAGGCGTGACGTACTTTGCTCTGCCTTCTCGAGTAACTGCGCTGGTTCGAACGCCGTCCAACCCGACTGCCGAAGATGATACTGGCAAAGCCCCGCCTGGTTGGTTCAACGGGTGACTCACTCGACCAGTGTGCCAGAGCTGCACAAAGATCTTGCCGCCTTTGGCGTGCACAGCACGCGTGACCTTTTTCCAGCCTTCGACTTGCTCGGGGGTGAACAGTCCTGGTGCACCGAAGTAGCCTCGAGCGGTGGGACTGATGTTGGTCGCTTCAGCGATCAAGAGACCTCCTGGCGTTGCGCGTTGCGCGTAGTACTCTGCTACAAGATCCGTTGGGACGCCTTGGTCGCCTGTGCGCAGACGAGTTAGTGGTGCCATGACCACTCGGTGCTGTAGTTGCACGGGGTTCTTCTTGCCGCCGAGAGTCAAGGCGGAGAAAAGCTTTGGAGTGGTGGAGGACATGAGAACTCGGTTGCGTGGACTAGCGTAGAAGGATGCAGCTTGAGAAGTGAAAGCGAGACCGCCGTGAAAGGAGAGCAGAACACATCCAAGGATTGTAACACAAGTCTGTTGACGTCAACAGGTGAATGACGTACGCTTAGACTTCAGTCTCGCTAGTATTCTGCCGACTTCAGCTCTAAAGTAATCACCTACGCTGTCGCTTCAAGAGTTGGGTAATCGGTGTAGCCCAGAGAATAAGGCCCTTCCTCGGGCATGTAGAACGTCTTAAAGTCCCACGTGTTCCACGGTGCATCAATCTTGAGTCGATGCACCAAGTCCGGGTTCGAAATGAACGGGCGGCCGTACGCGACACAGTCGGCAGCTCCATTCTCCGTGACCTCGATACCAGAGGCACGATCGAATCCGGATGACGTCATGAGAACTCCATCGTATAGAGGACGGCTGAAGGTAGTGATGCCTCCATTAGGCTGGATCGCCCCTGTAGGATGCAGACCTCGTGGCTCAACGATGTGCAAGTATGCCAAGTCCAGCGGATTCAGCTTTTTAATGAGGTAGCTGTAAGTCTCCGCAGGAGTTGAGTCCGTGCAGCCGAAGGTGGAGCCGAACGGTGACAGACGAATACCCACTTGACTCGAGTCCAGTTTGGACAGCACGGCGTCAAGCGTGTCGAGCGTCAATCTCGCGCGGTTCTCGATACTGCCGCCGTATTTATCAGTGCGGTTGTTCACGCTGTCGCACAAGAACTGCTCAAGCAGATAGCCGTTAGCACCGTGCAGTTCCACACCGTCGAATCCCGCTTCGATAGCGTTCTCTGCAGCGCGCTGGTAGTCTTCCACGATGCCTGGGATCTCGTCCGTTTCCAAAGCACGAGGCGTGACGTACGAGTGTCTGCCTTTGCTTGTCACTGGGCGACTGGTGGCATCTTCCCAGGCCACTGCCGACGACGACACCGGCAGACGCTTGCCATCCGGCTGGTTGAGCGGGTGGCCCACACGGCCAGAGTGCCACAACTGCACAAAGATCTTGCCACCTTTGTCGTGCACTGCGCTTGTCACCTTCTTCCAGCCTTCGATCTGCTCGGTGGTGTACAGGCCAGGAGATCCAAAGTATCCGCGAGCGGTGGGGCTGACGTTGGTGGCTTCGGCGATCAAAAGACCTCCGGGAGTCGTGCGCTGCTCGTAGTACTCGGCCACGAGGTCCGTCGGCACGCCGCTGTCGCCCGTGCGTAGACGCGTGAGGGGCGCCATGATGACTCGATGTTGCAGCTGCACAGGGTTCTTGTTGCCGCCCAATGTCATGGGGAGAACAACTTGACGAGCTTGGACGCCATGGCAGCGCAACAGGAGGCCGATGGATCTGGACGGAGGGCGGGAACTTGACAAGTGGGAGCAAGTCGCTCAGCGGCAACCACCGCCGATGTCTTTCATTGATGACACGAGGGCCGCGACGCGAACGTACGATCCATTGTGGGACCGCAGAGACATCTGCTGCAAATGGACCTTTCAAAGGGAGAAGATGCAGATGTAGCCATTTCCCATCACCACCGACTCAGACTCTGATTCCATTCACTCGAGAAATGAGGGCCCTTGGTCGTGCTTGTCGCCATGCTCCGCTCTCTGTCTCTGCATGGCGACCAGCTCAGCCTTCAGTCCGTTTGTATTCTGATTCGTCCCCAGCCAACGCCTTCCCCACACTGCCGTCCATCCGTCAGCGAAGGTTCGAGCGAGTGATGATGTTTGTGCTCATTCTGCTTGTGTCTGAACGAAAGTATTGCTCTGGCAACTAGTAGATCGGCAAGCGCTGCCATATCGGAGCGTTCAGTACAATTGGAGAAGGAGTGATCATTGGAGACGACGTCGCTATCGGAGCCAATGTGACCTTGGAGAACAGCACAGTCGGCAGCCACGTGGTGATTCACCCAGGCGTTCGCATCGGCCAAGACGGTTTTGGTTTCATGCTGGACGCCAGTGGAGAGCACGCCAAGAAGCCGCAGGAACTGCGAGTTGAGATCCACGACCACGTCGAGATTGGGTGAGTGACTTGAATTGGTGGAAATTTAGACCCTCTCGGCAATGAAACACTCACGAATTGGTATGCAGAGCGAATTGTACAATCGATCGTGGGAGTTGGCGAGACACAGTGATTGGCAAAGGCTGCAAGCTCGATAACCTGGTCAGTTAGTGTGGATTTTCGGTGTTTCGGTGATTCGTTAATTGTATTTAACCCCGTCAATCTGCGCAGATACAAATTGGCCACAACGTGCAGATCGGGGCGGGGTGTGTTATTGCAGCACAAACGGGCATCGCTGGTAGCACGACACTAGGAAACAATGTATATATCGGAGGACAGGTGGGCGTTGCTCAACACCTTCAGATTGGCGACAACGTGCGTATTGCTGCGAAGAGCGGTGTGATGAACCACCTCGAATCGAATGCCACCTACGGTAGTTGCGTGCTATGTGTGTTTCTGTCTCCGTGAACCGTATTTGAGTGTGTCTTTTTGCTTTGTTTGTGCAGGTGGCAGCCCAGCGGTGCCGATCATGGAATATCGCCGTCAGATGACACACTTACGGCGTCTCGGAAAAAGTCGATCGATTAAAAGATGCACAGCTTTTTGTGCTCTTGGTGCTCGTGGCGACAATAAGGTTACAGGATAGAACTTTGAACACCCGTCATTGCACAAGCACCGATCTCTGTTTTGCGAGAAGCCACTGCTACATACTTATGACTATGAAGACGATCGCATGGAACGAAATCCTACGTGCACATCCCGCTGACGAGGGCGCGAATGATAGGTGTTTGCATGAAACTTGCCACTTCGTGTTTGACATTTGATGATTTTGGGAAGTAGGAAGCCTGAGGACAAAATCACAAACATGGGAGGATTCCAGCTCTCTTTAAGAAACCAACTGCAACCAGGAGTGAAGCAGGAAGTATATCTCAATTATAGTTCACTGAAGCGCTGAGGTAATGTTCATCTTGAAGTGCTTTCTTGTATGTTCGAGTTGTACTTGGCCATGAGATACGTTGCCTCAGCCGCCATATTGATCTGCATCAGTCGTTCCATTAGATTCTCTTGCTCGCTTGAGCCGGTCGAAGAGGGTGTTGCACCTGCAGATCCAGCTCCTGAGTTGATTGCTGTGCTGACATCATTTGAGCAGAAGGAGTTGATGTATTTCAGCTTGTCCTGCTCAAACACATCGACGGGTTCAGGTTCAGACGATGAATCGCTTTCGTAGTCGGGACATTGGTTGACTTCAATCACATCGGCATCATCAGCGTCGTAAATGTTGATAGGCTGACGCCGGTGGGTACTGGCTGTTGGTCCCATGGTCTCATCTTCGTCCGAGAACTCATCGCTGAGGTCACTGTTATCGCTGATAAATCCGTGCCCACGATACGTCTCATTCCTTTCGACGTCGTAGGTGCTATCAACTGATTCGTTGCCCATATATTTGCTGCCCAATGCCTGGCCGGTGGAAGAGGGTTGAGTGCGAGTACTCCAGAACTTGCTGCTGGTTGCTGGCGGTAGAGGTGGTGGATTCCGCCCGCGAAAAATACTACCTGTACGCATGACTCGTTGCGGAAAAGCAGCCGCACGGTTTTCTACTGATCGACCGGATGGACGACCAATAGATGGCTGAAAACTGTGCCCTATCTGGATATTGCTGGAGCTGCCGATGCTATCGTTGATGTGGCTGACATCGGGCGTATTGAGAGAGGCCGTGGTGTGTCCGCTGTTGTAGCTTCTAGTGCTACCGCGTGGGCTTGATGGAAGCGCGCCACAACCACGAATTGTGTAGTAATTAGACGGGGGCAGTGTAGATGATCCCACTTGATCATGTGACAGCACGCGCTGTCTTGGTACAACGGCTCCGGTAGGGTCAGACGACGGTGAAATCGCTAAGCGTCCAGGTCGGCCAGTCGACGGATTGCGCACATACCTTGGCGAACCAGATCGGTTAGAACCCGATCGCCCAGACGAGGCCTCAGAGTGGAAACTCACGCGCGCTGTCGTACGCCCGTACAATTTCTCCTTCGCATCGCTCAGGCACGGTTTGCAAAAAAATAGCTGCATGGAAAATTGCCCGTGTTGCGCGACGGGTAAATCATCTTGGTCATGCGGCATCGGTCGCACACGTTCTTGCCGCAGATTTTGCAGTTCTGGTTGGTCTTTAGCATCTTCAGCTTTGAGTCACAGATATCGCACGCTTTACTTCTGTCTCAGGCAATGTTTGTTAGTTCCAACCAAATCAAGTGTTAGCTAAACCACTCTACGTACGGTGCGCTGGTGATGAACATCTCCTTGTCGCTGACGAGCCTGGAGAGTCGTTTGGCTTTGGCACAATTCAAAGCGCTAGCCACTCCAAGCCACATCTCCGACATGATAGTATCTGCACTCCAAGTGCGAGATTTTCCTCCCACACCGTGCTGTCCTTTCATATAAACCCCCACGCGATTATCTGGAAGTGAGCGGAAGATGTAGCATACTGCAGCTGTGGAACGTGTGAGTCCTTGTTGCTCGAACGGCGGGCACTCGTCCATTCGCACCGACTGCATGACAAGGTAGCCCACCTCGTCACCGTTACTATCCCGCGTGCGTCCTAGTTCCTCATACCAGCAGAGGTCTCTCTTGTGTACTAACTTGCCACTGGGGGCACACGCCATCCACTGGAGTCCCTTGAACTGGAACGAGAAGCCTGTATCGTCTTCACTGTACGGGTCTTCCTCAATCACGTGCAACACTGCCGCGTCCAGGTAGTCGCTGTGCATGATAAAGCGCTGGGTCTTTAGAGATCCATTGGTGGTGGCGTAGAGACCCAGAAGAACGTCTTCCAGTGAGCCAGCGAGCTGCCCCAAGACGTTCACTTTGACGTCGTTGCCCTTGACGAAACCTCGCTCGCGATAGATCCGCAGTCCGTTGCGGTCGCCAATGAGTTTCCATTGATCCGGCTGCTCACTGGGATGCAAGCGAGTGACCGGTCGCTCCGCCTCGAGCGTCTGCTGCAGCGATCGCGTCGCACTGCGGTGGAAGTCGTCCGTCAGCTGTGGCGACAGCTCCATCTCTGGGAAGAAATCGTCCGGGAACGGAAGCTTCACCTCCTTCAGCACGCGGCCCAGCATTGCGACACGAGGAGGAACGAATGGGGCCAAGAGCTCTATTGCAGAGTGGCGCATGCAGCGGAGACCGCCGCACTTCTGCATGCCAACGGACATGTACCACCTGACATGACTCTACACGCTTGCTTGACAAGGTAAAGTGTATGTGCAGGGTAATAGAATATGCAGGTATCAAATGTATTGATTTGACCTTGGATGGCCAGTCTGACAGATATCAAATATGATAGGTGCGACTTGCTCAGATCGTTGCAAATCGAACATGAAAGCGATTCCCGGCGGCATTCTTTCGGGGCACGCTACAACTTGTAGCGCTACACTACAAGCTCGAAGTATTGCAGAGCCATAAGCAGTTACTAATTCAACTACGTGTATTGCTGCCGGTTCCGACGGTGGCAACAGAAGTGCGGCTTTGCTTTTGATTGACGCATGTTCTTTAACCGCTGATAGCACAGTTGTGAAGCTCCACTTCAGTCCACTCGGATCAGATCGCTGGAGTCGGAAGGCATACGTTGCGAGGCTGCTGCATAGGAGCCAGCCGCTCAATTCACGACTTCTGTTAGCAGTTGACTAGCTCAATTACCGAACTTAGTGCCTACACCAACTAAGTTCGGCTCGCATACGTCAGCGTTGAAGCAAGGACAAGCAGTCCGAAATGGAGACGCTTGCGCATGGGATCGCCGGCAGCGCTGTAGGACCCACTGCTTGGCCCCACGTATAATCGCCCGCAATGCTCCCCGCTCTGACCTTCTGTGGCTGTTTCCGCAGGGTGGAATGCTCGCCATGGCGCTGCTGTATCCGCTGGACCAGATCAAGACCATCATGCAAGGTGCCGCTCTTAAGTTCGTGGCTTGTCAGTCAGTAGACTCAGTATCATTCGCGTCTGTGTGGAAACTGCAGTGCAAACCAACGAGGCGAAGCAAAAGATGAGCGATTCAGACCCCAAGGCGGCTGTGAAGACCAACTTTTGGGCTCAGGCGTTGGCGATTCTTAGGGCGAAGAAGTGGCAGGTCTATCAGGGTCACGTGTCTACCCAAATCGCGCTCGGAGGATCAAACTTCATCTATTTCTTCTGGTGGGTGGTGGTGCATTTGCTGTGCATCCAAAATGTTGGGAGAGTTTGATGCGTGATGCGTGCTACAGCTACAACGGTCTAAAGACGCAACTGCTGACGCGACTTCAGAAGCAAAACCGGCAGGTGAGTGGCAATGTCACACCTGTGCAAAACCTCGCGTTGTCTTGTCTTGCCGGTGCCATCAATGTGTACCTCTGTGCACCACTTTGGGTCGCGAATATGCGCCTCAAGTCCACAGACCACGCCAAGTACTCCGGTGTGATCGGTTCGTGGACGATACCTTTTTACTCTGAGCTCAATGATCTACGGAGCTAACGCGCATCATGTGCATGGTGTCGGATAGATTGTCTGTGTAAGGTCACAAAGGAAGAGGGTTTCTTGTCGCTTTGGAACGGCACGCTGGCGTCACTCGTTTTGGTGTCGAACCCAGTCATCCACTACGTCAGCTATGAGCGCATGAAAATCGCTCTCCAGAAGAAGCGCCACAGTTTTGGCCCCACTACAACATCACTCGCCGCGTTGGATGTATTCGTACTTGGTGCGTTGGCGAAATCCCTCACCACTGTAGTCACGTATCCACTGCAAGTCGTTCAGTCCCTCATGCGCGTGCAAAAGAAGCCATCCGGGTCACAAGAAGGGGAGTCGGCTGGATCCACAACTCTGACAGGCTGCCTCGCTCAGATCTACACCGAGGGAGGTCTGACCGGCTATTACGCAGGACTGCAGGCCAAACTGCTGCAAACCGTGCTCACGGCGGCGATATCTCTGGTTACATACGAAAAGCTGCTGGCCATTATTTTACTAATGATGCGGCAACAGCCAGCCCAGAAGGCAATTGCCCAGAAGACCACCGCTTAGGTGATACGGGCAGCAATGCAAAGCTCGTCGAGTCCAAATTTTGTTTGCGAGTAGAAGAGGACAAACAATCAACATTTAGCCGCAGCAGCTTCAGACCCGACATGTTCGCAAAGGAGTGGCTTTATGCAGAGGGAGGCGACTGCAACATCTGCCGTCTATTTCGTTCTTGATCCCAAGGTGATGGTCGACGGCAACCACCACTGACTAAGTTGGCTACGCTAGGGTATTAGCGTCTGCGGAATCCTTTTGCTGTCTGTGAAACTGTATCCACCGAACACTTGCATCACGCGAGATTGGGTGAGCGAGGGGCAAATCTCGGTGATGCATCGTTCCATTGCGGTGTGGTCCGCCCTTCGACCGATCGCGTCCAATTTCTGACTTGATGCTTTCGTCCTTCGCAACATGATACGCCACGTAACGCCGATCGAGTTTCACACCGAGGTGCGCTTGCGCCAGAAGGCGAAGGGGGTCAAAGACACGGCCTCGTTGCCACCTACCGAGAGCTACGCAAGCTGTGACTGACAGCACGTCCAGCATGAAGGTCAGCTGCGTTGAGGCTGCGAGTGTCGGAGGTCGGGCCAGAGCCCTTCTTCGCAGTCCACTACGGTTCTCCCCAGCTGCGAACGCAGCGCTACTACGATATAATGACCACCTCGCTCTCGGTCAACTGGCAGCGCGAAAGCGACTGAAGCCGCCATTGAAGCTGCACCTGATCCGTCTGCCTGACCCAGACTTTCTGCCCGAGCGGCCATAAACGACAAGCTCTGCCAGATTGAACGTCACATTGCGTGGGTCCCACCTCAACAGATGTTGCTGGTCAGATGTGCCCATCTCTACTGTCTGTTTGGCAGCTCTCTCCACCGCCAAAGCGCATTCGGCCAAGTCGACCGTCAGTGGCACGGAGAGATTGCAGCATGAAGGCGTTGGCGCATCGCCTGCGAGGACGGCGCACGAGCAGACGCAGCCCCGACGACGTGGACGAGATCGAGCGAAGTTTCCGCAGTGAGGACGGCGTGGACCACAGAGCAAGAGACGAAGAGGATCTCGTCAGTACGAACAACCAGCAACAGCAGCAGCGTCACAACAAGGACGACAAGTGGAGGAGGAACAGAGGCCTCAACAGCAAAACTGGGAGCTGCAATTCACTCGCAGCATTGGCAGCTGCTTCTTCTTCTGCTGCTGCTTCGTCCTCTGAGGACGTCGTCCCTCCTTCATTCATCAACGCGGCACCAGCGACTGTAGACGCAACGCATCAGCGGACGATGCACGGACGCACAACGTCGCTCCCAACGCCGATGCAACAGCAGAGAGGACTCAACAGAGTGCCTTCGAACTCTAGATTGAACGTGGGCAATGCAACTATCTCCGCTTCTGCTACGGCTGCTGTGGCGTTGAGACCGAACGGGCCGGATGAGAGAACGATTTGCAGCTCGTCGTCAAGTGGACACAGTGCTGGGAGCACTAGCAGTGGACGTACACGCTCCAGACACGGAGGCTCCATGTCGTCCAATGCGAGTTCCTTCATATCTAGCTACCAGAAGCCTGAGGTTGCAGTGGACGTTCGACATCAAGGCTACCTGTTGATCAAGCGTGGACTGCTCAAGACGACGGACAAACGCTACTATTTCGTAACGCGTCGCAGTCCGGAGCTATATTCATGTAAAGATGAGACGTCCTTCAGCTTGTGGTTAGCGTCAGGTCACTCGCTGGATCCTCATGGCAGTAATGCAGTTACCAGGTCTAGTGGATTGAGCCCTGTGCTGGTGGGTACTGTCCTTCGTGCGGATGGAAGTGCAGGTGACGGCAGTGGTAACAGTGGGGAAGTCACCCAGAGCGTACGGTTTCGGTCATGATTGGCTCAGCGTCAAAATGCATAACGCTGCGTTTTAGTGCCGAAAGTGGCGAGAAGGCGACGCAGTGGATTGAAGCTTTGCAAGAGGTTCAGGTGACTAAGAAGATTAGCACCCAATGCTCTGTGAAATCGACGGACAAGCGGCTGCTGCTCCCGCTGAATGAACACAGCTCTCTTCGGGGTGCTCGCACAGAATCCAATACTGCTTTAGAATGCTCAGCTAGCGAGCACGATGACGCCGTTGGGTTTGGACATGCGACGGTAGAAGGAATGCCGCACGTTGGTGATGAAGATGTCAGCAACGTGGTGACGAGGCCTGCATCGTCCTCAAATGCCAAGATGCCCCGTGTGTATGCTGCTGGACGATTGCAGAGTAAACCTCGCCAGGCAGAGGAGGAGGACGGTGCTGAGGTTTCCACACCCACATCTTACACTGAGAGCTCACCGACGTCGGTATCGGAGACATCGGATCATGTAGAAGCTCCAGTAGCTTCTCCAGTGATCGCTTCACCTTCATCATTCTCCGCCACAACTGCTTCTATGCATCCCCTTCCTCATCCGCGCATTCGCCGGATGGATTCCGTCGCATCCTGCTCGTCTACAGCATCGGGTCAATCACAAGGTAGCAACAATGGCAATGTGCTATTGTTTGTACCTGTGGCAGGATCGTCCCTTACAGCTTCTGCATCTAGGATTGCAAAGGCGCACCAGGAGCTGGACGCTCTGGTCGCTAAGGGCGCCAAGTTGCCAGTGCGGGTGATGGAGAACTTCTCTGGGGAGAACCCATAGAATGGCGATATGGTGTTCCAGAGTACGTACTCACGGACCTGGCATATGTGAAAGGCCGACTACGTGAGCCTGAGGGGACTCCACTTGCTTCGTATGTTGAAGAGTGCTGTCAGACTCTCATTATGGAGGCCACGCACAAGGTACGCTACGATCAATGGCACAGCGTGGACCAGAACACATTTTACCTACAGGTAAATGACGGAGAGCATGTGCGTGGAGCATCGATCCTCGAAAACGATATGCTCGGATTGCTCTATCTCCGTGGTGTGGATACAAGCACAGCTGGAGACCAAGCAGACAGTGATGAAAGCCAAGACCCGCGTGCTGAACTTGCTGAAGCATTTCCGGATGGATTCCCGATGGAGGTGCTGGAGGTATTTACGCAACCACCTCAATGCTATTTTTCGTGGCGACATTGGGGCCCATTTTCAGGCAAGTACCGAGGTGTGAAAGGGGATGGGTCAAGAGTGGAGGTGCGTGGCTTTGGCGAGATGACGGTGGATGCCAGTCGTATGCACAGCCTGCGTCTTTTCTTCAAGCACCAGGAGTTGTTTGCTGGACTTCGACGTGCCAGTGATCGTGTGGTTCGCAACCGACGGGAAGCTGCCACCATCGCCGCTCCCATGTCTGTAAACATTACTTCAGGACGGCCTCTACGCACTGGATCTGCCGCAGTAGCACCTGTGGTCCGCAAAGGGTCAGCCCCGGAGCCAGGACTAATGACATTATAGAAGGTTTGGCAAACTTTACCCTTGAGGCCCAGGAACAGCAGCGGAAGCAGACACGATAACCTGGAGTGATGACGGTGACGGTGACCCGCAATGCCTTCTCTGTTATCTCTTCGATTGCTATGCGTGCGTAATACATTTGTGTTGGCTATTTAGCTGATGAAGTCCCCAACATGCAGACGCAAAGGTTTGTGGGTGTTGTGTACCAGTTGACAGTGTAAAGCGAAAATAGGCGGCGGTTGTGCTTCGTCGTTTGGAGAGATCCGACTTCGAAGTAGCGATGGAGGTGGAGAGCACCTCGGCACACGTTCAGCCTGCTGGTAAAAGTTAATTGACGTCACACTGCGACGACGTCGAGAGGTGTCGACACATCAGGTTACATTAGTTGCTATTGTTGTTGTATTATGGCCTTGTATTTTATTAATATGATATTTTCGCTGTACTGTAGTTCCCTTTAGTTCTCCCGCACTTCGACGATGACGATGGCAGCAGCTCCGACTCGGGTTTGGACGAGCCGTCTTTGAAGCCCGTATCTATTAACAAGAGCCACTGCAGCAGTGGCAGCGTTAGCAACAACAATGATGAAGAAGATGATGACATCAGGACGAGACAAACCCAGCTCTGCGATATCTTCCAGACCGAAGGCCAGTGGAATCGCCTGCAAGAACTCCAGGAGTTAACGAATGCCAACACCACGCTCACGTCTGAGGCACGCGATCTTCGTCAGCAAGTTAAAGCGTACGGTTAGCACTGTTCACTAGGCATATGTGTGGGTTCGTCATTGTGCTAAATGACATTGCATCGACTAGACTGCAGATTCAGCTGGAGGCACAAGTTCCGGTTCCTGGGATGGATATTGATACCGTGCAAGACATTTTGCTCGACAAAGATAACGTCGAACATGTAAGTCCAAGCTGTCTTCGCTTGCCAGTGCTTTCTCACAGCTTACGTGGATTAAATTCTGTGCAGGATGTCCGCGATGTTAAGATTGTACATCAAGCTAAGGCCCTGCGTGCACTAAAAAGGTCCCTTCAGCGCGAGAAGCAACTGGCAGGAAACGCAACTAAAGAATGCAAATTGCTGGAAGATATTAACAAGAAACTTGAGCAGGAGATTGACACACTTCACCTGAAGTTGCAGCGTTTTCAAGCCAGAGCTGCTGCTGCAGAAAAAGTAATGGTACTAATGCTTCTCCTCAGGGTGACAGCCAAAATCATACTCCAGGGTCACCCACACCTTGTACTAGTGATGGTAGCAACGAAGCCGGGGTGCGGAAGCTATGCGAGGAACTAAAAGCCAAGAATGTTGCGTTGCAGCAGGAGCTCAAGAAAACCCAACGCGCTCTGGTGCGTGAAGTTGGTGACGACGTGTCACTTGAAGACATCATAGGGAATACAGACTGCACAGTGAGCGGTGCTCACCGCCGTGGCCGCGCTCAGCACATCGTTATGCTTAAGTCCAAAGTAAAAAGCTTCAAGCGCAGCTAGCTACGGCGAAGTCTGGTTGCACATCTGCTGACGTGCAGGTTTCGAACATATCGGCGGTGGTAGATGTTGATCAGCGCGCACAGCAAGAGCTGTCTGGGCAGCAAATACACCGTCAGAAGCTCGTAGACCAGCTCACGACGCAGCGAGACGATCTACAAGAGCGTGTGCATCGCCTGACACGTAAGTACGACGCGCTTAAGGCACGAGCACAGATCCTCGACCGAGAAAAACAGGAGATGCGCAACAAGTTTCAAGTGTTGGTGGAGAAATCACGCAACGATGATGCACTAGTGGACGCATTGCAACGCCAATTGGAAACCTGGAAAGGGAAATTGCACGAAGCAAGGCGTGCACGAACTGCGGATGTTAGTGCCAAGGGAAGCGCCACCCAGGAAGAGCGGGCCGAGCTAGAAAGACTTCGCAAAATAGTTGCTGCCCACAAAGGTGGAGGTGATGGTGACCGTTTAGCTACCCCCTTGCCCCTATCAGGAGGTGCGATGCCTCAACCGAGCGAAGCCTCGCATTATCGTGCTATGGCCGTACGTTATCAATGCTGATCTTATTTGTGGTGACAATCATATTAGACTGACCGTGTTGCGAGTGAATCTTAAAAATGCAGGCGGAGAAGGAGAGGTTAACACAAGTAGTTCGTGTATTGAAGTCCCAAGTTGAAGACAAGGACAAACAATTGCGCGAGATGCAAAGTGGAACCGGTGTAATAACTAAGATCTCCCCGGCGCTTTTATCACTTCCTCCCATTGGAGACGAAAGAATATCTCGCATTCCGGTGAGTTGTTCACATTGCACTTCTCTCTTGGTTCGATTTTCTTACCCCGCCGCGACTTTTTCAATTTGTTAGAGGAAACCAGGGAGCAGTTGTCCACCATCGGGTAGGAGAAACTCAAGTGTTACCAGCTCAACCTCGTCATTGGGACCACCTGCGCCGACAGCAATGATGACTGAGAAGCAAAACCAGCAGGTTAAACAAGAGATGGAGACACTTCGGAAGACGTTCCGAGAGAGTATGCGCGAAAAGGACGAACAGATCACTCAACTCGAGAAATTAAGGCATGACGAGAGTTTCAGCACGGATGTGACGTCGAACGCAGTGAACCAGGAATTATTAGACCTTCAAGAAGAAAACGAATTTTTACGGCAAGAGTTCGACAAACTCAAGACTCGGTACGAAGCGCTCGTGAAGTCATCAGCTGGGAGCACCAAGAACAGCAGCACACGACCAAAGTGAGGAAAGTGTCGGTAGTGAATTGGAGCCTGAAATATTTACACGTCAGACATGGTGCCGTTATTAAACGCTACTCTTTTTCTGTTAGCGGTATGCTGCTTCGCATTATATCTGCCCACTGATCAGTTGGTTTAGATGCATATTTGTCATCTCTACAGCTATGCAGCAGTCTTCGCACACCTAGCAGCTCACCTCTCAACGTTTGAACGTTATTGGTTGACTCGGCCACCCGCTGATCGTTGTCTGAAAGAAGTTTACGAGTACGCGCAATTTCCTTGAGGTATTTCCGCTCTCGTCGCATCTTAATGCTGGTGAGTGATTTGTCCTGAGCTCTTTCCAGCGACTCAACCTGCTTTATAAGCTTGGCATTAGAACCAACGGCTTCACTAATCGCATGGCTGCTCAGTTGGAGCTTACTTCGTACGTCCCGTAGCTCGATTTGGCACGTCTGAAGCTCACTACCACTTGCTACAAGTTGCCCTCTTGCAATCGACAGCTCATTACTAAGCTGATCGACTTCCTGGGACAACCCTGCAACTTGTTCCGCCAGTTTCTTCTTCTCTTTCTTAGTATGCACAAGGTGCTTCGTGTTCATCTCGTGTTCGTTGCTTTGGCTATCAGTGATAATGGAGAGGTGAGAGCCATCACGCCTTACGTTGACAATCTGTTTGCGAAGCACGTCGTTGTCTGCTTGAATATTCCTAAGCTGCTTCTTGATTCCACGCATAGCCAAACGCAGCGTCTCTAGTTTGTCAGTCAGTGATTGAAGCTTTGTCGTGAGAACAGCGACCTCCTCATTGTGCTTGATTTTTCTCTCTGTCTGTGTATAACACCCTGCTCGTGTGTTGTGTTGACACGCTTCCGAAGCGATTCGAGCTCTTTCTCGAGTCCCTTTGCAGACGCGTGATACTCAGCACACTCTTCGTTGCTAGCTAAAAGTTGTGCCTTTAGGCGATCAATCCCCGCCGTATAATGCCTTTCTTGGTCTTCTAGACGCTCTTCCGTGGCCTTCAGAAGTTCCGCCGCTGTGCTCAACTGTCGTTCTGAGTACTCAGTGCCTTGTCTTGCTGCTTCTCGTTGCAATGCTAGTGCCTGCTCTGCTTCTGATGCTCTCGCTTCAAGCACCAATTTTTCTGTCTGCAGATCAGCAATCGAAGTTTGCAATGCGGCAACATCCGCCTCGTGTCGCTGCAGTTGCAGCCCGATCTGTTCGCTAAGCTCGGAAAGTTGGCCACAGAGCAGCTCGTAGTTGGTTTTATACCGCTGCAAAGCGCGCACTTGCAGCCTCAAACTCGTCATTTCAGCTTCTGCGCACTGGCTGGCAGTCTCCTCCTGGACGTCAAAGTTGCTAATGTCTTGGGAAAACTCTCCGTCTTCATCTTGCCAATCTCCATAAATGTCTGGATAGCCAATGGAACCTTCAGCTAAGGATTCAACTGAAACAGGCTCAGAAACAGCTCGATTCAGCCCACAAGAACACGTGCATGCTGCCACTGGTGGTGTCATCATCATTGTCCTCTTGCCAGTGCAATGTAGCCATGTGGGTCACGCCCTTTCGTGTCCGAAACTGTTTCATTTGATTTCAGTATGCTTCAAATTTGATGTGTCGTACATGGATTTTAACCAGGAACTGCTCGAACCAGTTATTCCGAGTTTGTTCCGGTCAAAGACTTGTTACGAGTAAGAGGACGATGGGCGGCGGCAACGGACAGAAGTCAGCGACGAAACGCGACCGCAACAATGCCAAGAAGATGAAGGAGGCCAAGCAGAAGAACCACGCAGAGAGCAAAGCCAAGATGGAGGCGGATAAGGCCGGCATCAAGTGCAAGATCTGCATGACGACGTTCCTCATCACAGCCAGCGTACGTTAAAGAAAAGTTAATGACCTCCCTCTCAATAGTCATATTCACACTCTTTTTGTTGTTATCAAACAGAGAACCCAGTTGAACGACCACTTCGAGAGCAAACACTCGGCCAAGGGCTTCACTATTGAGCAGTGCTTCCCTGGCAAGGTCTAGAGACCTTTAGCACCACATTGCAGATGTTTGCCAAGGAGCAAACACCACTATCAGCAGAACAGACTAAACAGACTCCTGATCCTCTGTAGCGAGATCCTAATGAACTTCTGAAGTGTGTGTCTGCACTACTTAATTTGACAAAAAAGCGATTGTCTTGCTGGCATATTGTTGTGGCAATCTCAGCATAAAGGGAAGAGATACTTTGCTGAGCAAATCTATGCAACGCATTCCCACGCCCTGCTGGGCAATGACGGTGTGCGACGCGTGGGCACCATACGTTCCTGGACCGGGTCTATGGCTCTATTATTCTTGGACTCATTTCGCAAGTTACCACGCACGGCTCAAGACTCCTCTTCTTCCAAAGCAAAAATGGGCGGTGGCAACGGACAGAAGTCGGCGGCTAAGCGTGACCGGAACAACGCCAAGAAGATGAAGGAGGCCAAGAACAAAAACCACGCCGAGAGCAAAGCCAAGATGGAGGCCGACCGAACGGGCCTCAAGTGTAAAATCTGCATGACCACGTTCCTCATCACGGCCAGCGTACGTCTCTTTCCTTAGCATCCCCTAGCGAAGGGCTGTCAGCTTATACGCTCGCTCTCTTTCACAACAGAAAACGCAACTGAACGATCACTTCGAGAGCAAACACGCGGCCAAGGGCTTCACTATCGAGCAGTGCTTCCCAGGCAAGGTCTAATCTTCCCATGCTTGTCATGGGACAATAGAAGAAGAGATGGCAAATAGCAGTACAGAAGTTGATCAAGTGGAGCGACAGACCTGGAAAACCAGGTAGCCGAGTACATATTTTGGATGGAAATTCTGCGTGTTTTGTTCAATGGTTGCTTATTTCTTCTTCTTGAAACGGCGAGGAGTGAAGTGGCCAGTCTTCTGCTTCCTGGTCAGGGACGGCTTCTTTTTGGCACTACCCTTTGCGTCGGGAGAGGTAGCCTCCACTGCAACAGGCTTCTCTACTTGCTGCCGCTGCTTGCCGTAGAGCACGCTGCTAGTGCGCTGCTGAAACTTCTTGCGCTTCTCGAAAGGGTTCTCTTTATTACCACGCAGCAGCAAACGAGCTGGCACACCGACCATGTCGAACTCCTCGCGCAATTGGCTCAACAGGAAACGTTGATACGCCTCGGGCACGTCAGATGGGTTACTCACGAACACCGCGAACGTGGGCGGGCGGGACTTGACCTGCGTCGCGTATTTGACGTTGATCGTCTTCCCCTTGACAGTCGGCGGAGGGTGGTGTCGCGCCATAGCCTTGAGCCATCGGTTTAGACGACCAGTCGTCACACGAAGGTCCCATTTCTCATATGCCTTCATGCTGCACACAACATCAGCCACGATACGTCAGTCAAAGCTGCAATAGTTGGCCCTTGCAATGCCGCTGGTTTGACAAACGTACACTTCTGGCACAAGTCTTTTAATGCCATTACCCGTGAGCGCCGAAATAGGCACAACGGGCACACCCCGCACCTGTGCAAGCGAGTCCATCAACTCGTTCTGGATCCGATTCATTTCGAACTCGACGTTGGCGCCGGCAAGATCGCTTTTGTTAGCTGCCAGCACAAGCGCACGGCCCTCTTCGATCACGCGTTGCGCGATAGTCAAGTCCATGTGTATCAGCTTGGGCTCACTCATATCAACAACCACAACCACTACCTGCGCTGAATCAATCGAACGGAACGCATCGCGAACTGACAGATTTTCGATCTGATCGCTGTGGTCGCGCTTGCTGTATCGCCGAATACCTGCTGTATCCACGAGCTTAATGGGGCGCCCTTGGAACGTCCAAGGAACCTCCACCGAGTCACGCGTGACGCCAGGCCTAGCAGCAGCAAAATAGCGGCACCAACTTAGCATTTAAACAGCAATTACCTCTCAAGAGTTCAACGTGGACACAGACGTACTCTGGTCCTGTCAACACACGGTCATTGCGCACAATCTTGTTTAGTAGAGTCGACTTGCCAACATTAGGGCGACCAACGATCGCAAGCTTAATTGCCCGAGGCTGCATTCATCACAACAAACGTTCGTCAGCTTTCACCGTATCAGCACGTGGGTTTTCACCAATACACGCACATCGTCGTCTTCTTCGTCTCCAGCCTTCTCTTGTTCCTCCTGATCCTTCTTTTGTTTCTCAAACTTTTCGTACTCTGGGATAATTGCATCGAGTAGCAGCGTAATTCCCTCTCCGTGCTCTGCCGACAAGGGAATGGCCCCCCAAGTCCCAATTGGTAACACTCGTTCATCTCTTCCTCCCACCTGTCTGGATAGCCTTCCAGTTTATTGGCCACCAAATGCACGGGAGCTTTCGGGTTTTCTCTACGCAACCAACGAGCAAAGTGGGTGTCCACAGGCGTGATTCCTTGGCGTCCGTCCACCAGAAAGAAGATAATGTCCGCTTCATGGACAGCTAGTTTCGTCTGTTCCAGCATTCCTTCCTCCAGTGTCCCCGACGGCGCATCTTCGAGTCCTCCAGTGTCCACTACATCCAGATCCAGTCCTGCAATCGTCGCCTGAGCATAGCGACGGTCTCGAGTCGTCCCTGGGACATTGTGGACGATGGCAGCTCGTGACTTGGTCAGACGATTGAAAAGCGTCGACTTGCCAACGTTTGTGCGGCCCACAAGAGCAACCCGAAGACGAGGATGGTCCTCCAGGAAGCTACGAGGCTCTGAGACGCTGGACAAGCAGCGAAAAGGATGCAGAATCGATGGAGACGCCCGTGAAGAGCGTCCTAGGAGGTGACGCAGCATCATGACGTTTGGTGCAGTGACTGGAGCTGCTCAGGTCAAGAAATGAGCGGCCGGATTGGTTGAAATAAATTTTGGACTAATCAGAATTCGCGAATAGTTCGAGCCCACATGGTGGTCAAGAGCTTTGCCGACGCTCGTCCATTGTTGCCGATTTGGAAAGAGTTCGAGACGACGGTGCCTTCGGATGAGACCAAGCGGCAGCCAGATGTACAGTGTCGTCATTGCCGTAGAGAGATCCGCAGTGCGAGGCCAAAGCAGCTAAGAGGGCACGCGCTCAAGTGCCAATTGATGCCGATGGAAGCGAGGATGAAGGTTGGATACAAACCCACTGGGGATGAACAAGACACGCAGTCTACCAGGGAAGAAGCGCAGGACGAAGAATACAGCAGCGATCACTGCAGCAACGACGAAGAGGAAGAGACGGAGGCTGCTACAGCTACAGCGATGGAAAGCCTCCCGATTTCAGCTCTAGCTCCAGCTTTAATTGCAGTCGCTCCTACAGCTCCGACCACAGACACAGCTCCAAAGCCAGCTCTAACTCCAGCTCCAGCTCCTTCAGATTCAGCGCAAACCAATAGCACTCTAGGCAAACGGCCACGGGTCGAGGACGATACACTAGAGGGAGTACTGAAAGACATTCGAAATGTGATGGACGGACTCTTACAGGTGAAGCGCCAGGAAGTGCTGCTCCGTCGTGAAGAGTTGGAATTTCAAAAGGAAGCGATGGCTTCGAAACTGGAGTACAAGCGCCAGCTGAGAGAGGAGGAACGACGAGAGAGAATTGAGCAGAGAGAAGCTGAGCGTCAGGAGAGGTTGGAGATGGCTCGGATTGAGAACGAAAAGAGTATGACCTTCATAAAGGCAATGATGGAGGACTCCACACGTCAGCGGAGGTGAGAGACGAAATTGATGCAATATGGTGATGGAGGTAAACGATAACGGTGAGATATCTTACTGGAGGGTTTGTCAGCGAAAGCGATTGGGATTCGTTATACGTAGCCACAAAGCTTCGCCTTCATTCCAATATGTTGGTCTCCATGCCCAAGAAGATGTCCATGGAAGCAAAAAGTACCGATACGGCGACCGATCCTATTGCTCGTACTTCTTCCACAGATTCTCGAAGTGCTCGTCGAAGCGACCTACAGGACGATATATGAAGATTAGATAGAGCGCCGACAGGCTACAATCGCGATGGCGACTCACCGATGATGGGTCCACCTTTATGAATGACGAGGTTTTCATCATTGCCGACGACAGCTTGGCGGCTCCAGTTGAAGGAACCATTCATCAAAATCGTCTTGTCAATGATGCAGAACTGAAATCACAAGACAAAGGCATCCATGAGACAACAGAAGCAACGACTGTCTCAACTGATACTAGCTCAGGTTACCTTGTTGTGCATATATGTCCGCGCGTTGTCGTCGCGTGTGGGGATGCCCTGCTCCACATCAACGCCATAAGTACAAGTTCAGCGCAGGCTTTTGCCGTATGCGACCACTAATTGTCACTGTACTGCGTCGATAAATTTCTGGATGTCAGAGCCTTTGCCTTTAGCCTGTCCATCGTCCGTAATGACGCGAACTTTCACGCCGCGTTCATGGGCGTCCAGCACGGCATCTGCAATCTACAGTCCAAGGAAAGAATCAACTTTGTCCTGCAAACAAACTACACTCAACTCCTCTCTAACTGCACCAACCTCGTCGCAGGTGATGGTGAAGACGCAGATGTCCATTGTCTTGCGGGCAGACTTGAGGTACGACAGGAAGGTCAAGAGAGAACTGCCCTGGTCGTGGATGGACTTGCAGTTTTTGCGGGTGCAGCCCTCTCCCGAGTGGAATTTCCTGCACGGCATGCCTGGATCTGGGAAGAACAACACGTCCACAAACGAGTCGCCCGAGCCGATCTGAGTGGCGTCCGTTCGAATGCAATTGCCCATTGCTCTGCTGGTAGGACGGTTTGTGCTGCACGTGGCAAATGCGAAACTGAGTTGCCAGATGATTCACGGAATTGGCTGCCA
This sequence comes from Phytophthora boehmeriae, assembly GCA_011947355.1. Classification (NCBI taxonomy): domain Eukaryota; phylum Oomycota; class Peronosporomycetes; order Peronosporales; family Peronosporaceae; genus Phytophthora; species Phytophthora boehmeriae. The sequence goes on along the minus strand of JAAVTJ010000194.1, from coordinate 38,035 downwards.
ATCCGTCAGCCACAACAAAATGTTTAATACTACATAAAGTGTATATGGGCCAAAGGATATCAGAGTTATGGCAAGCTACTTCGCTGCGTGACGCTGGAAAACAATGTGTTGGGCAGCGAGAACATGTAATTATCCTGAACATTCGTTTCCACCAATAGAATCGTAATAACAAAGTATCAAACGAGTCGAGATGCGTGATCATGAGCCTCTCCACCGCGAGGGCGCGCTGTCGGCCGTCGCCATGCTGATCTCCGGCACCTTCAGCACCGTCATCATGAAGACAGAGTACGCTGTGCGTTCTCATGGCACAGCCACGTGTGTAGACCCGCAGACTGGGGAGCAGACGACGCTGTGCCCCTTCGCCAAGCCTTGGTTTGGCGTCTTGCAGATGAAAGTGGCCATGACTTTATGTCTCGCCTTCATGTACGCGCGCAAGTGTTTGCAGCACCGCCAGTACTTGGAGACGCCCGTGCTGCAGATGCAAAAGGACGGTCGTCGCTACGTGGCATCCGCGCCATCGGACGAAGAGATGGCGACCATCAAGCGCAAGTACGCAGGACACACAGAGGCGGAGAAGAAAGTGGACGCACTCAAGCGTAAGTACAAATCCCATCACAACGGGGACATCAACGAAGAATCCCCGCTGCTGGGACCTCGACTGCTGGGAAGTGAAGAGGAACAACAGGGACGTGTGTCGCTTCACACAATGGCGGCCATTGCACTCCCGTCCTTGTTAGACTTGCTGCAGACTGTGCTGTCCAATGTCGGATTGCTCTGGATTTCGTCGTCAGTATACCAAATGGCCCGAGGATCAATCATCATCTTCAGCGCGTTGTTTTCAGTGCGCCTTATGGGTAAGAAGCTGTACGGGTATCACTACGGAAGCATGTGGATTGTCATGCTCGCAGTGGCTCTTGTCGGGTATGCTGGTGTGGGACACAATTCGGATGAACCAAATGCAGAGGAGCAGTCGACAAATGAGGTCCTGGGGTTGTTCTTCATCATTGCAGCCCAAGTACTGTGCGCACTGCAGATTGTGGTGGAGGAGCACATGATGCTGGCGCTAAATGTGAGCCCCATGCTGCTGGTGGGCTTGGAAGGGCTGTGGGGGTTAGTTTTCTACGTTATTTTAGTGCCAATCCTCACGCTGACACCCGCAAAGGGTTCAGCATTCGCGCGCACATGGCACGAAGACTTCATCGACTCTTTTGAGCAGGTGCGCAACTCACCTGCGCTCATGGTGCTCATCCTGGGCTACATTGTAGCGGTGGGCACGTTGAACGTAACAGGTAACTACGTAACAAAACATCTTTCGGCTGTCATGCGCTGCATCACAGAGGTAAGTCATAGCTGCTGAACAGAAGCCTACAGCGATGCTGGTGATTACTATGTTTGTTGTTAACGGCGCTGTCGCTGGTGTTTGGCTGTAGACTCTACGCACGCTTGGCGTGTGGATGTTCAGCCTGTTCATCTACTACGTGCTGCAATGGCAAGGTGCATCGTCTCCCGGCGAGCAATGGACGACGTATAGCTGGTTAGTTTTTGAGGTTCACTTGATGCCATGGAGGGCACGGCGATTCGCTTGTTCTAACTCAATTGCGCTTTCAATTGTATAGGCTGGAGCTCCTCGGATTCGTTCTCATGGTGTACGGCACTCTGGCGGTACGTCACTGCACTCTTGTAGGTCTGTTGGGGACCTTGTACTGATAGTCACTGATGTGCTTCCTCGCAGTACAAGCAATTGATTCGCTTGCCAGTGGAGAAGCTCTACGCGGCAGAACGTCGCGAGCGCCGTCGCGGTCGAGCGGAGAGCGGCAAGTCGCCCTTCATGGGGAACATGCACAAGTAATACAAGTGCTGCGAGCGTATCGAGCACCGGTGAGGATACTGGTAAAACTCATTGTGGTGAATGATGCACTCCTTGACTCATACAGTAGGAGCAACGATATGCACGCAGATCACATCCGACGACGCGGCGCACGCATCAGCACGCGAGGGCGGAATGGGAATGACGCAACTCGCTCGTCTTTACTTTCTGAAGTCGCCAGCTTTGCTGGCTCCGTCTTCACTGCGGTGCAGCAGCACACTTCCTCCTAATTGCCTTGTTGTCATCGCTATGTCTTCCTCCAAGTCGGGGCCTTGAGCATGGGACGAAAGCAGCTTTGGCTTCAGTGTGTGATGCGGTAATGGTGACGGACAGCAGGTGCGCTGGTCTCGCCACCTTATCCGCTGCTTCCCGACAAGGAGGTAAGTTCCGATGGCCTGGCCTTGTGGTGATGGCACGTGCTAAAGTCGGGACGGGCACTGTCGCCACGGTCTGAGACTTGCCAGATCATATAACCATTTGACACAGTTCATCTATTTTCAGAGGTATTTACTGTGTGTCTTTTGATTTAACGAATGGCTGTTTGTCGTACCGCATCGAATCAAAGAGGTTCTGTCGCTGAGTCAAGTTCAGGAGAGAGATCGCGACTTTAGATGCCCAGAGCAGCGCTGGAAGCTCGCACGACCAAGTGACTCGCCCAGCAGCTTGCAAGCAGGGCTCAAGCCAAAGCCTTGGCCGTTTGAAAAGCTACGGCACTCGTTGCTTATCTCGCTTTGATGGTGGCAACACCTGTCTATAAATAGCATCTGTCCTTCTCCTAAGAGTCAGCAGTCGAAACTGACTCATCCGTTTCGACCAATCAGCGCACGCCGTTGCCGACTTTCGTCCAATCAGTCGCCATTCAACCAGTCGAACTGCCCTCCCTCTGCCACCTTCCGACTTTCCCACTTCCGAACGGGAGAACGCACATATCTATCGGTCCGGCAGCGTCAGGAGAGGAGAGGGAGGAGCGTTCGATATTAAACGACAAGCAGATGAGCAACGGCGTGGGCTTCACCGTCTTCCAAGTGCCTGGCGCGAAGGCCACCAAGCGTCCGACCGCCACGCGACTGGGGGCCGCCCCCACTCTCTCCGGTCTCAGCAGCCACAGTATGGGAGAGCCCTACTCTTCCACTGTGGGCTCCGCAAGCGTCGTGAGCAGCAGCTCTGGCTCCAATCTGACGCAGAATCGCGGCCAAAGGAACAGCTCCACGACCTTCGCCGCCTTCCAGCCGCCTGGAGGCCTCCAGCCACTCGCCAATCAGAAGTCAGGCGTCACGTCTTCGCTGAGCGCCCCGTACGCAGGAACCTCCGGCAGTATGGGCAGCCAAAGCTCCACCGGCAGCGGCTCTGGGCTCGCTGTCCCCATGGGCGTAGGAATAGGATTCAAAGGAGCAGCAGACGACGAGCAGCCGCGAGGAGGCGCCACGTGGATGCGCACAGGGCGCGTGATTCGAGTGAAGGACTCGGGCGACAGCTTCCGGTTCCCTCTGGACAACGAGCATTTGCCCACGACCAACGTGTCAGCAGAACAGTTCGAAGCTCTCAAGCTGAAGCTCCAGACAATCGCAGAGACGCACGTCAACTCATCGGCGACGTGGCTGGACAATCCGACGCTGAGTCCGCAGTATCGTAACCAGAGCTGGAAGCCTCATCTAGAGAAGAAAAATTGCGTCATTTACCGTCAGAAAGAGGCTGCGGATGCTACCAATTCGCAAAGGAAGTCGATGCTTCGTGCTAAACTTGACACGTCGCTGGAGGAGCTCGAGTACGCGGTCAACTGCTCTACTACAGAAGACCAGCGTGCTTATCTGTCGCACTGCCACCAGGACAGTTTCCTGGACGCAGCTGTATTGCAGGTACACGAGAAGGCGACACCGGACGATCCGTTCCAGTTCCTAGGCATTAAGTGGGTGGCTTTTCAGAGCTCAGTGGATTCTGTGTTCAGTTGCCGCGATATGCTAATCGTAGAGTTCTCCAAGACCATGGAGGACGCCAAGGGTCAGAAGGTGCTGGCCAAGGTCATGCAGAGTATCAGTATGGCAGATTGCGACGGCTCCGAGCGCAATTTCGGATTCTCTCGCACGACTGGAACGTGGGTGTGGCTGTTCCGAAGCATGGGTCCTTCCAGCGGCAAGGTGGATGTGTCCGCCGTCTCAGACGACCGCTTCGATGGCAACCGCAACACACCCAGCTGGTTTGCCAACCGTGTTGTGTCGACACTCTTTTCGGTGGCTATCCACCACGCTACAGCTGCTGATGCCAAATATCTAGTGCGGAGTCGTATGATCACGGACAAGGCCTGGGTCCCCAACAGCGAGCGTCCAGCGTGCTCTGTTTGCTTTAAGAGCTTTAATCTGCTGCGGTCACGCCATCACTGTCGCGTGTGTGCTGAGATCATGTGTGGTGCTTGCACAATTGAACTCGGTATTCAGGCTAGCAAACTCCCATCGGGCATGTTGCCTGAAACGGGCAACAGCTTTATCGTAAGCGTCGAGAAGTTCTGTTTGAAGTGTATAAACAAGGCTCGTCAGGAGCGTCGCAGCGCGCTCGCTGCAAGAACCACAGGTGTTGATCTTGCCGACGAGACTTACGAAGGCAATGTGCCGTCGGCTTACGCGTCGCGCGCCAGTGAAGTGTTTTACGGTCAGGTGCCACCAGCTCGCGGTTCCATGTCAGATCACAGTGCCGACCGGGACAATGTAAACCCCCAAAGTCACTCCTTTGCGTCGTCTTCGTCGTCGACTAGTTCAATTGGTGGAACAGGTGGAACAAGTAACGACAAGACAGGTATCTCGTACGCTGGCTGGTCAACGAAGGTTCTTTCAGCTATCAACAGAGAAAAACCAGCGGATGGTGCCAAGGAACCGTCTCTAGTGTCTCTTACGTCTGCAGGTAGTAGCAGAAACTTGAATGTTGGTGACGGGGCAGTACGCAACGGCAGACAAGGATCAGCGGATCGGCGACGACACAACTCGGATGCATCGGGTGGTTCTACGAGTGTCAGCTCCCAGAGTGACCGTGGCAGTAACTCGGTGTCAGAACTAAAGGGGCGCAAGGGAGATCGTGAACCTATCGCGGCAGACGCTGTAGTGTTGCTAGAAGAGGGTGAAGACGTGCAGAACATCACACCACTGCCAACGTCTTTCACGAAAATGGAGGAGCAGATCGCAGCACAGCAAGCGCTTTTGCGGTCGATGTTCATTGAAGGAAAGAAGATCATGGAGCAGCAGCAGGTGTATGGGGGCCAGGTTCATCCGGCACAGCAACAACGATACCTCAACCAGATGCAGCCTGCTGAGGCTGTAGAAGACAAGGCCCCACTCGCACTTCCGCCGTCGTCGGCGTCCATCGAGTACATTGACTGACCGTGCGCGACGCGTTCTTGCCCATTGGTTGTTTCAGTCTGCCCTTCATGTTGAAAGTAGTAAGCAATAAACAACAGTGTCTACTGCTCGATTCGATCAATACCATTAGAAAACCTTACTACCGGTATTTTGTGTCGCCAGCATGTAATTCTCAACATGCAATACACCCGCAAAACAGTTTTTGTTTCGGGGCGCCGGCCGATGCACCGCCTGCTCGGTTGGTATCTGCCCCACCACCACATAACCCAGCATGCAAGCTAGCCAGCGTCGTTGTTTCACTGTAAAGCAGCTCCTCCTGGACATGCACCTGGTACTTCTGTGCAATAACACCTTGAAGCTGCGTCAGAGCCATGGAGTCCAAACCCAGCTCCTGCAGCGGTGTGTTCTCGTTAATTTGTGTAGTCTCGACACCAAGAGTCCTGGCAAGTTCGTGAACTAAGAACTCGTGTACTTGGTCAGGAGGCACACCCGAGATCACTGACGGTAACTGTGACGTTGACGCACCATTATCAGTGGAAGCGACGCGAGGGCCATTAACATTTCGGTCCATTGATTCGTCGGTAGTGGGGCCATCAGTTCCATCATCATCTACCGAAACATCTGCAATCATGTCCTCGTTGCGGTACAGCTCGTCCAGTGTTTTTCTTCCAGCGCCTTCCTGCACCGCGACCTTGAAATTTTGCCGCTAGTTGTTTTCGGAATAGTTCGAGGAGCCACTAGAACAATTAGAGTTACCTTGACGCCGTGTTCACGTGCGATAGCATTGCGAATTTTTCCGCACAAACTTGCTTTGCTTGTCATTGTAGGATCGCGCAGTTCAGCTACCACCGCTAGTTTTTCGTCATCATCTTCGGAGTCAAGTGCATATGAGAACGCTGCACAGCACCCTGGGCGCAAATCCTCGTGGGCCTCAGCACTAGCCTCAAGGTCCTGCGGGTAGTGGTTGCGCCCACGAATAATCACCAAATCCTTGATGCGACCGCAGATGAAAAGCTCCTGGTTGTATATCACACCTAGGTCTCCTGTCTTAAGATACGTCATGCCTTCGGCAGCGCCAGCCAAAGTAGCCTGGAATGCTTCCATGGACAGCTCGCGCATCTCATCACCATAATATCCTTGGGCCTTCGAAGGACTAGAGATCCATACTTCTCCTGTTTCACCCTCTGGTCTTTCGACACTCGTTTCTGGGTCGACGATGCAAACGCTAATACCGTAGTCCTTTCGTGATGGAACACCACAGCCGATCATCTCCTTCATGCGTCCTGCTGCAGCAGATTTTTCGACGACTTGGAATAGACGATCGCGCTCCAAAGCTACCTTATCAACCCACAGCCGCTGTGTCCCGCCACCACAGACGTACACTGTGTGCTCGGCTAGACCATATGTGGGCTTTATAACATTTTCAGGCAGCCCAAAGGGTGAGAAAGCTCGGTAGAATGCGTCGATCGCCTCACCTTGGATAGGCTCGGCTCCGTTAATCATATGACGCACGCTGGAGAGATCCACTTGCTCTCCATCAATATTGAGCCGGTCAGACTTTCTTGCAAGTAATGAATAAGCAAAGTTAGGAGCTTGCAGGTGTGTGGCACGATACTTGGAAACGAGGCGTAGCCATAGACACGGATCACGAATGAAGCTGAACGGTGAAAGGTACACACCAGTTCCGCCATTGAAAATGGTACCCAGATAAGCGCCAATGAGCCCCATATCGTGATATTGAGGTAGCCACGATACGACAACCGTGTCTCGCCCAGCATGAAGCGCAGAGCTGATCGTGCGCAGATTATGGTTCAGGTTGCCGTGAGAAAGCACCACTCCTTTAGGAGCAGACGTTGATCCAGAGGTGTACTGCAGAAACGCCGTGGTGTCAGCAGTAGGTTTCTGCATGAGCCAAAGTTTAGCAGGGTCGATCCCTTTTGCGTCAACTAAATCGTCAGTGACGACCCAAATCAAGTGCTCCGGCCAAGGTACAGACCCAGAGAATGTCAGTTTCTCCTTGATGGCCGAGATCTTCTTGACGTTATAGTACAACGAACTTGTAAGTGCCACATTGGCCTGACAATTCTGAACCACCGTCACAAACATGCTGATGTCCTTCTTCATTTTGCGCGGATCCGGCGGGTACACAGGCACCGCCACGACGCCAGCTCGCAGACAGGCCAAAAGGCAACAATAAAGTCCAGGCCTGGGGGTACACGAGCAGTACACGGTCTCCTTGCTCCAGTCCCAGTCTTAGAGGTCACAGCAACAGTCAGCCATAAAGTTGTAGCCTACACCTCATCGTTTGAAAGAACGAACCCTTTGCTGTGTTGTTGCGTAGAGGCTCGAAGAAGCCCCGCAAGGTTTTGTACGCGCATATTGAGGTCCTGCATAGCATAAATCATATACAACACGGCGATTAGTGTACAACTGCCATGTTGGACTTCCAAAAGGTCAAAAGAGCTGCATACTGTGCAGGAGAGCGACGCCGTCACGCCACCTTTATCATCAGCAAAGGATAACATCGTCTATAGCAAGAATAATATAGTAAATAGAATCATAAAGCAACGAAAGGGTAAGAACGCAGAATCAGTTGCTTCTTTTAAGAGCATTTCCGACGCAAACACAAGGCGGTAGGGGTGAAACCGGTACTGATGGAATCCCCAGCGCCTTGGTTACAAATTCATGTAAGAATCGTCAGCAGCGCACCTTGTGGGCGTCTCTGCAGCCCATTTCTCCACGCGCTCGAGCAGCTCCGAAGCCATTTGTCGGTTGTTTGTTGCGAAATGAAGTCAGCCGGTATGTTATTCGATAGGACCTATCGAATAGCCTCGATGGGTTTTGTGTCCTTTCAAGATCGAATGTAGCAATGCGTGACTCGGCAGTCTCTCGTCGCCTACAACAGGCCTCTGAGCAGCTCCAAGCTGCCATCGTCAGCGCCCGAAGACGACGCCAGTCGCTTAGCGAGTTTGACCAGCAGAAATCTGGCGTTGACAGCGATGGAAAGTGGAATGTCGAGCCTACAGCAGTGCTGACAACACAAGACTTTGAGTCTGACGAGACTATGAGCGCTGACGAGGCGCAGCCAATGCAATTGGAGGACCAACAGAGCTCAGAGCAGGACGAAGCGTCGATCGCAACGTCGTTGGCGTCCATTTCATCGTCTCACTCGCGTACGGAGCTGCAGTTTAGGGACTTCCAAGGGATGAATTGGCACTGACTTCTTCATTGATTGATTGAACTCTTCTAGCTGTGGACAGAGATGAAGAGAAAACTGCTGATGCTGTACAAGACAAGCGAGAGAAGAACAACAATGGAATTGCTGAGAGTGATACGAGGAAAGCGCTGGACTGGATGCAGCGCGACGTGGAGCAGAGGGCGAGAGAGAACCGAAGGGTTCGGGAGACTCTTGCTATCGCAATTCACAATATCACGGACGTCATTGCGGACTGTGTGGACTCTGAGGCTTCTCAGTTGTTGCTACACGCAGCTGCAGTAGCGACGGGAATGGAGTCAGGCGTCGACAATAATGCTGGGGTGAGTGGGTTGCTACCGGACAGGGTTGACGATCTCGTAAATCAGTGGGAAGACGCGCTGGTATCGTGGAGAGAACAATGCATCGTTGAGAAACAAGAATTGATCGAGAGTTTCGCGCTATTTGAAGAGGAGTGTCTAGCGCGGATGCAAGTTGGAGAAGCTTCACACAGACGAGAACAAGAACGCCTGCAGTATCAGACCAGCATGAACCAGAGTGAGTGATTAATGTGTTTTGTGAATTGTGTTTATTGCCACTGACACTCATGGCTATATGTAGTGCTTAGCGAAGATTGTTGCAGCACTCTTATGCGAGATCTTGAAAGCAGTCACAATGCCATCGAAGGTCTGCAAATGCAGACAGAAGATCTTTTCTCTCATTTGGCTGCTGTCGTTCCCACCAATGCACAAGATTCAGTCTACAACGAGGTGCTAGCAAGAGGGGCAGACTTACAGGATAACGTTTTACGGAGAAGTGGTTTAGATATTACAGGTCGAGCAAGCGCGTCGAAGCCCCCTGTCTCGCGATATCAAATTGCGTTGGTAGGCCAAACTCAACGTGCATTTGAGACGGAATGCCGATTACGGATGTTGCTGGAAGAGTGCCAGACACGTAATACCAGCAGTGTAGTGTCAGGCGATACAATGCAAACGTACCAGCAAAAGCTGGAACTTCTTGAGGGTCGGATGCAAGACGTGCTGCAGCAAGTGGCCTGTGACCATGAACAGTTTGAGTACGAGCAAGCCAAATGGGCGCTCGAGAGGAGACAAAGACGAGAAAAGTACGACGAGGTGCTGGATGCGAGTGTGAAAGTGCTCAAGGTGTTAATCATTCGCGAGAAACTCATGAAAAAGCACGAGCGCGCACAGCAGAGGAGTCGTGAAGAAATTCAAAAGGAGAGACTTCAGTTGGGTCGACAGGTTACATCTTTGCTTTGCATGACGAAGGAACTAATGCAAGAGTGCGCGATGGTATTACTCGTGCTGCAACAGCTCGCCGTATTGAAAACAAGTTCTTGCCAGGCCGACAATGCGCCTATTAGCTGGACCTTACCAGCCAAACCTGTCCAGATGAAGAACATGATCAAGCGTCTTAGAAAGATGGAGGTGGCGCTAGATCGACGCGACTGGGTCGAGTCAGCGGCAATCGCCACAAAAGTGCGGCCCTATTCGGTACGCGTAGACACTTGATTTACTGTCGAACATTACTTCCGAGTAACCCATGCGCTAACTCTGCTAGAATTCAGATAAGTGCTGCGAGTAGTAGGATAAAACCTTCGAGGAAAATGGCATGGAAAGCTTCAATTGTCTTCTCACTTCTCAATCGCCGCACAAGCACAATGAAGATCATCGGGTGCGTTGCTAAGCTGCTTGGCCTTCTCCTTGTGACGGCACTACCTGCTGATGTCATCGCTCGTGTTGGGAGAAGTAAGAACTGCACTCTTACTTGCCAACCAGGCGAGGTGTGCGTGATCGAAACCGTCAACTGCATTCGAACTCCATGTCCTCCGACTGAGTCGTGTGTTGCTACGTCAAAGGCCCCCGAAAACTCGCCAGTGTGCAAAATGAAATGCGGTGAGTTCCAAGAGTGCCAAATCTACGCTCCTGATGGCAGTGAATACTGCGCCGACGTGTGTCGACGGACGCTGTCCCAAGGGTACGACGTGCGAACTCCAAGAGGTGCAATGCATCAAGGCCCCATGCCCACCAGTGGCGGTGTGCAACGATACGACCACTACGCAGAGAAAATGAGACGAGAGCCGCGAATGAAGATCTCAGCAATGCAGTGTTGTTCAAACAAGTTTACATGTTTTGAAAACGCGTACCGTCGACTAAGTAATGCGAACATTCTCTCCCAATGCGTCCAGGCTACCTTGGTATAGGCTTTCCTTCCGTGGTTGAGACACCTGCAAACTTCGGGTCGTCTTGCTATTAGAACTAATTGTCTTTGCTCCTCCTGGCTGCATCGCTGCTGTTTCTCCGTCACTTTCAATTTTCCTGGCCAAGGCTGCGGCAATTTCCAGATGCGTGCGACCAGCTTGCTCAACCTGTTAGTGCTGGTTGCATCGGTCACCTTTGCCTCCGGTGCTCAGGGTGCTGCTGTGTGTAACCTCTCGTGCATCAAAGGCGAAACTTGTAAGTTGAGGCAAGTTCAGTGCATCACTTCTCCATGCGATCCCGTTCCGACTTGTGTGCCTGTGAATACACCACTCCCAGAGCCGACTTGCATGAAGAAATGTCGGAATACAGAGAAGTGTCAAGTCAATGCAGCGGACGGCACCGAATACTGCCTCAGCCCATGCGCTACAGTGCGTTGCGCTTCAGGCTACAAGTGTGAGGTTGAGCAAGTTCAGTGCATTAAGGCCCCTGCCCACCTGTTGCAGTCTGCAATCCCGTCAAGAAAGCGGAGGCACCTACGAACAGCAAGCTCTCAGAATGAGTAGCAGCAAGTGAAAGAACTGTGTGTTCTTCCTGCAAAAGCGCTCCAAGACTATCACTCCTAGCGAAGTAGTTTGTGCGTTAAAACATCTTTCCTTCAACAACCAGACTTACGCATGATGAGATGATGATTACCAGCGGTGGCAATTGCTTCACAGTTTGCCTTTTCTAATCAGGTTCGTCACATTGACACTTAAATCGATCTTGGTCGCCACGGCAACCTGGCCTTGCGTGTTGTACTTTCATCATGAAAGTTTGTGGGCCAGTGCCGTCGGCACAGCTTCCGAAGCAAACCGTGCCGATGCACTGCATCGCTTTTCCATTCCCATCTAAAGATTTTTGACCATCAACTCGGCACTCTAAGAACCTTTGCCTCGCCTTTCCGTAGCAACACTACCGGTACAGCAGCTTGCATTGCAGACTCCGCAGTCATGTGCTTTCCAACAATGCCTGTCAATATTCGAATGCTGCATACTGGTACGGTTTGCAGAGTCAATAGGGTGAGTGGCAAGCTTCTCACACCAAGGCCCGTGGAACATGTGAATGACGGTGAATCCTTCACGAATCCATATGAACCTGTGTACTGCGTATGCAAACCTACAAACACTCGAAGCGCTCGAATTGAGATTGGAACCGGTCGAAGAAGCGGCGGTTGATACCTAATGTAAGGTGACGCTAATGGCAAATCCCCGGAGTACGGATGAAGTTGTCCTATACTGTACGCTGGGTGGCCGCCAAGCTGCACTGCCATTTGGCTTTCCGCCAGCAGACACGCGCATCAGTTCATTAATCACTGTCAATCTCCGGCATAATGGTCCTCTCCTCTGCGATTCTCGGTCTTGCGGCACTCGCCTCATCGTACCTCGTTGCCCCCGCCGCTGCCGCGGATGAAGCTCTCCCATGGGATGGCCGTCTGTACGACCTGACTGTCGAGACGCTCACGGACAAGTACCTCACGCACATTCTCACCATGCGCAACGACAGCTCGAACAACGATCCGGCCAAGTACGTGACCATCACGAAGGACGGTCGCTCCCCTGCCTACAACGGCGACACGGGCGTGGCCACCATCGCTGTGGACGACAAGGCCATCTTCAAGGCGCAGAACAACTTCCGTCGCTCGGAGCTTGTGCAGAACGTCGCTGGCAACGCCGAGGGCACGACGTTCTTCCGCGCCAGTGTCATGAAGGAGGAGGCCTTCCTGAACCCGTATGCGTGGCAGATGATCTTCCCGGAGTCGCACATCTTCGAGATCCGTGTGGACGCTACTAAGAGTCCGGCCAAGATCATTTACTTGAACAACGGCACATGGGATGCCAAGTGGGAGACGGAGTTTGTTGCTGACACTTGGTACAACTTCGGTATCGGTGTGACTGCCGCCAAGTCGGGCAACGGCTCCGTGCTGGAGTTCTACACCAGCGAGGGTGACAAGGACTTGGCCCTGGTAGCCACGCACGATGTGGTGACGGAGTTCCCGTCGACGTACGAATTCCACTACGGTCTCCTGACACTGTCGGACGATGGCAGCGACCCGAAGATGAACGCGAAGCAGGATGTTGTTTCATACAACGGTGTGTCGGTGGAGGCTAAGGTGTCGACGGCAGCGTCAACCACCACGGTGACGACTGCTACTAAGACAGGCAAAAGCCCGGCAGCTACGCCCGCCACTGCGACTGCTGTTCCGGTGAAACAAGGTGTTATTCAGACCTCAGAAGTCGGGAACGAGGCCCAAACCCAGGAAACGTTTACATTCGATGACTAACTTTGAACGAAGGCGTGTCATCAGTAGCTAGCTACTAGCCGGAAGCTGCTACCGTCTCAAAGTAAACCCCAGTATTCTGAATGTCATCCTCAGTCACACGAACATGTGCGTTTGTTAAGCATAGCCTAGTTGCCATGAGCGCGCCAATACCAGGCCTGCTATTACGTGTAGTATCAACACCATGAACAACAGCTCCACGTACTGCAGTACTACACTGTATATGGTGAGCCTCAAGTGACACCTTCCATTCATGAATCGTTTGGCTGTGCTATGCGTTTGGCTAGGTCGAAGTGCATCTCGGTTCGAACAGGCATAACATACATCTTACAGTCAATCTACTTCAGTTGATTTCGTTCATGTAGAACACGATGCAATTCGCTCCGCTCGGACACGCAGTGAAAGCTGTATTTTGTGTGCATCTGTGTTACTACCTACCTATACGAGTCGATGCGCGCATTAATCGCAAATTCGTCATAGCTTCTTCATTCCCATCCGATGAAAGTTGATGGTCAAAGTTTGGCCGTACTGGTACTAAAAGGCCTCCCGCCATTCAGTTATCAAATTCATATTTGAATTATTGCAGACTGAGCGATATTTGATCCCCTACATGTACATCGCTTTTCGTGATTGAACAGAATCTCTGGCTCAGAACGTTGGTAGTTTTAAAGCGAAAGAGCTTTGATAGCCGAAGCAGTGCCGTCGCTCTTTCCGCCACAGAATCGGCCTCACAATATCGATTTGGCATACATGTATTACCACGTGTCTGTGGTTATCCATGTGATAGCGTCTGATGTTGTTGTGTCGACGTGTTTACGGACCCAAAGGGTTAATGCCATCGGACAGTGGGGAAGCACTGCTGCCAACAACAGGCCGCTTGTATTCCTCCAGCTGGCAATGCCTGGCATACCGGTAAGGCCGAAAGCAGGCTTCTCTCCGATGTAGGCTGGTGGAATCACCACCATAACTCGAAGGGTGCAGAGCCTCGGGGTCGTGACCTATAAGCACTCAGATGGCGATTAGCAGTCGTCAGAAAAGCGGCAGACCAGGGTGACGGTGAAAGTGTTATGAATATCGCTATGGCAAATCCTCAGAGTATGTAAAGTTGACAAACTCCAGGCTGCCTGCCGGAATGGTCCTCTACACCAGGCTTTCTAGGCGACTCCATGCGCCATCGGTCGGTCACCCAGCTTAACCACTTTCCAATCTCCTTGCAAGGACTCACATCAGCTTTCTCCTTACCACGGCCCAATGGTTTTCTCCTCTGCGATTCTCGGTCTTGCGGCACTCGCCTCATCGTACCTCGTTGCCCCCGCCGCTGCCGCGGATGAAGCTCTCCCATGGGATGGCCGTCTGTACGACCTGACTGTCGAGACGCTCACGGACAAGTACCTCACGCACATTCTCACCATGCGCAACGACAGCTCGAACAACGATCCGGCCAAGTACGTGACCATCACGAAGGACGGTCGCTCCCCTGCCTACAACGGCGACACGGGCGTGGCCACCATCGCTGTGGACGACAAGGCCATCTTCAAGGCGCAGAACAACTTTCGTCGCTCGGAGCTTGTGCAGAACGTCGCTGGCAACGCCGAGGGCACGACGTTCTTCCGCGCCAGTGTCATGAAGGAGGAGGCCTTCCTGAACCCGTATGCGTGGCAGATGATCTTCCCGGAGTCGCACATCTTCGAGATCCGTGTGGACGCTACTAAGAGTCCGGCCAAGATCATTTACTTGAACAACGGCACATGGGATGCCAAGTGGGAGACGGAGTTTGTTGCTGACACTTGGTACAACTTCGGTATCGGTGTGACTGCCGCCAAGTCGGGCAACGGCTCCGTGCTGGAGTTCTACACCAGCGAGGGTGACAAGGACTTGGCCCTGGTAGCCACGCACGATGTGGTGACGGAGTTCCCGTCGACGTACGAATTCCACTACGGTCTCCTGACACTGTCGGACGATGGCAGCGACCCGAAGATGAACGCGAAGCAGGACATTGTTTCATACAACGGTGTGTCGGTGGAGGCTAAGGTGTCGACTACAGCGTCCTCCTCTTCAACTGGCGCGGCTTCATCTACGACGTCGTCAACTGCTTCGTCTACTGCGAGTGAGAGTTCATCCACGACGGACAACACCGATACAAAGACTGCTGATACCCCGGCAACTACGCCAGCGACTGCTACCACTGCTCCGGTGAAGAGCTCTGAAGGCTGCGCTCGCCGTAACTAAGATGCAGTCTCATGGATGAAGTATATGTGTGAAGTGAAGGCATTTAAACCTCACTGAAATAAACGTCGTATGTTCGGAAGCATTGCTTCATGCAAATTGTCATTTTAGCGAGCGTCAGTGCTCGTTGCTCTTGCGCGCGTGGTCGTCGTAACAATTGTCTATTTGGAATGTCGATATTTGCTTGCGTACTACTAGGACTACGTAGGTCCATGTTGTTGTTTTTTTCAGCTGAAGGATGCCTTTGCTAAATTACACTCGTTTGCTGGTACAATAGAATGTCCCTCGTGCTGTGCGGTGGTGCAGTCTGGAACTACTGTAAAGTGTACAGTGTACATTACAGTATTACGATAATTTGAACGATGCAGATCCTCGAACAACCAACCAGCTCACGGACTAAAGTTTTTTCATCAATAGCACCAGGTGCCAACAGCGCTCCCCCTTGGTGTAGTGGGTGTGGTTGCGATGACGATGAAAGGACTCTATTTGTATGTATGTATGTATGTGTATGTAAACGCGTTTCGCGAGCCCTAAGAACTCTATTTAGCTGTCGCTATTAAGTTGGTTTTTGATCATGACAGTGATGATGGCGCTGCGGTTGTGTCCAACGTGAGTGAAGGCCTTGTTTGAGGTGCTCGGGCGCGAGACAACCAAAATGATTACAATGGAATCGGAAGAATGCCGATCACATTCCTAATCCCATCTGCCAGCCTTGGCAAAGCCCACTTTCCATCAACGACGCCATCATGGTCTCACCCAACTCAGTAACCTGTTCAAAGTTCCTCATGTGTCAGGGTGAACCGATCGGAGAACATCATGAGATCCAGTGTATCCAGCGTGCATTTCAACTGGCAAAGCAGTTCGAGCAGCACGCCACTTCACAATTCGCTCTGAACCACTCAAGTTTCCTCGTTCGAACTCTTTTATCGGAACGATGCAGATCACCTCCGCGATCGTCGGCCTCGTCACTTTTACCTCTTTGTTTGCGGCCACTTCAGGATACAAGTCGTTGCCGTGGGATGGCCGCGCATTCAATTTAACCGTCGACACGCTCACCAACAAATACCTGACCCCCATCTTCATTCAACGTAATGGCGGCAACGACGGTAACCCTGCCGATTACGTCTCGCTACAGTATCAAGCTCGCCCGGAAGGTTACAACGATGACGACGGTGCTCTCGTCATTGGGGTGGACGGGAACGCTATTTTCAATGACAACACCGACATGCGTCGCTCGGATCTGTTCCAGCAGATTGAAGGCACTGCTGATGGCACGTCATTCTTCCGCGCAAGTGTGACGAAGGCCGAGGCCTTCCTCAACCCGTACGAGTGGCAGCTGATTTGGCTCGCAGGTCTTTTGAGATTGGCGTCGATGCAGCAGCGAATCCGCCCATGATGTTCTACCGCACCAACGGTACGTCTGAATCCAAGTGGTCAACCGAGTTCGTTCCTGGGACCTGGTATAATTTCGGGTTCGGTTTGGAGAAATCGGCGGATGGTAACAACATGGTGGTGGAGTTCTACACGAGTACGGGTCAAGATGAGCTGGTATTCAACGTAGCCAGCGAGTTGCCTGGATCGCTCCTTACGCTGAACGATTTCCACATTGGCCTCTTGACCCAGACTACTGACGGCAGCGCACCAGCAATGAACGCGAAGCAAGATGTTGTGTCTTTCAACGGTATTTCCGCGGAGGCCACTGCGATTGACGCTGGTGCTCCTACACCTGCTCCATCTGAAGGCGGCTCTGCTGTTGTTGAAGGCAGCAGTTCAAGCAGCATCGCCGGCGAAGCTCGCAGTAGCCAGACGTTTACTTTCAATGATCGCAAGTAATTGTCGTCTGGGTAAGGCCAGGTTACTGCTCAAGGAGTAAAACCAATGCAATTGAATACACTTGGTATGTCGGTTTTTGTCTCTCAAAGCAGCTTTTGAAAGTTGATTTGACACCAGCTTTGTGGCATTGCCCAGTGGTTTCCACGTTGACAGGCTTGGCTCTAAAGGACGTTAGACGCAACCTTCTTTCCAAGCTCGCGCTGTCCTGTAAAACCACATAGCATCAAGGGTAGATAACTTCAACGGCGATCCCATGAATGACAGTAATCAATTGGTGTTGATTCTTTTTCAAGATTGAACATTTTGGACCGGACACGCTACGACTTCATCACACATGAACTGTTCCGCTCGATTCCGTTCCATTGCACGCTAAGTTACGTAGCATATTATGCCTTCCGTATCCATGCTGCTGTAATCTTGCTCAGTTCGGCTCCTAACTTTACTTACAGGTCGCAAGGTTTTTGAGATTTCAATCGCAACTGACATGTGAATCGTCTCAATCCGCAGCCTGGCTTGTGCGTGTGAGTTTGCACGACGCGCGCACTAATAAAAATAACTAAAGGCTTCGAGAACTAACTCCATGACCATGGTCGCTTGTATTCTAAGCGGGAGATATCAATCGAGAAAGTAAAACGATCGATGCCCAGTAGTTATTTTCTGGACACAGCATACAACTCTGCATCACAGAGCCGCGAGTATTGTACTTCGTTAGAGTTCACACTCGACAGCAGCTACAAGTGAACTGCAAGACTGTGTACCGTCTCAAGCTTGACGCATTCGTCAGGAAATCTCAATTGAATTGGGTCTTCACTTGGTTTCGTCCTGCGCTCGCAAGTTAACAGACGACGCGTTCCGTTGTCACTTTGATCCGATGTTCCGCTTTTTACATGAACTCGGCTGTCTTTCCACCTGGTCTGATGTCTTCCGATAGTCGCCGGCAAAGCACCTTGGGCTCAGTATGGATCCATCAGCTGGAAATTGGGAATCACTGCTTTTACTGTGTGCAGATCTGGTCTGCCGGTCTCAGCTCGAACGATCCTTTCTTCATCCTGGCCATTGCAGCATTTTACTGGACAAGTCGACCGCCACTGCTAAACGCTCTCTCCTTCTCCTGCACAAACATGACTCGCATCCACTCGATCCTCACGGCCGGCGTGACGTTCCTGGCGGCAATTCTCTCTTCAGCTCAGGGGCCGATGATCAGCCACTGCCCTGGGACGGGCGCTTCCAGGACATCACGGTGGACACGCTCACAAACAAGTACCTGACGCACATCCTGACGAACCGGCAGAACGGCACGGTGGACCCGGACCAGTGGGTCACGGTCACCAAAGCTGGTCGCTCTCCTGCCTACAACGACGACACTGGTGTCGCCACCTTGGCCGTGGACTCAGAGGCGATTTTCGGTGGTCAGACCAACTTCCGACGCTCGGAATTGGTGCAGGATGTGGCGGGCAACACTGCTGGAACAACCTTCTTCCGTGTGAGTCTCATGAAAGAGGAGGCCTACATCAACAAGTACTCTTGGCAGGTGATCTTCCCAGAGTCGCATCTTTTCGAGATTCGCATTGACGCGTCGGTGGACCCACCAATGCTGGTCTGGTACACTGGAGGCAGCACTGAGACTCGGTGGTCGAAAGAGTTCGAGCCCAAGACGTGGTACAACTTCGGCATCGCTGTGGCTTCGGGTAAATTGACTCTTTACTTCAGCGAAGGAGATGACGCCCTCGCTCTGACGCAGACGGAAAGTTACGATGGTTCAGTCCCCACGGACTACGAGTTTCACTTTGGCCAACTCACGCTGTCGAATGACGGTAGTGCTGTGGCGATGGTGGCAGGCAAGCAGGACGTGCTGTCCTTCAACGGTGTTTCGGTGGAGGACAGCGTCCCTAGCGATGTCGGCTCAGCAGCTTCAAGTTCGAGCACTACGACCACAGACAATTCGAGTACGACGGCGGCCACCCCGACTGCTACGACCGCTACCCCAACAAGTACAACAGCCGCTCCGACGACTGAAGAGTCTGCAGCCAGTGACGCAAATGACACCGCTGACGAGTCCTCCGGTACCTCCACGACTTCGACTGATAGCTCTACTACAGCAGCTACAAGCTCCGCATCCACTTCCACATCGGACAAGAGTACGGACGATGGCAACGCTGCTACGACCGAAGCGCCGACGACCGAAGCACCGACGACCGAAGCGCCGACGACCGAAGCGCCGATAATCGACACGTCTGGATGCAAGGTCCGTCGCCGTCAACGTAACTAAATAAACAGCAACGGTAGCATTGAAGGGGTCGCCACCTGTGCTCAGTGTAAAATGTCCATGTAGTTCGTATAGTCTTCGATAGTGGACAACTTGCTTCGTTCTCCCAATAACCATTCCTGCTTCGTTCGACTCTTGTGACGTTCTTTATGAGTGATAGATTTACCTCGTACGCAGCTTGTCACCGCGCGTAGAGTATAACGTCGTTAATATAAACTACCTCTTGACCAGGCCCAGAGGCGTCGTACCCCATATATCACCACGTATCCAGAGGGCCGAAGCTTCGGCTAATACGGCTTGCATTCCGTCACTAGTAAGCGGCAGACCGTCCGGCTCGGTGATCCACCCAAAGTCTTCTCGTAGCACAGCGGAATAATAAGTCCAACTAGACGCTGAAGGTAAAGCGAACGAGCCCAGCGACACAGATATTTGAATAACTTCGCCGTCCTCGTTAGTACCGAAGATAGAAACTTGGCCGCGACGTGGGCGTGGGGACCCGTTGAAGCTCGGTGCAAGCAAACGAAATTGCAGTCGCCCACCGTACGCGTTTTTCAACTCAGTGATGAATGCTTCAGGTGCCGAGAAGTGCCAGATATTAGCGAACACAGGTCCGCAAGGGAAGGTAGCGTCAATTCGTGGCATCTCACCGCGGAGCAGACAACGTCTGATGATAATGTTGGAAGTATTTGGGACTAACGCCGGTAAACTGCTGTTGCTCTGGATAGTGCAGCGAATTACACCTAGATTCTTCTTGGCTTGGCCCTGCATCGATAGATCATTCACAGCGCGCCCTTCGAGCAGTAGGTAAGAGCTGTCGAAGTTCCACCTGAGGACTAGGCCATTACTGACTACCCGATGCGGCCAGGATAACTCCCTGAGAATCTCGGATCGTGCTAGCTCGCGACCAAACATGAACATGTTGAACCTGTCCCGTGAATCCACTCCCAACGACCACATCACAGTTGACGTCGTCCGAACTTCCTGTAATGGTAGTTTTGGTACCTTTAATAGTGCTGCTGGAGGCTGTAGCAGAGCCAAACGCTGCACTGACCGTGCATGGTGCCTTTGTCGCACTCGATAGCACCAGATGTCCAACAACGAAAAAGCCATTGGAATCGATTGTCTTCTCTACACGATACGGCCCCCATCAAATGCCTGCATGCCGTTGTCAAATATGCGTACCCGACCGCTTTCAGAGCTCCATGTAACGGCGACGAAATGCCAAACGTTATCACTGACATTCACAAACGTAACAAGCCCGCTGGCATTACTTTCCGCGTTGATAAAGAGCTGAAGGTTTGACGGATTGCAAAGTGATAATGGCACAGCCGGTCCTGTTGGTGTAGACACAGCGTACGAAAACAAACACGCGCCCGAGTCTTTTGAAATGTTTTCACCCAGAGCGACACGGTGAATTCCAGAGAGGGGAACGAATTGACGCTGTTCATGGATGCAACATAATCGCCCCCATTGAGATCCAATACGTTATACGCCGACTCCACTCTGGTCGTCGAGGGCAGCCCGCCACCAACTTCGCATGTGAACGCGCATCCTCCGGTAGGGGCTGCGAGGTCGCATTTCTGGTTATATTCCGCTCCACCCAATGCATCATCGACGGCGAAGATTCCATTCGCATCACCACGCAGGCGGCTTGCGCCATTTGCTTCTACCTGCCAACCTTGTAGGAAGACTTGTGGGGTGTTTGAATCTGTGCTGCTGGGCACAAAGCTTGATTTTGCGAGGGCGATACCGTCACCGTAGTCGTAAATTCGTATAGTGGATTGTTTCATCGTTCCGAGGGCTGCATCAACTAGTTGGGGGTCTAGTAAAGCCAAGGAGATTGACTTGAAGTGGGCCCCTTCCACGGTGTTGTCCACTATATTAAATTCAATAGTTTGCAACTCATCACCAGGCTCAAAGCGAAGGTGTATCAGCTTTAAGCTGCTGTCGAACGTTGTTAACGTAGATAATGTGAAGTCGTCATTGTACGCAGCGGTTGTTTCGTGTGTCTGAATTTGCACGCTTAAAGATACGACCGAGGCAGTTCCTTGTAGTCGAATGACAGGAATTACCAAGTTAGCTGATTTTTCCGTGACGCTATAAATGCTTTTCACAAACGAGAAGAGTCCATTTGGTTGGTATCCAAGTGCTTGAATCGCCATGGAGGAAGTTGCAGGCGTTGCAGGCGTCGTCAACGCAAAATCCAGCGCCGCAGCAGGGTTTTTCACAATGAAAACACCGTTACCATGGAAAGAGCTGCTACCATCTCGGAGCTGATTTTGCAGGTCCAAGATAGCTTCTCTAACAGAGGGATCTGCGACGCTGTGTGAGGGAAGGAGCTGGAACTTCACGATTACTGAGCCCGCCACTACTTCAGTAATCTGAATTCTAGATGAATCGATGCCTAGGGAGTTTGCCAAAGTCTCAATGAAGGAAGTCTTGAAGGCGAGTTCAGCGCTAGAACCAACCGGAATTTCACTGATATCTTTGTCGAGAGTCAACGAGACTGTGGCAATATCAAGGTTCGGTGTGAATTGATCGCTGGTTGCTGCTGTAGCCTCCTCATCGTAGCCTGTTGATAGCGCTCCGGTTGTGCTCTGCTTGAGACGTGCCTCAGACGCGGTTGCATCAAGGACTGGAAGATTTGTGTATAGCTTGAAAGCATGACCTTTGAATTTGTAGCACAGAGCCATCGCAGAACTCTCGTCAACGAACGTGAATGTAGCTCGAGAGCTCACCACGTCACGGGCATTACTGCCTCCGATCCCGGGCAAACGGTTGCAATCACTGTCGATGGACGCTACTGATGAATCTACCCATTTTGCCGAGTCGAAATCTTGCATACCAATACCACCAAACTCAAACTTCATCACAGCCCCCGTGCTGCTAGGCTGTATATCAAGTAGCGACACTTGAATAATGTTCAGAACCGTGCAGAGCACATCGCCAAACATGACGTATCCTGGCGTAGTGCCGAAGTGATAGCACAACTTCCACGTTGAAAAACTTTCGGTTTCCGCGATACCGCTTCCACTCGCAGGCGCAACATACTCAGTTTTGAACGTTGCAGTACCAGCATGCGGCACTGCGGTCTGCGTTCTCGCAGCACTAGCTATAGACGTTCGCATCACCTTTGAATATATCGTCACGGCATCAGACGAGCATTCGACCACGCCTGACGGCACCCAAGCAATTTTATCGGCACCCTGTGCGATTCCAAATGTCCCCAAGACAACTATTTCACTCGGTTGATCCGCAATGATCGATATCGTTTGTGGCATCCAAATATCTGCTTTCACGACGGAAAGCGTTACCGTATCGAAGACGTTGAAGGGTTGGCGATTAAAACTGTAGCACAGAAACAATCGTGAGTAGCTCTCTAAGAACATGATGGTAGCTTTAGTCCCCGATACTGCGGTCAGACCAATCGCTGTACTGCAACTCGAGGAACTCGTCGTCCAGCCCAGTTGATCGGTATCAGAGATGCGAAAACCATTCACTTGAGCAATTGTCGTTGCACTCACTAGCACTACACTGCGATCCAAGCTCACGACGCCGTAGGTGGTCAATGTAAACTGGCGAATGTACGTGAATGGTTCGTCTTGGAACTGATAGCACACATGATACAAATCACTAGTCGACAACGGGAAGGTTGTTATAGTACCGGAAAATGTTAAGTCTGACCCCGCGACAGTCATGAGTGATGTACCAGCAGCAATGCTAGCGTTGTTTTGTCCACAGTCTGTGCTAGACATCACGCTTTGCGGTACAATCTTAACCGTATCCCCCACCTGAATGCCTGAACCAACAGGCTTCCATTGCTTAAGGTGTCCGATTGTGGCGACACCCCCAGCCCAGCAATGTTTTGGAACGAATAATCTAGCAACGCTGTGACTTCCTTTACTGTGATGGTCACAGAAGGATAGAGCCGAAATGGTTCATCATCAAACTTGTAACAAAGTGTCCATTTGCCTCCTTGGGAACCATAATCGAAGGGCAGCAGTACGGTAAGATCACTGGACACATTTATCTGTTGACTGGAATGGCCCTGTGCCGCAAGAGAGCGACAATCTGCGTCTTCGCTAGAGTTAGTCGCATTAATGAACTTCAGCGCATCTTTCACGCTCACACCAACTCCATCTATTGCCATATGCTTCGGCTCGTGTGCCACCATTACGTTATCCTGCCCACTCGCATTTGTGTCAACTTGCCGCAAAGTCCAAATCGTTTTCACATCAATCGTAAAATCCGTGTAGAATGCAAAGGGCTCGACACCGAAGCGATAGCAAAGAACGCGGGCTAAACCCACCGATTTGGAGCCAATCTGTATCTGAAAGCTGCCTGTTGTGGTGGTATCTGCAACTTCATAAAGATACATGGCCATCTCGTCATAATCATCGTACTCCTTCATGATATTCATGAGGGTGATACCTGGATATGTACAATCTCCGCTGTCACGTGGAACAAATTTCGCAAAATCACCAGTCGCTACACCGTCTCCGTCGAAAAGAAAAGTCTTGAGAGCTCCCGCGACGGCAACTCTTGGGCTAGCAACAAGCGCGCGCATATTCAAGATACTTTTCACATCGACGTAGAGGTCATGAAGTAGCTTGAACGGCTCGAGTCCAAAACCATAACAAAGATATGCGCGCTTGCCAGAATTTAGCGATGCTAGCGCAACGCCAAACGTCTTGGCGTCGGTCAGATACGAGAGATAGTCGCTGTCCAGATTTGAAGGGTTTGAAATGAGCAAACTCAAATTTGCGCAGGGCGTTACCGAGTCCAGGATCGTCGTCCAACCCACTCGATCACCCTGCGCGAGATTTGTCCCTGAAAGCGTAAAGTTCTTCCTTGCACCAACTACGGCAACATCTTTGGCACCCGTAAGTGCAGATTTGCCCCGAATCGTGCCAATGGCTATCGAAATGTCCGAGTATAATTTAAAACTCTCGACACCAAATTTGTAGCATAGAACGGGATTGAAGTCGGTTTGCGTGGTGGTGAAGTTAAATATCGCCGCACTGTTTGTATCTAGCGTGATTGTATCGATAAGTGCTGAAGAGTTCGGCTTCGTCAGCGAAGCAAGGCTGCTTTGGCAATCTTCCTGTCCACGTAAGATCCACCGGACCTGATCGCCACTGCCCAATCCATATCCGAGAAATATCAGTGGCTCAGGAACGTCAGCAACAGCCAGTTGAGGCGAACCTAAGGCCCCTGTGTAATGTGTCACCATTTTCACCGTCAATTGAATATCAGGGTAGAGTTGATACGGTTCCATCCCAAATTGGTAGCAAGGCATCACCTTTTGGCCCGCAGCCGTACTATCAAAATTCACCTGGGTGGTTAAGTCTGCGTTAATAAAAGGATACTTTGAATCTGTCCGTCAATTAAATGTGATAGTTGTAGCGAAGTGTCGACAGTACTTGCTGTACAGGATGTCATGCTGCTCACCTTGACGAAGTACAGTCGGTCATTGAGAAATAAACCATCGCCATCAAAACTAAAAGATTTCGGGGCATCCACGACAGCTACATCGTCACTTCCTGCAGTAGTCGCCCGAATGGCTCGTAATTTTTCACCTGCACTTTCAATGTGGGGTACACGACGTACGGCTCATTCCCAAATTTGTAGCAGAGGCAAAATGTCTTTCCACTGCTCTCTGCTGAAAACGCAAAAGTGGCATCAGTAGCCGTGTGAACGACACGCGTATATTCATCTTCTGGGGCAGTCACCCCTGATGCAGGTGGCGCCAATTTAGCAAGCATCGACGGATTGAGACAGTCGGGTGGGGTTAAGACAAATGCTACGCTCTCTACAACGTCCAAGTCAATCCACCGGATCTGATCGCCGGTTGTGATACCATTACCACCAAAACTCCACGTCTTCACGAAATTTGCCACAGCAACATCTGACAACCCAACGTCGGCAGTCACAGATGTGATTTCTTTGACTGTGATGCTAAGCGATGAATACAACTTGAACGGGTTATCCCCAAACTTGTAACAGATAGCGAATGGCTGGCCGTCGGGCGAGGACTGGGTAAACTTTAACGATACATCTTGGTTGTCACCCAAGTACTTCACGCTGACGCCTCCTACATCAGACTGACCTATGGTGGATTCGCCGCAATTTGCGTCGCTAGTTGTGCTTGCATCCACAAACTTAATAACGTCACCTGTTGCCAAGAAGTATCCTTGAAAGGCAAACGTTTTCGAAACACCAACTACCGCCACGAGTTGGTCGCCGGAGCTCAAGGCTCCTATCACATCTGATACGATGGCATCAGTTGTGATGTTGGTGGTTCCATCAATTTCTCCCCATCGGGAGCGATGGTTACAGCAGAGGCTACACCTTTCGGGATTACAAAGGAGGATTGATCACACCTGTGACCAAGATTTTCAGCCACGTCGCTCCGTTAATGCCATCCAATAAGAGGATACTGAGATTATTTTGAATGCATGCAGCTGTGCCCCATACGGACGGGTAAACAAATGTCACCTTGCAACTAGATACCATATTCCACTCGGGTGGCAGCTCAACCAATATTTTTCCCCTCTTGCAATTTTTCCAGCAGTCTGCATAGTTAGAATTGCTGATGTCTTCAATCCCGCAACTGGTCCAGGTTTAAAGAATAAGCTTTGCCATGTTAACGGTCCAGCCAATGCTCCTTTAGTTATTGCGTTGAATCGTATTAACCCCACATTCACGTCACCACCGAGATGGCTTCGAATGAGAATCGATCCAACTCGCTCAGGACGAATTGATTCAGGTGACAGAACGTCGGTCAAAATGATGGTCACTTTTGTTTCTTGGTCGATTCCCAATACTGTCGTTGCACATAGAGTATTGGTCCGTGCATCCAATACATATTTCAGGGAAGAAACTTGTGTGCTTCCTTCTAAGACCATCGATGCGATTGTTGAGGGCATTAAGGTCCAGGTATCCACGATGGTGATGAAAAATTTGGCGCCAATCTCTATACGACCTCCCGTCGTGAATGTTATCGTTTGATCTGACATAACTCCAGGTGTAGCGATGCCCGATATCCAAGAACCCTCTGTAGCTAGTTCAGAGCTCACTATCGCATTCACCGCAATATCCTTGGATTCAGCAACAACACCTAGATCAGGCAGGAACGTGGTCACCGTGCATGTGTCCGAGTTCGCTTTTGCGAATGGATTAACTATGGATTGCACAAGTAGTTCTACTGGCGTGCCACCCACTAGATCCCCATCAGTGGTAATTCGTAGCTCGCTGGTAGTTGAGTCCCACGTAGCTGCCTTAACCGCAATGCCTGACAATGGCAAGGAGAACGATACCATCACGGATTTACCATCCGCAATTCTCCACCCGCCTGAAGGAAGAATGACCTGGATTACGCTGCCACTGGAAAGAGCACCGCATAAAGTAAAACTCAGAAGCTGATCACTTAGCATGCTCGCACTTGCGGTAGTGATAGATGTCCACGATTTTGCCCCCGTTAGAGCTCCCCGATAGACCGTCAAAACGGAAAGTGTATCAGAGCCATCAATGATACTGCCGTCAGCGGCTCTTGTCGTGAGGTAGCCGTTATTGATACCCGTTTCTTTCGGCGGATTTGTGACGCCTGGGATGATCACCTTCACACTTGCGTAAGCTGGGATCCCTATAGTGCCGGCTAAGGTTACAGTCATCTTCCTTGTGGGCTTATTCCATTCAACTAACCCCACGTTGCCAAGACTTGGCGACTCGAATGTCGCTAAAGCTGACGATCTCATCGTCCATTGTGAATCTGGGAGTATAAATTCAAAGCTCCCGCCAGGATCAATCTTCCCGCTTATAGAAAATGTGATTGTTTGGTCACTGGTGGCTCCAGCTACAGGATTTTCAGCTGTCCAAAGTCGACTACCAAATATATGTCCTGGCGTAATGGTATCCAGTTGAAGTGTACCAGGTCCATCAATCAGAATTTCAAGAGGATCATACGTTGCCCACGAAGCTGGTTGTCTTGAAGCAGTTCGAACGGATATGGGTGTTTCAAGGCTCATAATCTGCACTTGAATCTCTGTGCTATTCGCCGGGATCGAAGAGTTCTCAAGGACAACTTCAAGAACCCCGGTTGTCCCATTCCACGCTGATGTGGCTTCGATTGCGCTAGGGAACTTGAAATTGACGGAGGGAGCTATTGCATCGGACGCCGTGGACATGAAATCGGATGTCGGAATGGTAAAAGCAATCTTGCCGCTTACAGGAACCTTACCGCTTATCGTGAAAGTAACCAACGCATTCGATGTGATGCCAGGGTGCGGTATCTCAGTATCCCACTTGCAGGGGAGACCCTGGACAGCAGTGATTGCACTAAGTGCAAGGGTGCTTACATTGTCCAGCTGCTGGCCCTTCACATTCCAGCTCTCAATCGTTGCCGGAGAAGCTGCACGGATAGATGGTGGCATTTCTAGGGCAGCAACTCGCAGAACTACGATAGCGCCGTGTGGAATTGTGTTAGAGCTAGTGAGCAAGACCCTGATAGCTGTGTGCATGCTATCCCACGTAGCACTGCCTGTGGCCCCAGATGGAGATTTTATCTCGACGGATATGGCCGTTCCTGCAGCAGCATAATCTTGCGGTGGGAGGGAGACAATTAAAAGGCTGTTCTTGGCAAGTCCAGCTGACGCAGTAAATGTAATATCAACCCCAGAAACAATCCCAGCGTGAGCCAAGTGTGGAGTTAGTGCCGCATCTGAAAGGGAACCCGGCACAATCGTAATGCCATTGCAAGTGGCAGTCTCGAGCCGAAATCCGTTTGGGTCTGTCGTAGACACAGTGAACGAACCGGTTGTGGAGGCTCCTATTGAACACAGCATGTCAAATGTATTAATCAAATAGCGCGAAGTGAAGAAAGCTTACCTGGGTTTTGGAGATACTTGGCTTGAACACTGTGTTGACCAGGAGCATAATCCGATGGCGACGAAAATACGATTGTCTGCCCATGTATCGATCCAGACCATGTCTCGGATAGCAACAAGTCTGTTAACAAAATTGCTCCAGATAGTGAATAATCGCTAGGCGTTGCTAGCACCACCGACCCTCCTTTCGGTACAACGACAATAGTTTCAAACACAATCGTATAGATCGCGTCAATACCGGCTATCGAATTCAACGCAGTCACTGTAGCAGAAGCCAACATCGTGCTTACAATCGCCGCTCCGGTGATCGCGCTCGATTGCTGGAATATATTCGACAAACTGTCCGCCGTTGTTACAGTGAAGGTACCCGTCGTTTTCGCGCCTGGGTTTGTTACACCATTCAGCTTGAATGACACATGGGCGCCCGAGCTCACAACGCTACCAGCGACGGTCACTGCCACCACATATGTCGACTCCATTGCCACCGTACTGGAACTGTCGATATTCGACACTGACGAGGTGGCCGTGGCTAACACCGAGAAGTCACTCGGGAACGTCACTTTCACCACGCTTCCTATTGGCAGTCTGACGGCACTCGTGAACGACACCGTCGCCGCTCCTACGACACCAGCATTTAAACTATCAGGAGCTACCGCCGCAGTGGACAGCGTCGTTGGCATGATTGTAACACCAGGCACTTCCGTGTTTGTTTCTAGAATGTTGTTGCTGGAGTCGAAGGTTGTTATCGAGAAAGAAGCGGTGGATTGCGCCGCAGGATTCGTCACTTGAGAGATTGAAAACTGGAATTGGACGTTGGCAGTCAACTGTGAGGTTTCCACTGCGACTGAGATCCGAGAGGCTGATGCTGAGACTACCGAGAGCGTCGTGGAGCTGCCGGGGTTGCAACAGCCACAGTCGGAACAGGATCAAGCTGGAAACCAGTCGGGAACGAGATCTGCACAGATCCCCCACTTGGACGTCCACTCCGCTGGTAAACGTCACAGTTACATCACTGGCAGCACCAGCGTTCAAAGAGATTGGCGTCACACTGGCACTCGTAATGGCCGCATGGATCGGAGACAAAAAGAGCGTCAGAAGCAGCGAAGACAGCAACGTCTTGATCGCTGCTTTCGTCATGTGGTCAACAAATAGTCACCTGAAAGGTCAGAAATGGATCCGTCCATCTCGGTGGTCGACAACTGTTGTTCTACCGCAGTCGTACTACTGTACCGAGTGACCATTGCCAGACGTCCATCTGTTAACGTTTGTGGACAAAGTGGATACCTGCTAGAGTGGACACTTTTTTTTAAAAGTGTAAAGTGCGTGTTCTTTTAAAAGAACACGCACTTTTGTGAAGATCAATAATGACTACCCAGACACCAATTACTATGACTACCCAGTAGTCAACACGTGTTTGTGCGGTCGGGAGCGAGCCACACCACAAAACCCTCGGAATCCGCGCAGTATGTCCGCTGCTCGCCTGACCCACTACGCCAAGGAGCTCACGGGCTACGGTAGGTCCCAGCGACTCGCTACTGTGGTGCTATTGCTTCTAATCTTTGTCTCTCCCTCATCTGCAGCCCCGTGGTCTGTGCCTGGCGCTCTGCTCGTCGGGTACTTGGCCTGGCCAGCTCTGACCCCGCGTTCAAGGAGGAGACGCTGGGGCTCAAGCCGGCCAAGTTGCCGTCCGCTCCCGTGGCTTCTGCCTCCAAGAAGGACATTTTCCGTGCTGCTGGCAAGTACAAGTACGTGCGTGAGGAGATCGGAGAGGCCCCCGTGCTGGAGGAGGAGGACTAGAGCCAAAAGTCAAATAGTCGCCCATTCGAGACAAAAATATATGCACGTTGCTTCATGACGCGGGCGGTAGTACAACAAGAGCGGCGACGTTTGGATTGGTTTTGTTTTACTTCCGACCGCTGCTACAGACACAGCAACGTTAGTTTTTTCTCTTTCTTTGCAAACCTCAGGCCTCAGGCTTACGGAGCACGTAGTCCAGCAGACAGCGAGGCTTCTTGGCGTTCGAGCGATTGGGCTTCCAGTGGCGTTTGCGCATGTTGGCGAACCAGTTGCGCACTTGCTGCTCTGCTAGCCCCGTCTTATCCGCAATGTCCGTGCGTTCCGATGCAGACGGATACGGATTGTCCTTGTGCGCGAGGAACCAGGCGATCAGAAACTCGTTCGACTTTTTCGTCAGTCGCGAGCGCTTCGTCAAGCCGCTGCCCGACCGGATCATGCCCTGCGACAATGCGTCCGAGCACTTGTCCTCGAACGTTGGAGAGATCGACTCGGCACGACGTTTCTGCAGGGTGGTCGGCCACCGTTGGTGTAGCGGCTCCGCTGCTTTCTCAATGTCCACGACTGCGTCAACGCAAACCACGCACACGTACTGCCACAGCCGCCAATAGTACAGCGCAGCCTTCGTCATCATCTCGTCCGTTGGGTTGAGTCCCGTTGGCCCGCACACCTCCATCGCGTCAAGGATGCGCTGCCAAGCACCTCGTAGAGCATGCAGTTCCGACGATTGATGCGCCATGGCCTTGGCCCAAACGCACTGCCTTGTCGTGCTACGCTGCTGCGTGTCGTCCACGCCGACTACCAGCACCGCAAGGAGCTTCGTCGGCTGCGCGACCATGAGCATCAGTTTGCGGACGATCGGCATGAGCAGATGCTCCTGGCCAGAGACTCGCTTGTCTTGGGTTTGCATGTTCAAGGCCGTGGAGTCACCTTGTTTCACGTAGCGCAGGGCCGAGAAAGCGCCTTCAACGGGGGCGTCACTAGCCGTCAGCATGGGACTTGTCTGCGATTTCTCCCAGGAACGTTGTCTGTAGCCTGTGCGATTCGGAAGCGTCATATTCAGTTATGAAGCGCCTCCACCATACACACTGAAATCTGCGACGCTGCGCACACTGACGACTCCATTTGTGCCTGCCCAGAACCAGGCAACATGAGGAGCTCCCTGAAGGATTTCGACTGGAACTGCTACAAACGGCTGCCTTGGTAACTGCCATCAACGATACAATCAAGTGTGACTGCCGTTCAGTATGCCACAAGTTGAAGTTGACTTGCCTCAAAATTAGCTATGCAGGTCGTGGTTGTTAGTAATTTAAGGCAAAATGGAGTGGCTAGAAGCCCACACTCGGCTGGAGCAAAAGCGCAAGGCTGCACTGCGACGGCAGCAGCGAGAGCTTCAAAAGCGTCGCAAAGAGGAAGAAAAACGAGAACAAGAACAGCAAAAACTCGCAATTCGGCGCCATGAGATGGAGCAGGAAGAGCGACTATCAGTCGCAACGGAAAATTGGCACCGCGAGGAGGAAGAGCGAAAGGTGGCGGAAACTCGGCGACTGGAAGACTTAAAACTGTATGCAGCTATCTCGAAGGCTAGGAAGAGGACTCTGGCGCTTGGACTCTCAGTGTCCACACCATCAGTTTCTGGACGGCAGCGTCTGCATCTACTAGAGGCGCGTATTGCGCAGAAAGAGCTCTCGTTGAAAAATCCCATGACGCCAAAGTCCGACTAGATGCGCTCCCAGAGAAGCGAAGCAAGCTGAAAAAATTGATGCACTCGTTTTTACGTCTTCGTTACGCAAGAAGGTCGAGCGAGCTGTTTATCACCACCGTTGGGACCGTCTTGTGCCACTTCTGGAGCCAGTCACAGCGACGGCGGGGAACCGAGCATTGACTTTGCTAAATCATGAAAGTGAGAACGGATTCACACCTGCGCTTGTTGCCATTTTCAAGAGAAAGCTGGGGATATTGAGGAAGTTACTCGAAATGGGCGCCTCGCCGAACACAGAGACGACATGTGGGCTTACGCCGCTCCTGGCGGCTGTGATGACAGGAAATATTGTGGTGGTGGATATTCTTATGGAGTTTAAGGTCGATTTGAATCATGAGACGAAGAGCAATGTGAATGCAGTGCTACTGGCAGTGGACAAAGGCAGGGAAGAAATTTTGCGAGCGTTGCTGAAAAATGGAGCACAGGTAGACGCGGTGAACAAGGTCGGAAGATCGGCGTTAATCCAGGCTGCTGCCTCGGCCAACACTGACCTATTTCGAATTCTCTTGGCCTATGGTGCAAGGAAGGATCTACGAGATAGAGATGGAAAAACCGCTCTTGACTGGGCAGTTCAGCTGCATAATACGATCATGGAATCGATTTTGAACAGCTCTCTCACAAGTACTAACCTTATGGCACAATTAGAAGCTGAGGATCAAGAAGGGGACGAAGAAGCGCTGAGCTTACTGTCTGTTAATCGTATAGATCGACGCAAGCAAATGGCACAGATGGATAAAGCAATGTACGAAGCAGATTTGGGGAAAATCCGAGCGTTAATATCTTCTGGAGATTTTCGTCTTAGTCCGAACTACGAAGACGCGAATGGAAATTCACCACTTCTAGTGATTTGCAGCAATGGGACGTGTGACGACGTTTTATTCTGCCTTGAGCAGAGCTGCATTCCAACGCACCAAAATCGCGAAGGCATAAATGGGCTGATGTCTGCGTGCAAACGTGGAGATGTTGCCATGATAAATTTACTCATGACGTGTGGTTGCGATCTTTTGACGCAAGACTTTGCTGGTCACGACGCCTACTACTACTTAAACTCGTACGATCACCCTGAATTGGCGACCGCATTCACGAAAACGAGTCGTGCACAAGACACCACAGTCAACTTTGTACTGCAGTTAGGAACTCCTGTCCCAATTCAGGACCTTCCAACATCGGAGTACTCGATCTCTGTAGCCCACACAGATCTTTCGCTTAACATCGAGTGTACCAGCGGCAGCAATAGTAATTATGATACTGCCAGTACAGGTGAAGCCTACTGCCGTGGTAATGACGAGTTTTACTCTGGTGGCCAAGGCACACATACTGCAATGCAGAAATGGGGTATCAAACAAGAGGTATTGAAGCAGAACCGGCATGCAAGGCAGCTATACGAATCTGAACGACGGAGAATATTAGCTGCAAGGAATCTTGGACGACGGAATGGGCTAATTGCCCCACTACCAACGAACCCTGCTGGCCGATACAAGTTACCCACCTGCCATAACTGTCAAACAAAGCGAGCGCGCAAGCGATGTTCCGCATGCGACCAGGTGCTTTGTAATAGATGTCATGCACGACTTCACGAGCTGGCCCAACGGCGTCACCATCAGTATGAAGAATTAGTACCAGAGCTGTTCGTGGGGAACCTACCAAAAGATGCAGCGCAATCGAACCAAAAACTCTTTTCAAAACTCTGTCAACCAGAGTGAGAGCTGCATAGCTGCAATGCGTAATCTGCTTCTAGGCGACGAATATGTACGACACAACTCAGTGTCGCAACCTACGATCGATCCTGAGGTTGAGAAATATCAGCGAAAGAAACGGGTCGCGAAGGAGAAAGCAATCTCACAAATGCAGATCATAGTGCCAGTGGCCGCTGCCAAACACGCAACTCAATCTGGTGATGAAGGCGTTTACATTCATCCAGCCGAGCTGGACCTTGCCTCACTATATATTGCACAGAAGAAGTATGGGAAAGCTCAGGAGTTGCTACAACAGGTGGAGGAGCTGACTATCGACGCGCTAGGGATTCTTCATCCAACGATGTTGAAGGTTGCGATCGGTAAGGCGCGAATTTTGCAGGTACTACGCAAATATTTGCTGCGCTATTGTCAACGACAGGATTTGATCGGAGTTGTCTTCACTTTCTACAGGAAACACATCAACTCGAGCAATGTGCTAGTGCAATGCAAGAGGCTATTTCGCTCTTTGAGGTGAACCTCCCCTGACCACAAGGATATGGTTGCGGCAACTTCCACGTTGCTTCAGAGCTTGGTACGGCGAAGACGATGAGGCTTTAGCGTCGAGCTTATTTGTATTCTTGGGTCTGTGCTTGTAGAACGCGATGAAATACTATGATGCAGCCGTCCAAACTTGCCTGCACGCATACAAAAACCGTGTGAGATCACTCTCGGACACACACCCGAATGTCCTCGAGATTCAAGAGCAGCTGAACGAGTTCATTGCAAAGCGCGAGATAGTCGATATGACGAATGAAGACTGCATTTTGATGGCAAGAAACGAGCAGGACAGAAAGCGAATGGAAGACCTCACCAACGAGAGCGAACGGTATCGGCAGCGATAACAACGGAAAGGGCAACGGAGTTCTAATCGGAGTATTTTGTTGCATGTATGCAGACACCTGGCAGGCTTCAGGAATTTACTGTTGAACGACCCAGACGGTCTTGCCAAGTTCTTGATCTTTGCACACCAGGAATTCGCCGAGGACATGATTAAGTTTTGGATTGCTATCGAAGAATTCAAGCAGGTATGTGCAGATACTTGTGAGTTCTTCGTGTTATATCATGCTCATCTGTTGCGTGTGGATGCAGGCTAATTTCGATACCAAGACACTTCGATCGCGGGCCGTGAACACTTATCTCACGTTCATCGAATCGCGCCGCGTAAAACTCGTCACTGCGACTCAGCGCAAGAAAATCAAGAAGGCGATTACGACGCCGGGAAAGAAAATTTCCCTTTCTCTTTACGATGACGTGCAGGCAGAGATATTCGAGTTGGTCTACACAGGGGTATACACCCGGTTTCTCGCTCAATCGCCGTGATGCCAAGGCACAAACTACCCGTGTAGTACGTTACTGCGTTGAAGCGACACCGTCGTTTCAACACTTCCAGAGCCGATCGTCTCCACTGTAGTGCTCCACCTCTAGGAGTAGGTGCAATTCAGCATGCCGACGACTTCTGCCTCATCGCAACCTCGTCGATCAATGAGGCATTCACAAGGTGGCCATGCCTACACTTTCCAGTCTTCTGCCCAGTCTTCCGACGATGAGGGTGCACAAAGTGCAAGTGACACGGAGGTTCGAGTCTGGCCTACCCACCACCGCCCTGTTCCGTGTGAGGTAAATGAGGATCGTTGTTGCATACAGGCCCCTGTCAGGTGTCGCGCTTGAGTGAGGCATGTTGTATTGACTATGTTTCATATCGGTTCGTATCATCTCAAGAGATTAAGATACAAGGTCGACCCAGTAAGAAATCTCAGCTGTCAGCACTACACGGTAAGAAACCATCATTGGGATAATTGAATGATTGTTTCATCTAAAACAAAGCAACGTGTATGTCATTGAATTTTGCAGGGAGTTGCTCCCCACACAAGAAGTAAATTAGGCCGTTGTCGACACCTTCTCTCCCCATCTACACCTTGTAGACCAGAGGTACATAACGAAGTTTTCGTGACGACAATGGATGAGGACGACCAGCAAATGTTCATTGCTTTGTTCTTTTGGAGGAGAAAAGTCATCCAAGCTTACTTTTCAGCGTGGAAGTGGGTTATATTCTCGTTACACCGCTCTGGCACGCAACTACATCGCCATGAGCGTGAAATTCGTCCAAGCAACGTAGTTCCTGTTGACGACGAGTTCTTCAGGCTTCATCGACCTCGGTCAAATCTCCTTCTAAAGCGGTGTGGTGGGGGTGAGTTGGACAAGTCTCGGATTGTGGACAGCGGTGGGAAGCCTATGGAGGTCCATAACCAAAAGTCTCAAGCCAATAGTTCAACAAACCAAATTGAGAGACTGTCTGCTATCCAGAACAAATCAAATTTATTGGAGGGCCAGTCCAACGAAGCCCGACGCCACTTTAGGGCGAATTTGCGCTTGGTTTACGTTTGTTTTGATCAATGGAAAGCGCACATGGATGAATCGAGAATGATGCACGAGCACCAATTGGCAGTTGCTACCGAATTTCGATGTCGACACCATCTAAGAGCATTCTTTGACGTTTGGACACACAGCAACAGCATTCGAAAGCACAAAATCAAGCGGTGCCACATAGCAGACCGATACCGCGGGACCTGTACGAAGCACAAGTTTTTAATACGTGGAAACGGCACTATTGTATTGAACGCAACATCAATCAGAGACAAAAGGCTCGTGATAATCGTCAAATGCGGTCTGTATTCCAGCACTGGTGCCAGTATATCTTGAAGACGCACCAATGCCGCGCGTTTGCTGTAAAGCGATGTCGCTATGTACTTCAGGTCACATTCAGCACTTATCGCCAGGGTCTCCATATTGCAAAAGAGGAGCTCTTGAAACGTGATGCTGCCACCTCGCATTCTCAGAAGAAGCTTCAAGCAGCATTTGTAAGGATATGGAAACAGGCGGTCTTCGAGTCGCCGTTCTACTTGTTGACGATTGTTCATGGCAAACAAATTGGCATGAGGACAGGCATTCGAATGTGGAAGAGATTCGTTTTCGAGAGACAGCAAAGAGCCCAAAAGTATTTGCTAACAGACTTTTTCAGATATCAGGCATCTCTGAGGCGCGCTGTCGATGGATGGAGGCGATTCCTACTCCAGAAACTGCAAGTCAAACAAGTTGACGATAAAGCTTGGGGTCATTACGAACACAATCTAAAGGCGGCTGCGTTATGTAAGCTCCGATCAGCGGGCTACTTAAATCGAGCATGTCGGAGTCGTATCAAAATGGCCACTCAATGGCATGAGCAGAAATTGTTAACAAGATTGTTTGGACTGTGGGTCGTACGTATTCGTCACGGTGTTCAACTACAGCAGCTTCATCTGGCCATCCACAAGAGAAAGCTAAACGATGCAATCTGCTTCTGGCAGAGCTACACGACATTGTCCAAGACACTCGAACTAAAACGATATCACGTATCGAAGCGATTGAATGAACTTTTGCTAACCGTATGTATGAAAAAGTGGACCAGGATGTTGCACATCAAGATGTTCAAGTCTTCGCTTATTGTTCAGCGACAGCACGCGAGTTTTAAGCATTATTTTAAGGTTTGGCACAGATGGGCTACTAGGAAGATATCGCGGCGGAAGGCTGTAGAGATACACCTTCACCAGCACGACACAAATCTTCTTCAGCACATTGTTTGCCAATGGCGTGGAGTGACATTACGAAAGAAATGCTTTCAGCGATTGGTGAAACTTTTTCGCAAGAAACAAAATCGACAACGAGCCAAGTCCACATTTCGACGCATACAGGTTTATGCGCTCTGTTTCCAGCACTCTCACAGGCTCAATCACGTGCAGCGTCAATGCACTTTTCAGAAGTGGAAGGGTTTCTATCGAGAATCCAAAGAAAAGAGGATGGCCCTAGCTTCTGCAACACAGTATTTTAGCTTTCGTCGATACGTTATTGCGATCAAGCAGTGGTTGTCTTTGACTGACAGAAGAGCTCTGAAGCGAAGCGCACACAGCAAAGCACTCTCTCATTGCTTTCGGCAAACTTTGAAAGGTGCATTACATTACTGGTACGTTGCAACAAGGCGCCGTCGTCGACAGAAAGAGTTTATTTGTTATCGTCAGCAACTCCGAGATAGTTGGACCACAACCAACATAATCCACGCTTGGTATATACTTGCGCGCAAGCAAGCGCACTACAGAACTCAGAAATGGATGGCAATAGCATTTCAAAGGAAAAGCATACAGAGTCGCTCATTCCGCGCTTGGCAAAATTATTTGACGTCGTGCAAATTGGCGAAGGAGACGATATTTTGGCATCGATCACATACAAGAACAAGGTGCGAACAAAATGCTGTCAAGTCTGGCGTCGAGAAGCGAGGAAATCAGCTCAACACAACTCAATTTGCCTGTTTATGCGGAGTGCTGTAAAACAGCGGCAACTCCGCACTAGCATAACGAGGTGGTGCACCTACCATCGTGATCATCGGCGGCGTCGTGAGCTACATGCTACAGCTGAAAAATTTCATAATGAGTACCTGCTATGTTTGGTAATGACCCGGTGGCAGGAAACGTGGTTTAAGACTTCGGTCTTACGCTCTAAGGAGGTTAAGGCGAGTCGACATATCAATGATCGTCGACTAGCTAAGACTGTGTCTCGGTG